>OZ018319.1:107377257-108584511 GCA_963969495.1 Ceratothoa steindachneri
TGTCAAGTCGAGGAAGAGGAAGTTCAAGCCCGGTGATGAGGTTCTGTTGCTACTTCCTACGGAGACCAACAGACTTCTGAGCTAATGGAAACGGCTCTTCCAAATTCTTGAAGTGCGAGGACCTGTGGATTATTTAATTAAGACCCCTACAGGCGGGAAACTGTTCCACGTCAACATGTTAAAAAATACCACCGCCGCGCGTGTATCAGCAACATTCTTACCATCGACAATGAGACAGTTTTGGAGGCCGACTACATGAAGGAATGCCCTGAACGTTATATAGGCCGTGTGCGTTTACCAGGATAGGGATTACACCTTACCTGCCTTACCCGGAACTACCAATTCACCACTCACCATCTTGGATATTAATAAGCGGCTAACTCCTGACTAAATTATCCAGATGCAGTGTATTCTAAGTAAGTTTGAGGACTTGATTTCTGAGACCGCTGGGCGTGCTATTAATGTCGAGCATGACATAACCCTCAATATCCAAGAACCGGTTCGCTCAAAACCTTACCCCCTTCCCTTAACGCCGAGGTTAACAATCTGCTCAACCTCAATATCATTGAACCGTCTACATCAAATTATTGTTCCCCAATAGTAATGGTGCGGAAACCAAATAACTCCTACCGCGTGTACGTAGATTTCCGCAAATTAAATTCAGTGACCTTTTTGGATGAGGAACCAGACCACAACCTTCACTTGTTCGAAAAAGAAAAATATATTAGCGAGCTCGACCTCTGTAAAGCGCATTACAAGGTTTCCCTAAAAAAAAGCGTAAGGACATACACCGCCTTCCCCACCGACAAAGGCCTAATGCAGTTCTATCAACTTCCTTTTGGGTAAATGACAGCCTGCGGCAATCACAATCGGATAATACGCATAGTTTTGGACGGATAGGATACTGTCACCTTTTATTTTGACAGCATTTACGTTGCCACTTGTGACTGGGACTAAAGCCTGGCCTTCCTTCTTAGGCTGTTTGCGAGATAATGGCCTTATAATAGGCCTCGTTAAGTGCCACCTCGCCTACGATACAATCCAATATCTCGGTTTCCACATTGAAAAGGACCAACTTAAGCCCCCAAAAGACAAGGTGCCGGCGATAATTGATATACTCATTCCGGGTACAAAGAAACAGCTTCGTTTTTTCATGGGGTCTGCCTCATTTTATAGGAGGTTCGTCCTCAATATCGCGTCTTTGGCTGCCTCGTTGTCTGAATTACATAAGAAGAAGCTCCCAGATCGCATCATCTCGAATTCGAGGGCGACTGCTCAGTTCCATCAGCTAAAGGGTAAATTTTCATCTGCGTCATCCTCAGGTTGCCTGACCCCAGTAGGCCCTTCAGGATCCAAACGGAGGCGAGCAACAAGGCCATCGGATCTGTTCTTCTTCAGTACCGAAACGATGGCGAGAGTTACCCTATGGCCTATGCAAGTCGCAAATTACTCCCACGTGAGAGGAAATATGCAGTGATAGAAAAGGAAGCCTTAGCTATTATTTGCAGCCTACACAAATTCAAAATGTACCTAATAGGCCGATAATTTATTAAAGAGGCTGATCAACGCCCGCTGGCATACCCTTTGTAACATTAAACATCATAATGGCCGAGTAAAGGGATGGAGCCTATTATTGCACGAATTTAAGTATAGGATAATGTATAGAAAAGGGTCGGAAAATTATATCACTGATACCCTTATCCGTAATCATTTGGGCCATGACCCCTGCTAAATTGTAATTGTAGTGCTCCTTAGTCATTTGTCTATTTTGTAATTAGTGTAACCGCCAGCTAGATATAGGTTAAAGGACAATTATTTCTCTGTGTATGTAGTTATATTTATTTGTGGATGTGTACGTCTGGGAAGACATCGCCCTTATATATATATAAAATTATTGTTTAGAGTCCTAGTCCAACACCACTATATGTGTATATGTACCACCGTAATCTTCCCGTCATTTGTGTATGATGTATCTTTAAATATCTATTTCATTTTTGTTTCTTTGATTTGTATAGCTTAGTTTATATATTCTTTTCAATTATTTTTTACTTACGTTTCCCCTTAATTCTCTTATGGTCGGCATAAATCTCTAATAATTATTTTCTTTGTTCGTTCATAAATACACGCATTTGGTTGGAATTAGCTTGTACACCTGCTCGACGTTAGGTCAAGTATTTCCTTAACCTCACCATCCCCGTAGAACGCTCTCGTGGAAGACTTCACTTCCTCCACGTCATTAGTCTTAGGGGATGTAACTTTTCTCCCCCTACTCCAAAATTGCAATCTTTTTGGATCCGAGGGAATATACAAGAATAAGTTCGAATATGGTAGAAACGTCAGAGGCCCCAACTTCTTATTCGTATCTACTGGCTTTAAGAAGGAGTCTGTAAAAGTGCGCCGGTATTGCATCTCAGAACGCGGTCGTCAATCTTGACACGTATAAGCTATACTTCGATTGCAAGTCCAAAGAAAGGAAATTTAACTCCGGAGAAGAAGTTTTGTTTCTCCCCCCAAGGACAACAACAAATTGTTGAGCCAGTAGTAGGGCCCCTACCACATAATCGAGAAGCTTAGCCCCGTCGTTTACATTATTGAAACCCCCTCGGCAAGAAAGCTTTTCCATATTAATATGCTCAGGCGGTACCCTCGGCACGCAAGCATCAACCAGATAGTTGCAATCGACAGAGAATTCCCCATGGAATCTAGTTACCCCCTGGACCCCTTTTGCATAATCCAAGTCGCCTGCATAGAGCAAAACAAGGAATACCAGTTGCATGTCTTTGCCAACTTTAATAATTCCCCGTCTGAGGAAATTAAGATATGCGACCAGCTACCATCTCTTCAGAAGGATCAACTGCAAGCGCGCCTAAGTCGTTTTCATCACGTCATCACCGAGATCCTCGGTTGTGCTACCTACTTTGAGCAAAATATCTAACTAACCACCCTGGGACCAATCTATTCTAAACCATAATCACTGCCTATAGACCTCCAGGAAGCATTCAATAAGGAAGTGGATAAACTTCTAAGGTTGCATATCATCGAACCTTCGGACTCAAGCTATTGTTTCCTGGTTGTCATGGTAAAGAAGGCCGATGGTTCTTATTTAATGTGCATCGATTATAGAAAGCTAAATTCGGTCACCGTATTCAAAGCCGAACCAATCCTCACCATAGATTAGAACCTCCACCTTTTTGAGAAGGCCAAGTTCATCTCCGAGTTGGATTTATGCAAGGCCTATTATCAGATCCTCTTGAGGGAGAAAGGGAAGAAATTTCATACTTTGCCCACTGAGAAGGGCCTGATGCAGTTAAGACGTCTCCCTTTTGATCTACACGGTTTGCAGCAATTATAACCAAATAATCATGAGGATTTTAGAAGGCTTACCCAACGTCACCTTGTATTTAAATAATGTTTATGTAGCCACCCAAGATTGGGATCAACACTTGACCACCCTTCAAACCCTTCTGTATCGACGTCCAGAACACAATTTGATAATTGGCTCCGGTAAGTACTAGTTCGCTTTTGGCACTATCGATTACTTGGGCTTTCATATCGGGAATAATCGATTACCCCCCAGCAAGAAAAGATCCGGGCCATCGTGGACATGCCATTGTCCACTAATAAAAGCAGCTGCGATCCATCATAGGATCTTCATCGTTCTATCGTAGATTCCTACCCAACTTTGCGAATGTCTCTGCCCCCCTCTTGCGAGGTATTAAACAAAAAGGCCCCTGAGTGCCTCAAATGGACGCCACTTTTAACTCACAGCTTCAAAAACTCAAGAAGTTGGCATGGCCCTATCCTCCGCCTCCCTAACTCGTACATACTGTTTGGCATTCGTAAAGACGCGAGTAATGACAGTATGAGAATAACGGCGAAAGTTTTCCATCGCTTACGCAGGTAGAAAATTACTTGCGCGTGAGAAAAATTATGCGGTAATTGAGAGTGAGCCCTCGCTATCATTTGCGAAATCTGTAAATTTAGATTGTATTTATTTGGCAAAGAATACCTACGTATAATACCTACGTAACGTCAAGAATAATAACGGTGGGAGTAGCTCCTGGAGAAGCTTGTTCTTCCTGGAATTCTAATTCCGCATGTGGTATTTAAAACGCACTGATATCTGTATGGGTGATGTTTAAGTAGGAACCCGTTAGATCCTTTTCCAAACTATTTCCGAGCCATTTCCTTATATATATATATATATATATATATATATATATATATATATATATATATATATATATATATATATATATATGTATATATATATATATATATATATATAAATATATATATATATATATATTTATATACATATATATATATATATAAATATATAAATATATATATATATATATATATATATATATATATATATATATATATATATATATATATATATATATATATATATATATATATATATATATATATATATATATATATATATATATATATATATTAGGCTTATGGCAGCAAAAACATAAGAGTAAACAAAGTTTTTCTCGAAAGAATTTTAAAAAAGATTACAATATTGTCACCTTGAGCAATAATTACACTAGTTTCCCCTTCATCTTTGGGAAAAATAAATTTCGCTGTAAATCACACTGCATCTCAAAGATTAAGGAAATTTTTCTTAGTTAACTTTCCGCAACACTGGAGAGGATTAACGCGATATATTTAAGGATGTGACATATATAAAGCAGATATAAATTAAAAAGGAAGAACTCATTTTAAAACAAATTCCTTCAACCTGGAAGAGAGATCCTCACCTTCCCTCTCAATGCAGGGAATCTAGCGTATGAAAGATTCTAATCACAATAGGATAAAGACAACATTAAGATGCGCATCAACTTAAGTTATCACTAACACCAATTTCGTAGTTGCCTTCCAAAATCAGGGCTTGCGTTATCAGCGCTTAATAAGGTAGGCGTTTCCCACCTCAATGTCTCCCTAAAATCAACATTAAGACTTACTACCATCAACAAACTTATTCAGTTCAGAACCAACAGCTCGTGCGCTACCTCAGTTGGGTGGGATTCAAAGGATTTCATCAACTGGATTAACAGCGAGTAAAGTGAATATCGCTATTGACTAAACAGCGGCACCACCTATGATCCAATTTGGCCGGAAAACGAATGAAAAGATATGAACGTTGATAATTTTAAACGTTCATTGCAAATTGTGGTTATTTTTTTACCATATTTTTATCCATTGCTGGTTTTAGGCTAATTATGATAGCATACTTGTGACCTATGAAACGTGATTTTAACTCTTGTGTGTATCCTCCGTCATACTTTCCTTTTTTCTTCAAAACATTTCTACTACAGCTAAATTGTGGCAACGCCCCATCTGTGACAGTCAAACATCTTTACAAGATGACGCCTTTTATTGAAGTGAATGAAATTTTTGTCGCAGCAGAGCGATTGTGCAGAACCCGCTTCCTTTCATGCTATCTATCTCTCTTACTTACTTCTAAACACGCTTGTGTTCCTTGTTATCGTCTGTCCTCTTTTGTTGACACGGAGTGATATTAACTGTTTTGTTTATCACAAATAGATTTATTCTTCCACATTTGTGCTTAAAAAATGCTAGAGAGCGTACACAGTTATATTATAGGCTCCTGAGCAATGAGTAGTAGAGTTTTACATTGGTTCTAGTATTTGATCCATGGGACTCTCGAGTAATCAAAATGAAAAGGAGCGAGTAAATCTATATCTTATTCCACAAAATTGAACAAATTGTGTCATGTAATTGGTTAATAGTATCTTTTATTATCCTAATAATTTAGAACCAGGCAAGTGTGATCAAACCTACATGGAAGGTAAGATTTTACTTCAACCCCAAAATATGTTTACTAAAACCTCATATTTGCCCATATATGATGGCTATGCAGCTTCCAAACAATTTATCTTCTTCGATTTTATCATTTAAAAATGGATTATTTCAAAATATTTTGTGTCGAAAATAATTAAATTTCTTTTAATTTAAATGAATAGTATAAAGTTAATCCTTCTGATACTCTTACCTCTTTTATCACACATTTTTGTCCAATTTACCTCTCATATCCAATTGGCTAAATCCATTATTCGTCGCTTCCACAAATTTGCTGAATCCTTCCGATTGTTTTCTATTCATAACAAAAATATTTAATAAAACATTGGTCATTGAAGTTGTATCTATTTTACTGAGTATCCTATATAAGGCGATTTCATTTGGGTGTAATTTTATTCTTTAAAAAGCGATTGGGTAAATATTTAAAAAAAAATTTATTTTCCTATCGAAATCGTTTCGCGTTACATTCTAAAAAATTTAAATGATCTTTTAAATCATTAATAAAATGAGGCATTAAAATCCAGACACAAGAGGCCAAAATAATAATTTGAAAAGGATTCTTCTTCCTTTTGTTCACCTTCTCCACCTCATACAATAGAAACTAGAGATAAGGAAGGTTAAATGATTAAACAATCGCTAGATTTATGGATGGAGACCAGAGGATATTAGTCTTTGGATGAGAACGTTAATGACGTTGAAGAGATCTTGGTATGTTTAATATTGCATCAAAACGAATTTGTAATAAGGTGACCTTGAATTAATAGTGAATCTCTTATCCACAATCTGAGAAAATCATCTCGTAGTGGCATGAATTTTGTAAGTGTAGAAAGAGACCCAATAAGCCTGTGGTCGTTTGAACTCATATACAAGTATCAAGTTATCTAAACGGTTCTGCCAGATGAGGACAGGTAATGATGATAGAGGTGAAGAAAGCCATAAATAGAAAAAAAAACGATCGAATGGGTATGAAGTTTGTGCCTCTCAACGTGCCGGTCAGCTACTTCATTTACCCTGATGCTAATATAGACAAGTATTTAGCAATCGGTTACATAGTCCATAATAAATGACCTGGTAAAAAGATTACGAGAAAGATAAATAAGATATTGGAAAAGGATAGAAAGTGAATATTGCTGAATTTGTCACCTGAATGCTAGGAAGTTTTTCGCTAATAAACCTTTTTAATTTGGGTTAAATTCGGAATATTTATCAATACGCCATTTCAAGTTATCTTAATGTGTTACAATCCATTACGTTACAACGAAGACTATTTCAAAAGTTGAGGCTTCGGTTCAAAAGAAATTCTTATATTCACGCGAGTTCAAATGTTCACCTATAATTCTGAAAGGTTTGTACTCGTGTAATTTGAATAGTCCATCGTCAAATATTTATTGCAATTCATATTGTAGATCTAGGATCTGATCATTTTAAACTCCTTGATTAATTTCCATCTCAATCTACGCTGAGTTAACGGAAATAGTTTTAGTTCTTTAAGTAGCTCTTTGTAGACTTTGTTCTTTAAACTTAGTATCATTTTAGTAACTTTACGTTAGACTCGTTCTAATTTTGCTATTTCTTTATGATAGTGCGGTCACCAGGCTTGAAAGAAGTATTTCATAAGGGGACGGACCAAGAAGTTATAGAGACCAAGGAGTTATCTTTAGACATACTCGAATGCTCTACCAATGAATCCAATGATTTTGTCTGCCCTCTTAAGGACTTCTAATAATTGCTAAAAAGTTTCTAGATCGCTTGATATTGTTAACTTAAGTGAACATCTCTGCTTAACCTTAAGAAGTGGGTACCATTTAATAATTAATTTGCTCTGTCGGATTTATATCTGATATGGAGCTCTTTATATTTATCCGCGTTCAAAGGTATTTTCCCCATTTGCTTTCAGTTTGATAATTTGCCGACATAGGTTTTCATCTCGTTAATCTGTGTATTATTCGTAACTCTAGTTTCTTCAGCAAGCTTCGATATTATTATAAAAGCCTTCGTCTAGCTTGGTAATTTTGACTATAAATAGAACTGCTCTTCGTACTGATACCCGAGTTCTCCTGCTAGTGCCATTGGTTCAACCAGATGCTTTTCTATTTACAACGATAGGTTGTTTACTAATATGTAGTATAATTTACAATCGAAACCCTTCGAGAAACATTGAAGGTCTGGTATCTGTTAAACAAGAGCCATTTTCTGTTAAAAATTGAAGCTCAAAGCCGTCGATAGAGGAAGTGAAAATAGTGGAAGATATATAGCCGCAGGTTCTCCTTTAGGAATTATGGGAGGATATGAACACAAATGAGATCACTGGAACGGGGTAGCACCTTCTCTTCCTTGCCCCATTAATTAATGCTAACAAACACTTTTCCTTTGTAACAAATCGTAGTATCGGTGAAGGGTCTTAAAATTTTCATCTCTTCGAAATCCACGATAGGAGACCTTATTGATTGTTTGTAGCGAAACTTATAAATATCCAACCTATAAAATTGTACTCATGTTACCCTTCAACAACTTTTTACCATGCACATTACTGTGAGGACTGCCTTGTCCTTCAGACTGCTCTGTAAATTCTTGTTAATATTCCAGTCAGGGAATCTTCGCGCACGTTATCGATCCCGCAATCGGGGCGAGCAGGGACCCTACCGCTTGGTCCTCGCACTCGGGTAGGGATTATTCACACGGACTTGATGACTCTTTGACTTCTTTAAGGAGTCAGGTCTCCTCCATTTTATTTGAATCTCCGTGGAGTTAATTGTATTATGGGGCGCCGGGGCCTCTGGGCCTCCCCATCAAGCAGCAGGCGCCTCCTGCTTTTTCTTCCTTCTGTAATGTTGTTTTTGTTTGGTTTCTATGTGTTTGTTTTTTGCCTAGAGTTTGTAATGTTCTGTTTGAGTTTTTTAGACTCGCCGAGTAATAGGTTCTTTTTAAAAATTACGGTGACTTCTGCCCTTGATGGCAGTTGCCATATGGGTGGCTTTTAATTAAAAAATTACAATCTTTTGTTTCTGTGCGTATTCATCAATTAACTCCCATTATTCTTCTATCTTCTGCCAGATTCTCTTTTTACCACACATCTGACCGAAAGCCAACACAAAAAACGACCTCGGATAACAATTTCTTAGACTAGGGAAAATATCGCTTTTCCCGATCGCGCACTCAGGAATGGGAATTGGTCGTGTGAAATACGGTGAAAGGGTGGGATATTTCGGCGCCATCCCAAAGCCGCAAGCGTCAATGAACGTTAATAAAATCCCATTGACCCTAAAGGCGGGAGCTACCAGCTATAAGCTAGATATGGTGAGAACTAGCAACCATGCTGACTGTTGAAGCGGTTCCCACCCCTACACCTCTCCACGAGATTTTCCTTAATTAAGGTGATTATTTCGCTTCCAAAGAAATGCAAGCCTTGATTTTCCATATCGCCCCATTACTCAATCTCTCGAAATAACTCGTGAACTGTACCTTTTTTCTTTCTAAAATATACAAATAAATTTATCCTTAAGAAAAAGCTATTTTATCACTCTTTTTTTAACTTTGACAGCACAACCATCAGATTTCTACAGTATTCAAGTTCTTAAAGATATTTTTTCCTCGTCATCCCACAGACATTTAGCACCGCTACAATTATTAACTTCTTTTTCATATTTAACTATCATCAGGATTTCAAACTCTTTAAATCCCTCAAGAAACAACCCTTTCTCATTCTCTTTCCAACATTTTGATTTCACAGATAATCGTCGAAGGTTGAGTCATTGACTTCCCTCTCAAATTCAGCTAACAACACCAAATCTGCTTTTTCGACACTGCATTCTGCTGTAACCAGTCATTTTCTTATCTAAAATTTCTTTCTTACACTATTTACATTTTATTTCTATCCAATCATTTTAAAATAAACTCAATTAAATCATCTAGCTTCTAAGAACTAGTTCTTATACAGCTTGTCTCACACGGGAGTACCTTTACAATTTATTTTAAAATCCAGTCTTTATTTCTCCAAAGATCGGAAAATAATTAATCCCTTTTGTCGAATTGCAGCTATTAATCAGATTAAAGGAATTTACAAGAGCTGAACGAAACCAAACACGGTCGTCAGATGACCGAATTTTCCTGAAAATGTCCTCTTCATTTTGGATCAAAATCTTAATCATATAAGACCATTAAATGTATTAAAGCTCATTCTGCCCTTTAATTAATATTGAAGGAAATAAGTCCATTCTGGGAGGTTCATAGAGAACAGATAGAATATGAATCTGCGGCAGAAGATTAAAATGAAGCTCGTTGGGCATTAGCACTTTGAAATTTGTGTACGCAGTACACACTTATTTATATTATTTTATTCATCAACTCTTGACCTCTCATTATTTATTAGTTAGGTTTGATCATACGTCATCATCCCCAGAAACAGCTTCATAAACAGCACCAAAACAAAGCTTGTGAAAGCTGTAGCAACAGTACCGCTGTAAATAACATCTTCATCAAAAGCATAACCTCCATCAATACAAACAATGTGAGAAGCAGCATCTTAACTTCACCTTTCATTTAGCCGTTACTTAACATGGGTTATTGACATAGAATATAGAAAAGAGTAGAAGAGAGAATAAGCCAAGTACGATACTACCATAACTTTACAAAATACAAAGGTCTGGACGTTTAATCGAATAACAAATAAGGCGTAATGGTTTCGCTATGACCTGTTTCCTTCCTCCTATCCATGTGATCTAAAGCTGCCAGTCGTGAACAATTTTCTTTCTTTGCTCAGGTTGCATACAGCACTCTCACATCTATTGTCCATGAGACTACATTCCTATTTCAATATATTTCAACAACACTATGTTTTGCTATATTTCATCACTGACATTTAAAATAATATTACTTTGGTTCGCCTCTTACATTGACAATCAGATTTATCAATTATAGCATAAATTTATATTTTTTAGAACTTATATTCAATAATATACTCTCAGACCTCTTTTACTTACGTGACCTTAAATAAACCATAGTTCATATTTCTTTTACTTTTCCTTGTTTAACTAAACATTTGTCTTCATTCATTACACGCTTTTAACATATTAGTCCTTCAAGAGACAAAATTTCTTTGCAAGATGGGAGAAGTACATATGGTATGGTTATAAACCATCATTAACATAACTATTATCAACTTCGATTCAAAGAGTTCCTGTCAGCGTAACCCTTTCAAGATTATCCCCTCAAAACATCCTAAGCCCAAGATAACCAAGATCATTTAGGTATTTCTTTCTGGTGCCGCGTCAGACAGGATTCACTCCCTGAACTAAATATAAAAAATACACTACACCTTTTCCTCTTTACTTTCAGATATTTCCTCCTACTCAGACTAGGAAAAAATATGTACAGATTACTTTTTTTTGTCCTCATAGATATTTGTAGTAGCATGGACAGCAATGCTGCAGCTGACATCTGTAATATTGCGTGCATTTTGGGCCACAACAGCAACAACATTAACCTGTACTTCTCGCTTCAAAAGCTACGTAAAAAAGTGCCCCTGGCGATTTTACAACCCTTATAATAATTTCGGCTCTCCTCGCCTCTTTCTTTGACAGGCATCTCCATATAAACAGTCTGCAGGAAACCCTCGTTAGTTTTCGTTTTAAATTTCAACTAAATAATTACTTTTTTCCTAATTTCAACTTCAGATGCAATCAGTAAATCTCTAGCATGTAGTAGCGATTTTTATATTTGAATATATATAAGTTCAAAGATCAACCGCATACTATGTAGTATGCAATACAAAATTATATCCGGTTTTCGTTTTGCCTGCACTAGCAATGTATTATAAGTTGGGACCTAAGCGCTCACTTTATTTCCGCTTTCCACAGCAAATGGGTAGATCCGATTTAAAACTTGATTCAAAACCATATTCGCAATGTGGTTCTAGGGTCACACTCGAAAACTTCAGGATACTTGATGCGATAAGCAACATTTTAGATCTTTATCTGGTAGATTCCCTATAAATTAAAAAAGGTCAACTCTATATTAATAACACAAGAGAAAAAAAATCTTTTGTCTGGTGTCTGAAATATTTCAACCAATTCTTAAGTGATTTTGCCTCTGCTAAATTCGAAAATACCTTCAGTTTTCCTCCATCAGGTCTAGTTTTCTGTCTCTCCTCATCTCCACTTTGGCTCTATTAGATGCTAAAATTGCGGATGAAAATATTTCCAGAGGTGTACATGAGTTGATATTAGTGATTTTTAATGCAATTAAACAAGACTATTTCATTATTTAAACGATTTTAATTCTACAAGAGGCAATTAATATGAAACAATTAAGATAGCATAACATATAAATAAAAAAAGCACAAGTAAAAATTAAAAATTGAAAATGCAAGTTTGGCAAACATTTTTGGCAGAGAATTCAGGGATGAATTTACACTTATTTGCGCACCGCTGATGTTGAGCAACAGAAAAATCTCATTTTAAAAACCAGCAATAGTCTACTACCATCACAGCGTCCCAAGGTCGTTGGTAACGAGTTTCGATCTCTTTGATGTCCTGATGGAATCGTTCGCCTTGTTTGTCGCTAACGTCTCCGAGATTTTCAGGAAAACGATCAAGATGACTAAAAAGAAAATGCATTTTGACACTCATATTCGAGCCAATATGAGTTGATATCAAGTTGTTAAAAGGTATTTATAGTTTTCACTTTTGTGTTTCGATAAAACATTTGGAGAATTAACGCAACACTTTTTTAAGAGGACATCTTGCTCATTTTCCATTGCTTAATTCACCACAACTTCCGAAAAATCTGGAAAGAAGAAAATAATTAGAAGTAAGATAAAGCAAAGAATCCAGTGTAGTGGACGTACACATATAAATAGTGAATAATCTATAACATATACACACTTATGACATATACATACATATGGACATTATCTCCCACATATACTCATATACATATGGATATTGACTCACACACAGACTTATTAACATATGAACTTTGACTCAAACCTAATATATGTATGTATTATAAAAGGATGTTCAATAATTTAAAAACTAGACCTGATAGATCAAACTAAAGGTACTTTTTCGATTAGGAGATTGATTTCTTACAGGTTTGATGTCCATTTCCTGAACACCAAATTCCTTGTAGACCAGTGTAATAAAGCCCTATCTGCTTCATTTAATATAGTCACACATTAACAAGCATGTAAATTTTTTAATTTCTTATCTGCATTCTGCATTTTAATCTCTCGTAATTCAACCTAGTAAGTTACTTTGCTGTATTTCTATTCGATTTCTTTTCCTTATTAATGTAAATATTGAATCATGTGCCGTTTATTAAAAATATATATTTATTTTCACAGAGCTAATATCTATAGGATTGATAAATAAGAACATCATTTAATGAAAATTAATATTATTACCTTGATATATCTTTATCGAATTTTCATTCGAAACTTTATTAATTTTGCTAGCCACAAAGATTGGCATGCAGTCTGCAACTTTTTCATTAGATAATACGTATAATTTACGAATACCTCTCTATCTCTTGTACTTGAGTTTATACTGAAAATTATATAATAATTGTTGAGAACAAACTTTTAAAAGCTCGTAGAAAAACGAAATAAATTTAAGACAAAAAGAAATATAAATTATATTTTTCAACATATTCTCCAATGAGTGCAAATACTTTTTCAAGTGATGATACTATCCATTCAATGGAAGGAACCTGAGAATTAAACACAATTAAAACGGCTCGGTTAACATCATCAAGAGAAAAAGCGAGAGTGTTCATGCTTTGTTAAGGTTAGAAAACAAGAGAAAAAAAGATGGAGCTGGGTACGACTGTAAGGTTAGTGGGAGAATTACTCCCAACAAAATTCTAACAAAGTTGACTTTGTCAAAGAAAGCGGGGAAGTTATAGTGAAGAAAGATGACTCTTCTTTGAAGATTTCTGTGCTCTTCTCCCATAAACACCTGTGAATTTTCCTCTAAACACTTTTGTAATAGAAAGCCTTAATGTATCATTACCTGTTTGGGAAAGTCAACAAGTATCGCACCTTCTGCATTCTGTAAATCTAAGTCTAATCATCGATTATAGTTCTTTGCAAATCACCTAGTGATCTTTATCCCACCTGTTCGAAATTTGTGTGAAAGAGTAGCTCTATTCACGAGCTGATCTTCGGGAAACAATTATAGTAGAAAGCTTACTGAGATTCAGTAATTCGGATAATATGGCATAAACTGAACCAGGCCAGTGTTTGCAACGTGTATGTTAGCATTTTCACAGTTAATCGACTGTCCCCTTTAAATTGTGCGCGCGCAAGATTTATCTTTTTTTCCTTTACTGATGTTGCTGATCTCCCACTGCGAATGTCGTCTTCAACTTCTACCCTTCCATCCGAAAAGCGATTTATCCATTTATAAACATTATCCTTGGAGGAGGACACCCTCTCAATAAACATTTAATTAAACATTAATATTCTTATTTTTACGCTAACCAGCATGACCCGGAATTTTATGTTTCTCCTTGCTTCAACTTTAATGGAATCCATGGTATCAAGTTTAAAGTGCTGCTATGCATTTCAAATTGAAGCAAAGTAATTTCTGTGTATGTGACAAATCCTAAATAGGTAGAAGTTTAAATCACTCTAATTTGAATTTCTATTGGGTATCACATTTTCTTGTAATAGTCGTTTTCTACGATTATTTTAAAACTCCTCGTATATATATATATAAGAATCTGAGATCAATTTCAATAAACTCAATTAAAAATTCCCCATTTCCTTTTTGATATCCGCATTCTTTGACCTTTTATTATCATCTTTAAACACAGGATTAACGTTAATATATAAATGTACAGTTTTGAGATAAACAGTGTAAAATAATTTCGTTCAGAAGATGGTCAAACGTGAACAAAAGCTCAGCTGCAATAAATTATGAATATTGGAACCCTTATTCATAATCTTTCGCAAGGAGAAGAAAGTATAATAAGAAAAATATAGCAGCAAGGAGGAAAGTTAATCATAGCTCAGCTGGACCTAATCTTTTGGTCTTTAATAAAACATACATACAAGAAAAGCTCCTACATAAAAATACAAATATATAACAATATATATATATATATATATATATATGGATATGAGAAACTCACAAAGTAGCGCGTGTGTAGAGCAATAAATGCATAAAATCCTGTCTGAATTTTTGCATATATATATATATATATATATATATATATATATATATATATATATATATATATATATATATATATATATGCATCGAGCGAATGAAATGTATAAAGCTTCGAGTAGGCATAATTCGTGTAGGTTACTTGCCAATAAAGTAATTAGAATTGGTCGATATTTACTTGAGAATTATATATTTCAGAAGTCGGTTTTATTTTTGAATGATCCGGTATGGCCAGTGGAAGACGTGTTTTGCATGATATTCCAGCGTGCTGTTATCCCTTAAATTAGGAGATTGGCTCGCCGAGATGATGAAGCTTATGGCTCGCGACACACACTTGAATTGATAAAATAAGCAAAGAAGGGCGAAAAATTGCATTTATACTAAGACCCTTTGAGATGCATTAGCAAAATAATTACTCAGGTGGATTACACTCTCTTTGTACCTATACCTTTCCCGATAATGCATATTAATGCTTTTTTCTAATCTATATTTCCACCATATACAACTTCCTACTTCTTTCAATCAAACCAGACATTTTTTGTTATCCATAGCTTTCTTATTATTCTCCCTTTTGCAGCGCGTGTTTAACTTCTTCAATATTACTGGTGTCCCATCTCTCATACCTAGATATTTTAACTCAAATAATACATACCAATCATATTTAAATTTTCTTTTGTCGAATATCTTGTCCATAACTTTATAATTTACGATGGGGATTTTTAAAAAAATTATAAATGTTTTTTTTTTCTTAGTTGACAAATGCCTTCCAGTGTTTTGGAAATTCAAAGGATTGAAATAGTTAAAAAGATCATGAATAAGAATATGAAGAAGAAGGAGAAGAAGCAGAAGAAGATGATAAAGATAAAGATGAAGAAAATGAAGATGCATCCACGCATTGTTTCGTGAATTTGAAGTCATCCGAGAATAAAACTCCCAGGTCTTTTTTCAATTTAACCACGTCGAGAACCTGGCCTTTCATGGTATACTCTACCTTCAAATTAACCATGATGAAGATAATGTAGATGATGATGATGATAAGGATGAAGATGAAGAAGAAGAAGGAGAAGAAAATGAAGATGAAGATGAAGATGATGAATAAGAAGAAGAAGAAGAAAATGAAGATGAAGATGAAGAAAAGGAAGAAGATGAAGAAGAAGAACTACAGAACTACAGAATCTAGGACCAGCAAAGACCCCAAGGTCCGCTCGAGGCTAGTCCGCTACACTAAATCCATAACTACGATACACACTTATCTACGAGTGTATCTCTAACATGCTATATCTTTATTTTTTTTATTTTTTATATATAATCTACTGTACATACTTATCTACATGTGTACATTGTCATGCATATTAACTACTTCAACCTAGAGGTGGGGGGGTGATAGAAAGTTTTTCTTCTCAACTTCCGCAGCCCTCGACTGCTAGTGGTGAAAATCTAATTTTAGGATAGTAAGACTATTTATAGGATAGGCGGAAAAGAAAATGGATATCTAAACTACACATGCAAGAGAAATCGCTGGCATCATTTTTAGTCATCATTTTTACTCGTTGTTCCTCCGCTCCAAACTCCTTTTGCAAAGACGTTTTTATTTACTGTGCTCAGACTACGTTATATTTATACTATTTAAGTGCACGTCGAGACGGTTTTTAAACATATTTACCGACGTACTATCTACTACGTAGGTGGGTAGCCTATTATAAATTTGAGTAATTTTAAACGTAAAATAGTTTTGGGCTATACTAGTGTTAAATCGCTTGTTCATTAATTTTAATCCGTGTTGGCGAGTGTTTCCCCTATAATCCAATTCGAACAAATTCCTATAATCAACGTTTGAAAATACTTTCAATATTTTAAATACTTCTATTAGCTGGCCACGTAATCTTCTGCCTTCGAGAGATGGCAAATCAAATGCCCTGAGTCTTTCCTCGTACGGCCTGTTTCTCAGCTCGGGAATTAATTTTGTAGCCCTACGCTGCACTCTTTCTAATTGCGCGATATCTTTGTTTAAGTATGGAGCCCAAAATTGATCCGCATATTCGAGCAGTCGACGCACAAGTAATTTATATAACGGTAAGATTACATATTTGGATTTGAACGTGAAATTACCCGCGATATATCCCAGAATACGATTTGCTTTTTTACATGCTTCCGCGCATTGTTTCGTGAATTTGAAGTCATCCGAGACTAAAACTCCCAGGTCTTTTTTCAATTTAACCACGTCGAGAACCTAGCCTTTCATGGTATACTCTACCTTCAAATTATAGCAACCCAAATGCATCTCCTTGCATTTACTTAGATTAAACTGCATTTGCCACTTATTCGCCCATCTGACAATTAAGTTTAGGTCCTTTTGTAATTTTTTTACATCCGATCTTACATAGGCACGGTTGCCCAGCTCCATGTCGTCAGCAAATTTAGAAATCGTACTAAATACACCATTATCCAAATCGTTTATATATATTGGAAACAATAATGGGCCAAGAACCGAGCCTTGTGGCACTCCACTACTGACGTTGACCCAATCAGAACATTCACCATTTATAACTACTCGCTGCGAACGATCCTTCAGCCAATTTCTAATCAAATTAAATATTTCACCCTTCACACCGATTGCTTTAACTTTCATTAATAATCTCTCGTGCGGAACGGTGTCAAACGCCTTTTTAAAGTCTAGATAGATTACATCTACAGCTTTGCTTTCGTCGTAAACGCAAATCATTTTATGGAAGAATTCCAGCAAATTTGTCAAGCACGATCTCGCCCACCTAAACCCATGTTGGGAATCTTTAATCAGATTATTTAGCTCGAGGTGGCTCACTATTCTATCTCTAATTAACAATTCGAAAAGCTTTCCAACTACCGAAGTTAGACTAATAAGACGAAAATTCGTTGCTTCGAATCTATTCCCATTCTTAAATATTGGTGTAACGTTTGCACGTTTGAAGTCTAAAGGGACTACGCCATCTTCTAATGAGCGATTGAAAATTGCACGCAACGGCTTTGCAAGCTCATTCTTAAGTTCCTTTAAATGAGTGGGGTAAACGCCATCGGGCCCGGGTGATTTCGACTTTTTCATCAGGTTAATATATTTAAGAATTTCCTCTTCATTAACTGTTATATCAGATATGCAAATATCACTATTATCTACTTCTTCAACTAACGATCCTAATTCGGACGAATCTTCAACAGTAAAGGCGCTTGTGAAATGTTCATTTAAAATTTTAGACATTACCGCCGAAAATTCCGTCAAACGACCATCTTTGTTTTTAATCGGCCCTATTGAACCTTTTAAGGGTTTCCTACTGTTTACATAGCCGTAAAACCGTTTCGGTTGCTTCTACGAATCCTTCGCGAGTTTTATTTAATATTTCCGCTTCGCATCTCTCACCGCCCGTTTAACTTCTCTTCGAGAATCTATGTAATTTTGCCGACTTATAAATGATTCATTGTTCTTATGTATTTGAAATTTTCTATTTCGGTCCTTAATTAAGCTTAATATTAGTGGGCTAACCCACGGGGCTCTCATCGACTTACCGCTCTTGCGGCGCACATAATTTACTAAGTCTAAATTTACACTAAGGAGTGTACGCCCAAACTCAGTGTACATTTCTCCTACTGACTTATTCTCGAAGCGCATTCCCCAGTCTACATCCTTAATCATTTCGCGAAAAGTATCAAAATTACAGCTACCAAAACGTGGGATGAGCTGAGTACTCGTTTTTGCTTCTACACACGTGTTTACAACGAATCTAATCGCATTATGGTCACTCGAGGCTAAATGCTCTCCTACACAAACATTTTCTACCAATGACTCGTCATTCGCCATGATTAAATCGAGGATATTATTATCACGAGTTGGTTCCTCCACTTTTTGAACGAGAAAATTCTCCAAAATAAAGTTTAGTAGTCTCTCCCCAGCTTTATCTGACGTTAGGTTACTATAATTAACGTTTGGATGGTTAAAATCGCCGCAGACTAATGTGGTCTCTTTTCTAACCCAAGATGAAAGCATATCAAAGAGTGCAGCATCTTCTCTTTCTATTTGAGATAGAGGACGATATATGACGACTAAATTAATTTTATTTTTTGCATTACAACATAATTGGATTAATAAGGCCTTACTTCTCATATC
Organism: Ceratothoa steindachneri; assembly: GCA_963969495.1. Taxonomy (NCBI): domain Eukaryota; kingdom Metazoa; phylum Arthropoda; class Malacostraca; order Isopoda; family Cymothoidae; genus Ceratothoa; species Ceratothoa steindachneri. The sequence continues at coordinate 107,396,401 of OZ018319.1, forward strand.
TGCCGTAGACGAGTCGATCTTTATAGCGTTTAAGTAATCTTTTATATACACTAATACGCCCCCTCCTCTACCAGTTTGTCTATTTGTGTAATGAATTTTATAACCTGGTATATCAAATTCGCAAACTCTGATCCCCGAATGTGTATCTATCCAAGTCTCACTTAAGAATACGAGATCGTAGTCTCCCTCTAGAATTACGGCTTTTATTTCGGCAAGTTTATTTTTTAGGCTACGAACATTTGAATATATACATTTCAATTTGCGCTTTAAGTAGACTCCTCTATCACACGCGAATCAGTTTCGTTTCTCTGCTCCCCAATACTCATTGCCCCTTCAAGCGAGGACCGGTCCAGCGCATGGGCATCACGTGGGCCCCGCAACTCTCCTACTTAACATGTTACGTACTGACTGGTCTAAAATCCTACCCAGCCAACTGTTCCCCACATCGCTTAAATGGATTCCGTTCGTTTGATAAAGTGAAGGTTGGTGTTAAAATGTATCCCAAACGTTAAAGAAGCTAACTCCAGTATCGCGACACAAGCACTTAAGGCACTCGTTTGTATAGATAGCTCGGGACTGCAGACGCAACGTGGATTTTAGTCGGGGTAAAATACCAATTATTCCTACGTTATCCGCTTTAACTTTCGCAGTATGAATCATAGTCTTAGCGCGGTTTACTATTTATTCCATGTGGGGTGCTGTCGTATCTGTGGACATCATTTTCCTTATCAGCATGAGGATCGTACGCCCGCCACGTGTTTGGTCCAATTTTTCAATTTCACTTACTACTTTATCTATGCGGCCACCAGAAAAGCAAAATCGTTTTCGTTTGGACGGGTTACGCGCAGTGAATTCCGGCTCTTGGTTTCTAATTAAAGAATCCCCAATTAGTACCGTTTCTTCTTTCCCTTCGATAGGAGTTAGCAGTGCGAAGGGGTTCGAACATGGTAATGTGAAATACTGTTTCAGTCGATGGTGTAGCCCCATTTCTAACGGTCCTAAATTGCGAATCTTGGGGTGTATATTGTGAATCCTGGGGTCCAAACGAGTTTAAAATCCTTTGTTGCTGGTCAACAATTGCCTGATGATTCATACGAGTAGGCCGTCTGTCACGATTTCTATTTCCCCCCCCACGCATATCATGAAGGGTAGAATTTAGACTCGAATTTAATTAGTCGACTTTACGGTTGGTCGAGATAACGTCCCTCGCGACGGAATTTAGTTCCAATTTAATTTCGCTAATAGCGTTAGCAAACTTACGCTCCAATGCATCGTTTAAAATACAGAAACGGCAAATTCTAGTTTGTTCGATGTTAGAAGGAACGTAAATTTCCTTATTTGTAGGAAGCCCCACAACTCGAACATTCAAACTTGATCACGGGCATTGTCGATTTCTAGAATACAGATGACGATAAATAAAATTTACACAGCGAATAAGACGGCCAATCTTTTTAATACAGCGACAAATATTATATGAGCGCAGGAAGTATCTAGAATTATTAAGTTACTCAGAAAACGAAATTTGGGGGCACAGATGAATTAAGCAGGAACACAGAGATAACACGTCTTTTCAGTCAAGATGAAGATGAAGATGAAGAAGAAGAAGATGAAGAAAAAGGTGTTCAGGGTGTTAAAATAAAGAATCTAGAAAGGGGATTAAAAAATGCTGTCAAGATTAGCAAATAAGGCCGTAGGCCACACATCCGCAAGGGTGGCTGTGTAACCAAGCTCTTCTTCTTAAGGAAGAGAACAGCGGCTTGTCTCTTAAAATAGGGGTTACTAAAGATTTCCTTTGTATCTTTCTCTAATTCCAATTCCAAGGCTTTCAACTAATCTTATATACCGACATATCGTATGCAATACGCCTTTTCTTCCGTTTTCCAAATTAATATTCTTAGATATTGAAATAAAAGAGAATAAATGCTCTATTGTAATTAATTTCAGGTTTTTATTTTCATAGAGAACGTTGAAAAATATGAATATTCAAGTATTAGTTTTTTTTTATAATTATATATATTTTCTTATCGCCAACGTAACTTTCTTTTGCCATAATTTATCAGTAATAATAATTAAAAGAGATAAAAAATGTAGGCACTAAGTAGAAAAGTAGATCTCAAAATATATGCTGATCGCATCGCATATGTAGATGCATACAGAATTAATACACAAATCCTTTTCTCATAAAAATGTATAGCATTACAATAATACATATATTTTGCTCAAAAAGATTTCATACCATATTTAATAACATATTCTTTTCGCCATATTTCCTGAAGATCTTATTGCATGGTACAAAAATTAGAGCAATGTACCAAAAGACACCCCTGCGAAATTCTGAAGATAAATGAATATATTTAATTTATATGGTTTAAATTATAAAACACATTCGAACACTCACAAATATTTTCGGTGACCTTCGATTTATAACTTAGATTAGTCATGGATACTCAAAACACTAAAATTGTCCTTGGATTCTCCTACTCAAAGAAAAGCTTTATCCACAAACAATTTCCATTTCGTATAAAGATATACTATCTGAAATAGTATACATTGAAAATTATAAGCGCTTTTGTCCTCAAAATTGTCAATCATTTATTATTAATATAAGAATGGGAAAATCAGAATGGGATAATATCATAATCTTTTAAGAAAGTGGTTTTGTAACAGTACTATAGATAATAGAAGTAAAATATATGGAAAATTCATGAATATACGAGGAGCAGGCAATAAGTTTTACAATTCGGATGTAAGGAAACGAGATATGAGGCAAAGTGTTTTATTATTTTTCAATATAACTTCTCTCGACCTTAATGCACTTGCGCCACTTGTCCCTGAGGCTTCGAATTCCCGACAACTAAAAATCTCTCGACTGCTGTTCAATCCACTCCTGGAAGGCGAGCTGAACATCTTCATCGTCTCCAAAACCGGCATCCACGCAGTGTAGCCTTGAGCTGGCGGGATAAAAAGTAGTCTCTAGGGCCCACATCTGGACTATAGGGGGGATGGTTGAGCTCCTCGAATCTGCACTCACGCAGGGCAGCTTGTGCAATTCTGGCCTTGTGGACTTTGATAAGGTTGAAGTCGATCATGGGGCGTGAGGTTTCTAGGGACCCAACGGGCAGAGACCTTGGTCATGGCCAAATTGTCGCGGATGATGTTGATAACACTTCCATGTGATATTCCAAGTTATCGCTCGAATTCTTCAACCTTCACCCGTCGATTTTCGAATATCATCCTCTCCACACGGGCCACATTTTCATCGTTGGTCACGTCTGACGGGCGTCCTGGACGGGGTTCATCTTCGAGGGACTCACGACCATGATGAAACTCTCTATTCTAGCGAGGTATGGTTGCATAGGAAGGGGCAGTGTCGGTGTACACTGCAACCATGCGTTCATGGATCTCTTTTGCATTCTTGCCTTCCTTGGTTAAAAATTTAATCACTGCGCAGTGCTCAACCTTCTCTATTGTTGAAAAATTTGTGACTGACGATCTGCGATCAGCTACTGCTTCTTAAATAGACAAGGCAGGAGCGTGCGGTTGCAGGTCCTGACTTGTCATAACTTGTCCTAACACCTCCACAAACGGCGATTCCCCTTTCTCTATTTTGCCCTACTGATTCGCCGGAGGTATTGACCGCCCTTCGTAAGCTTACTGAGATGTGCCAACGGAGTTTGGGGAGAAAAGAATAAATGATATTCAAGAAAATGGATTGGAGTAGATATTACAGACTAACCTCCTAGTAGTAAAGTTCTGATGATAAATATACTTCACATATGCCACTAGAATTCACAAGAACCGAAATAAATGACGGATTCCGAGAACATTTAAACTTTACTTGAGCTATATCTCAAATAATAGAAGAATCATTACAAAGACATCAACCTATATAAATAATAAAAACTCCGCCTTTTTAGAGAAAGGACCAATTATATTCAGCATCATGATAACACGTAAATTATGTTAAAACCGCCTTTGTTACACCACTCTTGCACCATTATGGAGGTTATAAAGCCCTTCATGTGACTCTTTTCCCGCCATGTGGCTTAAATGAGCAACACTTCTTACTCGACGGATTAATTTAATCGAATTTATCTGTGTTTTAAGAGGCCTAGCGGAAATGCACCTACACTCAATTTAAAGTATTGTTGCACTACCTGCAAGGCATCAAATACTTTCGCGACCTCTCTTGGGTATATACAATTCAAATTCAAACCAGTAACTTTCCTAAGGTTGGTCCCCAAATCTCCTTGTCGTTCCCCAGTTATTTATATTCAGTGTATTCAAAGAAATTCAACTTTGTTTATTTCGAAAAGATATTTTTTCTTTCCTTAGAGTTTTGAATTTGGACTCTATCAACAACGAACCCATTTACCTCTGACACTACCTCACGCTCGCTAACAAGTGACACTTTATATTCAGTTCGGAGCAGAGGTTTAAATATACCTTACTAAGGCTACGTATTTCATAATTTACTTAATTAATATTTAATTAATTTGAGTGTTACGAGATTACTCTAAGGTTAAAAATAGAATCCATCAAAAGCCTTCCGGACCGTGAACGATTTTACTTTCAGATCATTATATACTCCTAGGATAAATAATAATCGATACATTTAGGATAAATAATATTTGATATATTGGAGCATGAAAGTTGCTAAAATTTAGAACTGGAAAACTTTTTCCAAAATATTTTAATTACTTCCGCCCATCTTTGCAATATTTTGCTTCATTCCTCTTTACATTACAAGAATATTTTCTTCTTATTTGTTGGATACTTTTGGGATTGAGCCATTTTTAATTCCACCTACATATTTTATATGCGGGAACTCTGAGCTCTATGTTTTTCATTACAAACATTTATATTTTTAACTCTTATCACTGTTTATACATTACAGGGTCTCGTGATTTACAAATAAATCTACCGTCGAATTAATTTTTTCCACTGAGGATGGAAAGTTTACTTCCGAAAGAGGAAAATAATATATTTCTTATTTTCCATCCATATCAAAATCCAGTATCATATGCAGTAAACGAATCACGTAACATTATGCTTCCTGTTCAAGAGTGTAGAGTGACGTGGTATGTTTTTGAAGAACTACTTTGCCGTAATTATACCACACCTATCGTCTGCAATTATTGCTCAGTAAGGTACTTAATTGAAGTAGAGGAAGATAACAACCAAAATCTGCATTTTATTTTATATATTTGCTCTCATAATGTCGTAGTTTCCTTTCATTGAACAGGAAAGAAGTGGAGATTTGATAAAATGATTATAGATGTAGTAAATGGTAACATAATGCTTTTAGTCTACATTCAAATATTCGAAACTTATTCATAGAAACACAGCCCAGCGTATATTGTAAGAGATGTGACTATTCATCGTCGCCTGCTCAACGCCGCCGGTCCAGGGTGTCTAGTTATAGCCAGCCGACTCATCGCCGAAGTTATATTTTATATTATAAAATGGGTGCTTAAAGTATAAATAATTTAGTTGAAAAAATTTCCAATTTTTGGATTTATTTATTTATTAATTTAAAAAGCAAAACGTATACTTGGAAAATAAAAAGGAAGTTATTACATAATTATTTGAGCTCTTACAATATATAAAAATTTCATATAATGATGTAAAATTAGTCTATCTTCTCAGAAGACATTTGCCTTGAAATTGTGGGCAGCTCTTTTTTTCTCCTCCATTCGGAGCACATTTAAATTTCTGATGACACATCTCTGTAAAAATAAGCCTTCACTCCTCTCTGTAGTATAAACACACACACATGTATACATTTAAAACATGAAGACCACTATCTGTTTTTCTTGATAAAGAATTCACCTCAAAAAAGTTTCCCACAATACCTTTGCCTTCAAACCGTAGGTAGCTTTCTTCCTTACTCAATTCAGAACACTCCTTAATCAAATTTTTTTCCTGAGTATCAATTCTTTCACTCCCTAAACAAATACCGACCCCTTATTATTTATCTCCACGCACAAAATCAACGCTTCACTAGAGAAAAAAATGAAAAACAAGATCAGTTTTAAAGGAAATTTGGAGCTTGTTAATTAATAAATACAGATTTTTTTTATCTTATATTTTTTTATATTTTATCGAAACTTTCTATAGTATAAAATATAATTGGCAATGGGTCACCGGCGATTAATCGTACCTAGCTAACCCTGTATTATGAAGATATTACTCATTAATCAGGAATGCAAGACAAGTTAAGGCCGACAAATCCTTATTAAAGCAGCTTCTTTTATGAAAGAGTGATCAAATGGCACTATCTGTAAAGTGTGAATTAATCCGTAATAATATTTCATGAGGTTAAATATCCCAGCGACTCGTCGAAGAAATCTCTAGAGCTTTAAATATTAATGAAAAGAACCAAGTTTGAGAGCAGCTAGCATTTCACGTTAAATCACGGAGACTGTCTCACTTAACTTCAACGAGGATAGCCTCATAACCAGTGGCATGCAATTAATGGGAGCAAGGGAAGCAATGCTTCCCCTATTTAAAAAGAAAAGAAAAGTAAATTACACCCCAACAATTAATATGACAGCAGAATCAATTTTATTCTCACATTTATGCTTGCCTATACTTGTATACGCCATACGGTACCGTTCACTTTCAATCGAATTGGCGTCAGACCCTGATGAGCCCGACTGCATTGAAGAAATGCATCCTTTCCGTCGAGATTTATACTCTTTTTTTTCTCTTAATTGGTGGTTGGGAATAAAAAGTTTAAATGATGTTTTGCGTTTCTTAGCAATAATCTACAATCATTAGAGTTTCATGATTTTTATCTAGATATTTCAACGCTGTGTTAGAATTAAGAAAAAGATAACCTATTTGTAATCGGATAAGGAAGCAAATCTGGCAACCTTGGTGGGTTGACAGAATCTAGGAAAAAGCAAAGAAATATCGGAAACATTTTTCTAAGTTATATTTAAATACTGCTTCTAAGAAAGAAAGCAGCTACATAGCAAAAACTCTTGTATGGTTAAGCTCTTATATATTAAGCATTTTGAAATTATTTCGGGGATTCTGGTGGTCCTACCATAGTCACCCGACCTTCGTATCTTTGATATCAGTATCTCTTAGGCAGTGCTAAGATAAGTGTAGTGTATTGTTTATTCACTTTTTTAAGTGATAACCCCTGTTTTAAACAAAATGGATGCAAATGAATTTGGGAAAAAATGCGATTGCATTATTGAAACATTATTATAAAGGAAGCTCAGTGCGATCGCTTATAATGAAATACAAACTATTATTAAAACAGGTAGGACTGTTTGCACTCGCAAATACAATGTAGACCAATATAATAGAATATCTTGGCTAGCTGGTTTTGCATACATACAGAAGCTATTTTAAAATTTAAATAGAGTTAAAAAATAACATTAAAAAATTAACATTTACATAAAGTGAGTAGCTTACGATTTTATAGTTATTTTTGAATTAATATATTTATTTTTGGAAAACTTGTATTGCTTTTTCATCTTAAAATATCACCACACGCCACTGCTGATAAGACAATTACATCCTAATAAAACACTCATAGGTAAAATGAATACAGCAGATAGGTTGCGAGTGAGCATGTGTTTTGGAGTGCTGTAAGCAGATAAGTTTTGTTTTTCATCGAAGAAATCAAATTAAAATTATTCGGCTCTGATAGTAAGCATACTCTAAATTTACAGGTATGAGCCTTATGGGACCTGATAGTTTATAAGCACTCTAATATGCTTAATTATCCGTTTATGTTGCCTAGCATCGCTACACTATAATAGAAACTGCTTTAGATATATGCTATTATGACTTCTCTTCCAACTTCTGTACTATCTGAACCTGTTTCATCTAAAAAAATGTTCATGTCAAAGAGCGAATTCATTGAAGATTTTAATTGAGGTATAAAATCTAGACATGATGAACTGGCCTACACTGAACACTGACCAAAGCCCGATAGAAAAACTATAGAGTATACTAAATGGGAAAGATATAGATCAGAAACCGAAGAATATTGAATAACTGGCAAAGATTGGAAGAAAAATGAAATAACATTACGCCTAAAAATAGGAAAACTGCTGAAATATTGCGGCCGAGGATGTGCACAATACATTCATATTAATAGCCTGCACACTACTTATTAGCTTTTGGCAATCAAATATAAGATAATTATGTTCTTTTCTCGTTATGGGTGGATTTTTATTAATAGGTTTTCAGTATGGGATGAATCCTTTCATCATAAACAGATTACATTCCTCATAAAATTTCAATTTACTCTTCTAAGAGCTGAAACTTGCAAATTATCATAATAAAATTTCAGAGAATATAACGTGAAATTTTATAGGAATTAATATCCAATATTTAAAGGAAAAAGAAGACTTCACTATTTTAGTCTTCAATCTTTTTCAGGATACTCAGATTCATCAAAAATGTGTCAATGGATTCTGGTATGGGGACACCATAGATTCAACCCCTAATAAAACCTTAACCAGAAGTCTACGTCGTAACTATGTCTAGTTTCACTGTCTATCTGTCAAACATCAAACTGTCAAACTAGTTTGACAATTTGCCCACAACGGAAGCGTAAGTCAAAAATTTTCACAATACTAGGACATACTCGTAACTGCAAGTTTCTGGTTGGGGAGAAATCCTTATCATTCGAGGGACTCACTTATGGCCTAAGTTCCCGTATGGAGGTGGGTAAAAGCTAGCATCAGTTGGTTCGAACACTACTTCCATTAAATCCACCATAAATCATACCTTCTGAGGTTCCGATTCGAGACCCATCCCATTATCCATCATCAATCACCATCCTTGCAGCATCTAAGCGGAGGACCTACTGACAAATAGGCGGGAGCGCTCAATTATAATCCCCCTAAACCGCTACCTCTTTTACCACCTCATCACTTTATTTTTCATCACACGAAAATTAAAATAATTACACATTTCTGACAGCGAGAAAAATAATTCAGGAAGGAAGAGAAAAAAAAGAAAAAGGAACTTGGAGACCCTCAATAAGAGGGTCCTCCTCAGGACCATCCAGGAGAGAAAACTCAGAAAAGGGCAAACTATTTTAAGTCTTCTCCCTCGGATTAAAAGTCGATCTCATGAAACTAATCGAGGTTTCATCAGGGTTAATTGCTTTCTGAGTCGAAACCAGAGACGTGGACCGGCTCCTATCCAAACATCGAAGGACATCGGCCTGGAAGAGAAGACCTCTCCGCAAGTGGCAGCGAACCGGAGTGTCATCTGCTGCAAAGTGGATATTGGACAAGTGTAAAAAACCCAAAAGCGGTACATTATTTGTAAAGAAAAGCACAAGCCCATGGTTCTAAACTGATACAAACACAGTGAAATTATAAAAAGGAAGGAAGAGGAAGAAAAGAAGGCTCAAGAAATGACGTACGCCAGCGCCACCAAGACAAATGAACCAGAAAAGGCATCTCCGGCAGAATTCAACATTACAAGAGACCTAATTGCAAAAATCATAATATGCATTACCCACACTAACGTGGCTAGCGCAGTGAAACCTAGATGCTACAATCAGGTTCTCAATGCCTTGCTAAAGGCAAAAGATTTGCTTTCAGTCATCAGTAAAATCTGGAATAAAGGCAATGGTCGAAGCTCCCACAAAGAAGGAATTCGAGGAGGAAGAAAAAGAAATTGAAAAAGAAGATGAAAAGAAACAAGAAGATCACGATGGATCCACCTCTTCAGAAAGTGACGAGGGCCGATGCACTTGTATACGAGCTACAAAGAGCCGAACACAAACTCTAAGTCCTCATCCGAAGTGTGAGAAGCCTGGGCACAAGAAACCGGCCCCAAATGGGAAAAATAAAGGAGAACAGTGAATTACATCTAATCATGCATCGGAACAACCTGAAAATACTGGAAATTAAAAACAACGACTGGACGACAAAAGGACACTTTACGGGAACGTATTCAGAAAAATTGATGCAGATATCATCTTAATTTTAGAGATGAAGTTCGGGAATTACGATGTGTTGATCACAAATCACTCGCAAGAGCACTTCAACGGAGCCGCTATTGCGATTAAGAAAGGGATCAAATACAAGCTAATCAGAAATCTAGACAAATCCTATCTCGCAATTGAACTCGAACTTGACATCGGAAATCTGGTCATAAGCACCAGGTACAAGCCGCCAAGGAGAGGATGCTTACCAATACACTCTCTCACGCACTTATTTGGCAGAAGAACCCTCACTATGTTAATGGGAGATTTGAACGCCAGATGTCGGGATTCTGGCTACAGGACCTTCAACGAGATTGGAAGGTGCTTAAACACTTTGCTGGACAGAAATATTATCCAGCGAATAGTCCGGACTTCCCCCCTTTTGTCAGAGGGTGGAGTGCCACTAAACCAGTCATATGTCTGACTAATCGTCATCTACCCTTTACTTACTACATAGAACCCGTCTAGGTACCATGTAGTGATCATATAGTGATCCTACTTACCATCAACAGGAACCCTATACACCAAGCTGTAGTTAGAAAGAAGACTATAGAAGAGCAGATTGGGAACGTTACGCGCGCCTTCTCGTGGAGTAGCATCCGCCAAACTTGGATGAGGCAATTCTCGAGGAGATCGACGAGGCACTTGATGACCATAATAATCATCTCATCAACGCGGATAGAGCTTGTATCCATAAATCTGAGTACAAGACCATCTCAAAATATAGATGGACTGAATACATTAATGAATTATTCCGTGAGCTGAAATTACTGAATGAGATCAACACCAGGATTGCATCAATTGACTCAATACAGCGAAGTAAAGAGATTAAAGAACAACTCAACCAGTTGACCCTCGAACAACAGTGGGCAGAATGGGACGATGCGATCGATAGTCTCAATCACACGGCATATCCGAAATTTTTTTGGAATAAAATCAGACCTCTCAAAGGATGAACTGGGCAGAAGAAGAAGATTGAAAAACTGAATGAAGATGGAAACCTTGAAACAGAAGAAGGATAAATTGAAGAGATATTCTGAAGTTATTGGGAAGGGTCGTCAGTATAACTGAAGAGGAAAACCAGGATTATGATAAAGAGTTCTAAATCAATATCATAAACGAGATTAACGACCAAATACATATGACGCACCCTCACCACCAGATGCATATACAGCACAAGGGAGACACCAAGATTATCGAGGAGGAACTACTCGGCGTGCTCCGCTCATTCCGTCAAAAAGCCCCAAGACAATCGGAGCTTACAAAGTTAATTTTAGAAAGGCAACATCCAACGTCATCGACGGAATGAGAAGGATTTTTAACGAGGTTGAGAACCCGGGAACCTCAGGTTGAGCCAAACGGAAAAGGAGTTACGTGGATATTGTTTGACGAGATGAGTCAAAGGTGTTTGATAATGTGTAGAAAGAGGGAATGCAGTACAAGAGCTTATGGCTGGGCCTATGTGAAAACTTAGAAAGAACTCTCTGTGACTAATGTCATGGAGAGGGCGGCGTATGTCAGTCTATGATACACAGATGGACCGAAGTTTCTGCTCACTGTGGAAGGGGGGTGGGTATCTTTCCCTCAGTCTAAGTCTCTACTCGATTTATACCGCAGATGTCACAGCGCCTGCAAGCCACACTTACCTCAAAATTCATCCGCCGATTATTTCAGCCAGATAATCATTTGTCCATGAAGGAACGTGCCTATGAAAGCTCATATGACAGCAGCAGAAATCGAGAGAATAACATCTATGAGGCTCAAGGGAAGATTCGAACTAATCAAGAACAGTTGAAAGTAGTCCCCATTGGTAGGAGACTACTATCTTATTTCATAATGTGGATGGACGCTATCCCTACACCACGAAGTGCAATGTACTAGGAATGAAGGTTACTTCACCCGGTCACAGGAAGTGCGTCGCAGATAGATTTTGAAAGTCCTCAGCTGCAGCCAGGACTCTATATATGTTGATAAATCTCCGTGAAAGTAACAAGAAAAAGATCTACCATGCACTTGTCAGATCTACGTTGCTGTACCCCGCTTGCGCCCTATCTTGTGTGTCCAAGGTGAAACTATAAGTGAGGCAAAACAAAATGCGTGTACCTAATCACAGGTACACGCAGGCGGGATTTAAGAAGCCAAGAAGAGCTGCACCGGGAGGCTGGGTTAAGTCGCATTAACTTTCTTCTCTAATAACGGACATGGAATATGTAAAAGCTGACTAGTCGAGTATTGAACGATCAAATCGTTCAAATGATTAACCCAGAACAGAAGAGCTATATGTCACGCCAGATTTCCGAGCTCCGCTAGCTTATTGCCTTGCAGAAATAAAGTGCCATTCTACGCATAAAATGAATTGTATTTTACCCAAGATAATTACAAAAGAAGAATCAAGAGAATAATATTTTGAATAATTAAAATGCACCGACTATCCATAAAAACTCACCGATTAGGCATTACACCGATCATGACTTTCATATAGGAAGAAACAAATAACACAAAAGTTTTCACACACGGCAAAATAAATAATAAAAAATTATCTAATCCCAAACCTAAAGTAATTTATTACAACAAAAGCAAATGCGCATAATAAACCCGAAAACATTAACGCCACAATAAAAAAAACTTTTGAATGTGATAAGCCTGATCAGCAGGCTCTTGTATTTCTTTGTAAATCTTCGACACTACTTTCTGTCCTCACCACTTGTCTTTTTTCATCTATCTACTCACACACCTTTTGTCTCCTACACATACCTACTCATTCAAAACAATTTTGTAGGTTGGTAATCCATTCTGGAAACTATTCTCCCCATATTTGACTTATCTTCATTTATACGGAACCATTTTTACGAATATTTGAACAATATCTTTTACATTTACGTAGTGTGTTTATAAAAAAGTGAGTTAGCAGTAATTATTCGATAGTGTGTACAGATTTTAGAATCTTCCCTCGATTTTTCTACAAGGTTTAAACTCATCGGTTCCTCTCAATCCCGTCTCCAACTCTGACTACTCGTTTGGGCTATTCCCCTCGCAAATAAATTTGTAAAAGATGCAACTGTGACGCTTCAACCCCCTCCCTCCGTTGCAATTTGATATTAATGTATCACTCGAATTTTATATTTCTTCTCAAAAGATGACAGTAATAAATGAAAGTGGTTACCAAAGAAAAGAAAAGGTTCGTTTGATTAGTTACAAGAGACAAATAAGAATAACTAGAAAATAGCATTCAAAATGATATATTTCTAATGAGTAATCAAGACACGTGAGGGAGAATTGGGATTGACTTGGATTTTCTAGACTGAATCCATCGCCAACTTGTCTACGATTTTATAACTTCTTTAATTGGATTTTTAAAAATGAATAATTAACTTCAAGAAAACGAGATTTTCTGGCTTCATAAGATAGGTTTCATAGAAGGTAGTTCCTGCCACAGAAAAATTTAAATATAAACATTTTCATCATAGTTATTTTTCTTTAATTACTAATGTTTGTAAAGGTTGGCCAATATATAAATTTGATAAATATTTCCCAAATCTCATACTGTTTCGAACATGTTAGTTTCATAGTGCTGATATTATTATCTCTGTTAATATTTGACACTTTTATCCTTCAAACTTATCTTGCGATAATTTAAATGAATATAATCAGATGCATAGATGATACAAGCAATGGCGTCGCCACTCCCACCTACGGGAAAAGCTTGCGGTTCTCTGTGCTCGCTAACAGCCCGTTGGACTCAGGCCTATTTGGCCTTTGAAACTGCCTTTTTCAAAACCTTCTTATTACGGTTTATTTACTGTTTGTTTAAACGCCCCTTGAACCCCTTCCAAAGTAAAAGGAAACAAAAAACACCTTAAATAAAATAAATACTTTGTTAATTATTAAGCGACACTGGTACAAAATAAGGAATTCATTCTGAATTGCTTCTTCAAACAGCTTCTTTCTTTTAACAACCGGGAATTTATCTTCTTGTTTTTTTTTCTAGTATTCTTCTTCTTCTTCTTCTTCTTCTTCATCTTCTTCTTCTTCTTTTTCTTCTTCTTCTCCATCTTCTTCTTCTTATAAATATTATTATTTTCTTTTCTTCACCAGCTCTTCAATCTTTTCTTCTCTTCCATCTATATATTCTATGCCTCTCCTCCTCTACATCTCCCCCTCCTCTTCTATTTCTTTTCTTCTTCAGTATCTTCTTCTTCTGCTACTCCTCCTATTCTTCTTCAACTAATCATAATTCTTTTCTTAAACTTTCCTTCTACTCCTCCTATTTTTATTTTTTCCCTATTTCCCCTCGTCTCTTTTTACTTTCTTCGTTCTTCTTCCTCCCTTTATCTTCACCTTCCTTCTCTTCTTATTCTCTTCTTTTCTTCTTCTTATTCTCCTCCTGCATTTCTTTCTATTCAACCCATCTCAAAATTCCCGCTCTTAAAATATATTGTTAGGGACAAAAGGAGCGGCTTCTCCCCTCCTCAGTTAGCTCTACTCGTTTTGAGGTGCCATTAGCCATTTCCTCCTGATGAGGATTAAAATTTAAAATCTATTTTAGAAATAACTTCGATAAAAGTTTCGAATAAACGCACTGAAAAAAAAGCAGCCATGACTAAATTTTTATAAATTTTCTGAACCTCACCAATTACAATAATAATATTAATAGTATCTTGATTTTAGTGAACTGCATAAACATACCAAGTTACTCATTTACTAATTTTTTTTGTTTTTTTTACCATTTTTGCACTTTTTTCCCCAAAAATCCCGTTCTAAAAATTTTTAAAATGTTTCATCTCAAACTCTATATTTTGTATCGTTCTTCATTTCAAAGATTTTCTTTTCAAGGGTATTTTTTTCTCTAAATATTGATCAAAACTTATCCAATAATATTTTTGTAAACGAGAAAAATTCTCTCCCATTTCTTCCAAAGCAGTTTTTGAATTCCTTCAGTGTTTAAAAAAAATTGTGAAGTTAAGAAAAATATATATATTATCCAATGTTTGTGAATTAAAAATATAATGCAAATCATGAATTTCAGAAAATTGATTAAAATTTAGGCATGGCTGCTTTTTTTATTTTATCGTATATTCGAAAGTTGTATCGAAGTTGCAGCTAGAATAGATTTTTAATTTGAATACCGAGTCATTCATTAACTGAGCAAAAAACAATATCTACTATTATTTCACCCCTCTTCATAAATCCCGTTATTAAAATATAGTTATATAGATGGCAGTTAGACCAAGCCATCACTACACTATCTCATATTTCTTGGTATCTTCTCTTCCCCTTTTCACCACAATGGCTTGCCAGCAGCATAAGCTGTAAAGCGAGCAGGCAAGCAAAGCAGACATTTACCTCTAAATGGCAGGCTCACCCATGTGTCAGTACGCCCTGGCGCCTACCAATCACTGCAACCTCCCCACCACTGCCATTGTTAAACGCCAAGTAACTCATATGGAGAATAAGTAACTCAACTTCCCCAACTTTGGCCTTATGTAGATTACAGACTCATTCTTGCCCAAATAAAGAATACATAACTCAACTAAAATTAATAAAACAAACTTTGATATATATATATATATATATGTTTAATTAAACCTAATGTTAGGTTAGTATTTTTTTTTTTTTACTACACTAATATTAAAAAAGTTGTTGGATTAAATTAAAGGTTATTATAAAAAGTAATAATTATTATAAGTTTAATTAAAAGAATATTGTGAACTAATGGTATCAGAAAAATGAAAAAAATGTATTATGTGCCTTTCACGCCACATAATTTCTAAGTTCAATTAAAAGAATATTGTGATCTAATGGTATTATAAAAAATGTAAAAATGTATTGTTTGTGTGCCTTTCACCCCTCATAAATTCATCTAAGTATGAATTTAGGTGGATACATTGATTGTATCCAAATTTTTTGCCTATTCCAAGAGCTTTCGATAGTTTGTGTGTGTACTCGAGTAATTTGGTCAATAAAACAAAGCGAATGATTCAATCTCTTGTGAGTAAATCCAATATCTTGTTGAATACGCCTGTAAGCCTTCCATTTGTCACTAAGTTGTACTTGATTATCTTCGAAATATTTAGACCACAGCTCTCTGAGAAAGTATATATATCCACGATAGTTTTTTCTTAAATATTAAGATGATTCATTGCATTTTGGGGGGAGACTCTTTCACTCCAAAGATAAATGGCGAATATCCATGTCTTCAGAGGGAGCTTTGATTGACTAAAAAAAGATTTAGAACGTATTGATGTTCTTGTTTTGTATGCGATGCAGTCTGTAATTTTACATTTCCATACAAATTAGTCTAGATATGAGGAATGTTTAGTCCAGTTCATATTTAGATGACAGCTGCAACACTTCATTTCAATAGCAAGAAGGCGCTGCTATTTCATCCAGTTAATAACCGTTAAAGTCTCTTCAGTTGATATTAAAGGCCACACGACATCTTAGAAAATAGATCTATTCATGATGGGTAATTGTTCAAAATAATGAATATATTTTTTAGGAGATGAGATTATTACTTCAAATATTATTTAGAAAATGACTGATGAAAATTTAAAAGCTAAAAAAAAATTAATATTAGAAAAATTTAAATAATATTTTATTTCGGTGAAGCAACTCTCTCCAAATATTGAAATTTAACATGAAGGTATAAAAACCTAATAAATTAACCCAATGGAGAATACAGACTAAAGGAAAAAATTGAATAATATTTTATTTCAGTGAAACAACTTTTCAAATATTTAAATTTAACGGGAAGCTATAGAAACCTAATTAAAATGACCATATGGAGAATACGGACCCCAAACATCCCCTAATGTAGAATACAGACCCGAAACAAGGCCAGGGTCCGTAATATATGTACATATGATCCGGGTAGTCCATCGAGGTCGATGATGACGGATGCCCTCACATTGAGGGCATCAAACCTGCACTAGGATTAAACGGGTAGGAATGTGTGCAGTCCTTGCACCTGTATCTTGACCGAGCGGAGAAGGAGCCTGGTGGCAAGAGAAGCTCGAGACGACCAGTCTGTTGGTGTTTGCCGATAGGCACTACTGGTCTTGGTTTGTGATCGAGGCATCCTTATTCTAGCCGTAGCCTGAAAAGGCAGATCCTACAAGGTAGTGAGGTTGGTGTGGATGCAGTGGCTGGTAGGCGCCAGGGCGCCACGGTAGACCTGCACGCTGTACCTCTGGGGGCCATAGCTGCTCCGAGATAACCTGCTGTTAAGTAATCATCAGTAGTTGTTTTTCTCGATGAAGCTGCAGTAGTATTTCTTGAATCGGCTCATGAAACAGTAGGGATTATTACCTACAATTATGTAATTTTTTTATCGCATTAAAAGCAAATTAGGTTTGATGATCCCATTACAATGTTGAATTTGGGCGTAGTTTGTTGGAGTTTTTGTCTCATTTGTAAGAAGATTAATAAATTGTGGTCATATTTTTTTAAGAAACTTCTAAGAAAGTTTAGTAAGCCAAGAAATATATATCAACTATCTTATCCTCTAGCGGTTATGCTTTGTGAGTTGACTTTATATCTTAAGAAGGCAACTGTGCAGGGACTGAATTTTGAGTTACCTCGCGATGAACTGGTTGTTGTTTATTTTTAATGGAAACAACATCGTTGTTAATTAATTAATGTCATACGAACATACATCAGACGTGCATACAAATACAGTTCCTCATGGGCATTATTCCATAAAGAAATTCAAAGAATAAAACAAGTATTAATTAACAATGGTTATTCCAATGCTATGCTAGCCAAAGAGATCAAAAGATTTTTGCAAAATTTACACATGAATAATAACGACGATAATACAAAACAATCAATAAATATCTTCTATAAAAATAAAATGAGTGACTCATATAAAAAGGACTAAAGAATAATAAAAAATATTATACATCAAAATATTCAATGTACAAATCCATAAAAAAATTAAATGTGATAATATACTACAAACCAAGATAATTAGCATTTACATCATTAACAATAATGATGTACTAAACAAAAGGAAACAAATCATCCGATATTATTTATGAATTTAATTGCCCTAATGAAGACTGCAAGCTTCATTATTCGAATAAATACATTTGGATGACAACCACATCCTTATATCGTCGACTTAACATGCAATGCAAAACGGCGTCATCAAAAATCACTATTTAATAGAGCACAGAACCGATTTCTCAAGAGAAATTTTATTGAAAAACACCATAATCAAAAGGAAAACTGACCACACTTGCCTTGACATCATGGAAGAGATATTAATCCAAGAAGAGAGATCGAGGCTTAATGGGCGACAAATGGCTGGACATAGGACCTTAAAACCTTTAACGGATTAAATAGCTAACACTAATTAATTTCTCATTCCACAAATTTATCATAATAATTTTCATTTTAAGCTCAAAAATTTTCATTTTAATTGCGAATTTATTTTTGTTTTGTTTTTATATTAAACTACATTGATGGTTTGCTCCTCTCAAATATGTAAAATGTCTACACATATTTATAATTTATACTATTAAATTTCTATATATGTAACATTATAGCTCGAGAAGATGACCGAAAAAGTCAAAAGGTACCTCTTGACAATAATAAATAAATTAGGAATATAGGAACCCTTATCCCTAACCTTTCCCAGGACAAATAACGTGTAATAAGAAAATTAGAAAAGCAGAGAACAAAGTTATAGCTCAGCTGGACCTGGTCCTCAATAAAACATGCATATATTTATATATTTTCGTCAACTTTCGCGAACATCTCCTTATGCCATTATGAACAACTTCAGCTCAATAACTGTCCAATTGAATATAAACCTATCTATTACAGACATTATGTCGATGATACATTTGTATTAATCAAATAACGACAACAAGCGGAACAACACTTAAATACTTGAACTCTTCACCTAAAAATATAAATTATACAAGGGAGATAATAAAAAATAGTAGACTTTCATTTTTAGATATATATATTAAACATTCAGGAACAAAGTTTGAAACTATGCTCTATAGGAGGCCTACATTTACAGGTATAAGCACAAGTTTCTTTAAGTTTCTTGGCAGAAAACTTTAAGTTTATTCATTGAGCCTGCAATATATGTTCTTCATATAGACTGCGACATTTATAATTCTTTTTTCTAAAAACTTTCTTTATAAATAATTGCTATCATGACTCATTAGTGGAAAAAAGTCTAACAGAAAATAATATAGAGAAATTATCTATTTTCTTTAGTCTCCCATAATTTAGTAGAAAATCAAACGACTTTGTAAATAAACTTAAGAAGACTAAATAAATTCTATTCATATCTCGCCCCCAAATTCATGTTAAAAAATGGGCACAATATTGGATCCTATTTCAGCTATAAGGACCAAATTCCATTCCCTTGCCGTTCCTCTGTAATTTATAAATTTTGTTGTGAATCTTGCGATCCATTGTCGCATCGAGCAGCATCAGGGCTGATTCTAAACAAAACATACCCCTCACCCATTCGAGATCACATCAAAGTATGCAAGTCTGAAGTTAATATGGATAATATTAAAATACTTAGTCATAGCTCCCATCCCAACGAAGAACGGATATTAGATTCACATTACATCCAAAAACTTAAACCTAATTTAAATATAAATCAAACTGCAACCAATCTTTATATTGTATCATGGATTATTAAAAATTTTTATTCTTGTATTAAGCATCTTATCCTAAATTGCTCTATTCAATTTATATATATATATATATATATATATATATATATATATATATATATATATATATATATATATATATATAAACTAGCAGTTGGGTCCATCAATCTGATAAGTAGATATCCAACATCATTTGTTTGCTGGGTGTTATTCTCTGTTTGAAGTTACACATACTCCCTCGTCGAAAGAAGAAACTATTCATGGATGTATTAGTTATGTTATTTAAGACAGTCCTTTTTAAAGTAAAGAAGGAGCTAATTGCAGTAACGGCCATGTACTACTTTCCTATAAGTAAACTTGCTAATGTTAATGAAAACTTTTGTTTCGAACGACTCTAGGGTTGATTTACAGGATACATCTTGCTGAGAGCAAACTAGGTACTTCTGGCCCGAAACTTATTGTAGAAGGATAAAAATTTTGCATTAAAAAAGAACAGTACATTTTATTGATTTAACATTAAAAAATGAGATAAACTGTTAAATCCCAACACAATTTGTATTTATTAAATGTAATAAAACATGTAGACATTAATAAAATTTACTAAACCAAATAATGGCAACTACTGCAAAGCTGCAAGATATACAATATATTTTGTCTTTCCATTTCCATTAGGAGTGAGAATAAATAGATTTCTCCCATTTCTAACTCTTGAGCATCCAAAATAGAGCTGACCATAAGAAAAGTAAGGCTGTAGCAAATGAAGTCCCACAACCTTCAGAGACTGGCCTTGGGTTTTGTTGATAGACTTTGCAAAGCTGATTCTAATAGGAAATTGCAGTCTTTTGAATTCAAAGGACATATCTGGAGGTATTAAGGGAATCCGTGGAATGAGAACCAATATCCTTCTTCCCTGACCAGTTAAGACTTCAGCTTGAAGAAGGTGAGACATAATTTTGTTTACAATTAGACTTGTTTCATTAAATAGCTTTGTAGGATACAAATTTCTTAACAAAATCACTGGTGCTCCTTCTTTTAAGGAACGCTTAGAGGAAGGAATTGCGTGAGAATGAAGGGAGTTAAGCAACTCAATGAGATAGTTAACTGCCGGATCAGGGTCAACAGTGTAATCATAAGAGAAATAATTTATTATCTATTTTGGCAATTCTTGAACAGGTTTCAAGTTTATGACATGCGCTGTTTCATTTCTTGGGGCTAGAATTGACCTTTGACAGAGCCAGTTCTTGTTTAGAAATTGATGTTGTCGGTCTGGATAAACCATAAGTTGCAGTTCTTTAATATCCTTTACCAAAATACCACAACCTGCTGGAAGTGAAATATCCCTATCTACATTATTTTCAATTGTACCCTTTTATAGCCCCATGAGTTGAGAAGCAAATATCTCAGCATTGACATCTCCATGTAGTAAACCATCATGTTTTTATTCAAGGACAGTCTTAGACCATGACTCCAAAGGTATGAATTCTTTAAGCAGGCGTTGAGTTTATCAGCTGCCCTTCATCTCTTACTCACTGGCAGAGTTTGTCTAAAGTCTCCAATGAGCTGGTTGTTTCGCCTAATATCCTGCAGCGTTTTATCCAAAGCTTTAAAAGCCTTTCTGTGAGCCATAATGCATTAGTCCCAAACAATAACTGAGATTTCCTGCAAAAGATTTGCAACAGTGCTTCTTCTTTTGATGCTCTAGTTTGGATTTTCATTAACATTGAAATTCAGTGAAAGCTTGAATATGGAATGGGCTCTTCTGCCTTCTGGTAGAAATGTGGCAGCAATTCTAGATGAGGCTATTGCAAGTGAAGTCTTTCTCTGGGTTCTCACAGCTGATAGAATCAAGTTTATAAAAAAAGTTTTTCCAGTTCCTCCTAGAGCATCCAATAACAATATTTCAACCTTGTGGGAATTTACATTTCTTAGGATTATTTCATATGCTATTTTTTGATGCTGATTTAAAAGTGGCTTATTGGTATACACCACGACAGCAAGTTCCTCAATATTGTAGCTCGTCTCTCTCAAGGTTTGTCTGTTCAATGAAATGGAATATCTGTTTGATTCCGGAATCCCAAATTGACTCAAGTCCCTTTGGGTTAAGGATATTGTCTTAGAATAGGCTCTCGACGATATACAATATATAACTATTCGTTAGGGGAATTTTCTATATTCCCAGTGCGTGGTAATCTGATTGACCAAGGTTAGTTCAAAAACAGGGGAGGGGCTGGAGAGGCTTATTTATCTTCAATATGCTTAAGAAGTGGAACGGGGCACAAGGATAAATAATATTACTACCATTAATAAAATAGAGTTTTATTAATTAAACTATCAACAACACACTAAAAAAATGTTTACATAATATCTGACTAATCTGAGGATTAAGATTTGGAGAGATTTTAAAAAGGTAAACAAACAAAATAATAAAGGGGAGGAATGGTTCGCTAAACCATTTAAAGTACAGGGTTGCGTTGACAAAAGGTTAAATGATTAAATGTAATGCTCAGCTTACGTAATTACAAAGTTGTTGTGCAGAGGAAGACGATGCGAAGGAATCTTCGGTTCAACTGGCGATTTCCAGCAGAAGGGTTATTGGGGGGGGTTGTCCTTGACGAGGGGAAAAGACTGTCTTCGAGGAGTGAGAGCAAAGTGGGGCTCGGTAGTACAAGCGATCTTTGTGACAGCAAATAGTATATGTTCTAGATTAACAATGGAGGTTATTGTGGAAACCAAGCGTTCTCTTGAAGAACGTTAAAAATGGAGGAATTAAATTATTCGGACGTGATGTCTTGGGAACGAGAACCTTTTCTTGACGAATGGGCTTGAAGAACAATGGCTGTTCTAACGTTGTTCTCTTTCTGAACAACAGGGGAGGGGGGGTGAGAACCGTTACTTGTCAAACGGGCTCAAAGAACAATGGCTGTTGTAACGTTGTTCTCTTTCTGAACCACAGGGGGGCCTTGTTGATTTGGAGTCTCGAAGGGCACGAACCTTGGCACTTAAGGGATATTGTCCTCTTCTGAACAATAAGGGGTTTCTCGGCAGAGTTCCTAGGTGCACAATGGAGACCGGATTGGCTTAATGCCTTGCGAAGATAATCTGGATCTGCCTCAATTGGGAAAAGCTACGGTATAAATAGCCGGAGCCATCTCTATGGCGTAGGATATAATTGAGTGTGGGCCTTGGGGGGAATGTCCCGGTGGCGCCTTGGAAAATACCTTATCTGCCCATAAGCCTAATTCAATCTGGCGAGGAAAAAAATAGACATTGAGCCACAAAATTCAGACCTATACATTGAATAATTATATTAGAGGAGAATCTAATTTACGTCGTACAAGACGGTATATACATACATGGAGATCCTAATCCTACGAATTACAAATTAATCTACATTATTTGGGAACGCATTCCTACTGAGTGCGTCAGAGACCTGATTATCGGAACCTTTTATGTAATTTATCTGAAATTGGTACTCTTGTAAGAGTAGACTCCAGCGCATAATTCGGCCGCTGGAGTCTCGAACATTCCGAATATAGGCCAACAGGCGGTGGTCAGTTCCTATCTAAAATTCTTTTTCTATCAAATACATCTTAAACTTGTCAATAACCCAAATAATAGCTAGAGCTTTTTTCTATATAGTGGCATATCTCTTTTCGGGGTAATAACTGGCGACTAGCATATGCAACTGGATGACTCGTTCCGTCATCCTCATATTGAAGGAGTACACCTCCAATGCCCTCGTTGCTCGCGTCAGTCTTAATCCCAAAGGATTTTTCCGGGTTGGGCATCTTCAAAATGGGGGCAGAAATGAGCTTACTCTTGAGCTGGTTAAAATGTGAAACAGCGACATCATTCCAACGTAGTCGATCAGGGGAATTCTTTTTTAGAAGCGAGCTGAGGGGCGCCGGAATTGCAGTGAAATTCGGAACAAATCGCCGATAGTAAGAAGCTGATCCTAGAAATGATCTTAATTGCTTCTTAGTATTCGGGAGGGGCATGTCAGAGATTTCCTTAATCTTGTCCTCCTGTAGACGTAACTGGCTTTGTCCTATTTTAAAACTCAGTATTTTATGGTTTCGTGGGCAAAATGGCATTTGCTGGGACCAATGGTAAGGCCATTTTCGTGCAGTCGCTCAAAGAGAGCTGATAGGGTGTTTAAATGATGAGTCTATTCACGAGTAGCGACGTAGACGTTATCGAAGCAAAAGAAGACATTCGGAAATCCATCTAACAACCTTCTCATGAGACGGTTATAGTTACTACAAGCGGTCACGAGGCCAAAAGGAAGGCGCTTAAATTGCGAAAGGCCTTTCTCAGTTGCAAAGGTGGTATATGCTTTTACATCGGGCCAGGGGAATTTGGTAATACGCCTTGCACAAATCAAGTTCTGAGATGAACTTGGCATCGTTAAAAAGGTGGAGGTTTTGATCTACCAACGATATGGGCTCGGCGTCGAAAACAGTTACAGTATTTAACTTCCGAAAGTCGATGCGCATCTGATAAGAGCCATCAGGTTTCTTGACCATAACGATTGGGGAACAATAACTAGAAGTGAAAGGTTCTATTATATCTAAACTAATCAAATTATCTACTTCGGCGTTAAAAGCTTGGCGTAAAGAAATTAGCATGGGATAGGGTTTTGAACGGACCGGTTCTAAGGTCGTTAATTTAATATCATGCTCAAAACTAGTAATGAATCCAGGCTTCTCTGAAATAACGTCGTCGAACTGACCTAATAATTCTTGTAGCTGACTCTTTTGGTGTGGTGTCAGCTGCGCGCCGATATCCAGGTCAGAGGGTTCAAAAGACTCGCCTGGCAGAGAAGGAAGAGGGTAATCAGCATCTGGTTGGATGCACACTGTTTGTATGACATTAAGGGACTCTGCGGGGTAATCCTCTTCAAGCGCCGATGTTTCGTCTAGTGCTACAAACGTATCTCCATGGGCGCGTCGATGGTACTTTTTCAACAAGTTGTCTTTGGAGCCTGTATGGTAGATGCCTCTTCCAAAGTTTTGTCCCAATGTTCAGCATTTTCGGTTAGCCCAACAGCGATGCCTGCTTGCCCTAGGTTTCCATTTCATTTTCATTAACCTTTCTAAGCCTTTTGAAGTTAGTTGGTCCTCTGAAATGGTGCAATAATAATCTTAGAAAGAAACATTCTGGATTTCTTGGGGGAACAGTATATACCCTACCAAGAACATCACTGCATCTGATTCCTGGAACTGTTGGATGTGGTTCTCTTTGCTTCCTCCTACAAAGTTTTCCTGCTTTGAAGGTAAAATATTTAAATACTTCAGTATATAGAAGTGTTTTGGGCAAACTCGTCTTCGGTACAGAGGTTGAAAAACGCCATCGGGTAGTGTTTTTTGGCCTATCAGCCAGCTCTTTTGCATTTTCCTTAGTGTAGTAGACTCTGACCATTTTCCAAATGCACAGCCAGGTGCTGAACTGAGGGACTTCTGTCATGAATAGGGAAATAACGTATTCTCCAAACTGCCTCATTACAGGGAATATATCTTTCATTTGAAATTGTTCAACTTCATTATGATTCTCGAGGCTGAAAAATGCTTGATTAATGCCTCTGTTTATATACTCGCAAACATATTTGATGGATTTCACACTGTTGCAAAATTCCACATTTATATGGGCAATAAATGTTTTGCAAAGAAAGGGACTATACGGAAGCACCCACTTGTTGTCTAAAATAGTATCATTTTGATTTTTTTCACAGCGAATGAATATCCTTTATCTTCTGGTGCTCTCCTTTTATAGATTGGATATCCATTTGTATCAGTCCGTGCTTTTTTAATGAAGTCCTTTGGATATTTCTTGCTGCAGCTTTTGCCTATCATGCAAGGGCTATTTGGATTAACAGAACCACATGGTCCATGGATCTGTTACAGGATTTGGTAATTATAAGGTCAATCTCA
This sequence comes from Ceratothoa steindachneri, assembly GCA_963969495.1. NCBI lineage: Eukaryota > Metazoa > Arthropoda > Malacostraca > Isopoda > Cymothoidae > Ceratothoa > Ceratothoa steindachneri. Next base: position 107,421,945 of record OZ018319.1, read on the forward strand.
TTGGAACTTATTTTCTCCTTTAGCCAAATTAGCAAATAAGAATACGCAAGCCTCACTTTTGCCATTCAATGGTATACATATGACATCTTACTTGTCCAAAGAGCTTTCCTTTTGTAATCAAATCTATGAGATTGTCTATTTTAAGCTTGAATACTCTTGCCACATTATCATGTCTGTTATTAGCAGATTGCCCAGGAAGAAGATTCTCTTGCACTTCTTCCAGGTAAGATTACAGGTAAAGGTAAATGAATAAGTCAGGTTTGCAATAATGTCTGACATAGCAAATTGCATCTTGTATTCTTTCTTGAATGAACCTAGGACTTCCAGTAAAAGAAGAAGGCAGAATCACCATTCGTCCAGCAGTATGTGCAGTCTCATCACTCAAAACTGCCTCTTTTAGATGGATGTAGTCCTCTGCTCTGAGCTTTTTCTGATGGAGCTTAATGAACAACAGTCTCTTTGACTCAATCTTGGTATACATATCAACTAAAATTTAATTAAAAAGCTACTTAAATCTGAATACCAAATTGAAATTTTCCTGCCTCAACATTATCCTATAGGCATAAAAATCCTGAGCAGATATTTTATTGTTATTCCCTGTTCCAGCATTTGGATCTCTTTGCTCAAAAGAAAATTATTACTCTATAAATTTCAGCGACTTTCTTCAGATTTCCATCTTTATATTGTAGAACAATATCTCTATTTTTAAAGTCTGTCCTAAAATCAAAAGTCAAACTTCATTTGTTGTAGGAGAATTGAATCTTCTTTGATGTTCACCATTCAGAGTTTTGTCTGCTCTGATGATCATTCCGGCATCTTTATATGGATTTCTTTCTAGGGCCTACTGAATTTTCTGATATAGACATTGTTTTTTTGAAGGAATTCTTGGACATTCAGCATTATGTTCAGTTGTAAATCCTGACACATGTTTGCTCTGGTCTCTGCTTGAATTTTATGGTCATCAATGAAGTAGATTTGAAGAAACTTGCTTGGCTCATTCAGTAACTGATCAATTGATCCAATTCTGTGATAGACTTGGCCTTAGACTTTGAATGTTGACTTCTACCTTGGCGGCAAAGTTACATCATTGGCTCCAAATGATGTCATAGAAAAGCAATCGTTGTAAGCTCTTATGACTCATAAAAATTCAACTGAATCTGGATTTTATCCATCTAATAGGGAAAATAATAGTTGACTTGGAATAGGAAGTTCTTCCAAAGGAACTTTTCTCTTTCAGTAACAAACACCATTCGTCTCATCCTTGAACTTTGGGGCTTTGCACTACTTATGTTCCTTTTCCAAAGTTCTAATGGACACCTTGGGATGGGTTGAATAATCTTCATTGGGATCATAATTAAATACTGCTCTTTGTAGATCGTACAAAAATGCACTTCTCACTTGTCTCATTTGTGCAGCGTTGGTTGCTCGTCTAGCTTGCCTTTGATAAGTGTCTTCAGAAGCCCTGACTCTTTTCATCCTTTCAGCTCTAGCTTCTCTCTTTTTTCTTCTGCCATCTGGAGTTCCAGAGGCCCTTCTCTGAAGCGTTTTTTCATCTCATGCAGCTTTGGATACTCTTCTGGTTTGCGTCTGACTGGGATCTTCAGCCACTCTCTGTGACTCTGCACGATGATCCTATCGATTAACCCATACTCACTGCACTAAAGAGAAGCTTCTAAATAAAAAAAAAATTGCCCTTAAAGTAAACTCATTCATTAGAAAAAACCTTCCTGCAAATTCTACACTTGAGTGAAATAACATTTCATACGATAGCAAGAAGACATCGTAGTGCATGTTGGTCCAATAAGCTAAAGTGATGATTTATTTGCGTTTTCATTATTGATATTTATTAATGATAGATTGCTTCCATTAAAAGTTTGTACTGTGGCACAATAGGCATCCGCCAATAACTGGATTTCAATGTGTCCCCCCCCCCCTCATTTTTGAACAGATCAAAGTGCTTGAAAGTAGTTTTTGAAGGCCAGTTCAGGGTCACCAGTCTGTATCAAGAAAGAGTAAGAAACGTTCTTTTTTTGATTCCAACAGTTTTGAAGCAAGTTCTCTGAGCGACAGATGATCTAACTCAATATCAATTCGCTGCAAAGCTTCGGCAAGGCTATGAAATAAACAGTTGCTATTCCCAGGATCGCGTTCATAAACCAAATAAAACTGGTTGGCGAAAAGAATGAAATTATGCACAATGTCTATGTGGGCAACTGTATTATTAACCATTCCCACGTGGCTGACGCAAGACGGTGTAATACAACTCGCAGACATCTAACTGATCCTTGAATCCGGTTTCAACCTATTGGAAGGAATTTTTTTTCAAATTAGGATAGGTTTTTAAAATCTTTTTCTGATTTTCTTGGCTTCATATTCTTGGGTATACAGATTTCTTATCCTCTTGATTTTCAAGTTATGTCAAAGAGTTTCTGCTCTAAGCTGCCATTAGTCAATATTAGACTGATGCACTAAAGAGAAGCTTCTGAACAAAAAGCAATTGACTTTAAGATAAACTCATTCATTAAAACAAACTTTCCTGCAAATTCTTGATACCTTATAAATTGTCTTAGAACCCTTGTGTCTCCTACATCATTCTCATTGCTAAAGAACCTATCTCCACATACACCCTTTTTCTGAGATTGAAAAAAAGACACTGGAAACAAGACTCTCATTGCTAATGATAAAATTTCTTTCATGCTTATGACGTCATCAAATAATTTTGGATATATATGCGTAACCCCATTTTTCTGGGCTCTGCGGGTCCCACAGAGTTTTGTGGGTTCAAATAAGTATATGTATGTATGCACTAATGGCCCAAAAACCCATCTGCATGCAAAATTGTTAAAAAATCTGTGGAACCGATTTGGAGATAGGCACGCACCCACATTCGCTTATATACTCGTATATATATATATATATATATATATATATATATATATATATATATATATATATATATATATATATATATATATGATGAAAATTAATGAAATATCGCAAGAAAAGATGAGGAATTAAACTACATTTTCCGAAGACAATTTAATTCAGAACAGTTTCGGTGTATCTCACACCCTTTTTCAACTGACACTGGGCAGAAAATATAAGAGAAGTGCATATAAGCATAACACAAGATTTCCTCTTTTTTCCCCCAATCCCCTACTTGTGGCTAATCTGGGGAGGGGGAGGCCTGAACATATTGAAGGGCTGGCATTTTACTATTTTGTTTATTTGCGATCTTATTACAGGATTAAAAGAAAATTGACCCTCAGATAGATTTAAATTAGGAGCTGACGATATCAAGCTCGATTCTACGATTCTTCTCTTAACATAGTTAGCCGATTTAAATAACATTTTACTTCCATTGAAATCGATCGTATGATTCTTGTCTCTAACATGGCCTAATGGCCATGATTTTGATACCTTTTTTAATAATTTGAATAATTTGCATGTCTTCATCAAATTTAAATATGAATGGAAATATGATAATAGATTACCCTTTTTAGATGTCCTCATTAATAAAGATCACCATGAATTAAAACTTGACCTGTATAGAAAACAGTATTATCGTTTCACGATAATACTGTTAAAAAATCAGGAATTTCTAACCTTTTCCTTAGAGCATACAAAATATGTCATCCTTCCTATTTAGATGAAGCAATTGTCACTGATAGGACCATTTTTTCTAATTTGTATTACCCCGATTGGTTCATATCGTTTGCTCATTTTGCAGCTAGGAAAACATTCTATGGTAATAAGCCTTCCGGCAGTAACGACTTCAACAAATGTATAATATTGCCATTTAATAATAAATTAAATAGTTTAAAGGACATATTTGGAAAAGCGGGTATTAAACCAATTGATGATGGCCAGGAAACCCAAAGAACATCATAACATAGGAGTATATGCAGTACCATTCAACGATTGCCATAAAGTTTATATAGGGGAAACGGGAAGAAATCTAGAGAAGAGATTGTACGAACACAAAAGAGATATTAGAGTGGGCAGTAAGAGTAGTGGAATATTTTGCCATGTTAGAGACAAGAATCCTACGATCGATTTCAATGGAAGTAAAATGTTATTTAAATCGTCAGTTCCTAATTTAAATCTATCTGAGGGTCAATTTTCTTTTAATCCTGTAATAAGATCGCAAATAAACAAAATAGTAAAATGCCAGCCCTTCAATATGTTTAGGCCTACCGCCTCTTCCAGATTAGCCACAAGTAGGGGATTGGGGGAAAAAAGAGGGGATCTTGTGTTATGCTTATATGCACTTCTCTTATATTTTCTGCCGTGTCAGTTGAAAAAGGGTGTGAGATACACCGAAACTGTTCTGAATTAAATTGTCTTTGGAGAATGTGGTTTAATTCCTCATATATATATATATATATATATATATATATATATATATATATATATATTTCGTTTAGGCCATCAATTTTGCATCTGCTAGAGATTGGGTGTCGATAATATAATAATTTGAAAATTCTATATAGTCCCTCTGGCGGTCATTTCCCTGAGCAAGGCGTTCAGACGATAAGATACGAGGCCCTAAATGAGACTCACGAATCGATTTCGGTCAATAATCGCTTCCAAATTTATAAAAATGAAATTAAAAATAATACTGTTTTACCGTGATTAATATCAATTATAGGAGTAAAAGATTATAAAATGACCAAGAAATCGAGTTTTTGCTACCCCCGGCTATGATTACAATAACTCCTTTCTCTTTTGACAACTCCATGATTCGACATTTTGACCTTTCACACCTATCTAAAAAGTGCTCTCTGTGATCCTTTCCACCGAGAGTGAGGCTCTCTAACAACACACCTCTTTCCTTATTTGCAAAGCAATTCATCCTACTTTTATCCTAGCTCACTTCCTGGTTGTGAATCGGTAATTTAAGACGAAGATAGTGCCACATACTTTAGGCTATTTTCCCGCCCAAATTAACATTTTTTAGGTACTACCAAATGTGGGCTTCACCCCCATACCCCACAATCCCCCTAACATATACGCAACTTAAGAAATTAAAGCTCTTAATATTCAAAATTCGAAAGCCTAACATCAGATTTGAATTCAAAAGATAATTGCTAAATATCGTTAGGCCTCTAGTTTTTCTATCTAGTTCCTCGACTACAGCCATATAAGCTTTACTTTTGTTACTGGTTTTATTTTTTTAAAATTCAACGAAAACTTCGTAAAAAGAATAAATAGCGTCAAGCATAGATTATTTAGGAGAGATCGATAACACTAGTTGTAACTTACTAATTTTATCCTAGCACGTAAGGTTCCTGAGTTATGCAACTAAGCTATAAGGCTCACTTTGTAACCTTGGATAAATTAAGGATATAATTATTACGAGTTTGAGAAGAAGGAGATGTTTCTGGGCAAAGGTTTGGAATCCAGGCACCCTATTTGGCATTATGTACATCCTTTGCAGACCCAGACAAGATATATATTACATATAAAAGAGGTAGTACTCACCTAACTATAAATTTCTTGAAAAATGTTTGACATTCTTGCACTTGCTCTTGCGATTGTACGTGGATATAGGATCCTCTCGTTGTAGGAACCAGCAGTAGTCACCCATCATGTTTTCATTAAAGCACCTTGCTACCTGCTTTCCATCATTTCAATATCTCGGTGGAACCTTTCCACATGTTCGTCACTAATATCACCCATATTTGAGGGAAAGAAATCTAGATGCGAATGTAAGAAATGCATCTTAAGAAACATCCGACACCCCTTTAGTTGATAGGCCTTTAGCATGTTGTCCACTAGTTCTTCATAGTTTTCAGCACTATGATTACCAAGGAAGTTCTGCACTACATGGACAAATGAATCTCAGGGTGCAGACTCGAAGGGAGTTGGTTTATTTTTGAACTCCCTGTCTCCAACCATACCAAAATGCTAGTTTTAAGTTTAGCATCGGTTTTCTTTACACCAAATTCTCTTTGAGATACTGAAATCCATCAAAATCATGGGCCATTGCTTTAACAAAATAAGGCCAAGTTTGATATAAAATGGTGGTAGGTAGATCTTCTGTGGATGTACCAAAGGCATGTGCTTCACACTGTATCGGCCAACTATGTGTTATTCTCTTACGGCCATCTTTTGACAATATAATGATTCCTGTCGTCACGGCTGTTCCATAGGCATAAGATGCACATATTTGTATATCCTAGCTGCAGTCCAAGAAGTAAAGAAATTACCTTTAGATCACCACAGGTATTCCAATTATGATGCGAGTAATGAACACCTTTCAAAATAAATTTCGTTGAGTCATATGTCTCTATCATCCCAACAATAAGTGCAACAAGAATTGAAGGTTTTTGTTACCATTGTGTAGCAACACTGCTTTGAGGCTAGCAGTGCTTGCATTGATGAATAGTTTCCATTCATCAGGTAAATGCTCGTTTCCTAACTGATTCATGAGGTCATTGCCATCAGTACAGAAACAAGCACCATCTTCTTCTTTATAGAAGGCAACTAAGGTCTCATTGCGTTTACGGAAAGTAGATATTTTTGCACCGTCCTCTAGAAGATTCCACTGCTGTAGTCTGGAGCCCAACCGTTCTGCGTTCTCCTTTGACAATGAAAAATCCCTCAGCAAATCATTCAATCTTTCTTGATTTATCACCTAGATCTTCTTTTCCTTAGAATCATCCTTATACATTTAATCGTCATTGTTAACCTCCTCTTCAAGAAATAAATCATCTTCTTTATCTGCCCTAGCTGATGGATATACAATTTTTTATTTGTTCTTATTTGAGAATCTCGCCATATTTTTCATACAAAAGTATCAATCAAAAACATGATTTGTTGGCCCACTCCGCACCATTGGTACAGCAAAAGGCATTCCCTTCCGTTTTCCATTTAACCACTGTGTAAGCCCCGTATAACAGACAGTACAAGATTTGTGAGGTGCCAAGGGCTTGTCTTGGTTACAAACTTTACAACCCAAATAAAAATTTTATGCAGTTTTCAATTTTTTAGTTAAATTTTCCCGCTGGTTGCTTGGTGTATATCTTCCACAGATATAACAAAAGTTGTCTGGGCTATTTATACATCCTCGTTGATTCATGCTTTCAACTTAGTTTGTATATATCTTGTTATATACTTTTGTACAATCTTATTTCATTTACAAATTAATTAAGAGATGAAGCTGAAAGAAAAAGGTAATTAACTACCCTATGTAAATACTGTTTCAACACCACTACTATAATGGCTAAATTTGTAACGCAGAAACCAAACACATCCTTCCATTACGGTAGTCGAAGCAACACTGCTCATATGTGTAGCTAAAGAGTATGTGTGTAACTCAGGAACCTTACGTGCTAGAACAATGCTGATTACAGATTCGGAATTAACATACTCGATTTAGTATAAATCACAAACTACTACCCAAGTAGCATACTCATTGTTGACTAGTGTAATCAAATTTATAAAAAAAAACAAAATACCCCCAAAACTATTTTTTACCCTGTTTTAAAAACACGAAGGAAAGCTGGGAAAAATAACCACTTATGATTAGTAAATAACGGTAGGATAGCTGAAAAATGCGCAAAAGATAGCAAAATAGCCGCCCCAAAATTGCGTGTAAATTTCTCCGCCTCTAAACTTAACAATTACCTGCCCTCTTATATGTGTATGTCCTTAACCTATCCCTTTCTCTAAGAACTGCAGGTTACGGCTCTTTTCCTTGCTGCATATTAAGGTGGTCATTTATGCTAGTAGTCTTTTAATATGGAACTATCTTCCTGATGCTTCATTCTTTTGGTGCATTTAACTGTAAGCTGAAGAGACGTTTTCTTCCTAGTTTGTCAAGAGACACGCTGTAGAAGCCTTTCGCATTGGAGAGCATCTTAAAAGAATAGATTCTACATTTTAGTTTGACTAGTTCATTTTGACTAACTCTTGTATTTAAACCTATATTGAATCATCCCTCTATAAATATACAACTACCCTACACCCGTCGCTCTAAGTTTTCGAATTTCATAAAAGTGTATGTTTGTATGATTGTATGTTCTATTATTATTAAGGACCCTATATACAACTTTGATGTAGTCTTAAAGTCAATAATTTCTATTTGGTTAATTTACTTCAATTACTAAAGCCGGTGAGGCAGGAGCTAAATTTAAACTTAGACCTGGGAACGTTGATTTCACAGGAGACTTAAGGGAAAAGTAGGGGCTCGACGAGAGGATCTTGTCGGTGTCTTCAAAGGAGGGATCCTCATCAGGAGAAGAGTGGAAATGAAGGGTATGTTTGGCACCTTACTTCCGGGGCTATGAAGGCGTAAGTTATAACCTTAGCTGGTGTTTGAGGGGGGAGCTGGGATTTTCGGTGATTCTCGGGAGAGGTATGGCTGCCTCAGAGTAACTTCGACGATGATAGGTGCTTCGAGGAGTCGAAAGAGTAATCCGGCGCAGCTGCTTCGGAAGACGGCAGAGGCAGAGGCTTCCGTTTGACTGTGGGTGCCTTACCAGGGAGAGAGTATCCAGACTTCGACTGGATACACACCGACTTGGGACGAGTGATGGATTCTGCGAGCAAGCCTTGTCTTTACTACTCTTCCAGGGCGGGAAAAAGGCTTAAATATGCAGTCTCTCCTCAAGCGGGAGATGGGGAATTACCCCCAAAGGTGGCAGCTCGAGGCGCTAACTGTCGGCAACAAACAGTTCTTTTAATCCCTCTTTATATCTCCCCGGGGGAAACTGCTGGAATTTACCACCGCGTGGGGGATGTTGTCCACACTCGCTTGGATGGTACGATTGGGAGGGGGGGGGGTCGCATCAGAGCTTGCTTCGTCAAATGACTCTCGGACACGTGGGGTCTGTCTACCCACGTGGAAAAGCAGGGGGAAAAAGGGGGTATCCTTCTACACTCTTTGTTCATAAGTAATCTATAAATCGTAAAATTATGCTAATAGTGTACAAATTTTGTACTTGTCCTGTTTATGTTGATAAAATTTAAATCAAAGGATTAGCAATTAATAACTTGTATAGTTTCTCAACGGTAGCTCACAATTTGTATACAAGGTTCCAAATAGTCTGCTCTCGAATCTTAAGGCCAAATTTGACTAAGCTTTTCGCTAGTAAATATTTTTATCAACATTGCAGCTGTTGCCCTAATAAATCCTCTCCCCTAATGTAATCCATCGTAATGCAAGAAACGACTCTTATATTTATTATCAAAAAAGGCAGTAAAATATTAAAGAGGTTGTGAGTAAGCTATAATACCAGAAGTTTGCATGTCTCTCAAGATAGCTAGACGACAAATTAGTTAGTATCTTTTCCGAATGAATTATCTATTCGGAGTAAGCAGGTGAGGTCTATAAAAAATTGAATGTAACTTATGCGCTTTTGCACTTAGATGCTGAATACAATAGCTCGGATTTTTTTTACATTTAAACAGATTCATATCCGGAACAAGTTGATATAATATTCCAAAAGGAGCACAATGAATCAAAGAATATCTTCTTATCGTGCTGCAAACCTAACTAATTGCCTTGAACGAAAATGTGATTAAAGTTTAATGAAGCCCTCTATGGTCAATTAAGGTAATTGGCTGTGGGCAAGAAATAAAAGCTTAATTTAACCAACTCTAACTATGAAAACCATTCATTCTCTCGAGGTTAAATAAGAGTTTGGCCTCCTGAGACAAGTAACAATGAGGAAATATGCCAAAAGCATATTTCCTCATTGTTTCTTCTCTCAGGATAGAGATTAATAGGAGCACTGAGAATGAACACAAAAAAACTTAGTTAATTGGTATAAAATTATGGTGCCCATGAAAAAAATTGCCTAGATCTTTGCAACAGATGATTTAATCTTATTTTATAAGGCTATTTTAACATATTATTCTAAAAATTGCACGTGGTAAATATAAAAAAGAATCTAATTTTTTTTCTGCCCTAAGTGACCAGCTAACTGAAATTTTAAGAAAACCACGAATACCTTTTCTGCGTTTTACCTCTTTAAAATCAAAGCGGTTTATAATTACATTACTACAGCCTTTTTTATTTAACTAATTTAAAAGACGGATTAAGCAATGGGGTTAACAATTTTAGCGGTAGATTAAAGTCTTTAAAGTAACATTTATAAATTCAAAAACCTTTGCATTAAATGTGTGTTATGGTTACTAATCAAAATGGTGGATAGTTGGGCATTGGATACCAGAGGAGTGAATGACCATTACAAAATGACGACTAATTCTCATGGGTAAGAAGGAAGACAAAATTACAGATGTTTAAGATAAGAAACTAGGAAAATTTGCTTATTAAAGAATTAAGCATCTGTTTATGACATTGAGAGAGCTATGTGGCTAGAGATAAAAATAAAGAAATTAATTCAACTAATGCTACACTTTTGTTCTATTTGAATAACCATCCATGTTTTTTCGGCACCGAAAAGAAATGGGCATATAAATAAGATATACCATTAAAATAATACAGGCAATTTTTAATGGGAGTGAAGTTAAGCAGAGAAGAAAGAGAGTTTAAACGATATATATTATGAAAATAGCAAAGGGGAGAAAGCGGAAAAAAGTTTTTTTTTCACTGAGTGATTTAAGAATGTTTAAATTTTTTATTTTGTCTTAAGTAGAATATTCACATAAAATCGACACGAATGATTTTTCAATATCTCGACACTAAGGAATAAACGATCAATATGCTAGTTAAGTCTCTGGTCCCAAAACAAAGTAATTAATTACTTTAGGAAAATCAATTTCGATTATTTTAGACTCGTTTTTCGGTGGCATAAAAAAATTAAAGGTAGATTCCTAGTGTTTTCCTTTTATTGAACAAAATAGAGGTTGTGATGTTATTTATCCTTGTTATTTCGTTGTTTATAAGTTTGCTAACTTTTATATATTTAAGGTAGGTTGTGAAAATGTATTTATGTAGTTTAGAATTGTGCGATCTAACACCTAATTATTTTCCATATTGTAAAATCCTGAATTTTTAAATATTTATGTCATTTGTTTGCCCCAGTTTTGATTTATTTAGGATTTATTGTCCACCTTTTACTGCTATAAATTAAAACAGGTATGTAGAGGGTGGTTAAGAATTTAAGGTTATAAACATAAAGCCACTTTGATTTTTCAGTATATAGTCCAGATGGCCTACCATATTTCAATGCAATTATGTCTATCTGCTGATTTCATACTTTCTTTTTTCCTTATAAGTATCAATTAATAATCATATTAATTCTATTAACTGATCTAAAAACTGCCAATCATTTCTCAATTCTTGGTCTTCAGCAAATTTAGTGTTCATCCTTTTGGTTTCGAAAACTTCCATTTTCAGCTAACTTTGATACAAATTTTAGAAAATTCTGTTAGCATAAATCATTGTTCCCTTTTACTTGAGTCAAATAAGACGATACCGAAAGTAAAGATATGGGAATTAAACGCCCCATAGGTCAGTTGCATTAACTATGCGCTCTGTACTGCTTGGATAAAATGTGTGGACTTTGAAATATATATATATACATATTATTGAACTGATATTCTTTTACAAATGAATACTTTGTCCAAATTAGTTATGTCACGTATTTAAAAATCCAAAATCTTAGGATAAAATTAGGTTAACTCTGATATAATATTTATATTAATAAATTCTTGAATACTTTGGGATGACTGCTGCTATATTATGTTCTTCTATGTTGCCAAGCATTAAAACTTTTTCTAACACGATAGGGTAGAAAATTAATTAGTGGCATTAGAATAAAGAATTGATAGAATTTAATGGGAAAAATTATTAAAGTTGAATGCTTTATATAAAGATAGTTGAGTTATAAATACGAAAATTAAATAGTAGAATTAAAAGGAATCGATAATATAGGACAAGGAGCGTCACTTTGCCAATATATTTCCACTACTTTGAAAATATGAAAAATACAAGAAAATATAATTTCCCTTCACTTTCACGAGCAAGATTTTAAAAATTCTTACTCACAACGAGAGCATAGCTGATTGCTTTCATAAAGAGCACATCAACGTCAGCCGAAAAATTTTGAAATCACTTGCTGAGGAAAATATAAAATCTTGAGGAAGCTAACTTGTTATAAGTTTTAAGTGTCGTAACAAGTTAACATGGCATAGTTAAAAAAACAGGAAACCAACCTCTCACTGTCATATTTATGACACACACACACACACACACATATATATATATATATATATATATATATATATATATATATATATATATATATATATATATATATATATAGAAAGAGAGAGAGAGAGAGAGAGAGATGTATAGAGAGACCTACATACATACATACATACATACATACACACAAAAGTAGATAAATAAGAAGAAGAATTAAGTACTAAACAGTTTGAGGAAATGTAAATTACGTGTATATTTCTGAACTCATGCTGATCAAATTATATGCTTTATTTTTTCAAACCCTTACGTTTTCACAGCAAATATTTACCATGTAAGCAGCAAACAGACGAATCTTCTAACAAATTTCCATTTCTTACATATTTTGCGGAAAGAAAAATGCTTTGGATTTCGGTATAATTTCGAAATCCATGTTATACATGACGTCATATGCTTCCAGTGTTAGCCACATCTCAAGTATGTTAGCATATTAAAATCAACTTATTTGTATTTGACCTCACAAATTTATATCACACCTCAATGAGAAGGGTGACATTGTTTCTTTTCACTCACTTGACGATTCCGACTCGAGTCGGTTTCGGCTCTTATTTTTGATTAGTAGATGGGTGGAGAAACCAGACTCCCATAAATAGGTAATTGAAAAGGTAAGATTATTCGAAGTGCAATCTTGCTCTCTTTTGAATATGAGTTATTCATTGAACACCAAAATACATTGAGAGATTTTAGTTTATAGAGATATTTGTCAGTAGAATAATTTTTTATCAAGAAATTCGTCCTGAACATCAGGAATTGTAGTAATAGCAAAGGTGCCAATAAATGGGCTCCTCACGTACTCACATTTTTTATCCTCACATTATGGAAAGTACATTTTAAGTTTACTTTCCAAGGATCTCAAATTATGATTCATTTCCGTTTTAAGTAATGAATCATGCAGGACAGTTATAAAGTCATCAATCATGGAAACATTGCCGCCAGTGACTTTCCTTTTCCAATTCTGAAGTTTGACAAGAAATGCATAAAGACAGTTCATCAGGTGAAACACATTTCTTTAGCTTGAAATTTAACTTATTTAGCTGCTCGAATATATTTGGTTAGTATGCAAGAAGTAGCTACCACAAAGATTCATTTAAGTGATTCAACAGTTCATATTTACTTAACATTACCAGGAACAATTTATCCTACCTCCGAAGTTCAAGCACTCGATTCACAACATTGCCCTTTGAAAGTCAGCTCGCTTTGGAGTAAAAGAGAAAAGCTTCATGTTCTTTACAAAGGTTCTGGAAAAGACGAGCTTTCACAAATTTGAGACATTTGACCACTGCCTCCAGGATATTGCAAGTTAATCAGGGACACTTTTAGAAACCAGTGCACAGCAATGTGTCATACACTGAACCTCTTTGGCATTCGGTGCTACTTCTTTCATACGCTTTTGGAACCCTGATTTTAATCGTAACAACGCTGGACCCATCTGTACAGAGTCTATAACAATTTTACCAGAGCATCCTGTTAACTTTGAAGAAAGAACATAACTTTGTCATCACATCTTCAACTGTTGTGTTGATCTCAAACTGCATATAGAACATATATATTTCCGTGAGATCACATAAGAAAACATAGCAATTTGACACGATTTAATCTCCTGTATCATTTTTTACTTTATGTCATCTAAAATTTCATTAATTCTCTGCTTCACTCTCTTGTTTTACAATGAAATTTGTTACAATTTTCGTCCAGTGCCGCCTCTCTAAGTATACGCTTGACCATCTTTAAAGCACATGGCTTTATCAAGGCTTCACCAATTTTGTGGAGCTTCTTTTTCTTTGGTCTTTCAAGGAAAATCTAGTATGATGCCTTAACAACAATTGAGGTCTTTTGTCTGAAAGCATAACCATCTCCCAGTTTCTGTTTTCCCAAACTCCTTTTCTTCGCACCTCTCATCCATCCTTTCATAAATGAATGGTCAGCAAATGATGCTTAAATTTACTATGCGTCATAGAATCGCTCACCAGTAGTTCGAAGTAAGGTACATAGTGAGGTTTTTCGATGCTATCGGCGAGAATTGATTTAAAATCTGTAGTTAATGTACTCTTCAATGTACTTCCGCAACTTAGTAAACCAGGTATACACCTAAAATCTACAGAAGATAAAGACATTTCAAGTCAAGTGATAAAAATGCTAAAGGCAAAAGAATGATAATAAAGGACAGATAAATATGACAAGTGATTAGACTTCTGTAAGCAAGAACCCGCCTCCTTTGACAAGCATTACTTCAATTTAAATGATGAGAAAAATGGTGAGTCACGCCAATTTTAGCACAAAAAAGGAGGAATAATAAAATCTCTAAAGTGACGTGTGTGATAGAATGGTTTGAGGCCGCTTAATTTTAACCGTTATCACATGTTGTTTAAAAACACGATGCTACCCACGTGCATCTTTGCCTTGAAGCCAGGCGCATTACAGCCGCCACCTGAGTCAATGTTTAAACAAGGAGGTTTATCTTCCTCCGTTCGCCACATGCACCGACCTCGCCAGATTGAGTTAGGCTTATGGGCAGATAAGGTATTGTTCTCAGGCTCGGCTGTTCATTTCCTCGAAGCCCCCACTTCATTGTCCCCTACGCCAAGGAGATGTCCTGACTATTTATTTGAAAACTTTACCACTAAGATCAGATTAGAGATCCAGATTTTCTTCGCGAGACATCACTACGGTCCAGTCTCAACTTGTGCACCAGAGGGCCTTCGTGACGCCAAGTCCACTAGGCTTCCTCTGTTGTTCAGAAAAAGAACAACGTTAGAACAGCCATTGTTCTTTTGAGCCCGTTGACAAGAAACGGTTCTCACCCTTTCCCCTTGTTGTTCAGAGGAGAACAACATTAGAACAGCCATTGTTCTCGAGCATGTAGACAAGAGACGGTTCTCACCCCATCCTCTGTTGTTCAGAAGAGAACAACGTAGAACAGCCATTGTTCTTCAAGCCCGTTCGTCAAGAGACGGTTCTCATTCCCAAGACGCTACGTCAGGATCATTTTATTACCCCCCCCTTCGGCTGGAACTCGCCAGCGGACCAAAAATTCCTTCACGTTACCTTTGAGTATTTAACCCTTTTGTCAACCCTATCCTGTGCTTTAAATGGTTTAGCAAACCAACCCATCCCTTTAACTTTATATTTGTTTTACCTTTTTAAATCTCTCTGAATCCTCGGATTAGCTAGATTCCCCACGACCCTTTCCATTCTCTGTTTATGTCAATATTTTCCGTTTTGTGTGTTGATAGTTTTTATTAATAAAACTCTATTTTATTAATGATAGCAATATTATTATCCTTGAGCTCAGTTCCACTTCTTAAGCATATCGAAGATAAATAATATCGGTCAACCCAGACATCCACGCACTCTAAAGATAATTAAATAAGTTCCCTCAACGAATAGTTATATATGGTATATCGTCGAGAGTCCATTCTACGACAACGTGATTGTTTTCCAATACATTAAAAATGGTATCATCGTAGATTCTAAGCATATGTAATTTTAACATGTCACCTAAATTATATCAAATTTCAGTGAATTTTAACAGTATCGTAAAGTAAACTTTTTGATCGCATAAGGTATTTTTGTTAATTAAATACAGTTTTAATGTTCAAAATTGTTTGTTTTTACATTAAAATTGGTTTTTATATTATATTTCGTTATAATATTAGTTTTACCCACAAATTGAGTGGGGTCCATTTGATCTCATTTAGTACCAGTTTGTGATAAATATATTTAGTCCATCCGAGGGTAAACCATAGAACATAGAAGTATTAAAGGTATTGAATAAAATGTAAGTAAGCATTTCAGTAATTATATATAATATAACCAACAATATTTATTTACCTCAATTTTTCGAGTAAAATATTTTCTTTACAACAAATATACAAAAAATGCAGTATAATAATTAGAAAACCAACAATAAACATATACAACCATTTGATGGTTAAATTATGCTATTGATTATTCAATAATGTATTTTAATTGTATCATATATTATGTAACTTTCAAAATTTTGTTGTCGATTTAAGCAAGTCATAAAGAAAAGCTTCTCCTCCCAGTTCAAAGTGAGGGGCGGAATGTTTTTTAAAATTAAAATTCCTAACATTACTTAGAAATGTCTAATATCTAACAGCTCATCATGGCCCCCACGTTGAGCACGGCTGGATTAAATCAATCAATTTAGAAATAATAAAATGTACATACCACCTAGCGTGTTCTTTCATTTGTGTCTTACCTTTATTGGGTACGAATATTAAGATGAAAGTATTCGAGAAAGAAATAATGCCACGTCAAGTGTTTCTCAAACACAAACATTGGTGGCCGGTTACTTTTTTCCTTTATCCCATTTTTTACCAGTGTAATCAAATATATGTATAAATTTACTTCCACAAAAAAATGTGAGATCATGATATAATCTGATTCTCGTACGATATTTCGATGTAGGCTTTTTTCTTTTCACTCCGCCATTAGCTTTCCTCGCTACCAAAATATTAGGACTGGTCTCTATGGGCCAAAAAACCTATGGCAAAAGGAAGTAGCTAAGTATTTTGCTATAGTAATATATTTCAATGATCAAGATCAAGGATATTCTAACTAGCTAATATTTGAGAATTTCATATGGTATACAAAGGTACATTTTTACCTGTGGCTAAGCGCCAGTTCCAGGCATCGCTTTTTTTCAAAATGAGTAAAGTTCAATTGTATCTATTTAGATCCCTGAAATGACACATATGACCATGGGACATATGGTTATTCACCCTGGAGATTTCAAATCTGCCATCAGATTTGGTACTGAGTGGTAGTATCTAGAGGCAGAAGCCTCATTCAGCCATTCAAAGGCACTTGTAAGTGATTTAAACCATTCAAAACCATCAATGCATAACCTATTTATTATCTTATCACCAAACGCTCCAGTTCATTAGAGGGACTTTCCCCCTTGTTGTATGTACAACACATTCTGTACCTGTCAGTATTAAGGTATATAGGGCTCATATGTATACATTTTCTTTCTTATACCATAACTTCACCTCGATTAAATCTTTTGATGTTTTTAGGCAAGAACAACGAAAAAACGGGGATTTATTCGACAACATTGTTACTCAAACAAATCTTTATTCTAGTCAAAACAATCTACCAAAATTTACCCATTACTCTAAATGAATTAAAATATTTTTTTGTATTGGGGTAAAGATAGGGATGACCTGAGCAATCTAGCGATTTATAGCGCGATGAATCGTTGCAAATTTGATCATATAATGAAAGCATTATATCTTCAAAATAGTTTTAAGCTTGATTACAAAATAGTTATTTTAATAATCGAACACTAATTACTTTTGTACAAAGGTACTTCATTAAAATTATATATATCTAAGAGTATGTCTGTCGAAGAAGCTATGCTGGAATACTTAGTAAAGTATAAATAAAGCTGTTAATTTGTAAAAAAAACACTACACTTTAGAGTATAATATCATCTGAAAATAATACATCATTACATTTTATAACGTTTCATATATATTTAAATATTTAGGAGAACTTAAGCTACAGATGATATTTAGATATGAATATAGTTGGGAAAAGAGGAGACGATGCCACGACCGATCGTAAATAGTTGACTCTTGTGCGGAATAGTACATCGAAACGAGTTAACCAGGAAGATTTAGATTTATCTAGTCAGTAGCCCATAATGTTTGGTATTTCATTAAATCAGAAAAAAGGCCTTAAAATGGCAGATGTCAATGATCATACGTTTTATGACTGTTGAAAATGGTGGCAGTATTTAATGGAAGTCCGAGAAATATCCACCCAAAATACACTGGACGTTAACAATAAAATTTTCCAATTACCATAATCATTTATCAAACCCCCTTAATTTGCAGATAAAGAAACTGTAGCAGAAATACGTGAATTTGCGAACTCAACAGAGGATGAACCCAATTCAGTAATATCTAGTGGGTTTGAACATTAAAGTTATAGGTTGCTCTCAAACTAACAAAGATACAAACCACTAAGAAAACAATACTATACATATATTATTAGACTTTAGTACAAATAAAAGGCACAGTATAAATAAATACGAAGTTTTGTTCGCAATAGGGAGTGTTTAGTTCTGCCTGCGAACGTTCAATAAAGTTTAGCATAACAAAATTAATTAATAATTGGTTTTGTTCGCAATGACGAATATTTGCTTCTGACTGCGAATGGCCACTGAAGTATTAATGTTTAACAAAACAAAATAAATTATAAGGAGAACCTAGGACTTTATTAGTACTTAGACATTTATTTGTTTTGCATTTAATAAAAAGGAAGCGTGAATGCGTTAACATATGTTATTTGGGAGAGGTCTTTGCTCAGATGTGTAAATCCTAAGATTAAACTCTCGTTGTTCCTATTTTTTTCCTTCGTTTACTTCTCAAGTGCTACGGCTTGGAAATTTACGGCAACCTTTATGGAGTTTCTATCCTCAGTAGCAGTTTCAATCTCCATAACTTCTTCTGAGCTCTGGGGTTTCTTCTTTCAGAGGGTGGGGTCTCTAAGTTCCGCCAGGAGCGGGAGCTGCGTTTCCTTCTGCCTGGCGGTTACTTGTTTCGTAGGAGCCCGTTCAGATGATCTAGGCTTGTAATGGACATTTAATATGTCCGTTGAGGTAGAGTTCTCAAAGAACTACTGGAGTACGATCTCAGTTTGACAACATTCAATATATATGCAGAATTCGTGCTGAAATATTTAGAGACTCTCTCTGTTTGATTTCTATTATATTTTTCGTAGGTTGAATTTGGACTGCTGTGGCCTTAGCAACCTTATCGAATGTGAGATATTTTTTTCCATATTCTAACCTGTATTTTTCTTTCCTTTTGTTATACATAATATCTCGTTTCATCGGGCACGCCATCGCCATCGTGCGGTGACTCCCGTTACACTTTAAGCATTTTTTTAGTTTGCGAAATGCATACTGCTACACTCGGAAGACCATTTAATGTCATTTTGCGGGCAAGCACTCTCTCGTGACATGATTCTCCAAGGAGAAACAATTAAAACATGTTATAACACTAACGAAGTCGTCACTATTAATTCGCTTCGGGGTGATCTTTAAATTAAATGACAATGAGCTGGTTTCTTTGCGAATCCTCTTTATGCTAGTTTCACGGAATATCACCTTAATGATGTGTGAGGATTCGATATTGTTGTTCTCGTTGATGAATTTAATAAAGTCAGAGATCTTAGATAGAGAGAGGAAGATACACGCCACCTTGCCTTTTAATGGAGAGAGAGAGAGACAACAGACACCTGGGCGACCCTTTTTATCTGCGCTATTGGAAGTGCGAAATTATGAGACGCCACGGTGCTCTGAAATGCTGCCATCACAGGAAGCTGCGACAATTTTGAGAGCCGAGAAGGTCCCATCTGAAGTCAGACTTAGGAACCTTACCGCGCTAGTGCTAAAAGGCCGAGATTAGTCTCGTCTGCCGATGCTTCTGACCCTAGAACCCTCCCCTTTGGACGTAGAGGGTAAAACCCCATTAGACCCCTATAAATACTCCGGCGCCAGAGTTGGAAGCAGTATCCGCTGCTGCTCTGCCCCCTTCGTATCCGCCGTCTGCACTTACCCGTTCGTACACGCTATTCACGTCCAGTTGGATTCTGCACAATTCTCGCAGAGCCCCTCAAGCGCCCATTATTCTTGTTAATTCACGCGAGTCTACTTCGATATGCTTCCTTCCGCTCCTCGAACGCAGCGCGCTTAGTCTCGATTCGTGTAACTCGAAATCAAGATTTAAGTTCACTCGGTAATAGTCATTGTCAAGAGACTATTGTTTGAACTTTGCGCCCAGACAAAGATTACTTTCTCAAACCAAATCTTCGAGGTACCAGCAATGCGCTACTCTCCTGTGCAAGTGCTCTCTCTACCCCCCTCCCCAGTCTAAAGTTTTCATCATTCGCTTAGTATACGCTCAAGGTCATTCGAGCTTCTCTCGGTAAATATTGTTTGTTTTTGTACGGTGGCCGTCCTCTCCAAGTCTCCCCTCTCCCTTTAGCCACTGAGACCCGTGTACATCTAATGTGTGTATAGCCCAGGTTAAAAGTACTTTTAATCTTGTAAAATAATATTAATTTAAATATTAATAAAGTTATTTTTTTAACCGTTTTTCTCTTATCCCAATACCTCCAAGAGAGTCGACTGTGGCCAACTCACATTCAGTAATTTTCACTCTGCTTATATTATAAATCTACCACGCACTCCTAAACGCATAAAGGGTTAACTTGACCCTATTCTACGACAAATAACTTGTATAATTATTTGCTCAATTCTGAGTCCATTCAATTTCTTCTTTAATTTCACCAGCTCTATGGTGACCGATCTAAGGATCGATTTGATGGCAATAAATCGCTTTTTGTTTTTCAATCTGTGGGGGTACTTTCGCCTCCAATCGATTGCTTCTAATTTCTTTGTGGCTCTTTCTGAAAGAAGTTTGTTCACATCTTTCTCGTTGTGGTAAATTGCAATTTAAAAATTGGAGTAGTCAAGAAGTCTGACTAGCACCATTCCGAGTTCGCCATATATAATCCTTAATACATCCGTTCTTTCGGGTTTTTGGCGCACTTTTAGACGCGCAAATGGATCCGTTTAATTGAGTCTATGGGTGCTTATTCAATCTCTTTCTTCCTAGTTTTCTGCATTGGAAAATAAGAGAGAGAAAAAGAGAGTGGTTGAAGTTAGATAAAAGGTACTGTTGTATACAGTTACCTACCTGGCTTATTCAGCTGGCGAGTCGGTAGCCCTATCCTACCTACCTATCACCTATCCCTAACTCCGCCGCTCACACCCGTCTAACCCGTCCTTTGCTAAGCTTAAGCCTCCGCCGAGTTAACCGCGACGTTCAGATTTGGCTCCCGCTTGAGGGGTATATATGGAGACTTTAAGCTTCCCTAACCGACTCGCCCTAAGAAGGGTGGACATGAAAGAAAAGATCGTCCTAGTAAGGTGTCACGTCTAAGTTCTGCCAGGCAGTAATCGTCTCTTCTTGGTCTTCCTCAAGTAGAGTTGAATCCCCCTTTAGAGAGTAGGAAAATCAGGATGGCTTTGCAAAAATCTTAGCTTGTAAGAATTTGAAAAGTGCTATCCTCGATTATATCTAATGAAAAAAGGCCCATTCTCAATACTTAAGCCTTAAGTTGGAGTTGAACATTAAAATTGTTCTGAAAATTCCATCTTCCTGATTGGCCCGTTTCCTTTAACCTGATGTTCAAGCTTTGAGGAATAAGTACTCCCTTTAAAACTTTCTTCATTACGGTTTTAAAGTTATTAAAATAAATTTAATTAACAAGGTAAAATAATAATAACCAGATGTGATTAAAATAAATAATGAATCAACAACTAAGATAAATTAGGGAAGTATTAATAACAAAATAACTAAAAGTGACTAAATAACGGTAGCAACGTGATTAAAATAAGTTCAATTAACAAAGTGATTAATAATAAATATGATGAAATAAAATATACTAAAGAACGAAATTAATTGATTAAAAATGAATTATAAAAAACTACTAAAAGTCTTATGTCATTGTTAGTGGTAGGTTTGTACGCCGTGGTTCGCAAGCGAAGGAAACCAACGAGGCCGATAATTCTTTGAAGAGTTTAGACTCAAATTGCGCTCCTCTGTCGGTGATTACGTATAAGGGAACACCATACCTGGATATCCAGGCACCCAAGAAGGCTAAAGCAACCGTTGCAGCACTGACGTCTGGAATAGGCATTGCTTCAATCCACCTGGTGGCTCTGTCTATGCGTGACAGCAGGTACCGGTTATGAGAGGGGTATGACTGACCAGACAGTGTACACGGCGGGAGTGGACACTGAACTGTCTCAAATCTAGAAGTAGGCATACTAATAGGCAGGACTGGGACTTAGTGTGGCGATTTACTTTAGCAGATTGGCAGGAGAGGAATTCATGAGTCCAAGGACGTATATCTCTGGCCATATTGGGCCTTAAATACCTCGCTTTCACCAACCAAAACGATGATTGAATCCCTGGATGTGAAAATATCTTATCTGCAGGGTGAAGGAACAAACGGTCATGGGTATTTAGATGTTACCTCACACCAGAGTTGGGAATCACCGGAAGAGGGAAATGCCTTCAGTCCAGATCGAGACGACTTCATTTCTTCGTCATGCTCTTGTGCTGCTGCCCAAGAAGGGAGATCAAATGAGTCTACCTGGACCTAATTGACATCCCGAGACAGGCAGTCAGCAACCACAATGTCCTTACTACTTACATAATCTATGTTATTGACATACTCCAAGATTGCGGTTCAGTTCCGTTGTTTCCTCTCCGTTTTTACACTTAGTGGCGAGGAGAAGGCAGAGAGTAATGGCTTGTGGTCCGTGCATAAAGTCACTTGGCGACCTTCGATCATATTCTAGCAAGATACGCAGCCAGGAGTTTCCTGTCATAAGTAGAGTACGCTTGCTGTGTTTTACTTAACTTCCCGGCTGGGGAAACCCATCCACCATATGATGGAGCGCAGCACCAACTGCGAATTGGGAGCTGTCCTTCACCGATTGGTACGGAGGGTCATTGAGTAATGGGTGGCGTAACTTAACAGAGTTCGCCAGGGCCTCCTTAGTAGCTTCAAATGCTTTCCCTGCAGCGTAATGCAAGACAAAAGCCGTGCAAGTTCAGTCAGAGTGGCAGCGATCGCAGCAAAATTAGGCATTATACGTCTGTAAAAATTTAACATGCCCAAATATCGACGAAGTTCTTTGAAATCAGTTGGTAAGGGCATTTCGGTGATCTCGGAGACCTTCCTAACTGGAGGGCTCAGTCCTGCGGCTGAGACATGGTGGCCAAAGAAATCGATTTCTTTCTTCATTAACTCGCACATTTACATAGAAATTAGGAGGTTGTTTTCTGCCAATATTTTGAAAATTTGATCTATATGCTCCACATATTCGTCTTTTTTTTGCCGAAATTATTAAAATATCTTTGACATACACAAAAACGAACGTCAAGCCTCGAAATAAATTGTCCATGTGGCGTTGGAAGGTGCAACTAGCATTCTTTAAACAAAACGGTAGCCTTAAAAATTCCCACAATAGGTGGGAGATGCGAGAGGTCATTAATAATTAACGAGATCACTGGTTCGCTTGACTACTTCACTTTAGTAACAAGGCTAGTCTGGTTATCAATTAGGACACTACGAGCACAGTCTACTAAGAGGTTAAAATGAGCAAGAAAATTGGCTCTTAATAACTACGAACGTCCATTCAAATGAACGTCGCAATGTAGGGAAGTGTATTTTGAGTTGGAATTCTCCATGCAATCTTATCTTTCCTCCATTAGCCGTCGCGATCTTAACACACGATTTGCGCATCACACATAATTGCACTATATTAACTGTTATTAAGGACACGCTCACGTCAGTGTCTATCAGAAATTCGCACTTTCTCTCATTAATACGGGCAGCAACAGTGAGAAGAGTTGCTACACCGGTCATGGAATTTACTGCGGCCGGCCGATCTCATTTTCCGAGGAAGTTGTGGAAGGCGGTCCAGACGATGGCAGCAATTGAAGTTTCTCCCCTTGCTTTGGCTAACTTTACCACGGTTTACAGTACTTCGCACTCGACCCAAAGTACATATAAGTGTCAATGGCACACCACTGGTTTTTGATTACGAAGGAAGGGGCGTAACCCAAACGGTACACCTTTTGAATAATTATTATCACTATCATAATTGTGGGGAAATAAATATCGCGAGGACTAAACAGACGCTAGTTCGGTTACACAGCGTCAACAGCTACGTAGCATATGGGCGGTATTTTACCTCCCCCCGCCCCTTTTTGTCCTGCTGACACAACAATTCTCGATATCGCTCACAAGGAAACATAATAATCAGCAGATTTCGTAGCCCGTTAGTATAAACAAAGGAGGGTGGTATAGCCTCTCGAATAAAAATCTATGAACAGGCTTACTATGCCCTCCTAGTGTTTAGGTCTAGTTTCGCAAAATAGACGTAAACCAGGAGAGCCTAGAAGGGCTAAGGGTCACAACATTCAAAAGTGATGCCCTAGGAAAGAGGCTTAAAGGTGGGCACTCATCACCACTTCTCAACCCCTACTCCAGGGGATAATTGAGGTATATATACTTTGATCTGGAGAAAAGCAAAGGAGAATCGAGTTAACGATCGAGAGAAGACGGGTACCTGAGTCAATCCGGGCATTAAGAAGAAGGATCAGTGGAACCGAGCGGGAGTTTTCTTCCCGAGGCTGTTCTTTTTGGTCACATCGAAGAATAGACCATCGGTATAGAGAATCACTCTCATACCAATCTCGTCAGAGAAACCCCTTATCTTAGTTTTCGGATAAAACCAGAGATATCCTTCACCATTGAGGAATACCAAAGTGAAGTTCCACTCGAGAAAGGATTCACCTCTTGGTCAAGTCTCATCATCGAGAAGCCCACAAAGGTAACCCAAGGATTGAAATAATCTTACCTCCACTACCACCTCGCTTATATCAACAATTCAACAATCATCGACACGCGCTCGTCACTCACCTCGAAGTCAGCTGTTCTCTCCAGTCAGCCTCACGTCTGCGATGCCCTCGCCTCACCTCACATCGTTTGCCTCCCCTCCTCAACGAGATTCTCGTTCAAGGTCATTTCCTGCCTGACTACACACAGTTTAAAGGATTATAAAATAATTATGTTATATATTAACATTCCGTACTAAAGTGAATTTTTGCGTCAACCATCGCGTAGTACTCATTGGTAGTATTAATTTTTACTTAAATCCTCTTATTATAACCTCAATACATTTAAAGTTTTAATATTTCATTTTTTATGTAATTAAAAGTATATTTTTGCCCTAGTTGTTTAATTAAATCCTCGAAACGCTACATATGGCAATAGATATATAATATTACGAATCCGCCCTGGTTAAAGAATCAAATCAACATATAAATAGAAGTAAAGCGCTTTTAGAGAACAAAAAGGAACGGACTTATTATGTACGGAACAAACGTACATATATACTCGGCCGTATACCACGACAATAATTATTATCCACGAACCGAAATTGATTACCTCTAGGATATACGCCAACGGGCACTGAAGGCAAATTTTTAAATTGCACATTATTTACCGGCTGGTTGACACTAACAGTTCTTATATCGAGGAACGCGCCACTATTACTAGTTTAACTTTTATTTATTTTATAGCGTTGGGCCTTGTAAAACGGCATGAGTTCATCAGCCAGTTGCTTCAATTGGGCTAAAGTTAAGTCCTTTTGCTTGGCGATGATGGGGGCGATGTTTGGAGGTGAAGACTGGATGAACTTGTGCCTCACCAAGTCCTCCCACACACCAACTTGCAGAGCTGTCTCTAGTTTGGTCGTCTAGAGATCTCGCGACTTGTGGCGGGTCTATTTCTTGTTGGGTTCTGATTCGCTGCCTTTAAACCTAACATTCTTCATACTTTGAAATGTAGAATGGCAGAGAGTAACCGCAGTCGCCAGGGTATATTTGAATTTTATCCTCCAATAAGAGTTTTTCTACTTCTTCCTTGTCTTCTTCTTCTGTCTTTCCTTTGAATGCCAATTTGCATTTTCCTTCTTTAATTGCCTTAATAATATCGTCTTGTTTCTCGCCTCTCAGGGGGTATGGGGTGGGGTGAGCATTCATTGCTGTAGACTTTAAGTTTTAATTCCTGTGCTTCCATGCGTAATATTTTGTCTCCTTCATTACTTTGCACTGACATGATTGAAATTGTGTTCTCTTCAGTAGTGTGTTCGCCATTGCTCGTTGGTTCCGACGCTGAGGCGACGTTGATTTTAAGGATTTAGATGAAGGGAGGTTGTCAGGGAATCACATCTTCTTCATTGTATTTTACTCTAGCATTGTATTCAGTGTCTTAGCGAAGCTGCCCGGTTTCCCAATATACCTCACACGGGCATAGAGTATTCATGTGAGCACTTCTGCTTATGCCCCTTGTGGCACAGTTAGATGGGTATGTGCTTCCTGCATTTGCTTTACAGTTGTTCTAGCCACTCCTGCGTAAGTTGCATTTCATCTAGTTTTTTCTTCGTTTCTTGCTTCTCTTTCCTTTCGTTTTATTATCTTCTTTCTTTTATGACCTGCCATTACCATAGTCCTATGTGGCCCATGATAGTTCACGCATCTCTTAGTAATTTCCTTGCACTGACTCCATTCGTGGTTCTTCTGTCCGCACTCAGAACATACTGTATCCTTCTCAGTGCAGTCACACGTCAAGTGGTTCCATATCTTATAGCAGCGGAAGCACATTTAATATATATATATATATATATATATATATATATATATATATATATATATATATATATATATATATATATATATATATATATATATATATATATATATATATATATATATGACTGCACTGAGAAGGATACAGTATGTTCTGAGTGCGGACAGAAGAACCACGAATGGAGACAGTGCAAGGAAAGTACTAAGAAATGCGTGAACTATCATAGGCCACATAGGACTATGGTAATAACAGGCCTCAAAAGAAAGGACTTTTTGAGAGGATGAAACCTGAGCTCTTCGAGAAGTTAATAACTTCTTCTCCGCAGACCGGACGACCTTCAGTGAATTTCGAAGACCTATGGAAGACAGCTCTGCAAGTTGGAGTGGGGGAGGACTTGGTGAGGCACAAGTTTATCCAGTCTTTACCTCCAAACATCGCCCCCATTTAGCACTTCACTATCGGTTCACTTGAAGTGAGAGTCAGAAGAGTGGGGAGTTTCTCCAGGAGCAAGTCGGCCACGGGCATCCTCCTCTTCCCTGCCATCCAGATCGTGGCAGGGGTGCAGAGGGAAGGAATAACCTCGAGCCGTACCTTTTCTCCCTAAAAAAAAAATCAGAATTTTTAAGCACTCAATCAGAGCTCGGATCTATAACACGATAGTGAATGTGTATTCTCAGCAAAGGAGGTAAAGTTTTTGGTTAGCGAAATCGATGACGTGAACCTTTCCCTACGATGTCTTACAAGGAGAATAACAGAAGCTTCCAAGTAGCATCGACTTAACAATGTCACTCTCTGTGACCCGCAAGATTTGTGTTCCAAAGAGCTACATCTCATTTTCCTTTACCTCACTACTCGGCACAGGATGAAATGGTTTAGGATGGCTCCTTCATCTCCCGAATACACTGGGATTTTCGTTCCTTTATTTACAAGATATAATACTGGGGAGTATAACTTTCCATGTACAAAAGAGAGAATACTAAGCGGGAAGTCCATCTTCCTATTTACGAAAGAGATTAATACAAAGCGGGAGGTTTATCTTCCCTTTACAAAAGAGATTAATACAAAGCGAGAAGTTTGTCTTCCCATTTATAAGGTTCAATGTGTGAACCGTTTAATTTTCTTAAATCAATGTTTACTTGTTCGACCCACACAGATAATCGTCCAAGATCAAAAGCTTAGTAATTAAAGTTTGGTTTTTAATAAACATAGTAACTTGTGAAAAGAGAATTGAACCTAGGATAAATAATTTACAATCTACATGACTTAGAGAAGAAAATAATAATGAAATTAGAGAGATGCCAAGGAAAATTAATTATGGCTAAATATACAATGGTTTTCAACAAAATATGCATACAGGAAAAAACGGCTGCCTATTTATACTAATATATATATATATATATATATATATATATATATATATATATATATATATATATATATATATATATACATATATATATCTGGAGGCGGAGGCGATTCATCATTTAGTAGAAAGTTCGAGAGAGAGCGGCTCTTACACACCTCGTCACCGGGGTGAGGGAGGCTTGGGACGAGTTCGCAGGATTGGTAAATATTTTCCCAACGTGTTCAAGTGTCGAAAATTCGAGAATGTTCTAGCAGGAAATGACGTTGTCCATGGCATTATACAATAGCACATTGTCTCCGATAAATTAGGGGGGGGAGTAGAGAGGTTGTTCTTTTACACCCCTCCCTTCCATACGATGGAACTTTTCTGAGAGATAAGGAACAACAAGGTACATCGCAAATTCGGATAGGAGGAATTATTATTGAAGCGTCAGCCTGATAAATTAACGAAAAAAATCAGAACTTTGTCTAAAAGGGTAGTGCAACAACAACACACACAAAAACCCCTGAAACACTATATTAAATAAGTATCTACAGGGTCCATCGATATATGTACAGAGTTAAAATGAAGAAAAATGATATATACATGATTTGCTGACGAGTTTACCGGCGACCTATAATTTTATGGATTAGTCAGCATTGCAGGCTAATGGATTCCGGCTAAGATTATCAGCTATACAATTTTCGGTACCATGTATATACCAAACTTTGAACTGATATTGTTGGAGTATCAAAAGCCATCGCATTATATGTCCGTTCTTGCTCTTAGTATTTCGGAGGTATGATAAAGGGCGATGGTCAGTCTCGACAATAAACTTTTCCCCTATTAAATACATGCTAAACTTGGCAATACTCCATACTATAGCTAAATCTTCCGGTTCTATTACCGAGTAATTAAGTTGACCCGGCAGTAGCTTTCGACCCACGTGAGCCACTGGGTGGCTTTCACCTTCGACGGATTCCGCATCCAATTCCTTCGTCACTGGCATCCGTCCGGATGCCGAAGGGTTTGGATGGATTAGTGAGCCTCAAAATTGAGGCGGATGCTATCTTGACCTTGAGCTACTAGAATCTGGCAGTAACTTCGGGAATCCAGTAATCTCTTCTGAAGGAAGGCACTTAAATGGGCGGAAATAGATGCGAAGTTGGGGATAAATCTTTCGTAAAAGGAGGCCGATCCCATAAATGACCTCAGCTGTTTCTTCTTGCGGGGAAGGGACATCTCAAAAATGGCTCTGACCTTTTCGTCCTGGGGACCCATCTGGTTTTTCAAGCTAACAGGTTCTTGAGTAGTAGAAAAGATGTTATGCTAAAATTGTTTGGAGCAACCGGGTGTCTCAGGGATGAAATCTGCAAATCCATTTTGAAACTGCTGCAGCTTAATCTTTTGAGGAGGCGCTAGCTTAGGGAAGACATCCAGCACGGGAGATAATGTTTTTAAGGTCCAGTTAAAGACGGGATAGGATAATCACCATCTTGTTAAATGCATACAACTTGCACGGCATTGATGGGGTCAGAGGGATACATCGCTTCCAATGGGACTCTTCATCGAGGGCCACAATATTGTTGATACACGCACGGTGGTGATATTTAATAAAACATATTGATGTGGTAAACCTTATCTCCTGAGGGGGTTTGAATCTGGTAATCCACTGGTCCTTTTACCTCTAGAACGAAAAAAGGGCCCTTCCTCTGGTTCAGGAGTTTGTTACTCTCCGTGGGAAGAAGCAACAGCACCTCCTCGCTAGGCTTAAATCTTCTTTCTTTCGCCTTTAAATCGAATTGAGTTCGATACTTCTCAAAATTGACCTTAGCATTTGATACGCGATGTCAGCACATATCTCGAGGCGCTTTCGGAGATCTAGAAGGTATGAATAGGAGGATTGGATTTCGTTATCCTAACGGGGATTAGGGAAAAGTTATTTTAATATAGCAAGGGAGCCTTGAACGTTACGACCATACAGTAATTCGAAGGGGGCGAATTCTAGGGATCTTATGGGTTATTTCACGAGACGCAAACAGTGCCACGGGTAAAAAACGGTGCCATTCTCTGGGCTAATAGATACAGAATTTTCTGAGGATTGCTTGCAATGCGCCATTTAGCTTTTCGCAAACTCTGTTTGCGGCTGGGTTATATGAGGTGGTAAAAAGGGAGTTTTACTATGAGGAGCTTTCTGACATACTCCATAAGCTCGGAGGTAAATTGTCTTCCTCGATCCGACAATACCTCTTTAGGAATTCCTACCCGAGAAAAAATATAAATGAGGGCTTTGGCGCACGAAACCCTATCAATGCGCTTAAGTTATCTGCCTAAAGAAAACGGGTAGCAAAGTCTAGGCAAATTCAGGAGGTAACTGTGTCCTTCACTAGACGGGGAACGAATGGAGCCCATAAGATCAATGGCCAAAAGAGAAAAAGGTTACGAGATGATTGGGCTTCTCAGAGAGGGGGCTGGCTTGACACGCTCTTTTGCAGATGTCCTTTGGCAGGCATCGCATGATTTGCAGTACTCTGCATTTTCTCTGGCCGCACCTGGCCAATAGAAATACTTAACAGCCCTCCGAGAGGTTTTATTATGACTAAAATTACCGGAGAATAAACTATCGTGAGAAATCTAGAGGACTTGAAGGACGTGAGAGCGGGAAACACACAAGGTGTGTGTTTCAGGTTCAGTTCTGTCGGAACATTTACGATGTAACAGCTCATCCTTGACAAGGTATGAGATACTTTTTCCCCCACGGAAAGACTCTTGCTCCTAAATCCTCGCTTTCTCCCAAAGGGGGAGGAGAGTTGCGCACCCCTTCTGGGTGGGGCCAAAATTCTGGTTCAGGAGGGTCTCCATCTCCCTCGTTTTCTAAAGAAACAGGTTCCAGGAAAGCATTGCTGGCCTGGGCCTGAGTTGCCACGGGTTGTGCTCCCTGGTTACTTGTAACCTGGGGGATCTGATCAATCAGTACAGATACAAACTTGATTGGGGCTGCTACGACTTCGGCCTTAACCAGTCAAATACTCACACTCGATGTGGCATTTTACAATAGGAGAACCATTCTCTCGGCCGAAGAAATTATGGACTACAACGAACTTTTGGTGGTCAGGACCAACTGAGGGAAGTAAATTATCAGATACCACGTTCATGTGCACCCAGTGCCACGTACAAGGGTGGACACACGGCATCGGTTACCGGCTCCATTTTCAGATTTCAAACCACCAGGGGAGCTCTTATTAAAGAAAAAATATACTTGGTGACCAGAGTTGTTGGTCGACGAGAGAGACGTAGTGGTTTCGTACTCTTGGGGGACTTTACACGCCTCTAACAAAATAGGAGGTGTCTCTGGAGGCGAAAGGTCTGACCGAAGCGGAGCATTGGGTGACGGAAATGGGCATGATAGAAATCTAGGGTCATATTTACGGCAGCCTAGAGTTCAGACTTGAGGATAGAGTAGTCCACAGTGGAATCTGAGGGAAGGGAAATGAATAAGTCTCTCAACTGTGATGTCCAAATTGTTGATTTCAAAAATCTTCTCGAAATGCGTAAGATATGATTTAAAATCTTCTCCATCTTTAAAGACGGATAATCTTACTGACTGGGACTGTGGAGTTTCGGTCTGGAATTTAATTGACATTGACTCCAATTGATTGCGGCTTAATTCCAGTTTATGATGCCTTATTCTCTCACGTTATTCCGTTTCTGCTTCTCTTAGTTCTTTTGCTCTTCTATCTTCAGCTTCTCTTAGTTCTTATGCTCTTTTTTCTTCAGCTTCTCTTAGTTCTTTTTCCTGTTCTCTTAGTTCTTGTTCCTTCGCTCTTCTCTTTCCCTTTTCTCTTTTTCCTGAATATAAGTTAGTAATTCCCAGCCTGACAGGACCACCGACTCTCCTTAACTCTTTAAACGGTCAAACGAAGAAGACATCTTGTTGGCTTACTAGGGGGAATGTAACACGCGAATGGGGCTATTGACGTAACGAAATTTTCTCGGCAATATACGTGAAGCCTAACTTTTCCCCAAAATAAATATTCAAAAATTATCACACTAAAAGAACCCTGAGACACCTCCTACACGGTTAGGACGGGTTAATCTTTCTAATCCGGCTGAGAATTAACTCAAATATTCCGGTAAATGGAATACACAAACGCACAGAATGGGTCCCAACTAATAATCTAAATTTTAAATACTTAATAGACTAAAGTTCCCCTGATCTAGAACTAACTTGAACGTATTTAGACCAAAACAGAAAAATAAAAAAACTTCAATAATGAGAGGAAACTACTAAAACTAAAAGGGGATGTAAATCAACTAAACTGATTTACTATGTAATAGATCCCACACCTGACACCAGTTTTTATAATATACAAGTAATATATATAATATACGTCGTGGTACAACCACTCTAAAACATACACTACTATATTATGTGAGGGGGTGAATTAATCACCTACTGCAACGCCACCTGTTGAAAGACTGTTCGCAGGGATTAACGCCGACTAGTAGGTCACACTTGAGGCGTTGGGTTTCAAATCCTAAATAAATGTTTGGCAAAGTTTACTTGAATAAGCCGAGAGTATCGTTCAAGGTTAGTTAAAGATGAAACAACAAAAATATAATTTTATTTAAGCATATCAAAATAATAATAATAATAGACACAGGGGAATTATTTAAACTGAAAGAGTCTCTTGATAATTATTATAAGAAGGGATTCTCAAATGGAATTAATTGATTAATGTAACTAGTAGGCTCAGATCAAAAGGGAGAACTTAATACTAATAATGGAGGGGGTTTCAGTCTTATGGATCGATGACTTCGAGGTAGGTCCTTCTTTCGATGAGGCGAGTGGGGAACGATCCGATGAGGCAAGTGGGGCATGATCCGAATGACGCATGTCGGGCATGATCCTAATGAGGCAGGTGGGGCACGATCCGAACCAACCTTCGGATGAAGATAGCTAAACTTCAAAAATGTTGTTCGACGAAGAATGTGGTAATTCTCGTAAATCCACTGAAAGATAAATCTTCTTTTTCCTTGAAGGTAATCGATGGAGAATTTCTTTGGTTCGATTAAGCCGCCCTCTACACTCTTTGATTCTAATGTTGTTTTTATGTCCTTTTTTATTACCTCTAAAGAACTCCTGTTTCTTGTCGCGTTGCTCATTCGCGTACAATTTCTCTTTCTCTTGTATATATATATATATATATATATATATATATATATATATATATATATATATATATATATATATTGTATATATATATATATATATATATATATATATATATATATATATATATATATATATATATTGTATATATATATATATATATATATATATATATATATATATATATATATATATATATATATATATATATATATATTTATATAGCAGGAATAAGAAGACTGCGATGATCACGAACATTTAATTTTGCGGATGTTTCGTTCATTAACTATGACCATCATCAGCGAATTCTAAATACAAAGAATTATTTTTATAAGAATAACTAAACACAGCAATAAAAAAACATGACAGGAGTAAAAAATGATAACCGAAAGCAAGAAGTTAAAATGAAATATATAATCCTAACCCGTTGAAAGCAAATGGGTGAAAATCTGTTAATAAGAAATGGATTAATATCGTAAAATATAACTAAATTAAATAATAATCCCATGAGTTTAAAATATGCATAATAAACATGAATTAAATTTCTAATGAAATAAAAAAATTGTAAACTATAGCAATAAAGTCGAAAGCAAGGGATGAAGAAATCGATTAATAAGACTGAGGCAAAGAAATTATTAAATAATCCCATAAATAGCAAATATAAATAATAAACATGAATCAAGCATAATACAAAAAAATCACTATAAACCGCAGCAACAAAGAATTATAAGGGCAGGAAGAACAATCCAAAATAAGTTAGATCAGGGGGTATGTAATCGAAGCGGATATGAATAAATGGAGCGAAGCAAGTAATTCAATTAGGTTAAAATACAATTACAATTACAATTTAGTGAAAATGATGAAATTGTGTGGTAGGTATATAAAGGTGTGGAAATGGTTTCTAGTTTGCCCTGGTGTTGGGGCATCACTAGCATTCTTCTCAATTTTTCTTCTTAATATTAAAAATATCCTCCGTCATTAAAGGTGCTGACTGTCGTTGACAGTCATTTTTCTCCATTATAATATATATATATATATATATATATATATATATATATATATATATATATATATATATATATATATATATATATATATATATACATTTATTCAATTTATTATACCGTCAAAGCATTCAAGCCTTTCAAAGGTATCTCTTATGCTGAATCTCATTAAGTTCTGAGTTGTAATTTATTTCTTTTATTTGGGCACTTCGCCTCTTTTTATTCTGAAATTTTAATTAGTTTTTTAATTATTTAGTTTGGGCCCTTCGCCTCTTTTATATTTAAAGTTAATTACGCTTTTATTTTATATTTGGCGGAGTTCTTTAGTATGGGCACTTCGCCTCTTTTTTATTTATTTAGATTTATTAAATTTGAACTATCAGAATGGTTACTTTGATTTCAATATTGTGTACTACTACGTATACATAGGTAGTACAGCTAACTCTCGCGCGGGTTCTACTGCTTGGGAACAGAGCCGTTCTACCAATTGCCCGTCTTCTGTTTGCACGTATGTTTACTTTAAGGTTTATTGTTGGGAGTATTTCTCGGTTACTTTGTCCCATGTCTTTCTCCCTAGCCATCGGATCTCCGTATTGAATGGCTTCCGTCCGACTCTATGGTGTAGAGTTGATTGCCGAATACGGTCGATCCTTTGCGTGCCAGTGATCAGCAGAGTAGCTTTATTGTGTACCCTCTGCATCATTCTGAGGGATGTAGAGCTTGCCATCTGCGTGATCACGGCCGGGTACACTAACACTGGACCTACCAAGGCCATATACAGCTTTTTCATGATGGCACGCTGAGGCTTCGGAAGCGGTAAAGTTTCCTCAGCTCTCTTTTGGCTAGGGAGACTCTGGTATTTATATGGGTCTTATATCCCGTTTTGAAGAGTTGTAAGCCCAGGACTCTACCCTCATTACGGTACGGATAGAGTTCGTTATTGACGATGACGTCGTCTACTTTACGGCGATTCATTTGAATAATGGTGAACATCTGGCGTTTAGTCTTAATTTTCCACTGCTTCTCATATCGGTTGATATTCTCGATTCCGACAGCTGTCGCCCTCGCCTGACTTCCAGAGTTCCTGAATGGACTTAAGAAGATTTGAATGATGTCATCTGCGTATTGGAGATACATCGAATCGTACTTGACTGGAGCAGGCAGGTCAATCGTGTACACTAGTTACAGCAGAGGGCTGAGACAGCTGCCTTGTGGAACTCCCGCCTCGAGTTCGAATTCGGGTCCCTTGCAGCCCTCGATCGCAATTTTGTCTCTCCTATCAAAAACATAGTTGAAAAGGACCCTTTCCAGGAGTGGGTTAAGCTGGAGGTTGAGGATCTTGAACTGTAACCCTCTCAGCCAAACCTTATCGAAGGCCTTCTTTACATCTCGCAACACCACGACTACGTACCTTCTCTCAGCTTTACTGCAAGCGAGTTTTTCCGCAAAGATGGCGAGGCTGTTTCCGTTCCTCGTCCCTTGCAGAACCCGTGCTGCTGAGGGTTGTGGGCTCCCAGCTCGGCTAGTTGTTTTTGAAGCCTGTCAGCTAGGAGTCTCTTGTAGACTTTTGCAACGATCTCCAGCAGGGCGATCGGCCTGTAACTTACCAGTTGATCAGGGGGTTTACCTTCCTTGGGTCTGAAGATCACCTTAACAATCTTGAAACCTTCCGGGAAGTAGCCCGTATTCAGGGAAGCGTTATGGATGTTAACGATTCCCTGAATGATCTGCTGTGGGGCATTAACCAAGTTGTTTTGTGGTGATGCCCGTCCAGCCTGGTGTCTTTTGTTGGAAGGCTTTTACAGTGGCCATGACCGCCTCTGATGTTATGGGACGGCCGTGGCCCGCAATCTCCCTGCCTTCGTTGACTCGATGTTGTGGGTGCGTGCGATGCATTTCGTGATTTAGTTCTTCGATCACTTGTCCTTCGAATTCCTGGTCGAACTCGTCGTTTTCTTCAGGGGTGATCCTAAAAACGTTTTTTCCAGAAGTTCCTGAACCTGTCTTCGAGAACCACCGGGTCCTCTATGTAGTTTCCGTTCTCGTTTATCCGAGCCTTTGGTATTGGTGTAAGTCCCTTTAAGTTCTTGACTTGGCGCCAGAACTTAGCCGGGCCAAGTTCGCTGTCGACTTTGGCTATCAAGCTGTTCCATATTTCCTCCTGTTGGAGGTTGATAGCCTCTCTAAGCTCTGAGCTTAGGCGTCGAAGGCGCGAGCTTCTTTCCCGGTTGGGATCCTCCCATCTTACTTCTTCGTACACTTCCATGTGAACGCCAGAGATATCTCTCATCTCCTTTGTCCATCTGGGCTGAGGAGGTGTTTTATACCCTGTTATGGGTATGCTCTCGCGCCCCCTGTCTATCTCCTCTAACGACGCCGTGCTAAGGTCAACTGGCGCATATTCACTGAGTCGTTGCTTGTTACGATCCCAGTTGGCCAGGGCGTAGTTTTTCCGGAGAGGGGCTTGGAGCTGGATTGGTGCGAGAGATACTGTGGTGAGAATCGCTACGTAATCACTAGGGACTGCTGGGCTTGGCTCACTATGGTAGTTGAATGGGAAGCCTTCACTTGTTAGGATTATGTCAGGCTTGGTTGCTGATCTAGAAGTGATCTAGGTTGGAAAATCCGACTTTATTTTTTGGACGTTTTTGCTTCCCATAATCATTTCCAAGTGTCGGCCTCTATCGTTGGTACTACCATAGCCCGCCGTACGGCATCTGGCATTGAGGTATCCCCCTAAGAATGCCATTCTGCGGTGCCAGAACAGTGTGTAGAAGTTACTTAACGGGAGATATGCTCGTCGAAGGGGGTTGATATGCTGCGGCTATCACGAAGTCTCCTACCAGTGTATGCAGCTCGATCGCCACAAAGGACTCATCGAGTTCTGGTAGTTGTTTAAAGGAGATTTTACTCTTGACAGCTATTGCAGCACCATAGAACCCTTCCTTGGAATGATTCTTCATGACTACTCTGTAGCCCGGTAATTTTATTAGACCAGCTGTGGTGTAGATACCGTGCTCCGTAATAAAAATCATGTCGGGGTCAAGCACTCGGAATATGTTTCCATATGCCATGGCCTTTTCCTCCCATCTATTCACGTTGAGTGTCAGAATCCTGATTTTGTTGCTTACTCTCTCCATCTTCGATTATTTAGTGTTTCTGGGTGAAGTTCTTTTTTCTCCAATTTTTCTTTTTCCTGAACTTAGCGTTCGAAATTTGCTCGCAAATGCTGTGATGTAGGGTCACAATTTGTGCGAGCAGAGCCTCTTCTACTGTTTCAGGTTCTACTTCATAATCGTACTGCCATTTGTATATCTTGGATCTTATGCCTTGGAAGATACTCCTGGTTTCCATTTTCTCGGGAAAGGGTAATTGATCGCAGGAGTATATTTTCAGATTTATGTCGTTTGCCCGCAATCTCTCGTTTCTCTTTTTCTTTCCCTTGGTCTCTTGGGATTTTGTTGCCTCGGAGTCTAAGGAATATGATGATTCCGAGGAACTATTCGTGCCTGAGTTGTCCTTATCTGATGTGTTTGCTTGGTTCTGTCTGGGCGCAGGAGTTATTGCCTCGACTGCTTGCTTCTTTCCCTTTTTGTGTATCGTTTTACTGTTATTTACGAGCTCTACTGGTTGTTGTGGTTTCGGAACTATCAGTAGATGCAGTACATCCCCGGAAGGGGGGTTGTCCGGGAACCACATCTGTTCCATTCCGTTCTTCGCTAGCATCCGGTTTAGTACTGTCGCGAACGTTCCCGGGCGAGATAGGTTTATGACGTGCGCGTGAAGGATGCACGTCATGATCTCTGTGGAGCTCTCTTTCTCTATGTTGAGGTAGGTTTTCTTGGCGTTCACCTCCGAGATGGCTGCCTTTGCTGCTTGGTAGTAGGACGTGTTTGCCCTGCGTGATTCTTCTTTTTTCTTAGCCTTCCTGCGTATTTCTCATAATTTCTTTCTTTACGGGACATGACATGGCCATTGTCCTATGTCCATGCCCGCAGCTCACGCACTTCTCTACATTGCTGTTACAGGTCCGCCAATTGTGCCACTTCTGGCTGCATTTAGAGCACGTCTCTTGGGCTTTTTGGAGTCCTTGGTGGCGTGTGACTCCATCTTGTAGCACTTGAAGCAGAATTGGACGGGACTCTATTCTCCTTTCTCAACCTGCTCCCCGCTAATTTTGGCGTTAAACATTCGAAGGCCTTGTTCTTTTGCCTTTTGTGCCATGGTCGTCTCCGCGAAGACCACCTTGAACAGATGGGTGTACTCGCCACCATCTCTCCTGTTTTTGAACTTTATTACTTCGGCTACCTTGGCCCAGGCTTGCCGAAGCTGAATTTCCTCAGATATTTCTTCTGCGGAGTGTTGTCCCATCCACGGGTCGATACGACGGCATATCACGCTCCTGTGGGCCAGGATCTGTAGGGGTACTGCTGGCTGCCGCCCAATGTCTCGTAGGACCCCAACTGCCTTCTCTTTCATAATGTCCTCTATATCTTTTTCCTTTTCGCATATTGTGATATATCCTGAGGCCATATCTAACAGCCTCACCATGGCAATGCCCAACTTGCTATACACGGCCTCAAATATGGATTCTCTGCTAGGCTTGGGCTGCCCGTCGAAAACCCGCAGAGGTATCCTGGTCGTGTGGTCCTGAGAGTGGCCCCTCAGCCCTGTGTTTGCTTTAGCTCGCACTACTTATGTTGTGGGCGACTTGATTTAGGTCAATGTGTTGCACCTTTGCTTGTTAATCTTCTGTATTTTGTATTTGGATTACTTGATTACTCCATTTACTTCGTCGCTAAGCCTACGTGAACGTGAACTGCCAAAAATGAAGGGGATAAATGATGGTGATTGAACATTAAATGAATACGAGTAGACTAAGTCACGAAAGTTAAAATATTAAATAATCAATAATGGAGAGATCAAAGAGGATGACTAAAACATTAAATTAAGGAAAAGTCAATCATAAACCAGATCATTTAGATATTAATGGGACAAACTAAAATAGAAATAAAAATTTCTCTGCATGAGTACTAACCTTATTACGGTGAAGCTGGGAGTATCAACTGATATTACGGACAGAATTAGGCAGAAAGAAAACTATTAAGGGGGATGTGGTTGGTTGTACATTTGTCTATATATATATATATATATATATATGCACCATGGGTTAGATATAACTCAGCGCCAAGTTATTTCAGCGTTTGATTAACTCCTCGCTAATATATCGCTGTAAATTTGAGTGCAAATATACTCGTAATTATTAATTTTTGTATCATAACAAATATAGTACTTGAAAAACTATCCTTATTTAACCTCGTTTATTTTTTCTAAAGTAAAAATTAGACTCTTTTGTATATGTTTATGTAAGTAGCACACTTGAAAGTTACATACATAAAGAGGAAATATAAGCACAAAAATACAAAATTTAAAAAAGATTTTGGCAAAAAATGAATTTGAATTACTGAAGAAAATAATATAAACAAAATAATAAAATAATAAAATACCATTTATATATAGTCCATATTTAACCTCTTAATTTTATAGGAATTATGAATAAATAACCTTTTAAAAAAATACGCTTTTGTAGGAAAATCACCTACCCTGAAAATCTCTATTCTTGAATTTTAATAGACTTTAAAAAGTAGCTAAGAATTTAAAACATTCCTTAGATAAGTTTGCATATCTTAAGGCCTCAAATTTTGAAGTGGTAGGTTTATTAAATTATGAGCAATTGCTCGCAAATATTCGTCTTCATCTCTTTCTTCATACTGCAAAAGAATAATTAAAATTCTATTGTCTGGTTTTCTGCACGTTAACAACTTCATTGCAGCTTCATGCCCAGATGCAACCTTTTCTCTATACTTGTCTTCTGCTATTTTTTAAATTTTGCGGAGAGCCTGGATGAAATTCCATATTGTTGGTATATTTATTCCTATTTGACATCTTAATCTCATATTTGCCACTTCAGCATGATTGTTTGTTCTGGCTTCCCTTCCAATAGTCTGATGATGGACATTCTACTGCTCTTGAGGAAATAATGTTCTTCTTTGTCCATTACCTCTTCTATTAGGACGACTAATATCCTCGAGCCAACACAGGAGTCCGGATAACTGTTCAGGTAAAGCAGCTCTTACAGCATCCACATAACCCTCTAAATTTTCGATTGGCACAGAGGTTCAAACACTGACCATTTTTACGTGTAAATCAAAATTAAGTTGTATAAAACAACACCAGAAAGAGACGACAATTTTTGTTTAGTTGACGATGGTGCATGTCATGATAGAATTATCATTTTTGGAAGAGATATATGGTTGAAACATCTATCGACTTTGAATACTTGGTAAGTTGATGGGACTTTTGCGTTTGTCTCAAATCTATCATATTAAGTTTACACCGTAATTTAAAAAAAGCATGGATCTGTTCATCCGATACTATACATGAGCTTAGAAAATAAGAGGTCTGAAACTTAAAAAGAGATTGCTCCAAATGTAGAGCCAAGTGCAATCATTTGTGATTTTGAGCAAGTTGCTATTTTGGCTATGAAGAAATCGTTCCTGAATATAAAGGTGCGAGGATATCTCTTCCACTTAGCCCCTTTGAAAGAATTCACCACAATTGTTCAGGGATAAAGCTGGTTCTGCTTTGGGTTAATACGCTAGGTCAGGACAGTTCATTGTGGTGCATTCTTTAAAATATGGTCTGGAGATAATCGAAAAATAGTTAATGATACAGTTGATATTAAACTTTATGTGGATTTGACATTGGAATATGGCCTGATGATTATCTATAAATAGTCAATAATCCAGCTTCTATTAAACTTTATGCGCATTTCTTCGTCGTTGGAATATGGCATGTGGATTGTCTGAATATGGCATTTGCTCTTTGAATATGGCTTGGGAATTTTCTGGAAATAAAATCACCAATCCAGTTGATACTAGACTTGATGTGAAGTTAGAAATAGTTGCTATCATTAAATTGGCTAATGGGATACTCTGCGAAAATCCGTCAGATAAAGAAATAGATCACCTCTTTTCATGAATATTTTTCAGTTTAAATTTGCGTAGTTTTCATAAGGATTCCAAAGCAAGAAAGCAGCACAAACGCTTTTGAATATGTATATTATTTTAACATAGATAACATTTGAATAGTTTCAAAAAGGGGCAGACTGATAAAATAATTATATATGAAACTTAAATGATGCTCCTGAAAGAGAAGTTGATTTCTTTTGTCATGTTTTTAAAAAGTATCCTATTGAGGCTATTGTTAGATGATCTTCAGATCATATTTCAGGAATCCGTCAGTTCAGAGAGTGCTTCATCATAAATGAACTAACCTACCCTCCAGAGATTAACACTAAAGCCATAAATATTTTTTTATCATTGCTTTACTTTCAGTTATTAGTCTGATTGTAGTTGACAGGAATTGTTTCAAACAAACTGCTTGAATTTTTTTTAGACAAATTGCATCTAGATTAATTGTATTAGACAAACTATTTCAGCAAAATTGTTATAGACAAATTATCTTTTAGATGAATTGTTTTAGACAAATTATAGATCCATAATAAATAGATTTACATAGGAGATGTTGAGGTGTTTTCTTGTATCGGCCTCAGTATGAACGTTTTGATTCTCTTTGAATTCGTAGGAAAAAGTCTACCGACATTAAAGAGACTGGAACCGGTACCATATTCTCTAAGTGTCCATATATCAGCCACAAATAATTTAAATTAATGAATATGAATATATATATATATATATATATATATATATATATATATATATATATATATATATATATATATATATATATATATATATATATATATATATATATATATAGTCATATGAGTTGCTGCTGAGCAGTCTAATCTTCAATTTCAAGGTGAAGGTAAGGACACATAGGAGGCTGAGGTACATGTGATTTATTTATGGAACAATGTTTTGGGCGTATCACCCATCTTCAGGTTCTAAAACATAAAGTAATCTAACACAGTCAAAGAATATTAAAAATATTAAAAATAATTAGGTTATGACTATGAAGGTAAATCAAAAATTAGAAAATAACTCAGGAATTTAAAAGTCAAGAGAATCAAATTATCAATCTAATATAACACTATTGAAACGAAAAAAAAACTCACAAAAAACAAAAGTAAATAATTACATTATAATATTGCTTACCGATAATTCAGGAATTTAAAAAGCAAGAGAATCAAATTATTAATCTAATGTAATCACTATTGACACGAAAAAAAAAGCAAAAACACAAAAGTAAAAAATTACTGTATAATATTGCTTACCGATGAAGTTCAGGAGAAATCACAAAGTGAAGAAATTATAAAGGATGTGGCTTAAAGAAGGATAGGAATTTGATTGGTTGGTTGTTAAATAAGAGAAGGTTGGTTTTGGTTGGTTGGTTGTTGAATGAGGTAATTAAAATTAAGAAATAAGAAGAGGAACAGCGGTATTATCTATGTTGAGTGTAGGCGATTTTGTACGTATTAGTAGGAATTCCAAAATTCTTAGACTATATTAATTGTTATTATGACCAATTATTTTGAAGTTATCTATGGATAACTATGGCAGGGGCCACGTGGTTTCCCCTGCTACTGCTGCTGCCGGTGTCCCTATGGCATCCTCCTCATGCGCTCGGGGCACTTCACGTTCCACGCGTGGTGCCTCTTGTTGCAGTTATGGCATCGTGCCGTGGTGGTCTCGCTGGCCTTGTGGCGACCGATGCAATGCTCCGTCGGGTGCGCTTGGCTACACACGCTGCACCTGACGGGGTGTTGGCACGCGGCCTGCAGGTGCCCGAAGCGCTGGTACTTGTAGCCCTCACCGCATTCCCCTGGTAGGGGC
This sequence comes from Ceratothoa steindachneri, assembly GCA_963969495.1. NCBI lineage: Eukaryota > Metazoa > Arthropoda > Malacostraca > Isopoda > Cymothoidae > Ceratothoa > Ceratothoa steindachneri. The sequence goes on from OZ018319.1 coordinate 107,464,774, forward strand.
GCAGAGAGTAGCGGCCCCAGATGCCCAGGTCCAGGTCTCATATATATATATATATATATATATATATATATATATATATATAGGGTATGGTCGTTAAGACACACTAATCATTATATTTGTACTCTTTTATATTTTAATTCTACGACGATTAAATTTATGTCCTCTTTCCTCAAACTATTGTTACCACACTATAAAAATTTTATATACTTTTATCAAGACTTTGTTTACTATTCAAGGAAAAATAAGGTATAGTAAAAAATCACGACATTTTTAGGTGGCTGCAGGTTACCTAGCCCGTTAACGGGTGGCGGAAGCAGCTTCCTCATCTTAATAAACATAAAGGGCTAGCAAAGAAAACGAATATGTTATTTTTTTGCTGCAAAGCATAATAAAATAAAGATTTTAGAATGGCTGAGTCAACTTCTTGCTCACAATCACATTGAAAATCTATGGAATGAGCTAGAGATACGACTCCACGAGAGAAACACACGGAATTTGAAAGATGTAAAGAATTTGGTTCTACTGAAGCTACTAGCGGGTATTAAACTAGCGAACTCAAGAATGAGAATGCAAACGATACCAGGGTCCACCAAACATGCGTTTTAAAGTCTTTTTAAATCTTCTGAAGTAAATAAAAATTCTATTTATAAAAGCTTTACCTAAAAATTGTATTTCTTCCCTTTAAAGTTCTATAAGGAGTATTTAAAAAGGAGCTGTGGACCAAAGCGCGAAAAAGGATTAGAGAATGTTTTTGCTGATTGCATACCAATTTTGATATCATCAGTAGACAACAGATTGTTAAAACTATTCAGAAGGGTTCCATTGGTCAGGAGATCTTGAACAGTTCTTTTCCTCAGCGAGAATAACCCCACCCGACCTGTTGGTTACCCTTAATTGGAGAAGGTCTACGAGAGCACAACCCTGAATGAAAAAGCTGGGAGTTGGGTCCCACATTGGGCGGCTTCGACAAACAAGATGTCCGGCCGACCTCTGCAACCTCTCACAGTCAATGGTCGTCCTGATTAACTCTTGCCACTATCAATTCTGTGTGAAACTAAGCTTCGGTGATAGGCCAAGCGCAAGCCTTTCTCCACATTAATACACTCAGTGCGCATTAATACACTTCATTCATCTTTCATCTTTAATTTTCTCAAAGACAACTTGAGGTTTCCTTATCTCCGACACTGTTGTGCACTTTGGACTGTGTGCAAAATAACAGCATTCGAAATAAGTACACGGAATTAGTTCTTCAGCCAAGATCAAGAACAGAGGGTCCTTAGAACACCTGTGTTTCCGGAAATGACTGACGATTGTGGACTACTGGTGCCAGATACAATATTCCGACACATTCCTACCTAACTAACTTCAGGAACTAAAAAAATTAAGAGGTTAAATGTAATATCAGTGGAATTATTAAAATCAGAAGAAATTGGAAAGAAATGGTGCATTTTTATATAATTATTTTTTGAGTCCATCTGGTTACTGCCTACTAGTGCATAAATCAACGTAATCACTCTACAGCCTAATATTAAGCTAGATTAACGACCAAAAATGAACATACAAAAAACAAATATAATTTGACTAAACAAAAAAAAGAAAAGAAAAGAGCAAAAAAAGCCAAAATAAGCATAAAAGCAAGAAGAAGAAGGAGGAAGCACGCTCCGTCTTCGGGGAAAGGACTGCCTTGCCCTAGCACAGCAACATGAGGAGGCCAGCCTTCTCTAAAAAGTCAGATAATCCGCAATCTCTGTACACGAACCCATCACAAGTATAGGAGACAAACGGTTGCGAAGATCATCCAGAGTAGGACATTCAACAAGAAAACGCCGAACAGTCATGGGACAACGCAGTCGTCGCAATAAGGTGCGGATGAGCGCTTCATCAACTGGAGGTGCATTCCGCGAGTGTTGAGCCCATTTCAAAGAGGAAGGAACTGTGCAAGTGAACAATGGAGACATAATTCTCTCCTATAAAACAGAAGGAACGCAACGCCCTAAAAATTGCCATACAGCAAGAAATAGTACAAGTCATAACATAGGTTTTAGATACATTAAGTCATTTTATCAAACTAGTAATTAAAATTTGATATAAGAGTTCTTACATGTACTCCATACATACTTAGCTACATCATATGATTCAGATGTAGAAGTTGAGAAATCTAGGTATCGCTCCTAAATGGATATTTCCATTAAAGTGTTCCATTTTTTCATTTTTTAAATTACATATTGAGGAGTGCTACAAAGTTGCAGCACGACTTATGAATTTTAAAGATATCTTTGTTATTTTAATAGAGTTTAGTTCTATGTAGTAATAAGCTACTTAAGAATTGTTATTTTTTTACTTTGGGGATAAACTAGATGAGGAATCGACACCCCACCCTCACAACTGAGCCCCTGATCATTAACCACAACGTCCTGACATTAATTTTGGGCTGCGTAGCAAGACCACTTAACCTCCCCTCCTCTTCCCCTTCGCCTCGAAAAGAAGCAGAAAGGCCGCTCAAGACCACATAATGCACTAATCATCATATGTCGGACCCCGGTGAGCCTAACATGGGTTAAAACTGCAAGATTTCCCCTAAGAATTGATATTCAATTTCACCGCATAGGCAAAATTAGAGGAGCGTCGGCCTAAAGCCAGAAGGTTTCCTTTAGGGATAGCTGAAAGACGCTCTGAGAAAAACCGGTAGAGGAGGAGACTTAATGCCGCCGTCCACAGCCCCCCTCCCTCCTTCTCCTAACCCAGTGGGAGGCGAAGTATATTATCCAATAACTTTAGAAAAAATGGGTAGATCGCGTTAGTCATCAAGACAACTAAGGCGGCTAGAGGCCCGGCTACTAACGAAAAGGACTTAGAAGAAGCTCACCCTCGAGCCAATTCCTGGTGGTCACAGCGAACTTTTAGTTAACTTGGATTGAGAAGCAAGTTCAAGTAACTCTCGTCAGAGAAGCCCCCCTACCCTGGTGTACCCCCAAACCCAGAGATAGTCCTCGCCCTTGAGGAATACCCCAAAGTAAACTCCCTCAAGCACACTTCTTCGTCAAAAGGGTAGATCATGAGAGTCATAGAGACAACGAAGTCCGGCAAAGTGCCCGGCAAACTAACGAGAGGGACTTAGAAGGAGCTTATCCTCGAGCCAGTTCCTGGTGGTCACACCGAACGTTAAGGTAACTTGATTTGAGCAACAAGTTTAACTATCTCTCGTCAGAGAAGCCCCCTATCATGGTGTACCCCCCAAACCAGAGATAGTCCTGGCCCTTGAGGAATACCCCAAAGTGAACTCCCTCAAGCACTCCCCTTCGTCAAAGGATTCACGCACCACGACACACTTATTATATTAATGAGTATATCTAATTCACTGCCTTTTTATTTCGTAGGTTGAAACATATTTATCAGTGTGCTGTAGATTAAGTCGTTACCAGTACTACCATCTTAACCAGTGGGAATTGGCTTACAATAGCTTTTAAAATTAGGAACATTCACTTCTATGAGCAATTTAATTAAGAGAGTTGTTTCCCTATGAACTTCCAACTCTGTGGACTATTGCTCACAGAAGAAAATAGTAAGGATTTAATAAGCTACTCAGCAGCCCGTCTTGCAAAGGACAATTACCCTAAAATGCTTCAAATGTGAGGACGAGCGGACAGTTTTTTTTAGCCCTAGTTATAAATTCACGAGATACAATTCTAAACAAGATCCAAGAGAATTAGGATTAGGTTAAATACATATCTCTTGGGCAAGAACAACTACAATTACACTAATCAGAATGTTTAATCCGGTCACTCATCAAGTGCAGGGCCTCTATTAAAAAACTGCAACAATAATATCAGATAATCGATATCTACTTCAAACAATAAATCAATAAACATGTGAAAATATTTCTTCCTATTACAACTCAAAACATTACAAAGAAGTACTAAAAAAGGACGGAATTTTTTACGTACTTAACAGCCGGAAAAAGTGGAGAAAGCTTTGGGATGGATAGGGTTACAATCCACCAAATAAACGTTTGGCGTGAAAGCTTATGTTGATTTAGTAGATGTTTTATTTACAAAATACATAAGGTCAAGCAAATTTTTCCCCAGATGATCCCAAATGTTGCTGTTCTTTTTACAAAGGCTACAAGAAAGAATTTACTAAATACAATTCAATCAGTCTCTATTCAAATAAATATAAATTACTTAAAAAATCATAAGCAATATTCCAATACACAAAGGTCAATTAATTTTTCTCAGCAAAATATAAATTACCCTAATTTTGGCATAATAAATAAACTAATAGAGAAACTTAAAGGCTGCATTCGAAAACCGAAACTGACAGATTTCACAAAAAACTTAGTTTGTTTAAAATTTATGACAGGGAATAAAATGAATAGAAATTACCTATCATCATGCCTTTTGTAGACTACGGAAATGGCATTGACTCATTAAACTCACAAGCACAGGAATCTTTTTAAATTTTAAACAGCTTACATCTAAATATCTTTTATACTTTTGAAATAGAAAGTAGCAAGTCTCTTTCCTTATTAGATATATTACTCACCAGATATACTAAAAATATAAAATAAGGAAATTTAGATAAACTTCCTCCTACGATCTCATACTGAATTACTTTAGCTTTTATGATATATATAAATCTGGGTGCATTAAAAATCTAGTTTACTGGGCCGACAAATCTCATCCGAATTGTTTGCAATGTTTTTGAAGAATCCAATGGCGTGCCTAGCAAAGGTGCTGCCCAGGGCGGGTTTATTTGGCCGCCCTTTAAAAGTTCTAATAACACTTCATAACGCCCAAAACAGAGTAATAAAAGTATATAAGTATGCAAAAAAGGAAAACAAATGGTAACAACACCTTATTTCACTCATATTTACTTTTATGATGTTTATACACCAAATATAATAGGAAAGATATGTTAAAGAAAAGAGGAGTGAATAACAAAAACAATAGATTTACAAATTGATTTTGCGTGCCTCTTCCTTTGCGAACTCTTGACTGACTTCATCAGAATTAATTTAATCCGCAAGGACACGCTCTATGTATAATATTGCCAAATCAGTCAACCTGATTTGACTCATTGTTGACCAGAGGTAGTTCTTAATGAGCTTTAGTTTAGAAAAGGGCCGTTCGCAGCTAGCAACGATAATGGCAGGAGTTAGAAAGATACTTAAAAGTTTTACTACATTTGGCACTGAATCACTAATATTATATTTCTGATAAAACTGAAGAACTTGCACAGGCCCTTCCATGTCTTTAATGTCAGCAGCCGCCAAAATATTTTACAGTCTTGCCTTCTCAACGAGAAAGTTGTCTCTCTTAATTTTTTTCATCAAAAGCATCTACATCACAATTATACTCTTTATCTAACAAATTGGAAGGTGTGAGAAAGGTGTATTTCTTTGGAATATCGTGAAGTTTTTCGAATCTAGAGGCTATTTCTTCAACTAGTCTGTCGATCATTGACAACATTTCTCTTTCTAGCTCAGTACCGTACTGAGAGCGGCATCAACACTTTCTTTGCAGTTCTTTCTTTTCTTTTTGCAAATTCGACGCTTTGGGCTGATTCCCATATCAGAGCAAATTTTGGTTGAATAGGCCAACGCATCATCTACTGTTTTGTCTTGCCTTAGAAGTAGAGAACTTGGTAAATATGTAGATTATCGGTGCGAACGATGGGACGTACTATTTCGTCCGTGTTCCAAAATGTTTCACGTTTTTGGAGTACATTTAAGTTGACGGCTCGTGTGGGGGTTAACACAATGGGGGGACTACACTACGATGATCCTGAGTTTCATTAAATTGGGGGGATCTGGGGGGAACAGCCCTCCAGTAGTTTGTGGTGGATCAGAATCATCAACTTCCTCTTCTATCTTCTTTTCAAATTGAATTTCATCAAGACCATAATCTCCATGAACTTCTGCTGTGAGATCAGTTTCGTCTGGACGGTCTGGTCTATAATCCTTATTGTTTATAGAATAATAATTCGAAAAGGACTCAAACGCGCATGAATATTCCGACACGAGTGAACGATAATATTTACACCCAAATTTTTTTTTCGGCCGGGCCGCTAATCTACATATTGACCGAGAACTTTTCTAGGCTAATTTTTTAGTGGCACCAAGATGTAACTCTAGTCACTCTAGTCCTTTCGTTGGGAAGTACCTTTGAGTGTCATTAATTTTAGGAAGTATATCTCTCCAATGGCCAATAAATGACAAGAAAGAAAATGACCCGTTTGCCTGAAGAATTAAACCTGCATCAGCTCTCGTAGTTGCGTTTTCTGCATCTTCCATCAACATTTCAAGCGCAGCGATGATTTCCGTAAATTTTGTGTGTACAACTTTCCCTGCATCGGCTTGACTACTCTATTTCGTTTCCCAGTCCATTTGTTTGTAGCACCAGTTATCTCAATTAAGATATCCCATCGATGAGTTAAGGTTGAGAAGAATTAAAATAAAACGTCCAATGTTCCAAAATATGTAACTGAATCTGCAGCCGCTGAAGCTGCATGCACATCTGCTTAATTCAGAGAGTGAGTGGTGCATGGCACAAATAAAATCTTTGGGTTAAAACTTCTGTGGTGCGTGTTTGAACACCGGATCGATGACGTGCCTTTACTGCCGCGTTATCAAATGCTTGTCCACGACCGTCTTGAATGTTAATGTCGTCCATTTATAATTGTTTCAGAATCATTGATGTAATTTGCTCAGCATTTTTGCCTTTCATCTCAATAAATCGAAGAAAGGATTCTTATACTTTTTCTTCCTTTTCATCTATCTCAACATATCGTAGCACCTGACTCATTTGGTCTATATAAGAAATGTTTGGAGTACCTTTGATAATTATGCAGTAGTATTTACTCTGTTTAAATTCATCGATGACTTTCTTTCTCACTTGATCTCTGAGGATGTTTGCAAATTCATTTTAAATTTTCGGTAAAAGATATGAAGTTGTAAACTTATCAATCTTTAGTTTCACCTAATGTTTACGTAACACTGTGTCGGATTTTCCAATAGTTGAACAAACTCCAGAAAATTTCATTTATTTTTCCTTTGCCTCCTTAGCTCGAATGTCTTCTATATGGCTTAGTATAGCTAGGTTTTGCCTAGCACGAAACATAAATATGTTCAAGAATCTAGTCAAAATTTGTTTCCATTTCATTTTTCATTTTTAACAAGAGTTTTTTGTTCTTTGTCTATTACCTTGCCTTTGAAAAGGCGAATTTCCAGCTTTTTCTAGTGAGTGAACGCACTCTCATGCACAGGACTAGATTCATGTTCTTTTATATTAGAGTTCAACTTCCACCAAGATTTGTGACCATCAACTGAGCACGAATTTGAGTTTTCACTTGAAAATAGCTTACAACAAAAACAAAACATGGCTTCTTTCAATGGAGAGTATATCATCGAAGTTCTCAAGATTTTATGCCCGTTTTGCAAAGTTCGAAATAAATAGTTTCTTGACAGTCTTCTATTTCCCCTTTCTGTTTTGTTATTTGTACTGGAAATACAACTTCCTTGAATTCACAGTCAAAATTTTGCACAGACTTCGATCATTGTTGTATAAGTATTTCCTGAATAACATCACCGTAATTAAACTTAGCAGGATACATTACAGTCTTTCAAATTAATATTCGAGTTTTGTTCTTCAGTAGTTTGTGGTGGATCAGAATCATCAACTTCCTCTTCTATCTTCTTTTCAAATTGAATTTCATCAAGACCATAATCTCCCTGAACTTCTGCTGTGAGATCAGTTTCGTCTGGACGGTCTGGTCTGAGGAGTTATTTAATTAGGGTCCTTCATTTCGAGTTTCATTTCGCTTTTCTCTTTTTTTCCGAAATGAGGCACCGCTCTCCTTAATTCGCTTCATCTGTGAAAGGGTTTATAAAATCAGTAATTTAAATTATATCATTGATATCGTAAATTTATATGAATAAAACCAAATAAAGTATAAACAAACTAAAAAAATAATCAACTTTCTGAATAACATTGTCTTATCCAATGACACACGATACAAATAGAGTATAAAAATGGAATTGCATCGAACATTTTTCAGTATTGAGTCTCTAGCAACTCAACCACTGGTTTTCTATCGAACCACATATAATATATGAAATCGGTTTAGTGCATGTTATTGTACTCATTACAATGAAATCGTTTTAATCATTTTAATTACTTTAGTCATTTAAAAAATAATCAACATAAAAATTATATTTATTATTACTCTTTCTTCGAAAGAATCCTTCTATGTACTTAATTTAGCAACTTTGAACCGAATTGGGCTCTGGGCTTGGTAGTTATTTATGAAGCGGACATCGCTCGGCCAGAAAGTGGCATCACTCTTGACGGTGCCTATTTAGCGATTTTTATTTTAAACAATTTACACGTTTTTCGCGTGTAAAACAATCAACTATTAACCCTTTCAATCCTAATTTGGGAAAGATTTGGATGAGTTTTTTTTTGTATATATGTATATAGGTACCAGGAAATGGCTTCGCCACTTCCCCCGTAAGGGGGAGCTTGCGCTTCGCTACTACGATCAAAATCTAAAATCTAAAGAAAAGCAGCCATGGTTAATTTTGTAAAATTTTCTAAACTTCGCCCCTTATAATAATTTTAAAAATGAACTCGATACAATTTCCTCCCTTTCAAAAAATCACGTTGCTAAAATATAGTTATAGATAAAATAAAAAAGTATCCTTACTTAAATTTTACTAAATTTTTAGAACTTTACCAATTGTTATTCATTTTCTTTTAAAACATTCGGAAGCATTGGATAATTATATTTATTTTTTTCTAAACTAAACTATTTTGTTTTTTCAAACTCTAAAGAAATTCTTAGAAATTACCTTGATAAAAATTTAAAATATACTTAAGTCACAACCAAACAAAGATAAATTATTATTAAAATACACCCCAAAATCCCGGTCTTAAATTATAGAGTTAGTGATGATGATGCTAGAATCTTTATAATGCATATAAAAAAAATCTTTGATAGGAAAAAACATTAGGCATGATTTCTACCAATGGGACAAAAATGTGCCATAGTTAATAAGATAAAGGTGTCCTAATAGTATTTCACACTGTATGCAAATTTTCGAAGTGGAATAAGAAAAACACTATCAGCTTAATTTATTGGGATTCAGGGGATTTTTTTACAGCAAATTATATACGAATCGAAAGCTGCAGTATTCAGCAGTTTTACAAAACCTTTTCGCCACCATTTGCTGCTCTTCCTATCTGAGACCTACAAACTAATCATCTGATGAGCATGGTTTACACCATCCGTGGATTTATTATAAAATGCAATTGCTTCTGGAAAAGTAATTGTTTTTTTAGTTCCATCTTTCATAGTTCTTTTTATGTTTTCTTCATGTGGACCATGGCAATTATTCAGTAAAGTTTCATCTTTTGTGCTATTCCAGCGACAAGCAATAATTCTTAATTCACGTACAACCATTTCAGATTTTCCTTTTCCAACATCAGCGCTAAATTTAGGCATATTTCTCCTGTTTATCATGCACGTTACTACACCTGGAAAAGGCAACAAGTTCATAAGATTCGCACTTGTGCAAAATCTGTCAAAACATAAGACAACATCTTTATCATGCATTGTTTCTACAAGAGTTTTACAACTCTTTCACCATGATTTCCTCCCATGGTTGCAGTTTATTTGCCATGGTAAATTTATGTGTCATACACATACCCTGTTTCAGCATCACATATTGTCCATAGTTTTATGCCTCTTTTCACTGGCTTCATGGGAAGGTACTCCTTAAGGGAGGATCGTCCCTTAAACATAGTCATCGATTCATCAATAAATTGGATTGTAATATCAGTCTTTGCCATAAGAAATTTCTCTTTCAGGCAGAACAAAATTTCTTCTAGGTAATAAATTTTTTATGCTTCTTCAGGTTTATTTGGAGGAATGAAGTACAACTTTGAAAATAAAAGTTTAACCTGTTCCTTGAAATTTTCTAATTTCCTAACTATTCATTCCTGGACGAATTTATTCTTACTGCAGGAACTATGACATTATCAGCATGCAGCCTAAAACAACCATTATTTCTTCTGCAAAAGGCTTGTTTGCACCTTTTCTTTTTGTCTTCTCTAATATCTCTAATCTGATGTTTGTGAAATGGGATATTTGTAGGAAAAGGCTTCTGTGAAACAACTTTAGAAATATATTAATTTTAGACGATGATCTGCCTACTTTAGCCATTATTATCCAATCTCTTTTAGTTGGAATGTTAATTCTGGGGGTAAAATTATCTAGGCTGCGGATCCCTGAAAAATTGTGTTCAGTCGTTTTTTTATTACTTGTTTCAACATTATCGCTTTTATTCTATTTAATTACAACATTTTCTGTTGAAGATAAAGTCATGGATTTATCATTAGTTCTTTTAGAAGATTCATTTGAAGCAGTGTTAGCAATAGGCCTATTGGAATTATAATGAGATTTTTCAGCAGAAATTGGAAGATCAATTGACTCATGATCCTCTTCATTGCTTTCATCAGAGTCATAATTATCATCTGAGGTCGTATAATCAGGATCCATATCACTGTCAAAACTCAGAATACAATCTTCAATCTCGTCATCACGTACAGGCTTATTCCTCCTGCCAAAAACGTTGTGCGTCAAACCGTATTTGGATAAGTCTTATCTCGGTGTAAAATACTGTTTGGATCATTTCATCCAAAATGTAAATAAAACCACTAATGTCGATAACCAAGTCTCCTAAATTATGAACTATATAATTAAACTTACTGATATACTAAACTATTACACTTACGTTGCGTATAAAGCACTTTTATAATCCCAAACACCGGAATTGTAGAGAAACTTCAACACATATCACTTCAGTTAGGCTTTCAAAACATAAACAAAGGGCGTGTGTCATCATACCGAAAACGTAGCCTGGCAGTGCTCATGTCAGAGGAAGTTGTCAATAGGGTCAGGGAAATCTTTCTTTGCAGCCCCAAGAAGTCGACGCGCAGATGTAGCCGAGAGTTACGAGTCCCACAAGGCACAGTAAGCAAGATATTACGCAAACGCTTGAGGTTTATCCCTTACCAGCTGCAACTGGCCCAAAAGCTATACCCGCAAGCCCATGAAATGCTCTTTAGATTTTGCAGCAATCTCCAGGCGTTAATGGAAAATGATCTTGATCTGCTGTCACAGATCATATTTAGTGATGAAGCAACCTTCCACTTAATTGGAAAGATCAATAGGCATAATGTGAGAATATAGTGGGCTCAGATTCCGCATGACCCCCTGTAGGTTAAGCGTAACTCCCCAAAAGTTAATATGTTTTGTGCAGTAAAACATTGAAGGACCATCCATTACTGGGCAAACCAACCTGGAAATGTTAAACAACTGGTTGATTCCAAGACTAGCTGCTGAAGGTGGTGATTACATTTTTCAACAGTACGGCGCACTGCCGGACTGGTCTTTCCCCGTCCGCACATTTCATAACGCGAACCTAACAAACAGATTGTTGGCCGTGCTGGACAAAATGACCAGGTGTTTTGCAAATGGCCCCCGAGATCACCAGGCGTAACTTGGTGACCTTTTCCTTTGGGGTCATGTCAAGAACAAAGTATATGTACTTCCATTACCTGCGAACATAAATGAACTGCAGGAACGCATCGCTGAAGCTCTACATGCAATTACGTCGGATATTCTGCAAAGAGTCCGGACCGAGCTTGGGTATCACCTTGATGTTTGCCAAAAAACAAGAGGAGCACAAATCGAGTGTCTATGATATCAACCAATACCAGATGAAACTTTATTAGTTTATGCAACTGTTATAATATATATTTGAAATTAAGGAGTGTTTCTGTAGTCACCCTGTATTTGGCACCTAATCTAAGGATCGAACTTATCTCATTTAAAGTAAATGTTGAGGTCGGATGTCATCAGGAGCACGTCATTTTACGCTGAATTTTCCGAATCTGGCATTTGAGGAGATGAAAAGATTACGATAGAGGTTATTTATCAGCCAAACTGACTTAGATAAAGACAATACGTAAGGGAATGACTTTCTTTACAAGTACATTGAGTGTTTTGTTATTTTCAGTTATATACCAAAAAATGACGCTTTTAGAAGATTCTCGTGTTCGGGTGGAAAACGTTTCCTGAGAAGGATAGAATTTAGTTCGAATTTGATAACTTGTCGACGACAAAGCAACCCCCCAGGGGCGGGTAGGGATTGTGAGGGAATTAAAATTGCACATATGAAAAAGTATTGGCGGGGGATATGATAGTGCAATTAGAAATAAGCTCACTATAAAATAGATTTTCTCCATTAGGAAAAATGAACGAACGCCTTATGTACTCGTATAATAGAATTTTTTTAAATTGTATGTGAAATAGACCATAAACTGAAAAAGATTTAATTTCTTTTTACAAATGTACAGCTCACATCTCAGGTTTTAAATAAAAGTTAAGTAAAGCTACCAGACAAACCTCTGCCATAAACACCCATAAACACACACTGCCTAATATTACACTTACAATTGCACTATTCTTTAATGAGAAATACAAGCATAAATGGAACTCAATAAGAATAATAGATTTATAGTAATTTAATATCCAAATGTCATGTAAATTACCCTTAAAAAGAATTCTTTCTTACCCGTTCACCCCTTTGCGGGTAAACTCTCACTGTGGTACTGTCAAGACCAGATAGCCTTTGTCTCTAAGAGGTGCTTCAATAGAACATGGGACGTCATGGCGGAATACATGGCACGGAAAACTTGTCCGATTAAAAATAAAACATGGTATACAATAGTTTATATACACATGAATAGAACAAAATAAACAATTTGGATGATGCATAAGAACAAAAATAGTAAGGAGCAGCAAGAATGAGACACAATTTGTAATATATGACAATTAGGTAGAGAAATAAATTGCATTTGGCACTTAAATAGAAAAAGAGCAGTGTGAATACTGAGAAATACAAAAAATGAATTAAATATTAATATATTGGATCACCACATTATCCCACCTGCGAAAATGTGCCACCCAGGGCAGACTGCCTCCCCGCCCCCCTCTCGGTACTCTACTGAGAGAATCTAAGTTCTTAACCAAATTTTTTGACATAATTTCAGAGGATTTGTTGAGAACACCATCAAAACTCTTTTAAACAGAATATACATTCTAACTGTAAATCTATCTCTGGCTGAAAAATTCTCGATTTAAGTCATAGAATAAAAGTCTAATCTCAGCATCACCCAAGTCTTTACATGCCATTTTTATTATGTTAATATAAAACTTGTTTTCATAAACAAAAGAACAATAGCTATTTTTTTAGAACAAAAGACAAAGCCCCTTTACTTTTTATAGTGATGTCTTTTACTAATTCTTCTGCCCTGTTTGATTGAAGGAAACATATATAGGCAAGACTACATGTACTCAAGAGCTGAGGGGTTCGGCAGACTCGGCTATAAGTCTCAGAACGGGGAACAATAGCATATAAACTTCCCCGATAGGCATTACTTACTCTCATAAAATGAAAAAGAGATTGGTAGATAATTTTAAGATACTGGCTAGATGTAGAAATTAACAGACATGTGATTTTAAAACAAACTTCATAAAATTAAGAAAACTTTCACTTAATTCAGATTAAACTGCAATCCCCTTATAAATAATTTAATTACTCAACAAACCATCTCCGCTCGCAGTTAATTATCGTAAATCTGGTCCAAAGAGGAGGGCCAAACTTCCCAACATTTCTCATACATCGGGTATTAACTACCCCCGCGATCGTTCTCACAAACCCTAATTTCAACCATCACATCCATACAGATACAGAACCCGCAACGCTATCCGATTACCTAATCATGGTGACTACCATATCTGCATCCCACATCCAAATCATGATCCCGCGGATAAGAGCAATTAGTAAAACACACAGAAATAAATATAAAGAACACAAAACAAATAGTTGAAAAAAGAAATAGAAGCCGACACACTGTCCACTCCCAAAATAGAATACGGAATTTTATCAGCACCAAGTGGGATGACGAGATCAAAGAGGAAATGGAAGAACTCCATAATCTAACAAGAAATTTATTGAATTGAGCAATACAATGGAAAAGGATCGCAGAGTAAGAACTATCAGAAGGCAAATAGAAATACTGAAAAAAGTGAAATCAGATCTGGTTTTGATTAGTATTATCAAACAAAATAGACATCGAAATCGATCCAAGGAAATTCTGGGTTCACCACAGTAGATTATAAAGATCACAAACAAAGGAACAAATAAACGCTACTGACTGAACGAACAACTTCAAGAACAGTTTTCAAATATATTAAAAACAATATTTTTATTTTCACCGAAGAAAAAAATTGAATTCGATACGGAACATGAAGAAGAGATCATGTGAACAGTGCAAGAAAAAAAGAAAAACATTGAAACCTACCTACATGTCGATAAGGCGGGACTCGACCAGTTAGGAGAAGGAATGCGCTTTACAAAGGAGGTAAAATCCTTCAAGCAGAAATCTCCAGGTACGAAAGGCATAGCAAAGGCACACTTGATATAGCACTGAACAATGTGCATGAGTCAATACTGAAAATTACCATGCTTGTCTGAGTATTGGATTTTCTCCCCAAGGATTTGAGACGGCAGAGATGATTTTGTTAGCGAAACAGGGCAAACAGGAGCAGCAAATGGAAAGCTACAGTTCCATCTATCTAGTGCAGTTCTTGGGAAAACCATTCAAAAAGCACCTAAACGAAAGGTTGAAAAGATAACTTAAAAATGGGAACGTTTACAATCAAAACAACAAGGGGTCAAAAGCAAGTGAGAATCAGAAACTGCGCTGGTAATCTTAACAGATTGGATATCATAGTCAGTGATGTTGCCAAATGTTTTTGACAAGGTGTAGATACGCGTCTTGAAAGCAAAAATATGCAGCTTAAACACATATTATCCTGGTATCTGGATTAAAGAAAGGCGATGCTACACCTAAACAGCCAAACGGGGAAGGCGTTTGAACTACAAACGGGTATCCCTGAAGGCGGATGTCTCTCTCCATCTTTGTACACCCTATATATCATCAACCTACCTCAACCAAACCATAAGAATGCGATAGAATTTTATTCGCAGATGACATCAAACAAATGATTACCAGCGATAGAAACCTCTCAGAGATATACCAAAAGACGTCCAGAGAAATCAAACACATATACGATTATGAAAAACGAAACAAAATTCAAACTAACGAGAGCAAGTTCCTATTAATTCCAGTGTACCGGAAGAAAACAACTTCTGTACGAGTAGATTAAGAGGCGTATTCTTATACTGAGGAAGGAAGACTCCTAGGACTTAAACCAACGAAAAAAGGATATGCCTTGCCCTTCCCGTCAAGCAATAATAGAGAGGAAGCTCTATATGGCCCTCATCCGCCTCAAAATCTTTCCCTGATAATCCCCACGGATAACCTGAGCGACACACACGAATTAAAAACGTCCAACGAATACAAACCTGGACCACCAGTTTCATCTCAATCCAGAAAAGAAAGGATGGGCTTACATCAAAGGAACTACAGCACAGAACAACATTAGAACCACTTAACCAAATCCTACATGAACCTACGAAAAACCTATTGAACAATTTTAGTGAAATCCTAGTAACTATACCTGCTAACGAAGTCCGTCAAATCCGATAAAGGCAACATTTGACCGAAGGAGAATTAGATTAGGAAATATTAATCCGATATCTAGCTAAAATAAATAAAAAACACAAATAAGACAACAGAAATTGATGACTCAATTAGAAAATCAAAATAGACAGATGAAGTAGAAAAAAACGAAAAGATAACCGATGAGACAATAAATAAAAATATAATGATGAGAAATCTGGACGAAAGAAAGGAAAAAACAAAACAAAAATAAAACAAAATAAATTCGAAGGGAGCAAAATGCCTGAGAAAAAGCACAAAACCGACAAATAAAACTACAAATGGTACAAACACTAAAATGAGAAAACGGCAACAAAGCCTGGAGTGCTACAAATACAATTCAATACATTCCGAATTAAGCACAAAATATAAATATAACGAAACCGTTTGCCAGGGACCCTGTCACAATTCCTTATCATCTTTATCCATATCAACTCCTCTTCACATTTATATCATCAGCCTTACGCAGCACAAAATATTTTATAGCTATCCTATTTTTTTCTCTTGCAAATTACCTTTTTTGATCTTTTTATTCTCCCTAGATGATAAATCATTCCAATGTCCCAGCAGATACTTAACACAGACCTAGAATCACCGTAGCACAGCTGTAAAAAGAGGCATACGGACTACGAAGATGTACGCACATCAACCTTGACCGACTATTAGATTAAAGGAAGTCTTAAATGCCTTAGAAAAGAGATAGCCCCCCCCCCTCCTTCAAGCAGAGACCACGTAGGCCAAAGCTGGATTACTAATCCCAAGGAGAGAGAACTATTCTCGCGTGGGGAAACTTCAAAGCGGCTGGCAACACCTGTGTTTGATCAGTCGGCCGATCCCCTGCTGAGACGCATTTTTCCGACCCTTCCTTGCCTGGGGGCCAGGGTCGACCTGAGAACAAGCTTCCTTGGTCGTCTTATCTAGTCTGGGCCTAAAGAGACTGGATTTAGAAATAAAATCATCCTACTATTATTTATTGGACCTCCGCAATCGTCTAGCAGAGTGTGTCGACATAGCCTCCTTTGACGTCAAGTCAAAAGAAATACGATTTATGCCCGGCAATCAAGTAATCCTTCTTTTATCCACGGAGAATAACAAGCTCCTCAGCCAATGGAAGGGTCTCTTCCACGTCCTCGAGGCTCGTCGCCTTATGGATTATATTATTAAAACCGCCTCCGGAGATAATCTGTTCCACGCGAACACCTTATGTACAATTTGCCCATCGTCTATTATCAAACTTTCTGCTTTATTTTCAGATTGAGAAAATTTTTGGACGATCATGACTTGTGTTTAAAGTTAAAATCAATTGCGAAGTTTGTGCTCAGGCATTAGAGATTAAAGATAATTTTGAACTTAGTTGTACTAAAACTAAAAGTAACTCAATTGATTGCCATTTTAAAAAATCAGCATTGCATGGAACTTTTATCCTCAAAGTCCGAAGCTCTGTAGAAACTATTCTACAAATTATTTATTGTTTTTTTAGTCAACTAATTGACATTAGAAGTTCTATCTAAGTAAGTAAACAGCGTTTTTGTTTGGTTATTTTCAGGCATGGTCCCCACATTTCAGACACGATATTAACCTTCTCGAAGGGCAACAAAGATTATTCCATCCCTGAGGCACTTTGAATATATAGATAGACTGAAGGTATTATATATGTTCTCGTTCGAAAGGAGGTGTGTGAGAGGGGATATGATTGAGCTGTTTAAAACTTTTTCTGGGATAGATAAATTGGATGTTAGCAAGTTTTTTGAGTTAGATGATTGAAATCAGACTAGAAGTCACCACTTGAAAATTAAAAAGCAAGGGTGTAGGTTGGATTTAAGAAAATATTTTTTCACCAATAGAGTGGTAGACTTCTGGAACAAATTGCCGCGGAGGATAGTAGGTAGTACAAATTTAAATGTATTTAAAAGTAGGTTGGATGAGTTTATGGGGAGGGAAGGTTGTGATGGTTCCTAAGTTTTGTATATATTAATATTGTTTGTATATATCTATAGCTGCATGATTTAGTTCTTGATAAACCTTGATTGGTGATAGCCTGGTTTCTGGACGCAATCCTTTGGATGTAGTTTTCTTGGGAGTTTGGGTGCCTTAAAAAAGAGGCCGTTTGACTCGGATGACCTATTATGGGCCCTTGTGGGTTTTGTCATCTGTTATATTATATTGTGGGGGACTTTGATTTTGTCTTCCCCTGGCGATGGTGCTTTTTGTGGGTGGGTTTGGACGGATGCGGATGACCTTTGATAGACCCTTCTGGCTTTTGTCATCCTTGAAATTATGTTATGCTATGTTATGTTATGATACCACCACTGCTCCTGGATCAATAATATGTATAGTCGCCCTTGATGAAGATACCGTGATGAATGCGTCTTACACCTCCGACTCCCTTAACGTAGTCCACACTGTGTGTGTTGAGCAGGATGATGATTATCCTCTCCCCTCTTTACCAGGCTCCCAAGAAAATTCCGCGCCTGTATTAGATGTGGACCCCGACTGGTATCCTCGCAGAAAACACAATTATTAGGCGTGTTAAATAAATTCCCCAGCGTGATCTCGGAAAAACCCGGTTGCTCGATCCACTTTGAGCACTCGATCACACTCTCCGCCCAAGAGCTGATTCGATCAAATTTTTATCCTCTTCCAATCCATTTGCGTCAGGCTACCAAGGACGAAGTGGAAAATCTGTTAAATTTGCGAATCATAGAACCTTCTAATTCTGATTACTGCTCTCCGAAAACCTGACCAGTCTCTCAGTATGTGTATAGATTTTCGGAAGTTGTATTATTCTCACTTTGTACATAAAATTTTGTCGCCAAGTCTGCGTACTGCGTTATAAGACTCAAAGATTTTAAATTTACCCATTCTATGTATACCATCTGACGCATATGGAATTTTTTGTATGGTGTATTCCTCCGTATTTGTATATAATATAATGTTTTGCCCTTTCCGTTACAATACCATTTGTTTAAGTAAATTTATTTTTATAAGTAATGAACTATTTTATTACTTGTATCAGTTTGGTCGGATAGTCATATATGAGCAGGTTAGGAATTCTCTGTCCCCACTCATGATACCCTACGAGCACGACCCCTTTCCAAAGTTTGGGGATGCCCTTTTCTCTCCCCTTCGTTCCAGAAAAAGGTCATCTTCCAGAAGGGAGGAGTGTGCAGAAACGAATACTAAGGTCCACATTGAGCCCCCTCCCTCCCTAGATCTTTAAACGCAAGGAGAGAGAACTATTTGGGCATAGGAAAACTTCAAATCAACTGGTAACATCTGTGTTTGATCAGTCGGTCTATCCCTCGCTGAGAGGCATTTTTCCGACACTTGTGCCTGGAAGACAGGGTCGACCTGAGAAGAAGCCTCCTCGGTTGTCTTTTCTCGTCTGTGCCTAGTCACAAGAGACTGCCATGGCTGGAAGCTTTCAAGCAAGGAAGCTAGCAGGGTATTTAACCTAAGGTCAACCGTTACACGTCAGAGAGTACCGCCCACCGTTCCGCAAAGATTCAGCCCCCTCCTCTCGAGTTGAACCTCAGAGTTAGGTCTCGTAGGCTAGAGAGATTGCCGTGAGTTTGGTCACAGTCAATCCGCAAATTCCTGAAACGAAATTTTCTTTGGAGAATTGCGCAGACCACTCTTCTCATCCCGTCAAGGAAACCTTGCCCGCTCATCTGAGATTACTCATCCAAATTCAAGAGTGTATCGCACAGCCTGGAAATGATCTTTTTCGTGTCCCAGGTAATTCCCACCCTTCAGTCAAGAGTACAACGCCCCTCGAGCCTAAAACTAGCTCGCCTAGTAAGAATCGCTCCTCTCACCATGAGTCAAGCCATCAAGGTAAAATCCTTTTACCATTTTTCGAGGATAGTCCCTCCCTTTTATCCTCGCCACCTGTTATCCTCCCCCCGACCCTTTTATTGGACTCCCGAGTATTTACCAACATTTTGCCTGTTTGACCAAGTCCCATATTTTGATCCCCATTAAACTGATTAATATTTGATGTATTATTTAATTGGGAGGGATATTATTTTCCCATTCCTTTGTCTTTATAGAGATTTCCATAATTAGCATTATTAGTGAAATTAAAGTTTATTTTTTTTTTAAATCTTTCAATAACCTTGAATAAAACCTGGTATTTAAATCTTCCTTTTGGTCAATCATTAATCGGTATTCACACACGAATACTATGACATAAAGGGATATATATATATATATATATATATATATATATATATATATATATATATATATATATCATCACTAACCCTATAATTTAAGAAGGGGACTTTTTTGAGTATTTGAATAATAATTTCATCTTAGTTTGATTCTGACTTAAGTTTTTTTATCAGGGTTATTTCTAATAATTCTGGACCAAAGAATTACAAATGGTGAAGTTCAGAAAATTTATTTTTATATATCTTCTTCTATAACTATATTTTAGCAACGTGATATTTTAAAAGGAAGGAACTTAGTTTAGAGTTCCTTTTTAAAGTTATTATAATGCCGAAGTTCAGAAAATTTTTCAAAATTTTACCATGGCTGCTTTTTTTTTAGATTTTAAATTTTAATCTTACGGCAGTATGCTAAAACAAATGTGAAATGCACTTTTATGAGATTTAGTGTAGCTTCACAATTATTTATAAATTTATTACATGCAAAAGGCTAAAATATAAAATATATTAAAAAAAAAATTGCGGGGGGATCAAATATGCATTTCACATTTGTTTTAGAATACGGCCATCGAGGCGCAAGCTTTCCCCTAAGGGGGAAGTGGCGAAGCCATTGCTTGATATATATATTTATATATATATATATATATATATATATATATATATATATATATATATATATATATATATATATATGTGTATATATATATATATATATATATATATATATATATATATATATATATATATATATATATATATATATATATATATAGGAAAAACTCACAACGTATCACGTTCTGGTTGTCTAAGTAAATATTAGGGACAAACAGGTAAACAACTTTCTGTTCGCATAAATCAACATAAATATAATGTCCGAAGAGGGGAAGATAACAGTGCTTTCTTTGTCCATATGTCAGATAAGGACCATCTAATTAACTGAACTCGGCGAAATTTATTTATCGTTCCAATGACTCTATAAAATATCATTGAATGTGCTTTTATAAGCCAATGTGATAATTTTAACCTTTCCCCTGGCTTATATAAAATAGATGCTATAATTAAAAGATTAATACTTAAAGAAATTAGTTCTGACTTTTGTCTATAGTTTTTTATATACAATCTTTAGTTATGTGGCCCAAATTTTATTTTATTTTTTTTATTATTTATTTATTTATTTTATAATTTTTTTTGTCACTGCCCTGTAATGTACATTGTATTATCGCCACTTTTTGCTCCTCGTGTCTTATAATCTCCCTCGTTAGGCTATTCCCATTTCTTTTAATCTGTTACCCGTTCCGTCTTCTCAGTTTGAACTTACTACCTGCTTCCTGTAATTCTTAATGTGTTTCTTTACCTTCCACCTTCCGTCTTCCTCATTGGTGATTTATTGTTTTTGAGGCGGTCTTTCATACTTTTCTTTCGTATTTATACCTCTAATATAAAATTATTTCTTGTAGTTATCCTTGATAAGAAACTTAATAATCTTCGAAAGTACTTGGAAACACCTTTTTATTTTTTTCCTGCGGGACATTGTATTCATAATATATATATATATATATATATATATATATATATGAATGATGTTACACACACAGAGTTTCCCAAATAAACTCTTCGTTCGCATCTTAAAGATCACAACTCCAAATGAAACTGTGCCTACATTACGATACATTTTAAGTGTCCAGGGTAAACGCATCCCTTCTTTGTATACAATCGAAAACTATCGGCCAATTGTGAATCACATGCAAACTAGCAAGCATCTACCACGTTCAGGCTTATAGTGCCTGATAAAGGAAAAGATTGCCATCGGAAGTGCGCTGGTCTAGATAACCAAAGGTCTGAGTTTCGAGTCATTGCCGGAAAAACCATTTTTTGTGGCTTTTCTCGGGGTTATCTCTGTAAGATCTCTCTTCTCCATTTTTCTCTGTAATATTTGGCACACATTTCTTTTACCAAGCACCATAAGCCTGAACGTGGCAGATACTTGCTAGTTTGCACGATAACCACAACTGGACGATATTTTTATGTCCATTGCCAGCATTTTTCAGCTTTAAACACACCTTCCTATGCCTTGACTAAATATATGTTCCATCTGCTCTCTCCTCTAACTCCTTTTAAATTTATCCTTAATAATAATACTTAGACTTAAGCATATTTTTGGCCTTTCCAACGCTTACGACTATACCTTAGCCAGGTTTGGTTTTACAAATTTGTTTACCAATATCCTAATACAAGAAGCTATTGACGTCAATATTTTAAAGGTTTTCGGTTCCTCTGAACTATTTTTAGGCTGTGACCACCGTCAATTTCATTCTATTGTCGACTTATATGTCTCTATTTCAAACTTCCTTATTAATAATGAGCTTTACCTGCACGATAATGGGGTTGGGATGGGACATCCCTTAGGACCAACCATTGCAAATAACTTTCTCTGCTTTCATGAGGTTTCTTTTCTCCATACCTGCCTAAGATTGTTCTCTCCTGTCGTTTATAGACGTCGTTGTATTGACGACTGGCCAATCATCTACTATAAAGAAGCACATGCATTTAAATATCTGGACTTTATTAAACACGAAAATCCGAAAAAAACTATTCAAAATGAAATTAAAAAACAATGGCTCCCTGCCTTATTTAGACATCGATTTAACCCGCACCACCACTGGCCTTTCCTCTCCCTTCTATCATTATTCTAGCCTTACTTGCCTAGGAATCAGCTTCTTTCGTTATATTTCTCATTCGTTTAAACTCAAATCTATCGATACCCTTCTTCACAGAGCATTTAAGATTTGATTCTTTTATATACTATTACATGAAGAGTCTCTTTACTAAATAAATTTTCCCAAGATAATTGAGTCTAGAGCTCTCTTATAGACAACCTTATAGTATATGTCCTTTACCTTTACGTTAATCGCGCTGTAATTTAATCGACGGCCAATAAATCAATCTGCTTTTGGCCAGTATCGTTCTTTAGTCCACAAACCTCGAAAATGCCCAACGAAATACATTTAAAAATCCAAAATCAATTTTTTTTTTCTATCAAAAGATAATCTCACCAAATATCTAAACAATAGGCCCACTTTTTCGTTACAAAGAGAAAATTCCAATTGCTTGCCGCTCTTTTCTTATTTACCAATTTATGTGTATGTTGTGCGACGTAACATATCGGCTCAACGAACCGAACCATTCAGGTGTACGCTCTGCAAATCCGACAACTCTATGATAAGAGCCTATGCTGAAACTTGTTATTCTTGGGTAAATATTGACCAATTATATTTACCTTCATCTGCATAGAACCTTTACGACCTACGGATCCTTGAATCCTTATACATTTTGAAAGGTACCCCCTGCATCAATTATTTTCTCTCTCTCTCTCTCTCTCTCTCTCTCTCTCTCTCTCTCTCTCTCTCTCTCTATATATATATATATATATATATATATATATATATATATATATATATATATATATATATATATATATATATATATATATATATATATATATATATAAGAAAACTCACAAAGTGGCACGTGAGGAAAGCAATAATATGAAAATTAACCCACAGGAAAATGAAAGGATGAATCCAAGAACTTTCGAACTATACTTGCAAGTTTATTTTAACGGAATAGAATGAAAATGGAGAAGACAACCTTATATAGGGTACAAAGATACGAAGGGAACGCCCATCACAGAGTTCAAACCAATGGAAAAAACACAAACACAAGACAGAAAAATACCAAGAAAAAGAACAATAGGCACCTAATAACAGACATATGCATCTCTAAAACGATACTCACACAACAAGCTCATGTATATGAATGGAATATGGTGAGTGAAAAAACCCACAAAACCCCAACATTTTAAAGGATTATCATTAGAGCGAAAACATTTAGGACTAACAGTTAATCCACTGTCAAAAACTTGTACTAAATGAAATAACTTCATAATGAAGCCTGTTGTCACTCTTTATTAGTGTAATATCCCTCGCATTGCCTCCCCCACTACGTGTCTCTGTTTTGACTGTCGATGAACTCTTAGTCCTAAATGTTTTCGCTCTAAGATCATCCTTTAAAATGTTGGGTTTTTTTGTTTTTTTTCAGCCACCATATTCCATTCATATACATGAGGTTGTTGTGCGTATATCGTTTTAGGGATGCATATGTCTGTTATTAGTTGCCTATTGTTCTTTTTCTTGGTATGCTTTGTCTTGTTTTTGTGTTTTTTCCATTGGTTTGGACTATGTGATGGGCGTTCCCTTCGTATCTTTTTACCCTATATAAGGTAGTATTCTCCATTTTCATGCTATTCCTTGAAAATGAACTTGGAAATATAGTTCGGAATTGATTGATTGGATACATCTTTTCATTTTCATCCCGGGTTAATTTTCATATATATATATATATATATATATATATATATATATATATATATATATATATATATATATATATATATATATATAAGGTTACTGATATAAACATAGTTCCAGAATAAAGCAATGAAAGAAAATCTAATATAAGGTCCATTTAAGAACATTTATATTTTGAAATCGAGGACGTTACAGTAGAAATTGAGTCATAAATTATTTGAAATCCAAAGGTTTTGCTTCTAGACGTCATTTAAATTTAAAATAAAACTTATTTAAACTTGAGAAAACTCTTATGAAATGAAAGTAAAAAAGATTAGCTATATAATTAAATGAAAGTTATTTTAAACGATTTTACATTCCATTTGAAATAAAATAAATGGATTTTTTTCGTTACTTACTTTTTTCTAATTTAATAGGATAGAGGATTAAAGTGTTTCTGTGGAAGAATTTGTTGGTCGAGTGAAAAGGAGCGCGAATCTTTTATTAAACCAAGGGAAAGCAACTTTAAATACATTTATTTGAACTTACTGGTCTTACTTCTGAACGTAAATGACATAAATAGCGAATTATAATACTAATAATATATTATTATAGCTAAATATGGGTGCCTTTAAATATTTATATTAGTATTTAAGTATATTTTGGAAATTTAAGCATCTATATGGAGAGTTCAAATGATTTTGGAGTAGAAATAACTTTATTGTTAATTCAACTACCTAATGTGAATTAACAGGAGATAAATTACTAATACTGTATTGAAAGTATTGAAAATTTAAATATCAATCTTTTGTTAAGCTAATGCATTTGAAATTTCATTGCTATATCATATGCTTCTAATGATCACATAAACAGAGCTTGGTCTCTTTCATGGCTGTGCGAACCACGGCGCTCACTGCTTTAGGGAAAACTTTGATAGTTCTCAAAGATACAGGTCTCGTTTATGTTCCCGCTTAAACCCACCACATTTCGCCCCCACTGATTAAAAAGTTCCCAGTTCTTCTCACCTGCATATGAGTCAGTGAAGAACACAAATGCTGTCGTTTAAACCTTTATTGAACGAAACTACGCGAAATGGTGCTGGCAATCCCGCTATCTACCAGATGTAAGCTGCAGTATGGTTGCCTATACCACACTTTACATCTGATTTGGCACCATAAAAAAACCCTACTAAGAGCAAATATCAGCACACTTTCTTCGACTTTCGTGTCTAAAGGGCCCTTTACACTATCAGACTTGTTGCATAGCGTGTCTAACAGGACGCTGAATAAAGACAAATATTACGTGTAAGTAGGTGTTCACGTTTCACACACGTCTAACACAAGTGTTCGATTATTATAATGATCAGTTGGACATTTGTGGTAGGTGCCACCTTGTTCACAGTCCTATCTAAGCGTCTAACAACATGTCCGACAACGATCTCAGTTAAAACTTGCTCTTGGTAGGTATAGTTTGATCTTTTGAATACTTGGGTGTCCGAATTTTGAATTCGTTAACAGCCATGGGCGATATGAGCAAAAAAAAGGAAAAATTGGTTCCTTTAGACTTTTTAATTACAGACAGAAACATGCGAGGTGGAAAGTTAAATCTGAAGGGTATTGTAATACAGAGGCAAGAAATAAAACTCGATGAGTTTACAAGAAAAATAAAAAGAATTATCCGAAAATGTACACATGATGCCAAATAAAATAATAATTTTGGTTGCACATTTACAAGAGAAGACAAGAAATGTGAAAGCACAAAGAAGTTGGGCAAATCATTTAAAGATATATACATACCCACTTTATAATACTAGGATGAGCTTCTCTTCAATGGATAACAAAATGTTCGAGGAAATTGTACATCAATTATATTTTCATCGCATTTAAAAACCCTCATTGCTAATACTAGTTGTATTTAAGTGGGAAAGTGTAGGGTTTCTATATTATGCACTCAAGATAACATAGATAAACTTCAAACTGAATTTATAACGTCAATAATATCTGAAACTTAACTATAGATGAAGGATCTAACTTAACGGTCCATAACTAGTCTCTCTCAAAGCTTTCTTATTTCATCATCTTCCTAACCTATTTGACAAGGTGATCTCCTTCGATAATAACACATTTAACGGATAAAACTCTTGCCCCATTCACCATTTGAGCCTAGTAAAAAGCCTTTTGTAGCCTTACAAAGGAATTGAGACCAGTTCTTAAACCTAGTTCTGTTCTTTGTCTTCTTCTGATTTCCCATCATAACACACGTCAATAGAAAATATTGAACTATATTTGGTACTTGTACTGAAATGCTGTATAATTTGACACATGAAAATATAACAATTTCTATACCCTTCTCTTTTTTGATTTTTATAGTTTTATGGAATATCCTAAAGATTGACCTAATAATGCCTAACACAGTGCCTATGAAATGCCTAACACAGTGCCTATGAATCTTTTTCGTGTCGAGAGTCTGAAATTAAATACATCTTAGTCGCAGGTTAGAACTTAAAATTCTTCTTAGAAGAAAAACATACATCGCTTTGACTCGAAATTAAAACACGGGAAGTCAAACCGAACGAAAATTCCAAGATTGAATAGAAAGATATACAAACAGAAATTCAATTACGAGTATGTATATTCGATTTACTTTTTTAATATCATTTATCTATCTTTCTTTCTTGTTGATTCTTATGAAAAGTTTTTATTTGCTTGGTTTGTCTTTGGTTTTAACTTCCAGTCTAAGTTCGGGTTTATTTAAGTCCTTTTGGCGTGTTTGTGAATTTGTGTACATGCCACAAGTACACAGGGTATAACAAAAGTACTGCCGTACTCGCTACGACACTCTCAACAAAAGACCCAATGATAGTTTTGATGCAATTAGACACGTTTTTATTATTTTAACATATAAATACGAGGGGGGGTAAATAAGTTTTGCAAATCAGTAGGGCAAAACAGAGGAAGGGGGATGGCAGTTTGTGGGGGTGTTAGGACAACTTATGACAACCTTGGACCTGCAGCCGCACGCTCCTGCCTCGTCTATTTGAGAAGCAGTAGCTGATCGCAGATCGTCAGTCACAAATTTTTTAACAATGGAGAAGGTTGAGCACCGCGCAGTGATCTAATTTTTGACCAAGGAAGGCAAGAATGCAAAAGAGATCCATGAAGGCATAATTGCAGTGTACACTGACACCGCCCCTTCCTATGCAACCATTGCTCGCTGGAATAAGGAGTTCCTCGATGGTCGTGAGTCCCTTAAAGATGACCCCCGTCTAGGACGCCCATCAGACGTGACCAACAAGGACAATGTGGCCCTTGTGGAGAGGATGATCCTCGAAAATCGACGGGTGAAGGTCGAAGAAATCGAGCAAGAACTTGGAATATCACATGGAAGTGTTATCAACAACATCCACGACAATGTGGCCTTGGCCAAGGTCTCTGCCCGTTGGGTCCCTAGAAACCTCACGCCCCATGATCGACTTCAACGTCTTCAAAGTCCACAACGCCAGAGTTGCACAAGCTGCCGTGCGCGAGTGCGGATTTGAAGAGATTAACCATCCCCCCTACAGTATAGATCTGGCCCCTAGCGACTACTTTTTATTCCGCCAGCTCAAGGCTGCACTGCGTGGACGCCGGTTTGGGGACGATGAAGATGTCCAACTCGCCGTCCGGAGTGGATTGAACCGCAGTCGGGAGATTTCCTCATATCTCGTTTCCTTCTATCCGAATTGCAAAACTTATTGACCGCCCTTCGAACTCGTATGTGTTTAAATTGTGATATTAATAAATGTAGCCACCCCTGTTGGGGAGCACGAGCTGCAGTCGGGACTCAAGGCCGTGGACAAAGTCTTTCCTTATTTTTGCCCACATTCCTTTGACGGGGGATTTCAGCTCGTCGATGTTGCTGTGGCTGACCTTGCATGCCTTACCCTCAACATGCTCATTCAAGCTCTACTTGAAGAGATTGAGATAGGGTGACTGCGGCGGCCAAAGTTTCTTCGACAAGAAGTTCATTTTTAATCCCACACACTCTTGTACGGTCTTGATGATGTGGGCAGGGTCACCTATCCATGAAATACGTTGTCCACCTTCTTCGGGATCTTTTTCATTCAGAGTAGAACTTTCTGGCCAAGATGTTCTTATAATAGGCTATGGTGAGCCTGTGACCGGCCAAGAATCCCGCCAGCGTCATTTTCTTGCCATTCGAAGCCACAACGGTAAGTATCATCAGAGAGGCCGGCTGCTTGGTCGTGCACACGTAGCAGACGTCGCAGACGTTCTGGCCGATACTTACCATGCAGTCGTTCTGCTTGTTGATGACGGGATCGACCTTGAAACTTTTCGCCTCGATAAGCAAAATGAGAATTCGATTGACATAACTCTTAAATTCGTTGAGAAATCGACGGCATTGCTCTTGATGATGTTTTGGCATACCACCCGTAAGCAGGGGTCTTTCTACGCATTTCAAGCTTAGCCGCACTCCTCGTTAAACACCTTGGACATAGAGATGTACTTTTTCTTCATGAGCGCAGTCAGTTTGAAATTTGATACTTTTTCGAAGGCCTCTTTACAGCTAAACGGTTGACAACTTGAGGTCTGCCTGAACAAAGTCGGATTTTGGGTCTACTTCACACTTAAGACTCCGCAAAAAATGTTTACGGTCATGCTGGAGATGTTGGGCCACTTGCTGATGTCAGACTTGTTGCCCGCGGACAAGAGAGCAGCGATCGCGAATCTTTCCAATTCTATCTCGACAAATATGCACACAATGATAAAGACGTTTAAATGTCACGTGCTAGAAAAGTAGAAATTTGCTTTACCTACCATTTTCTATCACGCACGTAAAACATACTGTAACAGAACTTTTTCAAACTCAGATATAAGAGAAAACTTTTCCGTTGAAAGAGATCTGATTTTAATAAGAATATAATCAATAAAGAATAATTTTTAGCGCATAATATCACGATGTTTTGTAGTACCAATGTTTCTCTAAATTATAAAGCATATCACAGCGAATATGATTACTCATTGATTTGGGTCTTAAAGCATATCACAGCGAATATAATTACTCATTGATTTGGGTCTTAAAGCATATCACAGCGAATATGATTACTCATTGATTTGGTTCTTAAGGATAGCTCTAAATATCTCAACCTCTGTTATGTCTACTAACATACTCTTTTGTCTCAACGACAAAGTAAACATGATGGGCCTTATCTAATTGAGAAATAAATGGCAGGAAAGATTACCATTACCGATGACAACGAACACACAATAAACATTTATCGGGACTGAAACTAGTGTCATTTTTGTAATCAATAAATAAAAAGATCGATTTCATTTAAGCGTTATCTCATATTTTTTCAATGCTCCTCTAATTTCTTGTTCTGCTTGCACGACCATTTGGATCATTATATTAGTGGTCGCTTGATTTTCGAGGTTCGCTTTTGAAAGCACTAATTTGATCACTACGCCAGCTTATACCAACCTTCTGATCAATTTCAGACTAGGCTAAGGCGAAACCTTCATAAAACAAAATATTGAGTGCAATTTCAACACAATTTTAACTCAAATTAATAGTACTCATTAAACAGGCAATGGTGTAAACATTTACATAATTCTCTGTATTATTTTCTTTCTTATTTTAAAAAGTGAAGATTACCGGATCACTGACACAAGGATTATGAATATAAGTTCGACAATAAAATGGTGATTTAAGGGAAGCTAAAATATATTGAGTTTGGAAACCTAAGAAGCAAATTACTTGGACGACCAGTGAAAAAGATGGAACACAACTTTGATGAAGAGCTGCTAATATTGACAACAGACATCCAGGAGTTATGATTAAGCTCTTTAATTTATTTTCTACCTTGAAATGTTAAGTTTCTGCTATTATTATATAGCTGACCTTTTTAATGTAATTATGGAACGAAACTTCTAATCATAATGAGTTTCAAACTTTAGTTTGAGGGAGATATTTTTGGACCACATTTTATTGCAAACGATTGGACAAATCACACTACGTCTATATAAAAGGCTTTAATAATATTGTTCAAATAAGGTTCCATACAAGCTATTATAATAATGTCGTTTTGTATTTTCTAAAGGATCCATACTAGAAACTTGGCAAGAAAACTCCAACTTTCAGAAAGTCTATACAAGGGACTTCTTTAATAATGTCAATTAATTTATAAACATTCCCTTACAATGAACTCTTTAGTAAACCTTATGAATTTTCTAAATAGTCTATAACCAGAAACTTACTACTATTATCGGTCAAGATTTATAATTACCATTTAGTCACTCCAATTACTTGGTCTCCTCATATACCGATACTTATTTTCCATAAACAAGCAGTTCCCTTTTTACTGGTGAGGATAGTGGCGTCAGTTATTGAACGATATCATGGTTTGAACCTCCCATTGAACGATAGTATCTCAGGTACTTAAAGTTCAGACGTTGCAAATTTGTGTTTTGAGCCCATATTCCTCGATGAGTTATTATTACACCAAACCACTAATTATGTTTGTTCTTCAACTTCTACACACATATAATAAACCATATAATAAACTATAGCTTTTTGCTTTTTTACATGAACTCTTCGCTAGGAAATCTACAAAACGATCAGTTATAGTCTGCGAAAATTGGAAAATCTTGTTTGGTTAGAAAAACATATTCCATGACAACTCCGGGAGCATTGTGTCCTCTAGAGTTAGATTACTTTCCTTAATTATTATTATTAGTCCCTTGTACAACGGATTTCTCTTTAGTTAAAACTTTATTGGCCATGTTAATAAGGACAATGTTATAATGTTAAGAATGCCGAACTCAAGATTACTTGCCCCCAAAATAGCAAAGTAAATTTTATATATTAAAAAAAGTACAAAAAATAAAATCTCATCCAAATTTGGGGAAATTAAGATTACCTCAATAGCTTTGGATTAGTTAAGTTACATTACTAAACCTAAGCAAAATTTACACTTACCGACTTGTTTTGTGTGAATTTTCTCACTTCAGTAATACATAATAAATTCCATACCTAAATTGAATCTGATTATTGTGTTATGATCAGTTTATTTTTTAGCACAACTATGCTAGATCATAAATAAATACAGAACGGACGACACTTTAGAATGTTTTATAACCCAATTTTACAATGAAAAGAATAGCGAAAGCAAAACTACTCATCATGAATAGCGCCCCCCCCCCCAAAAAAAAAGAAAATAATCCAATCCATGTAAGGCAAACTTGAAATAGTTCGGCACCTTGAATTGCCGTTTCGGTATTTAGTCAATTTATTAGTTGTATTCAATTTGGGATAAATTAGACTAATGCTACATTTATCCCCTTTAACAAAGGATGCTTACCTTCTTAATAAAATTAGATTGCTTTGTACTGTGCATAATGATTTATAAAAATAATTAAGCATTTAAACCTTTTCCTTGTGTCACATACCATCCTGTGCAGGCCATTAAGCAACCAGCTATTGCTAAATGATGCGACCTCTCTTAGATTTATACAAAAATTATCCAAATGTTTCAAATCTGCCTCGATCAAACTAAAGTGCAGATTTTTGGTATATTGATTCGGAATTGTGAGCTAATTGCTAATTTAATGAATATGGAGTTAAAAAATTGTTTGGAAATTTTCCCTTTTGTATTTTTTTAATTTTATAACCTTTTGAAAATCATTTTTTTCTCTCTTTTACATCCAAGTCTCTTTCACTTCTGGTTCATTAAAGCCGATTTTCATTTAAAGTTTTTACTTTGATTGTTTTGTCTCTCTCTCGAAACTATAATGATAGATGCGAAAATGTGTTCATGCATTGTATTCTCAATTTTATAAATGCTATTTTTTTTATTCAATACCTCATATTTTACTTCGCGATTTCCTTGATACCTTGATTTAATTTTAGCTCTTCCGATTTTCTTTCGATTTACTCCTTCCTAATGTGCAATATTCCGGATTTCGTTCTTTAATCAGTGTAAAATAACAGTTTTAAACCACGGAAGGTTCAGAATCGCGTTCAAGATGGTCATTACACACACGTCTTGCTATCAATTTCCGTTAGTTGACCTTGAAGTCCGAATCAAAATTAAATGAATATTTTAGGTTAATGTCTTTCCCTTTGGAAACATTTTCCTCTGGGCAAAATTAATGGGATCAATAATTTCGTTCAAGTGCATGGAAAATTAAAATAATTGAAATGAACTAACGACGTCTTTATGATAGCAATTGACGCTCCAATTAATAATAGGAAAATATAAACCACCGTAGCCTTGGAGCTCTCGTCCTTAAAAAAAATGATTTTTATCATTTGCTTAATATTTTGGCTGTTTATAAATTAAAAGAACATGAACTTTAGAGTGTCTGTTACTCAGAAAAATAACTGGGTGACTATACAATAAATAAAAAAGGAGTGATGAAATAAATTTAGTATGAAAAGTGCTGTAGCGTAGATTTTACTCATTTTCTCACATGCAGAAGGCCTCTTTTTGTTGCAGAACGAGTAACAAATCAAAAGAGATTTATACCCGGATGATGGTGGCTCTGTCATTCATTTCTAGTTACAAACCAAAGAATTTTCTTTTACCAAAATACACCTAAACAGTAGTAAAACAACCTTAATTTAGCTCGAAACTACCAACAGAAATTGTTCCACCATTTCCCAACAACAAGACAATCATAGTCATGTTAACACAGGCAGAACCTATATGTCATCAACTACGCAACTTTATTAAACTAAACTGTACAAACAGGCTCTTATTTTTAATCATAAATAGATTCTTGCATCATCTGGACCACGTAAAGAGAACTTTATTTCTCATAGTTATCCTAACAAAATGATAAGTAACGCCATAGTGGTAAAAACTCGATTTTGGAAACAGAACTACTCACATCTAGAAATATCTAGCTGAATTAACATTAACGCTGGCTTCATTAGTAGAATAAAGTAATGTTGAACGATAGTTTTAGCAGATAGAAAAACTGCTTATTGGGATGACATGAAATGAGCGTGGTTCTTTTCGAAGAAGCAAATTTCCCTTTGAATTTAATCAATTGAAATGCAAAATTAGTGACACCTCCATTCCCTTGAGGACGAATATCTATTAGTTTCAGAAGGATAAAATGCATGAATATTATTACATAGAAGGAATCAAAGGCATATACAAAAGAATTAATGAGGATTAGCGCATTCAATGAAAAAGAACTGAAAGTTGACAGGCTCTAAAAATATGAGCACTCTGGAGGGTATATAAAATGTTTTTTTTATCAAAGCTTCACGTAGATTTTGAGAAAGTTTATTAGTATTTGAAATAAGTAAGGCCATAGGGTTACGATACAAGGAGCGGTCAATAGGTTTTGCGAATCAGTAGGGCAAAACACAGGAAGGGAATGGCTGTCTGTGGGGGCGTTAGGACAACTTATGACAAGTTAGAACCTGCAGCCGCACACTCCTGCCTCGTCTATTTGAGAAGCAGTAGCTGATCGCAGATCGTCAGTCACAAATTTTTTAACAATGGAGAAGGTTGAGCACCGCGCAGTGATCTAATTTTTGACCAAGGAAGGCAAGAATGCAAAAGAGATCCATGAACGCATGGTTGCAGTGTACACCGACACCGCCCCTTCCTATGCAATTATTGCTCGCTGGAATAAGAAGTTCCGCCATGGTTGTGTGTCCCTTGAAGATGACTTCCGTCCAGGACTATAATCAGACGTAACCAACGAGGAAAATGTGGCCTGTGTAGAGAGGATGATCCTCGAAAATCGACGGGTGAAGGTCGAAGAAATCGAGAGAGAAGTTGGAATATCACAGGAAAGAGTTATGCACATCACCCAAGACAATTTGGCCATGACCAAGGTCTCTGCCCGTTGGGTCCAAAGAAACCTCCCGCCCCATGATCGAGTTCAATGTCGTCAAAGTACACAAGGCCAGAGTTTTACAAGCTGCCGTGCGCGAGTGCGGTTTCGAGGAGCTCAACCAACCATCTTAGAGTCCAGATCTGGCCCCTAGCGACTACTTTTTATTCCGCCAGCTCAAGGCTGCACTGCGTTGACGCCGGTTTGGGGACGATGAAGATGACCAGCTCACCGTCCAGGAGTAGATTGAAAAGCATTCGGGAGATTTCTGGTTGTCGGGAATTCGAAGCCTCAGGGACAAGTGGCGCAAGTGCATTCAAGTCGAGAGTAGTTATATTAAAAAATAATAAAAATCTTTTCCTCATATCTCGTTTCCTTATATCCGAATTGCAAAACTTATTGACCGCCCCTCGTATATGAAGTGAAAATTCCCCTTTTATTGGAAGATTGCTTAAAAAAATCTTTGAAAAGATTGGCAAATTAGTTCAACTCTAGTATCAATGCCTATAATCGAACATTAAATTAGTAAACAACATAACATAGAGACTTAATTATTGTATCTCCTTTTATCTCAAAAAATATGTTTAAAATAAAAAAGAATTTGGAATAGTCACTAGGGATTGTAAACTTTTAACATTAAGTGATAAACAAATAATAAGGCCACAACTGCAATGTTGTTCTATCATTAGATTTACAGATTACGACATATTCCATCTTGTCATGGCTAAGAAACCTAAATTATTAATCAGTAAACATATGTATAGTAAGTCCAAAAGTATCTTGATAAAGTAAAGTATAAGTATTTACCGATAATGACGATATAATTTGATATAACATGTTTGTATCTCTTTGCAAACAAAATACACGTTTGAATAACTAATCTTCGTTCCATTTATAATTTTTATTTTTTTAATTTGTCTTATATTTCCTTGACCCTTTTTAGTCCTTCAGCGTTTTCTATACCTAACAAGTTTACAGAAAAATAAAGATTTACAATTTTTCATTAATAATTCAATTTGGATAATTAATTTAATAACTAATCATGTAAAGGAAATTTGAATTTATGGTTATACGAGTGTTAGGATTTTCATTGTTTTGTAAAGATCAACAACACATAACTAGTGTTGTTCTCTTCGATTTCACCTTAACATTCTCACTCCCTTTCTGGCTCTCACAGTCATTAAAATAAACCCCCTCGACACTATCTGTAATAATAATTCTAATTTTCTTTCATATCAATATGAGATTAATCTCTCCTGTAATCGGCGTACTCGGAAGACAACTAAGAGTATAAATACCTACATGAAGATAGAAACATAATTTTTCATTAATACAGAATTGTGTTCTATTACTTTTAACAATATTAGAAAACCCTACCGCTTAATGATACTTCTAAACGCCTAACACTCTTGATTACGTGACCCGTTCCGATTCTCTTCTTCTATCGGTGGAGTCGATCAATACTGAGGCATTTTCCTCATTAATTTTAAAGTTGTCGTAACATCAAAGCATTTGAAAGGTAGATTCCTCACTCTCGATTCTGCTTTACATTTGTGGATCGTTTTCGCAAAAAGCATATCCTCTGCTCTTGCATTTGAATTTCTGTATATTAATTGAGTAAGGTATTTTCAAATACGGTACAATACGGGATGATTGGAGTTTTGACATGAGATTACTCATTTCCAACCATAATGTTTCATGCGAGAAATAAAGATAGAAAATACTAATATGTAAAGGAACGAAATGTATCTAAAAAACGTGAAAGTGATGTGTGGTAGGTTCTCAGTTTTCAGCTTGGATTGAGGAAGGTAAACAAGTTAAATTTATTCGTTTATAAAATGAAATTAGAATTCTCTGAATCGTAATGTTCGGGTATGCACGAATGAGAGTTAATATTAATGAATATGTAGAAAATAAGAGAATCCGGAGTGAGATAATTTACAGAAAATTGCTTCAGTCAACTTCAACCATAATATTCCTTGGGTAAAGAGGTTGAATGTGGTAAGAGAGTGTTTCTTTAACTTTCTCTCCTACCGATTTCTTTTGAAGACAAACTGACTGTTGGGTCAATTCAACTATGATTGATATGTTAATTATGCATATCAAATTCAGAAAATAATGTTAATGTTTACAGTAGTTCTCCTTTTCCGTTATTATGCTGCTTTCTTTATTCACGCTATACTTTTTCTATTTAACTTTTCTATCATGCTCCTATTTGCTTCCTCTTTTTACTTTTTCCGTCATGCTCTTATACCCTTCTGTTTATCTTTTCTGCCATGGCTCTGTTTATATCTACCGCCATACTCCAATATATTCCCTCTTTCTACCAGTTCCTTTATGCTCCTATCCAATCTTTCTGTTTAGCTTTTCCGTCATTCCTATATCTTCTTTCTCCGTATCAACGGCTCACAAAACGATTTGTTTCATAAAAATAAATCACCGGATTATCGGGGCAAAATCGGAAAATTTAAGCTTGAGATGTTACCTGACCGATAGACCCTAAAGAAAGTGTTCCGTTACCTGCTCACTTCAACCCCCTATCGCCCACACTCCCACACCTCACTTAGAAGCTTTTGAAGACATTAATTTTGAAAAAAAAGGGAAACATGAATCTTTTTTTTTATCTTAAAAAAAACTTAGCCGAAATTCTTTGCCAGAATTAAACATCTTTCTCAGCATGTTTAGGGTAAAATAATGCAAGGTTATAAGAAAAGGAGTGTTAACAATCACCTTTGGGGGGCGAGGTTGTTGTGAGAGCATATGTACGAGTCTGTTGGGTTGGGTAATGGCTAACAACATATCTAACGTTACATCTTATCCATTGCATACTTTCGAGCTTTTAAGCCAAACATGAGACCTTGGTAGTTCTGCATATAAGAATATGGTATTTTTTTGTGTTTTTTTTAACATCAAAACCAATGGGATTTTTGTACTAATTATTTCGAATATTTGTCGGTGTTGAGTCTTGTAAAATTACTGGAACAAATAATTTGTGCCAAGATCATAACGTCAATGGCTAAAATACTTTGTGTAATAGCCAATGTGTGCAACTCTTTTCTATCATTAGAATACATTTTAATTTAAAATGCAATGATCCCGTTATAAAATACAACAAACCATTGCTACTTTATCCTTATTTTGATATCTGCTTCATTGCAGTAGAATTTATAAATATATATCGTGCCCCCACGAGTGGATGAAAACGAAAGTAAATATTAAAATAGCCGATTGCCTCAATTCTTTTTAGGATTGTTAGATTAGTCTATTAATTACAGCTACTTAATTGGCGTGAACGCAGTGACAAAGCCGAAAACCCTTGCTATTATAATCATATTAGGATACTTAGTAAAGTGCAGTTAAAGATAAATAATAAATAAATAATAATATTATAAAAAAGCGAGATTTTACCATTCAAAAATTGGACAGGATATTTAAGTTCCTGTGAAACTGCTCACATGGAGATCAGGCAGCATTTGATCATTCGATAGAGCAATTGACATAAGTAAATTAGTCATTTTGTATTCTACCCTTAATTTTAAGTTAGGCAGGATATCACTTCAGCACAATAAGCAAGAGTGATTGCAGATAATTCCACGAGAATTAGCATTGTAAAGATGTTTGATAATTAGGATTAATGAATACTATAATACTAAAAACCATTTGGCAAATATCTATTTACCCTTTTCTCTATGAAATGTGCATAAATGGAGTAATAACTTACAAGAGAAAAGGCTTATGCGCCACTTTCACAGTTTTATATCGAATTAAAGCGATATCACAGATGTTTGCTTATCTTTCTTTGTTCCGACCTTTTTCTCTACGGAGATCTCGAAATACTTTTTGAGATTCCCTAATTGTTTTTCGTCTACCGGTTTAAATGCCTTTTGTACAAAATATCAATTTCGTTGCAAGTTTCTAGACGGCTGTTTGGAAATATATTTACTCTCTTTTATTTTCTCAATTGTCACCTAAAGTATTTAATGGATCTATTTTTTATTGTAAAATGCCAGATCAAAGCAGTAACTCAATGGTCAATCTGTGATGTGTTAAGCTTCCATTGACTGAATCAGAATCGTCGAAACGATTGATGATCAAATAGACGGTATTTATTCCTTGGTGCCGTAGGCAAATTTACTGGTTATTAGTGGTTATGCACGTCGCAGTCTTGATTGTTATAATAAAAAAAATCGTAAATGGACGGCTCTTTAGTGTTATTATTTTTATGGATGGCTTTAGCTATGTGTTTTGTTATGTTTGGGGAGAGGACCTTTCTTTTGAGTTGCAGTCCTCTCTGAATCCCAAATTGCGTTGTTTCAATTATTGTTTGCTACAACAATTACTTCTTAGAGAGCCTGTTTATGCACAATTTAATATGAATATCTTAGAAATTCTAACACGTCAATAATGGAGGATTTATTATTTTTCATATCAAAACCGCATCGACCGAATTTTTTATCTGTATACTAACGAATTGATCATTCTATAAAAGCGATACTCTACAGTTTAAAAATATGAAAATTCCATAGTAAATGCTTTTTACCTTTGAACAAACTGGTCGATTATTTGTGCAGTGTAATTAGCAATATAAGGAAAAGAAGCTTCCAATATTTTAATAACTCCTCTGGATGCTTTGTCAATCTCAGAACTAAAAACAATTTCTTTGTTTACCTGGATGGGAGAGTCTTGGGAATAGCAACCCTAACCCATTAGGGCATAGCGTCCATAAATAATAGACACTAGAAAAATATTCCCCCCAAAATGTTTGATGATAATTGCCTATTTTTTTTTTCAGTTTACACTTAATACAATTTTCTAGCACGTTTTCTATGAATAATGTACGCAAAATATAATTTTCTTTGAAATAAATCAGTTTACTTCAGCATGTCGTCTACTAAGCGTGTTGCCTCCCGATCTCTTAAGTAAATTATTATTATTATACATGTAAATTTATTATTATTGCTTTTTTATCTGTAATATATTTAAATGAAATGTTAATTATCGTGGTGAAGTTATAGATTTATATAGATATTGATAAACATAGATTCTATAGAGAATAATATTATGGTGACCAGAAAATCGAACGCTATGCAGTCAGACTAGATTTGTGTTCACATGATCCATATTTGTATAATATAAATAACTATTCCCATTTAAATAGCTGGTTGAATAAACTGGTTTATAGGTATTTTTTTCATTTTTTATTTACTTATTTATATTTGTTTTTTTTTTTTTTGTGTACTGTTGAATTTTTAGTTCTATGCTTTTCAATAATTTTTTTATATTATACTAAAAATTCGGTTACAAGCTATATTTTGATAATTATTTTACATCCTATAACCTGTAGTGGCAAACTAGAGCAACAAAATGATTTTCAAAACAGTTATAAGGTTATAATTCACATCCTCAACCAGTAACAATAAAGAATTATAATTCTTACATGGGCGGTGTTGACCAATTGGACCAGTGGGTTTCTACTTACAGAACAAGAATGTGACTAAGAAAATGGTGGGGGCGTATATTTATATATTTATTTGATGTTTCAATAGTAAACTTCTGGAATTTATGGAAGAAGGCCAAAAAAGACAGTATTCCTCTTCTGAATTTTCGAAGAAATTTAGCAGTAACTATTTTGAAATCACATTATACTGCATCGAGGCAAATAAAAAGAGCTCTTCAGGTTAAGAGTGGAGTTAGATATGATGGTTTGGAGCACTTGTTGGAAAGCTCGAACAAAAGGAGATGTGCCAATTCTCTTGGAAAAGTATTAATTTGTAAGAGAATTGAAATTTTCAAATTTTCTTTTTTTCCTTATATTGCATAGAGTCCTGTTTACTGGACCCTTATATCTCAAAATATAAAAATAGGAGAATCATAAAATTTTGTACAAATAATCCTTAATGTATCTAGAAACATTAAAATATTAAACTTTTATCTAAAAATTTGTATTTTATCCCTAATGGGTTTAGCTAATTTAAGCTAAGTAAGAAGTTTTTATAGCGTTTAGATGGGAAAGGTTCCAAATATTTGACTAACTGTTATATTCTTTCTCCCTTTTACCCGATCTTCCTGGTACCGTGAGAGGTACCGTGAGGCATAAAGATAAAGGTTTAAATGAAATGAAAGACGTGCTCCGTTGAACAATAAAACTTTAAAACTGGTTCGAATGTAGTCTCGTCAACTTTCAGACTAGGATTCAACATCAATAACTTTCTATTTTTCTTATCGTCTTCTTTTGTCCATCTTGTAGATGGACAACCAAACTTAAATAGCTGAACTTTCTATCTATGCGAACATCTTCAGAGTATATTTAGGTATTCTTTTCCTCCTTTACTGATGAAGTATGGAAAATGGGTTTTAGGGGATATTTATTCCTCCTCGCTTGAACGTATTGTCAAGGAAAACGAGACAATCCGGCGAGTGGAATTTTTAAAACAATTTTAATGTTCCATTCCAACTCGTAGACTGCGTATTGAGTGTTGGCCTTTCTTGGTTAATTTAGATGGCTTCTAAGATTTTCATCCTAGATTGCTTTCCCTCTTTTCTTTTAATTGTGGTGTTTTCAGCTAACATATCCCTTCTTAAACTGGTTTTATGTACGCTCTCTAAATGATTTGGGGGGGCTCTGTTTTGAAAATGCATGGTTAAACGCCTCGAAAAAGTGGTAGTTTTCATGCCAAAATACTTCGAGTTATCATGAAGCTTCTAGTCTTCATACGGGCAGTTAAACTCCTAAACTATGTTGGTAGACTTCAGTTTCGAGGAGTCTTGGCAGATGTTATTTTTCCTGAAGGGATTGTTAACTTTTGTCGTTTTATAATATATAATAAGCTGAATCATGTCCATTTAATTGTTGACATTGATATTAGGGTTAACATGTAGGAGTGTGAAGATGTATAAGAGTAAAACTTCCTTCCAAAAGCAAGAATATAAATAGCCCATTAAATTACCAAGTCAGGACGGACTTTGGAAGGAAGTTTTTCTCTTATACATCTTTGCACCCCTACAAACAATCGCCTTGATGTTTTTTTACATCTATTTGTAGGCCGATGACATTTGATTTTTCTAAAACAGTTTATGTTATTTTTTGTCACGTGCAAGTCTAGTCGCAGATGACTTTACAACTCATTATGTAGGTCGATCTTTCGATCGGTCAGGCCCCGTTTTGCTTTTGTAATGACATTGTAACTCTTCGGTCGATTCTAACGAAATTTGAAACCCTTATGTTGTTTCACATTCTGCTTCGAATCATCACCTATACAACATACACCACCACCAGCTCCTACACCACCTATACCACGAGCACCTACATATTCTACACCACTACCAGCTACACGACCAACATCTACATCACATACAACCACCTACACCGCTACCACCTACATCGCATACAACCACCTACGCTACTTACACATACACAACCTGCATCACCTACACTACCATTAAATACACCATCTACACCATCACTACCTAGATCACCTACAACAGCACCACCACCACCTACATCACCTACACTAACAACACCTACCCCACCACCAACTATACCACCTACATCACCTACCCCACCACCATGACTACCATCTACATCACCTAAACCACCACCACCTATATAACCTATACTGCCACCACTCACACCACCTAAACCCCCCTAACCTACACCTACATAACCATCACCTACACCTCCACAACCTATACCTACACAACCATCAGATACACCACCAACACCTACACCAATGCCTCTTGCACCACCGCCACCAACATCACTTACACCAACGCCTCCTACACCAGCTATACAACCACCTACACCACTACTACCACTGCCTACAGCACCATCGCCATCTAAACCACTGCCAACTACACCACCACTAAGAGCTCATGCTAGCTATGTGAATATGGCGTTGGTCTCCCAACGTTGCGGTACCGGGCTTGATCACGAATCCCGGCAGGAGCGGACGCAAACGTCAGCGCACGTAGAGATCTGGCTACCAATTAGTGGACGCTCTCTGCTCACCCGTGTATTGGGCTGGGTAGATCTTAATCTTCTCATAATACACATTTTAATTACAACACTGCTTTCTTTCCTTTCCCATCTTCACAGCGCACCACACACACTTTCTGTTCCAAGAAATCTTACTTTTCGGTATCTATATCAACATATCTCTAACGCAAACACGTCCATCTGCCCCTGTGCGACGAAGATTACCCCTGAATGCTGTCTAAACACAAAGAGAATCTCGTTCTGGGTTAAAGAGAGTTGTCCCAAGCCGCCGAGGGAGAAAGTCTTCGAAGCAGTTTCCTCTATTCTGGGGGTTGCATTATGTCGATTGGTAGACCAATTTTATGGCTATTTAGCAGTCTGAGGCAACAACCAGGACGTGAATAAGCTACGAACAGAGAAATCGCTTGCAAAACTTGAGGAAATTAACCTACTACCCAAGGTACCACCCCATGTCTCCGCCAAAAGATCAAAAATATGTCGACGCTTCGAACCCTGGGTCAGCTCACGTAGTGCGGATGAAATAAAGAAAGAGATTGAAGCAAAACAAAGCTTGTCTATGGTAGATCACCTACACAACCGTCACCTGCATCACCACCAGCTGCTACACCACCACCAGCTGCTACACCACCAACATCTACACC
This sequence comes from Ceratothoa steindachneri, assembly GCA_963969495.1. NCBI lineage: Eukaryota > Metazoa > Arthropoda > Malacostraca > Isopoda > Cymothoidae > Ceratothoa > Ceratothoa steindachneri. The sequence goes on from OZ018319.1 coordinate 107,507,475, forward strand.
ACCACAAGCTGCTACACCACTACCAGCTGCTACACCAACAACGTCTACACCACCACCTACAACATCACCACCTAGACCACCTACACCACCACCATCAACATCACCACCTAGACCACCTACACCACCACCATCAACACCACCACCACAAGCTACACTGCTACCACGTACACCACCTCCACCTACACCTAGGGCGACCTTTGTCAATTACTATAGGGGTCAACTGGAGAAGAGCTTATTAGCCAGTATCCAAAATAACACACACACATGCTGCTGCTTCGTAGACGTCACCTTTATCGACGAACATCTAAAGAACATCCAGCACGTATTTGAGGAGAACTCCGTGCTAAAATTCACTTATGAATTGAGCACGGGATATAGACCCTCCTTTGTGGTATTTGTGGTACAAAACATCAATGGAAACTACATCACAAAAGTATATCGAAAAGGTATGGGCATGGGAAGATGCCTCAACGCGGATGATGAATATTCCGGAAGATACAAAAGAAGTGAAATTGGCTCATACATACGCCGAGCATACAAATGCTGCTCCACGTAGGAACTATTCCATCAAGAGATCTCCCGCGGTAAACAAACCCCCGTGAACAGCATGGTTGAACAACAACTTCAATCATTTTTATTCAGGCAATTCGAAGACAGGGGTGAAAAGCTTTCACTCCTCACATAAAAGTTTGCTTTAAAATTTTGCTCAAGTTTTCATTCATTTTCTTCACTTATTGTAATAAGTATAGCAACTATGAGTGCATTTATGTTTCACCTACCATTTATGGATTGCTCTAATTATCAACATTAAATCTCATAATATTAAATAGTGGCATTAAAAAGGAAGAGGGCCTTTATGGAAATATTATCACATAAACATATAAACAATGTTTTATGTATTTGTATTGGTAATTAAACAGAGAACAGCAAATTTTTAATGACATGCAATTTAAATTTTCTAAAATTTCTGTGATCGCCCAAAATATATAAACTAACACTTCTAAAACATTACGTGATAAAGTTTACCATAAATTGTTACTGAAAACACTTTTAGACCTGATTATAAATCATGAAATCCTTGTAATTATTTATGCGTGATTGATTTTTGCAATAAATTCATCTCCAAACACCAATCTTACATTCTCTTAACATTTAATTAAAATTTATTCGTCACAACAATTCCTTATTTTCTTTCTACCGCTTACTAACATAAACAATTTAAGGAGATCTCCGTGTTTTGGGGGTTCCAAAGTATTCTACCCATTTTATTTGCAGTTTCCGATAGACAATCTTTGCCAATCCCCCGCCCCTCACAACAATATGGACAGTCTTTAGACCAGGTCATAATTAGTGTTTGTGGCTGAACATTTCCCATTTCTTGTTTGCACAAGAAATGGAATTCGGGAGGAATTAAGTTAAAATTTATTAAGATTATATAGGTACTTTAAAAATTACTATTAATCAAAATATTCCTATAATTTTATTTATAATTGATTACACCATATTGAAGGTGAAAAAAATGTTCCTTATATTCCGAAAGGTTGGATTGATAGTTAAAATCTTCCGAGCATTATTAACCCTCTAAACGGTGCTCGATCGGCCAGAATTTGCTCTCATTTGATATCAAGCTAGAACGAATTTCCGGGGCAATTTATTGCGGAGGGAGGCCATGAATCTATGAAGTTAAAATATGCATGTAGGTAGTATAGTTAACATACCGGAAACAATAAAGCATAGAAACCAAATATTTCCAGTGACAAAAATTTAGGTGGTAATTTTAGTTTTAAAATGCTGATTTTTTAATAAACTTGCAAAAATTTAAATATTAGAATAATTTTTCTATCATGTAAATTTAAAAAATTAATGAAAAAGATTATATTTTTCTCAAACCTTTACTCAATGAATAATTTGTGAGGGTGGCTTATTATTTCTTGTTTGGCCAAATTGCAAAACATGTAGTATGCCCATAAACTATAGGCAAGCTATGTAATTATGGAACTACCGATAATTATGACCTGCTAAAACGTACATATATCACTCACTATTTGATTTTCTTCGATATGGGGCTAGAAAGATTTGCAGAAGACATCAAAATATAATAATCCTATCATGTGTGTGTGTCTGTCTTAGTGCGTGTATTTTTGTCGATTTTTTCTAATTATAATGATCTTAGCGTATGTCTGTGTGTTTGTCTGTCAGTCTGTGTGTGAGTTTCTTTTTTGCTGGTTGCCTATTCTCATTTTTACTCTATTAGAGTCTAACACGTGACTCCTCTATTATCATTCCTCATTCTTATAAAGCATTGGTTGGTGACGATCTAGGCTTTACATTCCCGTCAACCAGAGTATATATATATATATATATATATATATATATATATATATATATATATATATATAAATATATATATATATATCACCCCTCTCTTCATATATACATATACATCCACTTTATTCGTCGCCTCAAACCCGTTTATCAGATATATTTTGCCGTCCAGTTACGTGAAATATATTCCTTCCACGTGTTGGATACCGCTCCCCATTTCAGTCACCTCGAGGAAAGTTTGGGTTGTCGCTTTTGATTTCACTCAAACCTTGAATTAAATACTCTTTTTATTCTCCTTAATTACTCCATCTCTTATTAAATCTCCTCGAAATTTATTTCCACAACCGGAATAATTTCAGACCACACACCTCTTAATAAAAACACATAGGATGGATAGTTTCCCTCAAACCAGTATAAAGATTACTGTTTCAACCACTACGGCCACACCTTCGTCTGTGCAAGCATACCTCTCTTTTTCGACGTCATCAACGAGTAGCTCGCCGGCGGTCATTAGCTATGCAGGGGTGGCAACCAGGATGCCAGCGCCCGAGGCACCAACCACCCTCCCATAGATCTTCCCGCTTTCCATGCGTCCAGTCCTATCACTTGGTTGGAAATTTGCGAAGTCCTTATGGCTCATCAACCAATATCCGACCAAGAGCGCATATATACATCAAGCAAAGAGTCCCAAAGAGTATTTTTACTTTGTTTCGGGGGATATTGCTTGAGAGTGGGAGGATGGGTGTATGGGAAGATTTGAAGCATACATTTAAGGTAGAGTTCGGAAGATCCCAGGTTGAGGATTTACTCAAGCTCTTAAATACGCAAGATATGGGTGAGCGCCGCCCCACGCGTTTCCTCGAACACCTAAAAGAATTAATCAGATCTAAAGGTGCCAACTGTAAGCATTTTGATCCTCTCATAACAAAGATCTTTATTCGTGGGACTTCCAACCACATTAGGCTCCTTATTATGTTGACCAATTGGCCGCATCTGATAAAATTATATATCTAAATTCTTACATTAATTGGGAGACTGTCCCACAAAACCCAATCCCGCCCTATTCTAAACATTTCACAAGTCCAGTTATCTACGGAGTCTGCAGACAACCGGCCAGACTCGTGTAACGCGTCTTTCCCTCCGTCGCGGAACTTAGCCGCCACGTTGGAGAGAATCGAAGGGGAGCTAAAACATCTAAAACTACAAAGTGGGACGTCGCGAGAGAACAGTGACAAAGGTGAACGGAATGCCTGGCGCCGTTCGTCCTCTAGAAGAAGACACAAACGAGCACATTCCAGCCCAAAAGGTAACCCGCGGCATTCATTCACTCATCCTCCTTCCGCCTATCCCTCTCCACCTAATCTTCCCCACTCTCAACCAAAGAGTCTCTGCTGGTACCATGAGAAGTTTGGTGGTAACGCAGTACACTGTATACAGCCTTCTCAATATTACCACTTATCCTATTCACAATCACATGCTCATTCTTCACAATTTAGTCCTTCTCACTATCGTACTACTCCTAGTGTTACTTTCATACAACCAACTAATTGGTGCTAGCACCACAACAAATAGGGTGCACAAGCCGTTAAGTGCTTACAGCCCTGCACATATTTACTACCAGTACCTCCTTATTTTAACGCTCACCCACCACTTTCATCTCCAACCAATTCACTCTTCTCAATCTGATGCCACATTTCAACCTCAATCTTCTCATCCTAATAATTCCAATTCTACTTTAAACTGAAAACGCAAGTGATCAATGGTTCTATCACCTCTGCCTTTCCCTCAGCTACTCAGGTTGATCAACCGTTTTGCATTTACGACCCACTTTCTGGCTTTTCATATTTAGTAGACACTGGTGCTCAATGTAGTGTTATTCCAGCATCTCTAGACGATAAAGCTTGTTCCTCCACTGATCTTGCTCTTAAAGACGCTGATTCCTCGGATATAAGGACCTATTGAAGGCGTATCCTTCAATTTTCTCTCAGCCTGCGTAGAGTTTTCGATAGACGTTTATTGTTGCTAATGTTCGTATTTGGGGACTCGATTTTCTCTCTACCTACGACCTTTTGGTCGATTCTAGTAACCGCAAGCTTATAAATCGCACTACTTTACTCACCGTTTCGAGTTCATTTTTCCCGTCTCACAGTTCTCTCCTATTTGTCCATTTTCTATCAACCGATGCCCAAATTCAGCACCTTCTACAGGAATTTCCTGTCCTTAGTATTCTTTCCACAAAAGACAGGCTTATTAAACACAACGTTGTTTATCGGATAGAGACGACTGGACCTGTATTTTCCTGCCTCCATTGACTAGCCCAAGAGGAACTAGCTCTAATGAAGCGTGAGTTCACCTTCATGGTCGAAGCTGGCATAGCTAGCCCCTCTACTACTCCTTGGTTTTCTCCGCTTTATATAGTACCTAAATCGACTCCGGGTGAGTACAGAGCTGTAGGAGCTTACAGGCGACCTAATGCCTGTACTATCCAGGATAGATATCCTCTCCCTTACCTATCTGCCCAAAAACAGCTATCACAACGCTATCTGATTCCTTTATCATGGACCGAATGCCTTATGGTCTTCGTAACAGTGGTCTGACCTTCACAGATTTTATGAATTAGGTTCTGAGATTTCTTCCTTTCGTATTTTGCTACATAGCAGCTTCGTCTTTAGAGGAACATCTATCTCACCTTCGTCAGGTTTTCGCTCGACTTAAAAAGTATGGTATCGTACTCAACACTTCTAAGTGCCTATTTGGTGTTGCATAACTCTCCTTTCTTTGACATCATGTTTCCCCTGACGGAATTCTTCCGTTCGAAGATAAACTTGCTGTTATTCGGGATTTCCCTCGAACTTCTTCACTAAAGCAACTTCATCGGTTCTGTAGGATAGTTAACATTTACTATAGATTTAATCCCAACGTTTCAGAAATAATGCAACCACTCTAAATTCTCCTCTCAATCACCAAGAAGAACTCTCCACTGCCATGGTTTTCCGAGGCGTGCAAACTTTTTCTTGCACCAAAGAGACTATGGCCTCCGCTGGTTCACTGGCCCATCCTTGTCCAGAAGGCCATATAAGCGTTGCCTCGGATGCGTCAGCTACTCATGTAGGTGCAACCTTGCAATAAAATCTTTAACTCCTTCTCAGAAGAGATCGAGCACTTTTTCACGATATATCGGTCGGGATATATCTCTCCCTCGATCAGTTCCGGCAATACTTGGAAGGGCGAGAATATAACTTTATCACAGATCACAAACCAATGGTTAGTGCACTTCCATCTCATAGCATTTCTTCCGTGCACTGTGCAGGCGATGCTCGTCATCTAGACTTCTAGTGGCATTCAATACGTTCCTGGCTCTTCAATCATCGTACCGGTGACGCTTTCTCAAATTTATTCAATTTCGGGCACGCAATTCTTTCATGAACCCATTGACTATGCAACAATGGCGTTGGCTCAGGAACAAGATGAAAACGCGCAAACACTGCGTCACTCTTCTCAACTCGTCGTTCGCGAGGTCGACTTAGCATGCAGTCCTTTCAGGCGAATCCTGATCAATTATTTATTGCCTGACTGTCCTCGTTCTATTATTCCTCTCGCTTACCGTCAACACATATTTGACCAAACTTACAGTCTTTCTCATCCTGGCATGCGAGCTATGCGCAAGCTCATTGCACTACGTTTTGTGTGGCCAAGTATGAACGCCGACGTGGCCAAATGGACCCGCTCTTGTGTGCCTTGTTCAGCGCCACACAAGGACACCTCTGGTTCCTTTTACACTGCATTCGTCCCCCTTTAGCGCCATTCACGTCGATTTTGTAGGCCCTCTGCCTTACTCTCGTAGTTAAACCTATCTTCTCACCGTGATTGACCGTTTCAGTCGTTGGCCAGAGGTTGAAGCCATTCCAGACATCAAGCCTTTATCTCAGGCTGGGCTGCTTGTTTTAGTGTCCTTTACACAATCATGACTGACCGTGGTAGTCAATTTGAGTCCTACTAATGGGATGCACTCATGGCAGTTATTGGTTACTTTCACCTTCGTTCCACAAAATTCCACCCTCAACAAAACTCGGCCGTCGAACATTTGCATCGAACGCTCAAAGCAAGCTTACGCTTTGAGCAACCTTTGATTCTTTTGAGCATTCGTTCGTCCTTGGAAGAAAGTTTGGCCTGCTCTTCAATGGAACTAGTTTACAGTACCCAACTCCGTCTCCCTGCTCAATTCTTTTCTACTACTGACCACACTCTACCTTTTTATTTCGATCCTGCTTCATACTTACACAATTTGCTACGTGCGATGGCCCAATTTAGGGTTACTGCCCCAAGATTGCCTGCTTCCCAGAAACCTTTCGTGCAAAAAGATATGACAACCTGTTCCCACGTCTTTGTTCGTCGCGATTCAACTCGCTCCTCTTTGCAACCCGTTTATGATGGACCCTTTCTCGCCATCTCTAGAAATACGAAATTCTTTGTTCTAAAGTTTGGCACCAAGTAGGATACTGTTTTCAGGATCGGTTGAAACTCGCCTTTATGATGCTGTTCACTCCGAACAGCCATCGTTTTATTCTAGAACTATCTCTCAAAATGATCCAGTGATTCCTTTAACTCTCTATCATTTAACCTCAACAACAATCACCTCTACCTCGCCCATATCTCCTTCATGATTACTGCCGCCTCCGCTTCTATAGCAGGAAACCTCGTTGGCAGAGCTGCAAAGTCAGAAGTCCGTCTCTCCATCTCTGGTCACCCTGCAAGCAGCAAGCCAAACTCAAAACGTCCTAATATCACCGGACTCCAGCTTAGAGAGGACAACCAAGCGGATTACCATCGATCTGTCCCTGTTTGCTTGTGACAGCGCCTCGCCCGCATTTGGTGGCATTTGCTCTAATCGTAGCCAGCCCAATAGGGTCATAACAGGGTTCAGTCGCGTTGTAAGGAGACCTCTGAGATTTCCAAATTAACCTTTTTGAAACGTAAGGGTTAACTCTCGTAGGAGGGGAGTGTTGTAGCAGCTAACATCCTTGTTAGCTCCTACAAAAGTATATTTCCCCGTCTGAGGGAATACTCATCCCGTTTCCATTAATTCATATTAATGCACGACAATTCCAATCCTATCTAACTTGTACGATTTCCAACAATATTTACCCTACGTATCGTCAAATAATAATTATCCTTTACTTTATACGATATTTATTTCAACCAATCCAAATCCTTGCCTGACGTATTTTAAACCGACAAATCAGCGTCAACCTTCTTCGCCCCTAATGTTCACTGACAATTTTAGTTCACTCGGGTTCTCGTTATTGTCAGACAAAGGTCGATAAATTAACGTTACCATTATTCATCTCAATCGAATATCTAAACTATTCTAAATATCATTTATAATTCCTTTCTTTCTCTCCATTTCCAGTCCCCTTGAGATTATAATTCGAACAATTATTCTGTGTCCAAAATTATTCGCAAGTCCATCCATCCATACATTAAATATATCATTCCACAATTTATAACTCAAATTTATATAAATATTTACTCTAAACTTACATTTATATTCGATCAAATTCATTATTCTCATTATGTGTATTATCCATTTTCTCCGTGCTCTTTGTTTGACTTCTATATCTTTCTCGTTAATATATAAATAGATATAGAAATATACCACTCTTAGTTTCCCCTGAAATTGCGGGTTGCCTATTCTCATTTTTACTCTATTAGAATCTAACACGTGACTCCTCTATTCTCATTCCTCATTCTTATAAAGCATTGGTTGGTGACGATCTAGGCTTTACATTCCCGTCAACCACATTTAAACATTTATTTGCCGCACGTTTCGGTCTTTAGCAATGACCATCTTCAGCGGATTGAACTTTAATACGAATAAAAGAAATTTTCAGAATTAGATGCCAAAATTGCAAAAATAGCACACACAATTCAATATTAGTTACAATATGAAACACTAAACAAGAGAGGTAACATAAATGAAACCAGAATGATAAGCAAGTACTTAAATATAAGCTAATTTACGGATATATGATATTGAAAAATATGTTAAAAACAGTTGAATGCAAGGGATAAAGGGATTAATAAATACGAGAACGGAAAATTTAAAATTTAAAACTAATTTAAACAATAACTATGAATAATAAACATGAATAAGAATAAATGAAATTAGTTTTTAAAGTTATACCCGAAAAGATTGTAAGGGCAGGGAGAACAATGAAAAATGAAAGGTAAGTAAAATCAAATAGCCAGGAAAATGAAAGGAAAACAAAAAGCAAAGCAAACAGTTCAATATAAGTTAAAATACAAATATATGATAGTGAAAAAATATAGATAAAAAACAGTTGAATACAGGGGGTGAAGGTAATTCAAACGATCAATAAATGCGAGGAAATTAGGAAACGGAAGTTTAAAACATAATAAAACAATAGTGAAGCAATAAAATAAGAATGAAAAACATGAAACTAAGGGAAAGCTTTTATGTATAAGATCATTTAGATACGACGGGAACAAATATTTAGAATAAACACGAAGATAAAATTGAAAGTGAGATTTTTTAGACAGAAACTAACCTTCTTTTGTTGGAGCTGAGGATATCGACTGATTACTTTGATAAAGACTATCCAGGATTAAAGCTATGTAGGGTGGGGTAGGGAGAATTTGGTTGGTAGTATGTTTCTTTATTTGACTATATAGGAAACAATTTGAGGGAGGAGGAATAATCATTAAGTTCTGGGTTTATTTTTTAAAAGGAAAGTGATTCTGGAATTTTGAAATTCATAAAAGAGGAAGCGGAATATAATAAACTAAATGAATCAGGGTCGAGCGGGTGGTTAAGATTTTGAAAGTGTTCTCTTTTTGAAGAGTGTTCAGGTTTAGAGATAGTATAACAACTTTTAATGAGTTAAACTTAACATGAGCAAAGAGAATGATTAAAGATTGGCTTACCTTGGGAAAAGGACTAATACTGTTTCCAGGGATTTATGATATTTCGTTCCAGAGAATATCGTTGCCGTCTGGAGTAGCTGATTCCTCTTGTTAGTATGTTGGGTAAGCTATCGTTAACTTTCTCTTGTAACAATGAAATTATTGAAAAAGACGTCCAGAACGCCTTTAGTTATGAATACGTGGAAGTTGACCCTTTTAAGAGAACTGAGAGAGCCGACGCGTTTACTTCTGCGCCGGAGCCTTTGTCATGAGTCACGCAATATTAAATTTAGTGAAAACGATCACCTGGTTAACATAAAAGTTTAGCCAAGCAAATTAGCATTCTCTAGAAAAATGAATGAATATTTTATATTTAAATTAATGATTGAAATATATAGAATAATGAAAGTGACAATGACATCAAACATAAATTATTATATTTTCCCTCTCAACAGAAGTGCAATGAACCATTGCACAAATGAACATATGTTGAAGGAAGGTAAGGAGACAAAAAAGGTATTTAAAGAACATTCCATTATAGCTACTCTCTCAAGGTTTTGCACCATTCGTGCATTCTGTCAACGCATGCTTTAGCAGCTAACCGTTCAGATCGAGTACCTAGTGCATTAACTGGTGGAGTATCCTTAACATTTCTTGAGTTGTTATCCTAAATATTAATTGTTTCATTAACCAAATCATTTACTGAACTTCGATTAAATAGACTTTGATTTGAAATATTTAAAGAATCTGTTGCAGAATAACCGGAAGGAACATCATCCTTACTCGTTTCACGATCAACTACTACATCATCTCCAGTAACAAATTTCTCGCAGAATTGATCACCGACACCTGACGCGTCATTGTGAGCATGTGTCAGTGATAATTCCAGAGGATATAAATGAATAACAGAATGATGAACAATTTGTCCATCTCCTCTTTTGACTTTAACACTTCTAACTTTATTGTCACATCCAACAACTAGTTCTATTATTCTACCCAATAACCAGTATGGGCGTGGTTTATTAGGCAATTTTATTGAAACTACATCACCAGATTTTATTCTATTAAACCAATTATTTTCATGAAGTTCTCTATAATGCTCTCTAAGGCTTAATAGGTAATTTTCATACCATAAATCTTTAAAATGTCGGAGAATCTCCATCCCATATACTATTATCATTAGAGTCTCTTAATAATATGAAAGGATTTGTATTTATTTTCAAAAAGGAATTAGCGGTAATGATTTCTAAGTCATTATCAGATGACCTATATGTCAATGGTCTGGAGTTAATAGCAGATTGAATATCTGCAATCACAGTCAGAAGCCTTAAAATAAGAAAGTCTTGCTCTTCCTATGCTTTTATATAAACAAGTCTTAATAGTACGGATGAGACGTTCCCAGGTGGAATCAACCCAAGCTGAGTAAACAGGTATCCTAATATGTTTGATATTAAAGTTTCTAAATTGATTATTAAATTCATCTGTGCCCATTGCCTTTTCTAATAAATTTCCACCAGATACGAATGACCTAGCATTATCACTATAGAGAGTAGATGGGACACCATACAAGTTAACAAACCTTAAGAATGCTAGGATGAAGCTACGCGTAGACATATCTGGGACTAACTCAATGTGAACAGCTCTAACATTTAAACACGTAAAGACTAATAAATACATTTTGATGTTCTTGCCAGTTAAATCATTTACCCAAAGATGACCAGTATAATCTATCCCTGTATGTTTAAAGGGTTTAACAAAATTTACTCTATGTTTAGGAATATTAGTCATCTTAGGATATTTGAAAGATAGTGAATTGAATTTAAGACAGATCATGCATTGCCACAGTATTTTTTTGACAATCTGTCTCATACGTAGAATCCAAAATCCTCCCATTTGAACAGCATTCAACGTTAATTGTATTCCAAGATGTTTACATCTGCGATATAAGATTCTACAATTAATGATGTGAGATGGTGATCCTTGGCCAGCAAAATAGGATTTACAATGTTCTAATCATACATAGCTGTTTTCCCAATTCTACCTTTGGATCTTATAACTCCCTTTTCATCTAAAAATAAATCAAGTCTATTGACTAGTTCAGGCACTTTCTTCTTATTTTGATTGAAATTTTCTAAATATTCCAATTCCTGGTGAAATTTAGATTTCTGCATATATTTAATACAATAGATCTTTCTTGTTTCCTTTAGGTTCGGAAATAATTTTCTGGCTCAAGTTAATAAAATGGAAAATATATTTAGTTACACTGAAGAGTTTATTTAGAGAAGAAAACCTATTGATATCAAAAATAGGGGTTTCTATATTTTCGTTGACTTTTAATATATTAGTAGTATGATAAACCTTAACAAGTTGTTTGCTCTCTTCTGATAAACAACCTAAGGAATTGACGGGCCATGAAATGGGAATAGTAGAGAGCCATGCCGGTCCTTTGAACGATAATTCTTGCTTACTTTCAAATTCTTTGACAGTTAATCCTCTGGTGAGCAAATCTGCAGGATTATTTTCTGAATTAACAAATTTAAAGTTCATATTAACTTGATAATTTTCTAGGATAACTTTCTTGAAAACTCTAATATCTTTGATTCTGTTCATAGTAAATACACTTTTTGTTTTCACATTTTTCGTTAGTAACCAAGATAGTACTATCTGTAAATCAACTGATATAAATATATCTTTAAACTTTATGGCAGGAAAGGAATCCAAGATTGTGGGAAGACATTTTAAGGCCAATTAAACCGCCATTAGTTCCAAAGTAGGCAGAGTTCTTGGTTTAATGGAGCCACTTTAGCCTTTGCATACAGAAGTTGTAAGTTTCCATTGCTTACATTGTATACAGTGAAACCATAACATAGCTTAGAAGCATCATAAAATATGAATAAGTTATTAATATTATCTTCAGAGATGCAAGATCTAGGAAAAGTTAAGTGAAAGATTTGCCTAAAATCAGCCTGAAGTTCTTGCCACAGGTTTTTTATATTGTTCTGGAATGGCTTGATCCCATGAAAGTTTCTTTGCCCAAAGCATTTGCAATAAGATTTTACCCCGAGTTGTTATAGGTGGATCAAATAACTTTGAAATTTGAGATAAAATATTACGTTTGGTGTTTGCAGTTTGATCGATATCAATAGCTGCTAACTGAAGATCATCTTCATTTATTAAGTACTTATAACCAAGCACTTTCTCACAATCATTATAATGTTGGACCATGCAGTTGTCTCTAGTAAATGCATCTCTTAGCTCTTTGCAATTAGAGTTCCAAGAACGCAACTGGAATCCACCTTCCTTCATCCTCGCATCAGATTTCTTATAGAGATCAAGTAGTTCTTTTTCAGAATTTCCAGTGAGTATCAAGTTATCTACATAAATATTCAAGTTTAAGATACTTGTGCAACAATCCTTGGGATATTGGTTAACATGATGTTAGATTACATAATTTAAAATGAATGGGCTGGCATTAAACCCCAAAATAATATTCTATATCTGTATGTAACTAATTTGCCATCTTCCATCATGAAAAATGAAAAACGAATTTTATCTTCATCCTTTGCCAATTGAATTTGCAAAAAATGCTTGTTTTATATCACTAAGCATGGTGCACCTATTAGATCTAAATTGTAACATTAGTTGGGTGAGGTTATTCATTCAATTTATTCCAGCATATGCTGCTTCATTTAAAGATGGCTTGTTGTTAACTTTAAGAAAACAATTGAAAACCGGACGGGTTGTGGTAGTAACATTGGATTAAAATTTTATGACTGGTCTATGAGGAATCCATATATGTTTGTGATACATTTCTGGTGAGATATTAACCTTTTCAATGATTCCATCATCTAATTGTCTTTTAAAGACCTCTTAATAGGCCTCCAATTGGCCATTCTTTTGAAGTTTATAAACTAATTTTTTGAGGATTGTGATAGCAATGCTTTCATTTGATGGAACTTCTTTTGTGATATTGTCATGCCAAGGCAGGGCTATAAAATATTTATTGTCCTTGAACTCAATTTTGGATTTAAAATCCTTAATTTTCTTAGCGTCGTATTTACTTTGATCTTCACTCAATTCAGTACATCCAACTGACTCTAAACTAAACATGTTTTCTAATCCTTGGTCTACAGAACAATCTGTAAATGCAGTATCAAATGGATTGAAATACGTTTTCCTGGGTTCCAAGACAAAATTTACATGAGTAGAGGGCTCCTCAACCCCTTAAAGCCCAACAGCATCCATGAAATTAATTGAAGTATTTGTTACTGAAGATTTATCCACAGTTGCATGGCTAGTTACTTGAGATGGATTTAAAAAAGGCATTATGTTCCCAAAGGGCACAATACCTGTAGACATAAGCCATGCTGTTCCATTTATACATTTTATTTTTTCCATTTTAGGAATAAATTGAATCACATCAACTCCAAAAAGTCCTTGTAATGTGATATTTTCACCATGTTCTGCTAGAGATTGATCTGCTATTTTAAAACCTTCAGATATTATGTTGTTAACAGCTATGGGGAGATCTGATACATGTAAATGGATATCAAATTCACTATCAATTAAGATAGGCAATGGAAGATCTTTATAGCCAGGAATACTAACGTCCATAACACATTCTTTGAATTTTCTCTTATTTGTTCCGAGAAAAGTTTTTACATCATAATTCAAATATGTCCAATCGATGGTATCACATTTAAGAACATCCATTACCTCCTGCTTAAATAAGATCTCTGACTGCCATCATCCAATAAACATTTAACGTTGTAAGAATTTCCTTCCCTTTTAAATCTTAATTCAATTATAGGCAACAAATATGGTTCATATGAAGAAGCACTCATGAAGAAACATGGAAAACTAAGTTTATTTTTTTTTTCCTGGACATTTCTCACTTAAATGTTTATTGCTAGTGCAAAAATAACAGAGTTTTAATTCTTTACATCTAGCCTTTCTAGAATCTAAAGTCTCATACTTGGAGCAAAGAAACATAGAATGTCCCTGAACTGCACAAAATTTACAAAATTTATCCGTTTCCTTGGCAAAGGTTACTGAGGTTTTAAAATTTTCTAGAGTAGATGACTTAGGGTGACTCTTCATTGGTTTAAAGTCAAAGGGTGGCTTGTTTTGCCCAGAGTTAAAGTTAAAGGAGGGCTTGTTTGGTTTCCAATTGAAATTATTCTTGGAATTAGCCGAAAAATCTTTACTTTCAGCAGCAATTTTATAACTACTAGAAGAAGTCCTAAGTAGAGTTTTGATTATGTCGTTATAATGATCAAAAAGATTCACCATTGTAGGGTAATTAGAATTTACTTTGTGCACTAATTCTCTTTTTATGGAGACAGGTAACTTGGAGAATAATATGTGACTGATAAGTTTGCAACCCGACGAATCTTCCTCCAAAAGATCTATATTATAAGTTTTAAGATCATTTAATAGAGCTCTACTTTCACTTATATACATTTTTACATAAGCAAATGTATTATCAAACTTAGGATATCTACAAATCAATTGTTTGAAGATTTCATCTACAATATACTCGATATCCAAAAACTCCTCTATAAGCATTTTAAGTGCTATTTCATAGTTATCATCTGTTATTGATAAATGAGAAATGGTGTTGAAGGCATAATCAGAAAGAAAGCTTCTTAGATAAGTGAGTTTCCCAGCATCTGATAAAGATTCGCAAGCATCTATACAATCTTGAAACTGTTGTAAAAAGTTTTTGAATTCAAATTTATCACATGATTTACCAGTAAATGTTTTACATTTAAGTTCAGGCATTTTAACTTGTGAATATTTGTGCACATTTACTGATTTAATAGGGTTTTCACCCCTTTTTCAAGCTGTGGAAATTTTAGCTAACTTATCTGTTATACCTACCCTATAGGCAACTTGACTGTCCATTTCCTTAACTCTATTTTCATCATCTTCTTGCAATTCACCTTCGTCAAACAAGTCAATAATTAAATCATTCACTTCATCAAGTTTAACCAAAAATTTCAACATATCGTCCTTTCTACTAACAAAGATATGTTGAGAAAGTTCATCTATATCTATAGTATCTAAATTCTTTAAGGCAGCTGTTATCCTACCTTTAAATCCAGCTCTTTCCTTAACTAATGCATTGAGTCGAATTTCTAACTCTGGTTTAGATGATATGGTGAAGAAATCAATGCAATTTACTATAAAGTAACTAAAAAATACCGCAAATAAATTAGGCACACTATTCTGCACAGAGTAATCTTAATTAATTATAACGAGCCGATGCAATAGAGAAAACAAAGGTCCTAACTAACACTTTAAACAATGGAAATACAAACAAATTATGCACTATAGTACGATCTATAGCATTTGTAATAATCAGAACAAAAAATAGAAATAAACTGTTACACATTAACCTTTCTACTTGGTTATATTAACTAGGTTAAATTCAAATAATGATAGCGATTTCGGCAAAAAATTATTCCTAATTTGTAACATCTATGTCAAAACAAATAAAATAGATCACTTATAAGTATAAACAATAGGCTTTAGATCTTTTACATATATTCATACGATATCGTACTATATTATGAACAAAATGCAATATAACAAAATAAATTTTACTCTAACTCGAATTATACAGGGAAAACTAATAAATATAAAAAAAAAAAAAATTAGCACTTGGGTATCTTAACAATCAACAAACACTGGGTTTCATTAAAAAGTGAGAGGGCGAGGGAGAAAATATTATAAGATATGTTTGATAACCAAATGGAAATGAATCAATAATTCTATATTCTCTGGAAGTTTTAATATAACAACTTTTTATGAGTTAAACTTAACATGAGCAAAGAGAATGATAAAAGATTGGCTAACCTTGGGTAAAGGACTAATACGGTTTCCAGGGATTTATGATATTTCGTTCCAGAGAATATCGTTGCCGTCTGGAGTAGCTTATTCCTCTTGTTAGTATGTTGGGTAAGCTATCGTTAACTTTCTCTTGTAACAATGAAATTATTGAAAAAGACGCCCAGAACGCCTTTAGTTATGAATGCGTGAAAGTTGACCCTTTTGTGAGAACTGAGAGAGCCGACGCTTTTACTTCTGCGCCGAAGCCTTTGTCATGAGTCACGCAATATTAAATTTAGTGAAAACGATCAACTGGTTAACATAAAAGTTCAGCCAAGCAAATTAGCATTCTCTAGAAAAATGAATGAATATTTTATATTTAAATTAATGATTGAAATATATAGAATAATGATAGTGAAAATGACATCAAACATAAATTATTATAATAGGAATGCTAGTTCTATATGACATTACCATATGCTTAGCATTCCTACATTTTAAGTGTAGACTAGTTTGGCCTACATAGTGACTTTGGCCGTTCGCACACGTAAATTTATAGATAATGGAGGATCGCAAGCATAATGGGAGTGATTCCTTGTGTTAAAAGAAAGAATTAATAGAAAGAAGATTAGAATTAATAGGAAAGAACTGGCAAGAGGAAAGTTATTATTAAGAATCAAGAGTAAATTTTTATTGAATTTAGTGGTCAAATGTTGAAGATATGGAGTTTCATGAATATTTTTTGTTTAGAGACTGTAGTTCGTTGGATTCGGTGAGAAAATATTGACAATGTGAGGACGAGAATTGTCGCGTTGCAGAAGGAGTCCATAACGTCGATAAGGTCGCTTTTCACGAATAGCTTCGGCGAGTCGATACATTCGTTGAACGAGAGTTCTGCATTGACAATCTATTTGTTCGCACGAGCTCATAAAGAATGATGCTTTCACAATCCCACCACATACAGAGCATCGTCTTTCGTGGATGAAGTCATTGTTTTAATCGCGGAAGTGTTCTTTTATTGGGGCTAAGCCATTGTTTTCGATGGTTCATGTTAACATAAACACACCACTTTTCGTCGCCAGTGATGATGCGGTGAAGAAATCTGTCCTTATTTTCACGACTAGCCTTGTGACGAGCAAGCAAACCTGCCGCAATCGTGGAGCGTTGAAGTTTTTTGCTTTCGTTCAGAGCGTGCGGAACCCATGCACTAAGTTTTTTAACTTTCCCCATGGAATGAAGGTGATTCACTACAGTTTTTTGATCACACGCCAATTGTACAGCGAATTAACGAGGATTTTATTGAAGAAGGTCGTTCAATCGATCTCCATCCAAATTAATGGGGTGACCAGAACGTTCTTGGTCATTAAGATTGAAATGACCGTTTTTGAAACGTGAAAACCACCATTGAGCTGCCCTTTCTGATAAAGCATTTTCTTTGTACAAAGCACAAATATCGCGAAGAGCTTTGGCTGCGTTTGCATTATTCGCGTCTCGATTGAAAATGAATAACAAAAAGAGTCGAAATTGTGCCTTTCTTTTAACTTGACATTCCATTTTGAGGGTACAAAACAAAAATTGAATTAACACAACTTTTAAATAACCCGCAATGACTTATTCTCAACTTCCAGACGTAGCCTAAGAAAAGGCATAATAGTCTACGCTGTTAAGAGACGTAGCCTAACCTTTGCAAATTTTGTTTTCATTATTTATCATTGTTTCTTAATATGTGCACAAATCACGTCAACAAAACTTAAATCAACACAACATAAAAAATACTCAAGAACTTATTCCTCAACCTAATTTATAAAAGTTTTCCCCTTAGTTTCATGTTTTCATTCTTATTTTTTTATGCTTCACTATTAGTTTTTTAAGATTAAACTTTGGTTTCCTAGTTTACTAGTATTTATTAATCGTTTGAATTACCTTTACCCCTGTATTCAACTGTTTTGATCTATATTTTTCACTATCATATATTTATATTTTAACTTATATTGAACTGTTTGCTTTGCTTTTTGTTATCCTTTTGGATTCCTGGCTATTTTATTTTACTTACCTTTTATTTTTCATTGTTTGCCCTGCCCTTACAGTTTTTTCCGGTATTACTATAAAAACAATTTCTTTTATTCTTATTGAGTTTCATTCCTGTATATTATTCATAGTTATTGTTTAACTTAGTTTCAAATTTTAAATTTTCCGTTCTTGTATTTATCAATCGCCTTATCCCTTGCATTCAACTGTTTTTAACATATTTTTCAATATCATATATCCGTAAATTAACTTATATTTAACTACTTACTTATCATTCTGGTTTCATTTCTGTTACCTCTCTTGTTGAGTTTTACTTATTTTTCATATTATAACTAATATTGAATTGTGTGTGCTATTTTTGCAATTTTGCCATAAACAATCAAAATTAATTAACAAAATATAAAATTTGCTAAAACATGTAACAACAGCATCGCGTGATATATTCCTTAAGCTTTCATTGGTACATATAATATTCTCCTTAGCGTATTTCCGGGTTGTGTTACCAATTTTACATTTTCCTTGGGCCTTTAAATACATCTATATATCATGCGTCATGTGATTTTTAATTATTCCAATAAAAAGGCACGTGCTTCTTTCTACTATAAAAACACTTGTCTTGTCTCTCACTGGATAAAAACCTAAACTCCGTTATTCAAAAGGCTTCTTGAATCAACCTTTTTGGGGGTTGGGGATGGTAGCTCTGGCGATAGGCATCTTGGTCATATAAGCCATGAGCGCTTGATGACACAGGTTCGAAACCAAATTCTTTATTTATTTTCATATAACGGTTAAAATAGTTTGCCCTATCTTTCCGTTCTCTACTTCTCCCATTTTCCTTAAGCTTTCATTGGTACATATAATATTCTCCTTAACGTTTTTCCGGGTTGTGTTAACAATTTTCCATTTATACCTTGAATCACACTAAAGGCTTGGTAGGAAAAGCTATGATTTCTGAGTTCTCTTTACATCAATTTCAATTATAAAATTTACAGATGCTCTAGACAATATGCATTGTTTCGTACTTCAATTTTTTTTTCAGATTCGTTGTTTTTTTGATGAAAAACGTAATAGCTTTTGAATGAAAGTAGTCCATCTCGACATATTATGAAGAAAACGAATGATAATTATACATATTAAACATATCTTACGAATAAATTTAACAGAAAACCGTAATTATAATACGCGAATGATAAACATAATTAATTATTTGGCCACATGAAGCCATTCCGGCGGATGAATACAAAAACTATATCATGCATGGAATCTGTCATTTTCTTAATAGTACATGGTTGGACAACCTCTGTTGTAGCTTATGCTGCCTTTATCAGGCTGCATAATCCTGAAAGTAATATATGCTTGCTAGATTGCGCGCCATCCACAACTGGCCGATAATTTTCGATTGTACAAAGAAAGGTTGCATTTTCACATCTTCAGTTTAGAAATGTCTTCTCTCAGATATTCCACCGTAGGTAGTCGCTTTGAATTTCGAATTCATTTAAAAACTTGTATCGCATGAGTACCCTTATACTCAGACGACTTCTATGACGCGTAGCTAACAGTATGTTAGTGCGATTTTTACTCATCTTGCAATGCGAAGACAAGGAGAGGTGGATGTGGGAGGAGTAGATGGGTTTAGGGTAGCCAGGATAAGAGACTCAGAGAAAAATACACCTGATATTAAATGACATTTGAGGAAACATAAACTCGCCAATAATTGCATCAATTCATAAAGTTTTGAATCCTTTTCTAATTCTCTCGAACGACAACACCCTAAAAAAGAAATGTACACATGCATCATATTTACTTTCCTCACCTAAATACTCTTGAGTTTATTATTTTTCCCTGAATTAGTAAAATGACAAAGGCATATAAATTATTTCGCGATCAAATCGATTAGGCTAAAATTTAACAGTCTTTCTTTAAATGAAAAACGTTGCTCAAAAACCCTACTCTCATAAGAAAATAGACTTGTTATTTTTGCTTCTGTGAGACGAGATTCCGAAATAGAAAATGGTTACAAAATAGAATAAAGTCCATTTCCAAAGTTTGAATCAGTATTGACACTTATTAGAAGAACTTATTTAATTACTAGCTTCTTATTACTAAAGCATTTCCTTTTGTATTCTTTTCTAATCAAAGAGAAACAAAAGATATAATCAACAAGCTTATTTTTACTCACTGGAGAAAGTTGGGTGCAAGAGACGGCGAAAAAGATCAAATTCCTGCCAAGGGAACTTTATTAACCTTTAATATTACGTATTTCGCCCTTTAATAACACTGTCCAACAATGATTTTGCTACAGAAATGAGAAATTAGTTTTATATTGTAGTTTTTGGCGTAGATTACGAAAATGAGCTTTATTTTTTATGAAATGACTTCCGTTTTTTGTAATCTGTGCATTTATTTTTTAATATTATTAGATTATTAAGTATATATAGGTATGAAATATTTGTTATTTTTATTTTATTTGACAAAAAGTAAAAAGATAATTGGAAACAAAAAGCTTATTCATCAAAAGAAATTAATAAGTTCTTTTAATACATTTCAGAGTGTGGTATTATAAAAATATATTTAAAAAAATAATGAAAATTAATATTTTTCAAAATTGCTGAAATCTATACAATAGTCATATATTTTTAGAATATTTAGGCTTCTTTTTCTATACAACATCTTGTCTGTCTCTGTGAAGGGTCTAGCAGAAAAGTCAGCAAGCATTGCAGGACTCCATTTTCCTTTATAATGATTTTCTATAGTAGCAATATTTTGGTGGAATCTTTCACCATGCTCATCACTGACGTCGGCTGGATTCTCTGGAAAGAAAGACAGATGTGAATGACAAAATTGCACCTTTAGTGACATATTACATCCCAACTCATTATAAGACTTAATCAAATTCTGAACAAGAATGTGGTAATTTTCTGATTTGAGCCTTCGAAGGACATCATTACATACACCTTTGAAACTCTGCCAGGGCTCAAATTCTGGCTTTTTTTAATTTTGCCTTAAACTCACTATCTACTATAAGTTGTCGAATCTGAGGCCCAACAAAGATTCCCTCTTTAATTTTAGCATCACTAATCTTAGGAAATTTTGTTTTTAAATATAAGAAGGATGGCTGGTCATGCTTTAAGGCTTTCACAAATTGTTCCATTAAAATTAATTATTTTTTGAAGTGGTAGAAAAATTATGTTTTCCTTAGGAACCAATGATTCACGTATGACATTATGACAACCTACTTTTGGCTCTTCCCTAAAAGGCCATTCTGAGCGTATGTAATATTCCCCCCGAGCTCTACTATCCTTGCGTACAAAATCAGATGAATTTTGTGTAGTGTTAAAAATACTAATAGTTAAAAGGATTCATTATATAAATTAACGTAATTGTAATGTATATATTTATGTAATTGTGTATATATTTGTAATGTTCAATATATTTATTCGTAATGTATATGTAATATCGAAACAACAATATCAAACTCCTTTAGTGATTACCCATAATACAACCAACTAACCTCCTCCCATACAACAAACTAACCTCCTCCCACACAACCAACTAACTTGCTACTAATACTTAATTAAGTTTAAAGTTGCCCAATTTTAGGCAGTTCACCTCCAACCACTTATTGCGCTCCTACTGGAATTGATTTGCTCTAGATTTTGTGTAACTATTCAATTAGTGTGCTCTATTGTTTTGTGTGATTATTCAGTGCACTACTACTGCAACTACTACTACTACTGATAGTTGTCAAGTTTGGCGCCTATGTACCTTAGACCTCTCTCTCAACGTGTGATAAGTATTATTAAGATTTTTTATTTGTATGTATTGTATAAACTGTATATTTGTAAATATGATATTCATGTTTCTCCAAACCTCATATATTTATTTATAACCTTAATATATTAATTTTCTATATTTCTTTGTTTTGCCTTTACCAATACTAGGCTATGCTATATATAATTTGAACTCTGATTTAAGCAATTAATGTAACTTATCATTTGGGGTTTCTTAAGACTGGTATAGAGTCCAGCTTAGCGTATAATTGGCGTTCTGTAACCTCGTGTTCATAACCAGGTTCTTATTATTTTCTTTATTGTTGTGGGACTTAACCCTGCCCGTAACAGTAGCCTAACTACAAGCCATTTAAAATGGCTAATACCTTAAGTTCAGAACAAATCAACCATTTATGTTCACTGTTTCAAATGCTTTTTAAAATGAAATCTAAATTCTCCTAAGTTTCTTTCAAAACAACAGAGTGAGCTACTGGTATCGATGGTAGTTTATTCCCATTATTAAGAAGTACGGCTTTTCAAATATCTATATAAAGAAGCATCAATGAAAGTTCGCCATTGACTACGGTTATAATGTATATTAAATTGTTAAAAGAGACTTGGAATATTATTACAGTCGCATGAATTTTTCTCAAATGAAAATTTGTCTTGTAAATTGTTTGATCGAATGCGAAACTTAATAATTCGAACATCTTCTGCTACTAAATTTCTTTATTTCAGTCTCGAGGCCAGTAATTTACTCTGTTGTTTTGTTAAGTTTAGATCACTTACAAGATCATCTAGATCAAGTTGTGAGAAAGGTTTAGGAGTAGTATCAACAGTTTTAGGAACATAAATTTCCTTTTCTGTCTCACATGATTTCATATCTGATTCATCAGAGTTAGATAAAACAATTTCTGCAGCTACTTCAGGTACTGGAATGTTTTTTGAGTGAGTATCGTCGTTTACCGCCAAGTATGTATGTACGTTTGATTCGTACATGAGTAAATCCGTTCCCCTTTTCTCTATGAGTGCTTTAATTTAATTCTTTAACCAGGGAAGATTCGTATTATTATATATCTATTGCCATTTGCAGCATTCGAGGATCTAATTAAACAACTCCGACAAAATATACTTTTAATTACATAAGAAATGAACTATTAAATTATTAAATATAGTAATGCTATATTAAGAGGATCTAATAAAAATTAACACTACCACTGAGTAATATGCGATGGTTGACGCAAAAATCACTTTCGCACGGAATGTAACTAACAAACATGAATAAGTTTTGAATTCCTTCTACCTTTAACTAAGAGGAAGTCGGCAGTTGGGTGACCTTAAACGAGAACCTCCTCGATGAGTTGATTAGAGGCCAGTTGGACTGGAGCCTTCCTCGCTGACATGAGGATGCTTGAGAAAACGGCTGTTACTTCTCACTGGGTGAAAGAGACGCGTGTCGTCTATTCAGGAAAAACAGCTAATGTTTATCTCGAAGAGGTGGAGACGTGAGGCGAGACTTTTTGACTTGAAGATGTAATTGAGGGGGTTTTGGATGAATGGAAGTTATTCCGATCCCTGTGTTACAAATTTGGTGTTCTCGATGATGAAACTTGACCAATAGGTGAATCTTTTCTTGAATGGGAATTCACGTTGGTATTCCTCAATAGAGAGGGGTATCTCTTGTTTTTTTCAGAAAACAGAGATAAGGGATTTTCTCTGGACGAGAATGGTATGAGAATTGGTCTCGATACCACTGCTCTGCTCTTCTAAACGACTAAAGGAACGGCCTCAAGAGGGAAAATCCTGCTAGGTTCCACTTATTTTTTTGCTTCTCTGTTTAACTTAGGGACTCGTCTTCTTCTCTCGATTAATACGTGGATTCTCCATCTTATTTATCAAGATCAAAATATATATACGTCGATTACCCCCTGGGGGGAGGGGAGACGAAGGAGTTTAGGAGGAGCGAATAATCACTAGCCCACAGTTAAGCCTCTCTCTTAGAGCATAAATTTCCAATGTTGTGACACTTTGTCCCTTCTGGTTTACGCACGAAGAAAGTGAGATTTCGTCTATTTGGCGAAAATAGACATAAATAATCGGAGGAGACAGTGAGCTTGTTCCTAATTTTTTATTCTACAGGCTTTCACATACCCCTCTGTTAATATTAACGGACTACAAAAACTGCCGACTGAAATCCTTTTTTGCGAACGACGCTCGAAGGGTCTTTGGAGGCAGCGGGCAAAAGGGGAGAGGGGGGCTAAAGTTTTGTCCCATGTGGAGCGTAACGGATGACGCTGTATTATTAACCTAGCGTCTATTTGTCCTCGTGATATTTATTCCTCCACAGTGAGGTATAGGCCGAAGAGCAGATCTAAGGTAGAGATATACCACAGCTGATGCGCAATTTGTTGTTGTACTTAAAAGTATGGAAATCATATGCTTAAAATTTATATTTATGTAAATATGTGTGATTACAATAAGGTGGATCTAAACTGAATTAATTTTATTTAAAAAAAATAAGCTTAAAGTATACTAGTTCAAAATATAGGTAAAGTGGACAATAAACAATTACTTACTTTTTATCTCTAGAAAACAGAAATAGCAGTCAGTGGCAGGATCTTGGGGCTCTCGCCACAAGATCGGAACACCAAATTAAAGGCTTTTTATATTTCCTTTAGAACATCTTGATAAAGAATTAAAGTATGTCATTCAAAATATATGTAGTGCGCATTTTTTATCTTGGTCGCTAATTTTACATACAAAATAAAAATAATATAGTTTTTTCACTGGAGAATAAATTTTTCTTTGATTTTTTTAAAATGTCACTGGACCACATATGTAGCAGAATTTATCTAGGCTATTTTTACACTGTTCTATTGGCATTTTAACTAAAATTTTTGCTTTATTTAAAATTTTATTTAGTTAAATAACCTGAGAATAAGAAATAAAAGAATAATATTCGTTAAAATCTTCAAAATTTGAAAAGATAGTAATTGGCAACTTACAAAAAACTGGAGTCATTTCGATAAAAATGACTTCCATTTTTTAATTTTATACATAACACTACATTAAAAAATGTTATTCTAATCTTTGTAGTCGACAAAAAGTTAAATTTGTTAGACAGTGTATTTAGCAAGAAGCATGTTCGTTCTAAGAGCACAGATACTCAAATGTGCGTATTTTAAACGACCTTAAAAACTATCCAAAAGTGGAAGATAGTGCTGTTCTCGATGAGAACTTATTTGTGGAGCGTAAAAACCAGAGAAGAGACGGAGCTGATTTTCGAGCTATAGGAAAGAAACCTCCAGTACCGAACAGTTTCAATTCTTAAAGCGAGTAATGGAAACATGTATTTCACGTAAGACCGCAGTGAAATATTAGTACAGAGTTCAAGTCAGCGTTCGATATAACATTCAAGGCCCTTACGGAATGTATATGTTAAGTTGATAAAAGGTTTGTTTGATCACAATGTTCATTTGTAGGACAAAAACGTTACCAAACAATCAACAGAATAAAGAGTGGTTAATGTTTAGAGAATTCTGTCAAACGTTAACATTATATCTATTATATACTGTAATAGAATGAAAAGTTTAGATGAAGAGTGGCTCATTTTCTCCTTTATTCTTGTACAGAGTCTGATATTCTTGCTTTTTAATGATTTTTTTCTAGATTTATGACTTACAGTTAATTTTCCTGTGCATGTTATGAAATTTTTTGCGATTTTTCTTTCAATTTTGGTCGCGGAACTTACGTACCTTTACCGTTAACTTTCTTTACGGATATCAATTGATTTTTTTCTCTCCAAAAAATGCCCTTTATTATTTTTATTTTCTTAAATTTATTTCCTCTTGCCCTTGAATTCAGAGAGACTTTAATATTTCGTCATAGAGACATCAGAATTAAGTTAAAGAGAGAATAGATCACCTGTTATTAATAATTTGATAATTAGTGTGAAGAATTATCCTATATCATTAATTATCTTGGTGGAACTGCTTGACTCTCCAGTATCAGTTTAATTAATAATCACTCTTAGACAATTAGGAATTACATAACTGAATAAAGTTAAAGATAGATTAGATTCGATAGCATTAATCGTTTGAGTATTAATGTGATGGTTTTTTCCATTATCATAATTAAATCCGTGAAACGGTTTGTTTAAAAGCGACAAATTTGTCAAATAGAAATTCAGGTTCTTTGTTTTTCA
This sequence comes from Ceratothoa steindachneri, assembly GCA_963969495.1. Lineage (NCBI taxonomy): Eukaryota > Metazoa > Arthropoda > Malacostraca > Isopoda > Cymothoidae > Ceratothoa > Ceratothoa steindachneri. Next base: position 107,533,560 of record OZ018319.1, read on the forward strand.
ATCTCGTTTTTAATATCGAAATATTTACATTCTACAAACCATTTGACTCCACCACTATATTTTATGACTAGCAAAGATATTTTCAGCTTTGTCTTGGCCTCAAAAACTATTTTTAACAAATTGAATTCTCTGCTTGAGTTAAATTACTTAGGTAAATGTTAGTAGCTAAAAACTATGATGTTTATTTTAATTTTTAGTAATGGAGGATTGTATCATGAAAAACTAAAAAAGAACGATTTTCACATTGCAGTAGTGCGGTAAGGCGAGCAAGCAGGTGGGCAAGCAGGTAGGCAAGCAAGCGGGCGGGAGGGTGGGCAAGCGGGCAGCCACGTAGTTTAAAGCGCAAATCAAGCAGATGGGCGCAAGTTTTAACTAAATATCTAAATTATTCGAGTCTCGCGCATAGTGATAATAGGTATTATCGCGTTCTTTAAACATTGAAGTCGCATAATTGGTCGGGCAAACTTTAATTTCCCACGGCCATTGTTGATGTTTTAAAGCAACTTATAAAGGCGATTACTTTTCTAAAAAGGGTGAAAACTCGATCCTAACCTAACCTAACCTAACCCAACATCCAGGTTGAGTCACTTTTCCCAAATTTGACTAACCTATGTTACTCCACGGGTCAAGTTACCCCCAATGGTAACCTTTGTTGGTCTTCAAGGTCATATATATATATATATATATATATATATATGCAAATTTTGTTGAAGACCATAGTGTATTTCGCTTTAATTAATTTCCTTGGCAAATTTCTAACTATGTTTTATTCCATTTTGTAGATGGCAGATTACTTGTCTTGTATTCATCTCTTTTAAAGAATGTGTTTGGTAAAAACCAAACTAAAATTGCTGAGCTTTCGATCTTATTCCATCATCTTCGGAGCGTTTTGTTATGTTCTTGCCTCCTTTACCGATGTAATGAGTGGAGTGAGGATCTGACAGAGTGAAAGAAAACGATTTTTAAAGGGTATTTATTCCGCTTAGGTTAAGCGTAACGTTAGAGGAAACGGGCCAGTCCGGTGAGTGGAATTTTAAAATTCCACTTACCAGACTGGCCCGTATAAATATTTACCAGCGTTCATATATTATGCCATGCACTAAATAAATAGCTCCAGACCCTTAGGCATAACGCCTTCGTGGCTATGGGTTCTTCCTAGAAATATGCAATTTTTCTACTAATTGGAATACATAAGTCATTATACATAATGACTTATGTATCAATGAACCTAAACACTACAAAAAATTTATCTTGTATAATAAATTTAATAAAATCTGTATATTCACTCGATAATTAAAATTATATTTAGAAACATCAAATTTATACGTAAATTAAAAAATATTTTTGATGAATAAACAAGCGTTAAGATGGAGGTGGTGAGTGAATATTCCCTTGATGTTCTCTAATCTGCCTAGTTCTATTTAGTCTCTCCTATACTTCCAAAGATTTGTGAAAATATGCATATATATATATATATATATATATATATATATATATATATATATATATATATATATATATATATATATAATCGATGGGGTTGCTGCTAGCCAGAAGAATCTTTAATTTCACTAGGAATGTGGAGAAATTCATCTTCATTTATTGGGTATAAACAACCAACGTTTCCAGCTGTTCGCTCATCATCGAGTTCTATAATATCAAAGTAGAAGACATATTTATAATGAATTATAAAATTAAAAAAATTGTCTCGAAATTAGAATATTAAAAGTGTTGACAAATATTTACAAAAAGAGAGACTTTTTTTCCTATAATACAAAACCTAAGAAAATACCTAATTTATAATGAGTTAGAATATCAAAAATTCTAGAGGAATACAAGGGAGGAGAGGATTGAATTGGACATAGGTAAGATTGTATTAGTAGTAGAGTTATGTCATAAGTAGGGGAGCAGTTGACGAGTCACAATTAAGACTAGGGGCACGGGATTTAATATAAAGGGATTCTAGTATTCCTAAGCTTTGTTCATTGTTATCTTGCTCAATTATTGAAAAATTATGTAAAGTTATATCTGCGTTGAATTTGATTGCATGTTCTTTGATAGGCGATGGTTCTTTTACGATTAAGTGGTTTTCCCGTACGGGCACTGATGCATATTTGTGAGGAGAACCTTGCTCTCAGGGAGCGAATCGTGGGTCCTATGTATCTTCCTTGGAGACACCGAGGACACACAAATTCGTAAACAACACGCCTGCGCATCCCTAGAGAAGGTTTATCCTTTTGACTGGACCAAATGCCAATATTGAGTTTGTTAAGGGTACCCATTTCGGGAAGAATAAAATATTTTGAGACTTTAGGAACATCTAAGGAAGCACTGGGAGGTAAATATTGGAATTTAAAAATTTGTAAATTAGGGCATTTACTGCTGACAGGGGATACAATTATTCTGGAAATAGGATCTAAGGAATTCTAATTGTTTATACATTAAAGAGAATGAAGATGACAGGTGGAAACTACGACAGATGAGTGCCCAGATGGAGCTAAGTTTGTATGATTTGTCGCAAAAACTATAGAAATTTGTAGCCATATTATTGAACGTAGTTTTTATATATATGGATGTTGTTAAGCCTTGATTTAATTTTTTTATTAAAATGCTATCCCCTGTCAGTAGTAAATACGCTAATTTGCAAATTTCTAAATTCCAATATTTATCTCCCAGTCCTTCCTTAGATGTTCCTAAAGTCTCAAAATATTTTATTCTTCCCGAAATGGGTCCCATTAACAAACTTATTATTGGCATTTGGTTTAGTCAAAAGGATAAACCTCCTATAAGGATGCGCAGGCGTGTTGTTTACGAATTTATGTGTCCTCGGTGTCACCAGCACGATTCGCTCCCTGAGAGCAAAGTTCTTCTTACACAGGGGAAGCTAAAAACTACTCGACCTTTAGAATGCTTCGATTGAAAATCTTTTCTACACTGGTGTGAGTGATGCATTTCATTATCCCTAGTTTTTATTTTAACAAAAAATGCGCTTCTATTAATAAAAACGAGAAGATTAGAGGCAATAAATGTTGTTGTGATTCTTATGAAAATCACTCACGATGAATTTAGGATCATATATTCTGTACGCAAGGAGTCACATGGACGACAGATCTGATTTTTGCTAATATGTCAATACATCCGGAATTCAAATGTATGTAAGCATTTGAATATGTAAAGTGGAGTAAATTGGGGAGAGTTTGACACTATATCACGGTGGATGATCATATCAAATAAGGCGAAGGTGAAGTTGGATTTCGAATTAAATATAAATTTAATATCCATTAAATTTATATTTAATTCGAAATGGTGAGTTGGCTTACGAATTTATTAAAGTTGTTATTATCTGGTTGTAGTCAAAATAAATCATCTACATAACACCTAGGTTTTATTTCTGAAATAACGAGCTACATTCCTATTCGACTTTATAATCCCATCTAGGATTACTTTTACTAATAAAGTTTCCCTAAGTAAACAAAACTATTCTAGTATCATCTTAACATTCTCAAATATAATTTTTCAAGTTTAATTTAGATTCATTCTATCATATTCGCATGGTCGTGTTTTTTATTTAAGGTTTATAAACGGAATTTTCACTAATAATGAAATTGATATATTGATAAGAATGAAAATCGTTGATAAACCTGGGACAAACAAGTCCTATTTGGGGTTAAAGGGCGAAAAGAAAGTGGTATTTCAGTATTTTGCCAATGACTTGAGATTATAAAGCCTTCCTCACTCAAGGAGAGAATGGTGGTGTCTCTTAATTTGCTTTATGTTTGATGAAGTGTGCTGATGGAGCTACCCGCGTCCACGGCTCAGAGGCTACGCGCCGCCAATATTCGGTAATAGGTGTCCGTTTTTTCTTTGTTAAATCCTGATACCTTGGTATTGTAATTCCATCGCCTAATTATCTTTGTTAAGGGAGTAAATGCTGACGTTCCTACCTATACATATGTAGATGAACGTATTGTCAACTACTCTCCCTTGATCATTAATCCATGTCAACTTGCGCATTCGGGACTAAAGCCCCGAACGAGTGGATCTGAGTGATTGATTGAAGAAACAGAGTTGCATTTCAAGGTAGTATAACTCATACAAGCGATGTCGATGAATTTGAATTCAAAGATTTTGGAGATGATAGAGGTTATGAAATGTTAAAGACTTTGAATTATTTGAAGATGTTTGAAATTATTAATATTTTTAAGATCTGGAAAAATTTGAAGATTTTGGATAGGTTGAAGAAATTGAAGAGTTTGTAGATAAAGTTATTGACGAATTTGAAGAACTCAATTATTTTAATATTTGGAATATTTGAAAATGAAGATTTTGAATATGTTTAAAATTTTAGCATGTGAAAATTATGAAAATTCCTGCGAGCTAAAGATTCAGCTCCATAAGGGTGTAAGGATGATGTATGGGCAACTATGTTGCATTAGTGTTTTCTTCGGCGTGCACAGCCAGGATGGAGTTCTACTGTTTTTATAGAGGATGCAGTAGCATGGTTATGATGGTCACATTCAGTCTCTTCTTTAGATTCCTCCTTCTATATTATTAACATTATTATTATCCTACATAATTATGCGAGAATAGGACAGTTTGGGGAGAATTTCCACCATTGTTTTCTCGGGTTACGTAACATCTCACAATTCGTCTTTTCTTACTTCATCTTCTTTTTATGTGTGACAAGGGTATAAAAAAGACCCTGTTGCTGTAATACACTCGTCATAGACGGTAATTCTGTGCCGCTGCACCACTAGATCGAGTAGTGTTTGTCTCTTACAATTTTTCGAAAGATCTGCGGCTCAAATGATCTCTTTTACTTTAAATCAGAGATTTGCAACCTTTTTATTATTAGGGGCCACAAAAGACAGTTTACATCCCTAATCTCACCACAGTTTCACTCCCAAGTTTTAAATTTCGGTCCAAATTTCTACATATTTTGGACAAACATCGAAAGATGCGTACTTATAATTTTAATTTAGGAACCGGAACTATTATCATTTTACAGAATTTAATGTAAAATTAACTTTTTTATCAAGATCAAATTGAATTTGAGGAAATTGCCTGGATTGAGGTAGCAGCATCGAGAACGGGCTTAAAGTTGCTCATGATTGCCTTGGATATTAAAGACACTGAAGTGTAAGGGAGAGGTTCTCCCTATTAGAGAAAATCCGAGAAAATTGTATAAAAGCCATTATAATGAGAAGGATATGGTTGATCTGGTAATAGTCTGTATGTGTTGAGTCTGGTACCTATGTATTTGTATGTGGTTAATCTGCCCTTGTTTTTAGGTAGGGGAGCATGGGATCTGAATATGGTGAGTCTGTTAATAAAAGAGTTGGTCTGTATGTGGGGAGCTTGTTACTGTGGGAATTGACGTACAGTAATATTTTATTTAAAAAAGATTATATGTATGTGTGGATCTGGTACTATTGTATTTAAATATGGTGGTTCTGCCAGGTGGATGGTTTTGGGTTTGGATATGATAGATCTGCTAGATGGAAGGTTTGTGGTGTGTGGTGTGCGTTTGAAAATTAAGTGATATGCTTATGTTAAGCCTAGTAATGGTGGATTTGTAAGTGGCAGCGATGTGACAAGTGAACTTAGATAGAATGGATCTCACCTTTTGGTCTATTGCTCAGAGTACTTTTCCTGTAACACGGTCCAGTAATCTAACCAGCATTGCAGTAAAATGGTCGATTACTTACACTATTTGGCAAGTTAAAATACTTCATGGAGCTTCTAGAATACCTAAAAATGTTGCCAAACAAATATCTTGAACAAATCTAGTAATTTTTAAAATTTTCTCGCTCTTAATTTAAATAAATATTAGATTTTCTTCATTGAAGATTATTTGTAAATCTAATATAACCAACACTTACCAAGTATTTCGAAATTTTTATTCATAAAATAAAAGGTGACCATCTAAGACTATTTACCTTTCAAATAAAATATCTTTTAAAACAAAGTACAGTAAAATTTAATCTCTGGTACATTTATTAAGGTTTGGTGGACCGGAAAGTATTGTTAATCTCCGTGAGGCATTATATATAGTTCATAAAGCAAATTTAATAATTATAAAGTTAACATACAGGCAATTATTAGCAGACATTTAAGCATAGTGAAATGAGTTTCTTAGATTGTTGCTCAAAATATATACATACTTCTTTAAAGGGAAGAGACATTTGTGTGATGTTTATTAATGGCTTCTGAATGGTTTCCAAATGACAAAATTGCCAATTAAATCAAGAAAAGAGAATATAAGTTCCTGATATGTATTTGATGCTCTGGCGTGAATTATGTATGAGTGCGGCTTTCTTTATTATTTTACCATTAAACATGCTATCATATCTGTGCCATCACTCTTAAATATGTACATGATGTCCAAAATAATTTGGTCTGTAATGATCAACAACGACTTTCTTCGTCTCTCTAATGGTCAATCGACAAATAATATTTTAATGGAAGTGGTCATTAGGAAACTAGTTAACCTCTGCAATTGTCAATACACAATAAATACACAATAGATAAGACGTCTTTCGTTGTCAACAGCGAAATTATTTATCTCTGCAATGGTAAGGATTTGCACTCTAGATATTTGTAGAAATAGGATATCAGACCATCATTTAAAATACGAATGCTACCAAACGATCATTTTAGAAACGAGTGATGCCAGAAGATCATCTTAGAAACGAATGATATCAGACCATAATTTTAGAAACAAATGATACCAGAAGATCATTTTAGAACTGAATCATACCGGAGGATCATTTTAAAAAGGAATGATAGCATAATATCATTTTAAAAACGAAGGATACCAGACGATCATCTTGACATTTGGCAGCTTTTTTTTCGTCATATTTGATTTTGTTCAACTGTAGGTACGTTTCTGTGTAACTGATGAAAAGTTTGGTTGTGTTTGGTAAGAATAGTAAGAAGGGGCCTGGATCATAATTTTGTAGCCCCCAAATTTACCCTTCTCCTCTCCCGATTTTTAATACCCAAACACATCCTTAATACTTTCATGTCTAGTAGTCTCTCACTAAACTAAATTCGCTAGTAAAGATAACTTTATATTAGTAAAAATGTTTATTATTAATTTATGTTCATTATCTCATACATGATTGGACTATGAAAAAAATACAGGAATAGTATTTATTATCGCAGGAATTAATTTGACCTAAAAGCACTTTTTTCTTATTAGGAAAATGAGGAGGCGTTAGCCCGGTCGCAACTGACTTTCACTAATCGCAACTCTTTTACCTCTACTATCAATTTACCTAAGATTCCTATGTGATTTCCATCTCTTTGGTCAACTTTCTTTGGGCGATTCATTATCAGTTTAGAATTATTTAATAAATGAATAACCTCTTTTCTCTCGCTTCCCTCTAACGGTTTTTCGTCCCCTATATTCAACCAGTATTTTCTTCGCATCTGTGTGATGCAAACAAAAGGAAATTAGTAAAGTCACCGTCCAATTATCACGTGATTTCATTTCTAGGTTGAAGCCTTTCAGATGAGAAGAGTGAAGGGATGCTTGAGGTCATTTGCTGTGAACCAAGGCCATTAATCAAACTCGGCGCCCATCAGCCAATAGGAGCTGTGTGCCAAGTTCCAAGTCAAGTAATTGTGCTAATTCATCTTCTCTCAGCTCTCACCAGAATAAAATGCTGCTACAGGATTTTATGAAACAATATTTCCTGCTATCTCCACACCTAATTCTCAATATCCCCTATATTCAACCAGTATTTTCTTCGCATCTGTGTGATGCAAACAAAAGGAAATTAGTAAAGTCACCGTCCAATTATCACGTGATTTCATTTCTAGGTTGAAGCCTTTCAGATGAGAAGAGTGAAGGGATGCTTGAGGTCATTTGCTGTGAACCAAGGCCATTAATCAAACTCGGCGCCCATCAGCCAATAGGAGCTGTGTGCCAAGTTCCAAGTCAAGTAATTGTGCTAATTCATCTTCTCTCAGCTCTCACCAGAATAAAATGCTGCTACAGGATTTTATGAAACAATATTTCCTGCTATCTCCACACCTAATTCTCAATATCCTTAGGACATGAGTACACATATGGGTGTATGTATCCATTGAGATCTAGAGAGAAAGGGCAAAACAAGGTAAAAGGATTTCTAGTACGATGCTACTGGAGATATTTGGCCACATAAGATTGATGGGTGTACGTATATTTATGTATGTAGGGAGGTAGTTAGAAGGAAGGTATGGAGGTAATTATTGTTTAAATTGACCACAAAGTGTAAGCTATTTTTGGCATCTGCTTTAGAATTTTTTAAAGGAGAGAACTGTATATAAAGTTTAAAGAGAAAGAGAAAATGTGTAGAAGATATATTTGCGGAAATGATTAGCGGGCGTTGAAAGTGGTGGTGGATGCAATAATTCAGATGTCGGCGGCGGAATGCTGACCAGAGACAGATCCTTGCCGGGTGCTTAATCACCGGAGGCGGGATGGCGAGCTAGTACTGGAGATTTCAAGGGCAGCAGGAACTTTAACCTTGCCACAACATCCACCCCATTTTCGAGCAGAAACGGTGAAGTAAATGAAAATAATATTAAAAAGACCACCTTAAAAACGTAAATTGTCAGCAAAAACACAAAATAAATTGTAGCAATTGTTAATAGTAAGTAGAGCAGTTTCACACACTTTGCCTAGCGCGTCGGTGTTAGGATGGTAGGTAGCTACATAATTATCTTAATTTACAGGTAAGGAGATAAGTAGAAATGTATTTCAGCCAAAGATGTAAAGGAGGCTGGTATCTGAAATGGTAAATTAGTGGTAGTGAATGAAAATCACTGCTTTATTAAATTATGCCAAAGTGCAAATACTCTGGGGAGATATTTCATCGTCCTGAAACAAGCATGAATAAACACCGGCAAATCTGAATTTCTCAACTTTATTTGCGATTTTTTTTAAAGAAACTCTCACCATTTTCGCTCATCGAGAAAGCGGGAAGAAACTAAAGAGGGAATCTTAATGGTTCACGTAAAGCGGTGAAGTTAGGGAAGGTAAAAATATTAGGGAAAATCCAGTCTCGTATGTCTCAAAGAGAAGCTTTAAACTCAAGAAAACAATGGGCCCGCAAATCATTTGGAAAAGGTAACAGGGGGAAGTTTCCCGGGTCTTTCTTCATGCTACGCCGGGTGGGTACGCAACTCTCCTGGCCAAATTTAGTCTCATAAGTGATATCCGATTATCAATGTGATTTTTACTTCAAGCGCCGATACATTGGGTGCGATTAGTATGTGGAGGGTAAACACAATTTGCACCGAACTTGCCGTGGCTCGTATGATTAGGCAACCCCTGGTTTGGTTGTCGAGTTACTTCCTCACTCTGATAAACATCAGATAGTGAGTGCGAAGATATAATATTATTTAGTTAATGCGAAAGCTAACGAGGGAATCTGATTCAGAAAGTTTGTAAGGATAGATAAATTGAAAATGTGATGTGATCGCCTATAATATGTATAACTTACCCCCCTCTGGTGACTACCGACTGAGGTCTCGATGGAGTGACTGTTCTTCATTTTTAAGGTGTAGCTTGGGGGGGGGGTACCCCTGCCACGCCATTCCCTATTCCCCATCACTCCGCCCCCCGAAGGCACAAAAGCCCTAACCAAGAGCAAGAATAAACACCGAACCAAGAAGTAGAAAATTCCCGGATAGAGAACGGCCAGGACACCAAAGGAGAGACGATCAACGCAGAAATGCGAAGAGCAACTCATGAAATTTTCGAAAAACTGGAAAAAACCCTCTTCTGACCAAAAGTCGCGTGCTCTCAATTATTCTGATTTATGAACTTACGATCTACAAAACTTTCAATAATTCCCGGTGTAACATGGCAAGTAGTTTGGCAATTGAAGCATTCGAAAGAGAATGTAAAACAACATAAGTGATTCAAGTATCATTAGAATCGGTCAACTAGTTATGAAGTTATTTGAAAATAATTCCACAGCTAACCTTGGGAGGACTTTGGCAATTATATCATTTGAAAGAGAATGTAAAATAACACAAAGGTTTCAAATCTCGGTTTAAGCGGCCGAAAAGTTACAATGTTACAAAAAGCAAACCTGGGACCGACCGACCGACATATTCAGATAAAGAGTCATCCGCGACTAAAAATCAAACCTGAACATAGAGTTCTACACTTTTTACTATGCTCCTTCCTTAAAGGTATCAAGAGAAAAATGAAAATCGACAGATTGGTCAAAGGGAACCTTAAAGATTACGACGCAGACATCGAAGTTCAGAAATACTCAACGCACTTAAAAAGGGTATGATTTAGTAATAAAATCGTTCCCGATAATAAAACCTTAATTGATCCTAGCTCGTATAGAGATGGTTAAAACAGCAAAAGATTAGAAATAAGTACAGAATAAACATCTATACTAACCAGCGAAGAATACAAATATACACGCTCAAAGTAATCGGTATAAACACAAAAGAAACGCATATATAATAAGGAAAGATGTCTCGAATATCGTCATACATAAGCAAGGTATGCTGACCAAAAAATCGCGCGCTCTGACATATTCTGTTTTATGACCTAGCAACCTTCAAAACTTTCAATAATACCTGGGATATCCTTGGTAAGACCTTGGAAATTCTGTCATTCGAAATAGAATGTAAAACAACATAAGGGTTCCAAATTCTGTTAGAATCCGCCGAATAGTTATGATGTTATTACCAAAACAAAATAATTCACGTGCTAACTTGGGAGGACTTCGAAAGAAAATGTAAAGCAACATTAGGGATTAAAATTTTATTAGAATCGGCTGAATAGTTATGATGTTATTACTGTCGTAGAATGACCCCGACTCAACCTTGGTTACGACAGAGATGAGGAATAGAAGTGTGTGTGTTGTGTGTGTGGGGGGGGGGGAGGGGAGGGGGCAGCGCGAAGGATTTATATTTAAAAGAGTGAGTGGCGTTGGCCGATATTAACTAATGAAGGCTCTGGCTATGAGGCTTATGAAAACGTACGTAAAAATTATACTTTATTATATATACGGTTATACACAATAAATAGATTAAATGAAATAATGGTAATAGGGGGGGGAGGGGGCGAGAGGCGATACGAGCCTCTGTACATACACACACTAAGATGACTGGCCGGATAGCCACAGATTATTTGTCTCAGCCTGGCTTGGGTTTAAGGCTTTAAGATATGTAACGGGGGATAGGATTGTTATTCAAGGTACTCTAACCACAGGGAGTTTAATCTCTAGTAGTAACACTAACTGGAGGCAGTATTTATGCCAAACGAAATGTACCGAAACCAAAGATGGGCCAGTTGACTGGGGCTCAGATCCTTCGGTATAATTCTAGCCTTCGGCTCGTTGAGAAAATGGAACACGATCGAGAATGACGTGTTTCGTTGTAAGAGGCAGGCATATACTGTCGAGGTCCTATTGGGACCCAGCCAGATCCGTTACTGCCTCCGCCAAGGTGGGGGTGGGGTGGGTGGGGGGGTAATCTCTCCAGGAAGCAGCACGGCGCTTCAGGGATGGGAATTCTCCCGCGGGAGTTTCTTGATAACACCCAGGAAGACGACAGAAGAGCGCGTTTGAGATTCCAATCCCTCGTTTATCGCGGAAAGCATTTCGATATTCTGAGTGTTCTCACGCTTCTTTCTCGCGTGGACTAACCTCGAGCCTGACATCGAGGTTTCATGGCCACATGGCTGCAAGAAGCCTCTATTCTCGACACTTGCCAAAACAAAATAATTCCCGGGCTAACCTTGGGATGACTTTTGGCAATTATATCGCTCGAAATAAAATCTAAAACAATATAAGACTTTTAAATTTCGTTAAAATCGGCTGCATAGTTATGATGTTATTACAAAAACACAAAAAAGCAAAACGGGCACCGACCGACCGACCGACCAACCGACATAGTGAGATGTAGAGTCGCTTGCAACTATACTGGCATGCAAATAAAAACACGGAAGTAATTCAGAAATGGAAACAATCAAAATACTGAACTATAATTTCTCCACATCAAACCATAACCAGACCAGATATGATGGTTGGGGTGTTCCAGTACATACTGTGAATATATAAAAGTTGTCCGAGACTTCAGGCCACATGTTGTTCTTGTCCCAATCGGGGTCGTATAGGTGCACATAAAATTTAAACTCAATCAGATAAGATATAAAGGTCCAACAGAGAGACACATTCCTCATGCGGCTGCCACCTGGTCAATTATTGTGGTGACGTTGGCAGACGGTCAAGTGGATTGGTCTATAGAAGTGTCTGTTTGGTGTCTCAAGGTCGCCAACTTCTTCATTGTTTTGGTGCTAAATTGGTACTAACATTACATGTTGATGGGAAACTAAAAGCTATCCTTTTCATTCGCGATCACTAAAATAACAGATAACTTAAATATTGCCATTTTTCCTTTCACAGGTGTGATGGTCTCTATTCGCAAACAGTGGTGGTTGATCGTTCACCCGGAAGAGAACATCACAGGAAGACGTCTCCCCTCAAAGGGGCAAGTGCTCCGGAAATTCTACTTCCACCACGGTCTGGAAAAGAAAACAAACACGGAGGCTGCGAAGGAGACCGTGGAGGGAATCCTAGGGATTTGAGGAAAGGCAGGTCTCCCTACTTCCACATTGTATTATAGCAAGGCGAAGCTGCTCAAATTAATGGAGGCCTACGATGGTTTTCAAAAGCACAAGGAAAGAGCTTCGAAAACAGCAAGAATAAATGAGGAGATCTTTCTATGGGACTTTGATGACTTGTTTGATGTGACACACAGAGATAACCTTGAGAAGAGTACAAACAAAGAGAACAGGGAGTTCCTCACCAGCCAAAGAGGGGATCTATCGACTTCCAACATGACCGGACTGGACACTGTGTTAGCCAGTCTCCAGGAAAAAAAACGGAAGAAGTGGAGGTGAAGCGGAAACAGGCTGCGGAGATGGAGAAATGGATTGCCTTAAGTGTTGTATCTTTACGCCAGGTGGCCTCATCGTCTTCAGCCTCTCATGGAGAAACGGATGGAAGCGATGCTGAGTTCAAATGCCTAATTCCTTCTAAGAGGATGAGTTTTCCATGATCCTGTCAAAGTAAGTGAAAACCACACTAGACCGCCTCAATGTCTCAGATTCGGCTGCGATGGCAGTGGTAGGAGCCGTGACCAAGGCAACCGGTCAGAACATCGACAACATCACGTTCTCTACGAACTCCATCCGCCGCCATATGGAAATGAACAGAAAGGAAGTGGGCACTACATAGAAGATCGAACTCACAGAGAGATGCCTTGTGCTACTTCAATGAGATTCCAAGCAGCTGCCTGACATCGCTGGGGGACGTGAACGCGTTGAGAGGCTCTCTATTCATGTCACAGGTGGGGACAAGTAGTACCTCGTGTAAGCAGTCAAGATTCCCTTAGGCGGTATCCGACGATGGATGAGAGGCGCGAATTCAAGGAATCGTGTTTGACACTACTGCCTTAAACACATGTTCCAATGAAGGAACCTGCATCAAGATGCAAGAAGGTCTGGGAAGGAATCTCCTTTGGTTTGCGTGCAGGCACCACATCCTGGAAGTGATCCTTGTGGACGTTTTCAAACTCTGTTATGGACCACCTGGCGGGCCTAACCTCCCTCTGCTCGTCCGGTACCGGAAGCAGTTTGACTAGCTCGGCTGTGAAGACAGACGAAGCTCCTGGCAGAGCTTCACTGGCTTAAAACAAAGGGGAAACGGCGACGAAACCGCACCTCTCTTTGAAGTTGAAGCCATCTGTATATACTTGATTGGTTTCAGCAAAACACTGAGTGTGATCCAAAGATGCCGAACGTAATCCTCTCGCCGCTGATGAAACTTTGGGAGCAGAAGTTTGGTGACAAATAGTCAAATTGTATACGTTCCAGGGTGGCGTTGTGAGAAGAACCAGGGAAGCCACCAACCCGAGAGCTATATCGAGCTCTCGAAGGAGTTTTATAGCTGTAAATCTAAAGGCTTTGGTCTATGGCTAGTGACTTTCGAAGGTATGCGAAGCGTTGAGATTATCTGCGGATGCAGTGAGAGCTGTTGGCGAATAATGGAGTTGCTGGGCTCGCGCATCCTGGTGAATAATGCACTGTACACGGCGTAGAGCGAGTGGCATTTAGCCAGCTAATGAACGTTCCGAACGAAGAATATCCATGGCGTGGGTACAAGAGACACTAAGGCTACGAATATAGTCCTTCCAGGTGTGGCATCAGTAAAATATAAGACCAAAAAAACAGTGCGAGTCCACCACTTTCAGGCCTACCACATTTAGACTATAGTCCGTGTCAGGGCGGAGCCGTGGATGGCGGCAGAAGTGCACCACCTTAGACCTCGATGAGGAAAACCGAATTCTGTACGCTTTGGCATAGCGAGAGATACGGTGTTAGAGTTACTGCTCCAGAGAAGCCATCTGGGCTACCCTAAAAGATTTCAAAAGGGCGTTCGTGTAGAGCGTCCCCTTACTTGAAATGGATAATTCTAAAAAATTCACATATAAAGATTGGTAGGCCTCCTCTCACCCCCATCGTGTGGAGAGTCTCGATGGTACCGTTTCCTCATGCGGAATCATAGGCCTCCTTCAGATCAAAAAGCACCGTGGCGTTGTCCCCTTTTCAAAAGAAGTCCTCGCAGACGCCATTTCCCAGAAAAAAACGGCTAATCTAAAATGTACCAATTTCTCCATCAACTTGCACAAGCAGGAGGTTTGTTAGATTGGGCGGAAACCAGCAACGGGAAAGTGATGTCTCTGATGTTTGCAAAAAGCGAGAACAGTAGCAATTCACCTGGAGTCTGAGAGGATACAATTTACCCAGATCCTGTTGAACAAATCTAACAGAAAGGACATGCTTCGCTCACCCAGGTGTCGAAGACTCACGTGAGGGACATTGTCCGGACCAGGCGTGGTGTCCGTGCACAAATCGAGAGTGGAAAGCAACTCACTCAATGTAAACCTGTCATTGAAGGTTTATCGACCTCTGGAATTAAAGTCCAGTTGGCCTCATCACAACGCACATTGAATGATAGTGGCGCAGAATCCCTGCTAGAGAATTCCGTTTGAGGGCCGTCTCTCACTCTGCTGAACATCATAGAGGCAGTCGGCGTTAAAAACGGTCATACCTTCTACGAATAGTATTTAGGCCCACAGCGATGAGGTTGCCGTAGAAGAACTTAACAGCCTCATCCACCACTCTAAACTCCTCAATTGAGATAGAGAAATAATTCATTTCCTGAAATGCCGAAAACCAAGCCCACGCCAAGCACCACCAAGCTGGCTCTCAGGCGGCAGCGGCCCAGAAAAATATATTTGAATGAATAAATGATCACTACTTTGGAGGTCATAGAATACCTCCTACTCAAAATCTTGCTGTGCATCCAGAAAGCACAGAGATAGATTAAGACAGGAAAATGAAGCGGTTCTCGGGCAGTGATGCGTAACCACATGCACATTTAGGACCCCTATCATCAGCTCGTCGATCAATTCTGCAAGGACCTAACTACTGGTATTGATCTAGTAGTTTCTCCAGAGTGGATATCTTCTGTTTAGATCCTCGAGAAAAAGAAATGGCCTCCTCAACAGTGCCACGATGCGGCGGTAGAAGTTACCCGCGTCGAAGTTGGTTGAAGGTGAAATGTGAAGCCTCGGTAGCCGAGCCGTCTGAGGAAAAGTCTGCGCACGGGCGGAAACAGGTTGAGTGCTTGGCAACTAGCTGGGATTTGACCCTGTGCAAGACATGCCGTCTGGGGCTGGGTCACATCTGGGACCATGTCCATCTCAGGGGCGCCTCCATGTCCATCTCCATGTAGCCATTTTCCTTGAAGACATCCTAGATTACATTCGATGTATTTTTTTCACGTCTAGGGGCGGCGAACCGTAGTCCCTCGGGAAAGAGTAGGAGCCCCAGAGAAAGCACGGGGGATTGGGACCTCCTTTTCGTTAGTGGGGCTTTATAAATGGTCATAGGGAGCCTAATATTACAACGGGATGCAAACGCTAAACCCACGCAACTGTTTTCCAGGACTCTAACATTATGTTCTTCTTTTAATATTTTGGCAAGGCTTAAACCACCAAAGTTAATTTCCAATTCATTGGAGCAATAAATGGCGATGAGTTGTACTAGGCACAAAAGCCACGTTAAATTTCACCTTTAAATTTATGTTTATAATTTACAGATATGTTTGTAGAGCCCACTTAAAACTCTCAGATCTTACCCTGATAGTCATCGGACGGTATTAGTATGTAGAAGAATACAAAAATAATCTCTTTCATGAACACCAATTTTGTTAGCTACCTTGCCAAAAGTTCACATGAATTTAAAGATTTGGATTGCTTGTAGCCAAATCAAACTTCACTACTTAACCGTTTTCCTCCAATTTTCAAAACATGATACTTCTAATAAAAAAAGTTTAGGAATGACATATTTTGATGTAATCTTTATTATCTTTCCATAACTCTATTTCATCAAACGAAATACTAGAATTATTTTACAAAATTCTCTATCTTTTCTCGTAGGTAACAATCCCAATGACCATCATAATATACTCTGTTAAATTTTCTTTTATCTGTTTTTATAACCTAATTTTCTAACTCATTACTGGGACAAACAGAAGGATAAAATCAATCTTTATTCTTTCCCCATTGCTACAAAAGATATTCAAGTCAAATTTGTAGTGCATACGATAATCTAGGAAAGTTTTATTTTATGTCTGATTTACAGTCTTAATGAGTTTAACAAGCATATATCCATATTTCAGGAAAAGACTTCGTAACAAACACCAGTTTTTCAAACTTTTTATGAAAATTAACTATATAGCCTTGTGTATTATTATATATGTGCATTCAGCGTTCAGGTGGATCCTCCGTCGCCCTAGGTCAGAGGGATCTGTTCCGAGTCAAGGTTATGTGGATATAGATAACCATCAGCAGGATTCCCTAGAACAAAGAGTGTGTTGTGCTGTGAAGATAAGAGAGGAAAGAAAGCAGTGTGTAAGATCTACCCACCCGAATACAGGGGTGAGCACAACGCGTCCACCAGTCGGTATCCAGATCTCTACGTCTGCTCATTCAGGGATTCGAGATAGCGGTGATTCAGCTTCTTCGTCAATTTGGTGGCCTTCCAGTGTTCACATTTCAAGATGGAATATGACAGTCAAAGATACTTAAAAAAGTACCACTCTGGATTTTTATAAAATCTTATAATGGGTTCACGTTTAACCAAAAATAACATCCGAGGAAGGGGAATCCGAAAGATAAGTGCTCTAAAAAGTGTACTATTTCCAAATCGTAAATACCTCTCTTTTGCATTTTAATCTAGATTAAACGCTTAGTCATATTTCTCTCAATCACTTCCTCATTTTTATGATTAACTATTTATTTCCTTTCCGTAATTTGAAGAAACCTTTTTTAGTGTTCGAACAACATTGTAGAATTGTATATGACTCAAAGGTACCTCAAAATTGAGCACTTAGAAGTTTAGAAAATTTTATAATAGATTTACTCTTTGAACCCAAAAATAAACTGACGAAAGGGAATCTGAAAGTGCTCTGAGAAGAGTACTGGTCCCTTATGTTGTCATTCATTACCTGTCTTTATGAAAGTCCTAAAGCGGACGCCTAGTCAAAAGACAGAATTTTCTTCATAGTACGTTTGGCAAAGGCCTGAATTTTTCGGATCCTAAGCGGGCAAACATTTTAATTAGGTCTACAAACTACATATAAGGTATATATCACAAGCGCTTAAAAGTTTACAGCCACGATCGCTTAAAGAATTGAAGGAAGGTCGTGCGAATTTTAGCTAATACTAAAATCATCGTTTCCTGAATTTCAATGCCCGACCTAGGATGTAATTAGTAAAATTGAACAAACAAATAGCGTCAACCTAAAATCTAAATTTTTCCTAACGTTACATAATTTAAAACAGTTCATTTAAAATACGTCAAATGTCTCTCATTTTTCTGAACAAAGTTTCATTTGTATGAGTATCTAAATAAATTTTTTCTCTCCGTTATTAGAAGGAAATATAAACGAAATTAAAAAAGAAAAGAAACACTGGAATATAGTAATTTTGGATTTTTAAATATAAATTTAATGTAAAAGTCTATAGGTAATAATTACAATCTTATTTCTAATATATATTTGTTATAAATTGATTTAAATTGACGATTAAAAAGGATATTTGTTTTACAGTTTCACTCTGTAATATTTTACATATCTTTGATTAAAATAAAAAAAATTTACTTTAGAATAATGTTAATGTGAGAATAATTAAATGTCTAAAGAATAATTCTAGTAGTGAATGTCAAAAATGCCGCATTTATGCGAGCTGTGCAGGTAAAATGAGAGCTGGAATGCGTTAAAACTGAATTCTCCTATCAAGAAAATACATGTGACGAGCTTCTAAGTTCCGCAAAATAAAGGGTATTTAATCCAGCTCCAAGATTCATTTTACATTTGAGGAAATCTCTAATCACCTTTACCTAGCCTACAATCAATCGAGAAGAGAGCTTTCAAAACTTTTTTTAGTCATCTCCTTGTGAATACCAACCATTCACAGTAGAAGCAAACAGGCAGCCAAGCTGAAACAAGAAATCCATTTGGCAATCCAAAGAGGAGCGGTACCAAAACTCGGTGAAAAATCACCTTGGTAATCACGGTACCCCCTAAGAGCTCACAACGCCTAGCAAACTATAGCCTGGCTGGTTGATAATTACATCTCTTTCTTGCGGTCAGGTGGTCTAGGGTATTCCTCATGATAATTTTTTATCTTTATTAAATGCATTAAAAATTGGTTATTCATACAATGTGTTAGGTTTTTCAAATAATTCAGGAGAAGGATGATGAAAACACTAAAAGAGAAAACAGATATTCCTAAGAATATCTACTTATAAATTATAATATGGCTGTTAAATTTAATATTAAATAAAAATAGATAGTAAGTTACGTTTATAGCTCCTAAAAATAAACAAGGTCTGCTGCCCCAAAAGTCGCGTGCCCTCACTTATTCTGACTCATGTCCTTACGACTTTCAAAACTTTCGATAATTCTCTGGCTAACATTGGGAGGACTTTGACAATTATATTATTTGAAAGTAAATATAAAACAATATATGTGTTTCAAATTTCGTTAGAATCGGCCGAATAGTTATGATGATTTTGCCCCCCAAAACTAATTCCCCTGCTAATCTTGGAAAGGCTTTGGCAATTATATTATTTGAAAGGTAATATAAAACAACATAAGGGTTACAAATTTCGTTGGAATCGGGCGAATAGTTATGATGTTATTGCCAAAACAAAATAATTCCATGGCTAACCTTGGGAAGACTTCGGCAATTAGATCATTCGAAATATAATGTAAAACAACATAATGGTTTCAAATTTCGTTCGAATAGTCGAATAGGTATGATGTTATTGCTAAAATAAAATATGTCATGGCTAACCTTAGGAGGACTTTGGCAATTATATCATTCGAAGGAGAATGTAAGACAACATAAGGGTTTCAAATTACGTTAGAATCTGCCGAATAGTTATGATATTATTGCCAAAACAATATAATTCTCGAGCTAACTTGGGAGAACTTTGGCAATTGGATCATTCGAAAGAGAATGTATGTAAATCAACAGAAGGGTTTCAGATTTCATTAGAATCGGCCGAATTGTTAAAATGTAACGAAAAAAAAAAGCACGACGGGGACCGACCAACCGAAATATTAGATGTAGAGTCACCCGCAATTAAAAAGTCACAACTTTCTAATAGCTTATGCAGAAGCAGAACTAAATTATATTAAAATATATAAATTTTAAATTAGAATGGTGAGCCTTAACTTTTTGTCACACCTCATTTATGGAATTTGAATAGTAAAAAAATGATCACACCCTAATTGCATAGTCTAGAATAGTATAACATAGCATAATATAACATAATCTAGCATAGTATATCAGCATATTCTTGCATAGTGGTGCTTATAATATTATAGTATGATATTATATTATATTATAGCATACTATAACATAACATAGTATAGTACAGCATAGCATAAGAAAACATAGTATAGTAAAATATAGTATGCTATATGTAGTATAGTATCTCCTAGCATAGTATAGCCTAGCATAGAATATCCTAGTATAGCCTAGTATTGTCTAGAATAGTATAACATTTTATATCATAGCTTACTGTAGGATAGTCTACCATATTATTACCTCACCTAGCATAATAAAGCCTAGCATAGTATAGACTAGCCTAGATTGCCTAACATAGTAAATCTTGCCTAGCCTAGCCTAGCATAGTATATCATAGCATAGTATAGTATAGCATAGTATAGTATAGCATAGTATAACAGAGTATATTATGCCATAGCATAGCCTACTATAGTATATTATGTCATACCATAGACTACCATACTATAGCCTAACATAGCATCGGATAGCCTAGTCTAGTCTAGCCTAGCTTAGTTTAACCAAGTCTAGCCTAGGATTCCCTATATTAGTAAAACCTACCATACCATACTCTAGCGGAGCTAGCATAGTATAGCATAGCCTTACATAGTATAGCTTAGCCTAGCATAGAATGACTTAGCCTAGACTAATCTATCCTAGTCTAACAGTGAATCTATAGCATGGTCTATCTTAGCCTAGAAACCATAGTACGGCCTTTAAAGAATTTTATCATTGTGACTAATTTCGCAAAAGATAAGTAATAATTCGGATGAAATTGGGTAGCTGGTTGGGCAATCACAACTACAGGTTTTTCCTGATCTTTGTAGAACCTTATATAGTTTTTTTAATAGGTTGGGTAATGGAATACCAGGTGCTGATTCCATATGTGAATTTAGAAATAGTGAATTGTATTATGTGAAAAGTATGGTGGGCGAAATTATGGGATGACAAATTCGTTTAAAAGAGCCCAGATCCTTGCATTATTTTCGTGTCGGGATGGAACTTTAGTTTGTTGTCCATGGAGATAACAAAGAGGTTACATAGTTTAGTAGCCTCGGTTAATAGGTTAGTACTTTATTAAAATGTGGTAATTTGGTCGGAATATTAAATAAATGTCATATGGATGGTTTCACCATTGATCAGCGGTCGGGTGTAAGCAGTAGTCAGGGAACTTTCATTAGATATCTCAGTGTTACTAAGCGTAGGTTGCTATGCGTCATAGATAAAGAGCTATCATCCGATAAGCATCAAACAATTATTGTAAGAAAGGCAATTTCATTAATATAAATTAGGAAGTAAAGGTGGTGTAGAACAGGCAATTGATGGTACTCGCAAAGTGATACCTGACTAGGCCTTGATAATGCCTTAAGTGACTACTAATTGTTGACAATTTGTCAATTAAGATGTGAAGGAAAGTTAAATTATGACACAGATTCCGATTTTAACAAAATTATTAACAATATTTTATGAACCATTGTATCAAAAAATTTATATAGATTAAGTAAAACTGAAATGAGTGTGTGAGCAAATTAAGGTTGATGTTATGATATGGAATTCATGAATTGCGGCAGACGTGCAATTGTTTGGCCTGAATCTTTATTGATGAAGGTATAGAATTTTTATGTCAGCCTGGAAAGATCTCAAGTATAAAGTTTTTCAAATATCTTAGATAAAATTGGGATGAGAAAATAGAACTATAATTTGCTTAGAGGTTGCAACCTCCTTATTTCCACTTTGTACGATAGAAACGATCAACACTTAGTGATAAGGATTAATTGAAGAAAATAGGTATTATTGAACTAGCTATATCATAATAAGTTTGTATATAAAAAGAGAAACAGAATTTAAGTTAATATTTTTTTTTCATTATAGGAGAGTTTACAATACTTTAATATTGGTAGTGTGAAATATAAAGAAAGAATTACAGTTACATACAAGCATATGTATCATAGGGTGGCGGAATGCAGTTATCTAAGACAGTGGCAATGTTTCTCAGGTAAGAATTAAAAGCCTTGGAGAAATCAGAGGATTTTCAATAGATTATCCCTTATAAATATAATGAGTGGTTGATCTATTAACGGAAGTGTTATATAATAGTTTATTCAACATTTTTCATGTGAACCGCTTATCAGCGACGCCTGGTTTGAATTTATGGTGGAAATACCTGATTTTAGCACAATGTAAATTGAAGTTATTGTAATAATATTTTGAGTTATAAGGAGTAAATAACGTATTCTGATTTGTACTGTTCGAAAAGTGTATGAATTTTTAAAATATTTTTTATTAGATTTCTGCTAATTTGTGAACAGGGATTATGGGCTGAAAGGAGAAACAAAAACTATCGGGCAGTGGTCATTGTATGTATTATAGAAATAGAGGTTCAGCAGTAAAGAGATTTACTATCTTCATCTTCAAGTAACAAACCATTATGTGTGGATTTAGAGATGACAGTATGTATATTTGAGTAGGTCATTTAACCGAGAAAAAGGAATTGAGCGGTACCGAGTTCAATGATATTAATAACACTGTCTAGCACGATTTTTGGCTATGGGTAGCAATTGTGATTTTTAATTGCTTGTGTCTAGAATACATGAAGAAACACCGTTATTTATTTCAAACTTTGCTTTTGTGTGCAAGATAAGGATATTTATATGAAATTTAACTATTCCCTCTAGAATGAAGTGGCCAATTTGAACCTTCATTTTCATAAAGTAGAAACAAAACGACATGATACAAAAATTGCATTTATTTATTCTAAAATTACATAAGTGAAACAATTAAAATACTAGAAAAGAGTAGTTTTCTGTGACTTTCGCTTATACGATGAGTGGTCAATAGATTTTGCAATTGCGTTGTAAGGAAACGAGATATGATAAAAAGGGTTTTATTATTTTTCAATATAACTACCCTCGACTTCAATGCACTTGCACCACTTGTCCCTGTGGCTTCGAATTCTCGACAACCAGAAATCTCCCGACTGCTGTTCAATCCACTCCTGGACGGCGAGCTGGACATCTTCATCGTCCCCAAACCGGCGTCCACACAGTGCAGTCTTGAGCTGGCGGAATAAAAAGTAGTCGCTAGGGGCCATATCTGGACTGTAGGGGGAATGGTTGAGCTCCCTAAATCCGCACTCGCGGAGGGCCGCTTGTGCAACTCTGGCCTTGTGGACAGGGGCATTTTCGTGGAGGAGGAAGACACCGCGTGTCAACTTGCCGCGCCGCTTCTGACGGATGCACTTCTTCAACCCAGCCAGTTCCTTAGCATAATATTGGCCTGTGATGGTCCTTCCACGAGGCGCATAGTCACCATCAACACTCCTTCAGAAACCTAGAAGATGGTGGCCATGATCTTCTCGGCTGAGGGTTGGGTCCGGAACTTGATGGTGGTGGCAGAGCCCCTGTGCTTCCAGGCCATGCTTTTGAGCTTGGTCAGAAGATCCCAGTGATGGACCCACGTTCCATCACCTGTCACTATGTGTGACTCGAATCCCGCTGGGTCTTGGTTGCACAGGAGCAGCAGTTCCTCCGAACTTTGACAACGTTTAAGTCGATCATGGGGCGTGAGTTTTCTAGGGGCCCAACAGGCAGAGACCTTGCTCATGGCCAAATTGTCGTGCATGATGTTGATAACACTTCGATGTGATATTCCAAGTTCTTGCTCGATTTCTTCGACCTTCACTCTTAGATTTTGGAGGATCATCCTCTCCACACGGGCCACATTGTCCTCGTTGGTCACATCTGACGGGCGCCCTGGATGGGAGTCATCTTCAATGGACTCACGACCATGGCGGAACTCCCTATTCCAGCGAGCAATGTTTGCATAGGAAGGGGCCGTGTCAGGTTACACTAAAACCATGCGTTCATGGATCTCTTTTGCATTCTTGCCTTCCTTGGTCAAAATTTGATCACTGCACGATGCTTAACCTTCTCCATTGTTCAAAAATTTGTGACTGACGATCTGCGATCAGCTACTGCTTCTTAAATAGACGAGGCAAGAGCGTGTGGCTGCAGGTCCTGACTTGTCATAACTTGTCCTAACACCCCTACAAACATCCATACCTCTTCCTCTGTTTTGCCCTACCGATTCGCAAAACTTATTGACCGCCCCTCGTACTGTAAGTTACTTTCATGAATCAGCCCCAAAATATTGTCTCCCATTGGATTTTCATATAGGATTATTGATAGCGGCGTTCAAAGTGGAATAGATCATGGTAAAAGCGCTCATCATGCTACTCGGAATACACTCCTATGTTCTAGTTAAATGTATCAAGATTAGCGTCAGGAAGATGGACGTTCAGGTACATCCTGCAACCCATCTTGTTTTGTTTCTCAGCAAGTTCTCAACAAGTTCTAAATAGATAGCCCAGAACCACTGCGATAAAGCTGTCCCACAATGCTTTTTCCGTCCTTTTCATTTATGGACTGATGAAAATACGGCTTCCATCTTTGCAGCAGGTAGCTTAGGAAAGATATCTTTGAGATACTTGAAAGATGTAGATTCATTTCTTAAGCTCTGACCATTTGTTTCATAAGACCCTATTTTTAAGTGCAGAGTAGGAAACAGTACTTTTCGTGGCTCTAACAAAGGCTCCCATTTGACATTGTTTCTCCCCACACTAAACTTGCTCCGTTGTGGCTAATCCCGCTGATGGTAATCTGCCGCGGTGTCTCGACTGAAGCAATGTAATAGATAACAAGGAAACTTGGTAAAGCCGCCTTGGGGACATATCAAGATGATCAGCATTTTAAAGTCTCCATTAACCTCCCAACCGTACTTTTCATATGTCAATGCATCTAGCAGGATCTTGACACTGCTGTATTTCTCTTTGAGCAGGACCGAGTGAACAAGGGGAAGAGATGGAGACAACTTCCGTTATGAAGCAGCACTGCTTTGAGGCTCATAGACGAGCTGTCAATGAAGAGGTACTACCCGTACGGGTTACAGGCGGTTCCGAGTGGCTGAAAAAGACCGGTCACAATGTAACAAAAGAAAAGCTCAACTAAAAACTTCTTGATAAACACTGGTGACACTTTCTCTGAACTGATATTTGAACACTGGCATCTAAAAAAATCCCACTGCTTCAGTCTCGAAGTTAAAAGCTCGACATTGGACTTTATGAGACTAACATCTCTGACAATTCGTTGAGATCTTTTTGGTTGATGTAGTATGGGTTTCTCTCCTCAGTTGCACCTCTGTAATTTGGATCAATGACCTCTTCATATTCTGACCTCCTTACCTTTTCTAAAAATGCTGCTTATTTTTTGAAGGATTG
Source organism: Ceratothoa steindachneri (assembly GCA_963969495.1). NCBI lineage: Eukaryota > Metazoa > Arthropoda > Malacostraca > Isopoda > Cymothoidae > Ceratothoa > Ceratothoa steindachneri. Next base: position 107,558,779 of record OZ018319.1, read on the forward strand.
GATATTGGAACCTCAGAACTGTGTGACACTGGTGCAATAGCTGAACCTACGGTCTGCATACATGATAACAGGCACATTTATGCCTGCTCGACGTTTGGTAGGGCATGAAGAAGAAACAATTGCTTGAGTGGTCAGTTGGTTTCCTCCAAATTCATGGGATTGCAAAATTCACGGCTCTCTTTTCTCATCTGTACCACCCTGTAAAACCAAATGAAAACATAAGTATAAATTTAAAAACAGTTTTCACTTAGTGTTGATAGAAATGTTAAAAAAATTTAGTATCCAAATAAAAACACACATTATATTGTAAAGCTCGCAAGTGAAATGTTATGCGGTAATCTCGATGACGTCAGTAATTAATTTGAGCTTTTGAGAAAGGAACTGTAGAGGAATGCGTATGTTTGAGTTGAGAGTCGATACAGAATATCTCTCTAACATTTAAGGGATTTTATATTTTAGCTTCATAGTTTAGGGGAACTATTTATTCTATAGAGAGTTTATTGGATAACTTAATATAGGTAGTGAACTGAGGTACTCAGGGTGGAATGGTGAATGAATACTAAGAGTAATGAAGGCTGAGATTTTTGAAGATGCCGAATTATTATTTTTTGCGCAGAAATATCCGACATATTGTTCTGGAAAAGATGGTTGGGAAGATATTACCGAATTGGACCTGAGCAAGTCTTTGTACATTGAATGAAAGCTTAGCAAGTGTGGAAACGCTCATGATATTATGAAATGTAACAGGGAAAAAATATGGAAACTTAATATATTTGCCAATGTTAAAATGATTGGCTGCAGCAGAGGAAGCCGCATCTTGGTTAAGATGGTTTCGTTGGAAAGATTCATGGCCTTCTCAGGTATAAAATTTCGACGAATAGGACAAGATAGACTATGGATACATGGGAAAACTAAATTTGCTTATTTTCTTGTGGGATATTTGCATTCATTTTATCAATCGTAAGAATATGCACAGTGAGATCATATAATAATATAAAAAGCAATTAGAAGTACTCTTTTGTGATAAGATTAACTGTATAGCAACTGTATCTATTTTTCCTTTTTTTCCGTCCATCTGGCTACTGTTTCAATTATATCTAGATGGAAGAGAAATATATAACACTGATTTAATATTAAATGAGAAAAATGAAAATTAGATTGGGATTTTGATATTTGATCTCAATAATATTGGCTTCATTATTTTAATATACTAATTAATGACAAAGGTTAATTAAAACCGAGTTTATTAATTTTTTATGTATGATAAGGAAGCTGGAGAACAAACTTTACTGAGTTAACCTATAAGTCCAATACTTGATACCATGTAATAAATTTAGCTCTGTTAGCTCCAACGATATTGCGTTTCCTAATATTTGAATTTTAGCTGAGTTATGTTGGTTTTATGTCAATATATTCGCAGATTCCTGAATCAATTCTATAATCACTACATTAAAATTAAAGTTACTATCTCTGGCATATTAAATATCAACAATTGTTTGCTATGTGACATAAATCAAAGCATATAACCTTAAAAGATGGAATTTTATGTTTGATTTTTCCAAGATTTACCCTCTTAGTAACGTACTTTTTGAGACCTGATTTCATAATGGTTAGCCCAAGACCTCTCAATCTTTGCTGTATCTGTACTCCTGTACACATGTGCCACCTTAACTTTATCCGTATTGGTTTTAATTTCCCTTATTTCTTCGTATCGATTGATATTTCTTATTTCTTATACCGTCATTATAGCTTGCAGAGAACTGTTTCTGCAAGGGCAAACTATCAGCTAGCTGATGTCGTCTGTGAATTGGATGTTTAGGCATCCTTCATTTCTGGGTTTGATTGAATAGAGAGACGGGTCCCTGGGCAAACCGACATTGAGCCCGAACTCGACTAGATGATGACTTCCTTTATCCATATATTTAATTCTTCCACGATTCATGCTCGAATTCAATGTTTTATATTGGTTATCTTCTTTGCTGATTTTGAATACATTTATCCAGTGCTTACTGAACAATGTCTACATATATTTCTGCCTCGTCTTATAAAATTATTCCATACGACCTTAATTTTCATTCCCACACTTGATGTTCGTGGCATTAATCTGTTAATATGTTCACAAAATTCCCTTTGAGATGATTCTACATCAATATTCTCGAAGTGTTCATTCCATTTATCTTTCTGTTTCTTATAAATTAGTAATATTAATTCTCTTTTCTGTCGGCTAACTAAGTTTCATGCCTCCCTTAATGGACCGATTTTTCTTATATTTTCTGCGGCCCGGCTCATGTCCTCGCTCAATGACACCATTTTTGTTGTCCTTATGAGTTTTGGGAATGTTTGTGTCGTAGAATAGGGTCAAGTTAGCCTTTTCGGCGTTTCTCATCCGAAGTCGATGGCTATGTGCGTGGGAGATTTATAATACAAGCAGAGTGCAAATTTACTAAATGTAGGTCGGCCAAACAGTCGATTATCTTGAAGGTTCCTGGACAATAGAAAAACGGGTACAAAAATGACTTTACTAATATGCAAATTAATATTCCTTATAAGGTTAAAAGGAGTTTTAAAATAAGCTATATACAGATAAGACGTACACGTGTATCAGCGGCCAAAAGGGAGGGAGACTTGACTGGGACGGTCACCGTACAAACAAACGAACAATATTGATCAAGGGTCACTAGAATGAACATGAGCGTATACGAAGCTAATGATTATAAACTTACACGGGGGGGGGGGGGTAGTAGAGAAAGACCTTTCACACGAGAGTTGCGCGTAGCTCTTCAGATATTTAGTCCGAGGCGCAAAGTTAAAATAATAGTCTCTTGACAATGTCTATTACAGGATGAACTTAGATCTTGCTTTCGAGTTAGACATGGTTCGAGACTGGGTGCGTTGCGTTCGAGGAGAGGGTAGAACGGGTACAAGGTAGACTCACGTGAATTAATGAGAATACCTGGAGCTTGAGGGGTTCTGCGAGAATTGTGCAGAGGCTAGTGGGACGAGAATAGTGGGTAGCAAAGAGGGACGAGCCTGCCTTCCATCTCTGGCGGCGGAGGATTTATAATAGTGTGGAATGGGATTTTCACTCTTCTATCCGAAGGGCAGGGTTCCAGGGTCTGGCGCATCGGCTGGCGAGAGTAGTCTTGCCCTTTTTAGCAAGATCACAAAAAGGTTCCTAAGTCGGCCAGGCAAAACTTTGTCCTACTCCCACTCGGACCTTTTCGGGCTATCAAGCTTTTCGCGCCTTTTTGCGATGGCGGGCTTTTGGCCACCATGGCGTCTCATAATTTTGCACTTTCATTAGCGCAGACAAAAATGGTCGCCCAGCTGTCTGTCGTCTCTCTCTCAATTGAAGAACGTGACAGCGTGTATCTCTCTCTCTCTCTGATCTCTGACAGTTTGGAATGCATTAATGGGGATGGCATTCTTCTTTACCCCTGTAATTTCCTCTCTAAAACATTGCACCTTATGGTGGATTTCGTCTAGATTGCCTTCCTCAAGCGTGTCATGTACGTACGTCTTGAGTAATTCTTAGTACTTATCCTAATCAGCTCTGAGGTATGCTCTCCCTTGCCTTGAAGATATTTGTATAGCATTCTTGTTATATGTATGCATTAGAGTTGCCTTAGGGTCACTGCAAGAGACCTCAACTGGTTCATTTGAATTGTTAAAGGGCATTTTGAGGTTAGTGAGGCAGATGTTTGGTTTTGTAGCAAATTTTCCTCATTTGCATGTAGGGAAGTTGAGTCCGAGTATTTGCAGTATCTGCTTGCCCAGATTGTAATGTTCATCAATTGGGCATGTAGTATGTACGTAAGCAAATTTACATCGGCTTTCCATCTAAATTAATCCTAGTTGTTAGACCTTCCTGGTTATTCTTTACCAATGATGCGTATGAGTTAACGTGATTTTTATTTGAATCCTTTTCCATTTCTATTGATAATCTCTCTTCGTTTGGAACATATGATAGCCATCGTTCTGTGTCCTCCTTGCCACTTATTGCAGCATTTCACTGAGCTGTAACAGTTATGACACAAATGTCATTCCTTTCCACATTTTGAACAGATGAATAGGTCTATTTACGGCAATTTTGTGTCGTGTGATCCTCAATGGCATACTTCCTGAAACATATTTGTATGGTTGTGAAGGCGTCTATTTGTATGTGAGAGGGTGGGATTCTCAAGCTGAATGCTGATTGTGGGGGTGTTAACACAAGTTATGGCAAGTCAGGACCTGCAGCCACACGCTCCTGCTTCATCTATTTAAGAAGCAATAGCTGATCGCAGATCGTCAGTCACAAATTTTTCAACAATGGAGAAGGTTGAGCACCGCGCAGTGATCAAATTTTTGACCAAGGAAAGCAAGAATGCAAAAGAGATCCATGAACGCATGGTTTTAGTGTACACTGACACCACCCCTTCCTATGCAACCATTGCTCGCTGGAATAGGGAGTTCCGCCATGGGCGTGAGTCCATTGAAGATGACCCCCGTCCAGGACGCCCGTTAGACGTGACCAACGACGACAATGTGGCCCGTGTGGAGAGGATGATCCTTCAAAATCGACCGGTCAAAGTTGACTAAATCGGGCGAGAACTTAGAATATCACATGGAAGTGTTATCAACATCATGCACGACAATTTGGCCATGAGCAAGGTCTCTGCCTGTTGGGCCCCTAGAAAACTCTCGCCCCATGATCGACTTAAACGTTGTCAAAGTTCGGAGGAACTGCTGCTCCTGTGCAACCAAGACCCAGCGGGATTCGAGTCACGCATAGTGACAGGTGATGAAAGTCGGTCCATCACTGGGATTGCAAGACCAAGCTCGAAAGCATGGCCTGGAAGCACAGGGGCTCTCCGACCCCCATCAAGTTTCGGCTCAACCCTCATCCGGGAACATCATGGCCATCATCTTCTGGGATTCTGAGAGAGTGTTGATGGTGGACTATTCGCCTCGTGGAAGGACCATCACAGGCCAATATTACGCCGACGAACCGGCTGGGTTGAAGAAATGCATCCATCAGAAGTGGCGCGGCAAGTTGACATGCGGTGTCCTGCTCTTCCACGACAATGCCCCTGTCCACACGGCCAGAGTTGCACAAGCTACCCTGCGCGAGTGCGGATTTAAGAAGCTCAACTCTCACCTCTACAGTCAAGATCTGGCCCCTAGCGATTACTTTTTATTTCGCCAGCTCAAGGCTGCACTGCATGGACGCCGGTTTAGGGACGATGAAGATATCCAGCTCGCCTTCCAGGAGTGGATTGAACAGCAGTCGGGAGATTTCTGGTTGTCTGGAATTCGTAGCCTCAGGGACAAGTGGCGCAAGTGCATTGAAGTCAAGGGTAGTTATATTGAAAAATAATAAAACACTTTTCCTCATATCTCGTTTTCTTATATCCGAACTGCAAAACTTATTGGCCGCCCCTCATATTTTATATATTTTTTATTGTTAAGAAATTTTCTTTTTAAAGAAGTGAATTTCAAATGACTTTTTAAAATTAAATTTGAGGGGTAATGAACGAGCTTTGAGATTCCAAGGGGTGGTATTTGAAGGGTTAATTAACCTTAAATGAATCCTGGTATTTTACGAACCATTTAAGGTCAATTGCACGCACTCGCTTACGCTCCCTTTTGTTTAAACCTCCCATTGAACTGGAGCGAGGCTTATCTCTCCACTCGTCATTCACGTGCGGCCTCTCAGCTTTTGGCCGCCTATTTATGCGTGTACGGACCCACGGACTAGGTTGTGTACCCATAATTCCGTGACAATTTTGTTTAGAAATCTTAAAAAAAGAATGGTTTATTTTGATGCCATCATCGCTTTCAAGACTGTATTAACCTCACTGGAACTTAAGTTGAGGGATAAAATGAATACATCTTTGTTTGATTATATTCCATTTTTTTCTCAAATCTTTTTGATGATAAGTCATAAATCCATACCATCCATAATTTGAATGATTTCATTGAATAATAAATGGTTATTGGGAAGCAATAAAGAAAGATAGGAGTACGAGGTTGAGTAAAACTAGTAACATAAGAGAAGAGTGTAAGATAATAGAAGTTTATTTATATTTACCTTCTTCTTATAGTGGATAAATGGAAGAAATAAAAATAATACATTTTGTGGATCTACTAGTTTTCTTTGTTACTTTAATCGCTTTTAGCTCTTTTATTCCACGTTCACTCGCTTAACTTCAAACAGATATCGGGTGACCCGCCTAATCTCGGCTCGCTTTTGCAGTTATTCATCTGTTTATGGCATTAGGACTAGTTTAGTTGCATGAGCTTATGCTGAATATTTTTTGCTTTGGTTATGTTGTGTATGTTGCGGTGTTTATTTGTTCATACATTATGCAACACGACTTTTGTTTTACTATCACTTTTTTATTCACTTTCTACTTCATTTAATGTCTTTTCATATTTGAGTTTGGTGATATTACATCTTTCACGTTTTTCACTTATCGATTAATCATTTTGAGGTAGCTGATGTAACTTCGGCGTGACTTCTTGGGGTATCATGGTTATCATATCGGTAGTCTTGTATGGTTGCCATTATCAAGATTTTACAGTTTTCGATTATATGTACTTTTTGGGTTGGGCTCGTATTTAGTTTAATACTTCATTTAAGTCTGGCTTATTTGTCATGATTTTATCGTTGTTTTCTTCGTTTTAAGTAAAAAACGGGTTTCTCTCAACTCTTAGATGATATCTTCCGCTGTGGAATCGAGCCGTATGAGGGTTCATGTCCATTTATGGTTTATTCTACAAATATTGGAAGAAGTGCTTCTATTTTCCTCCATTTTTCTCAGCTCTTTCTTTGATGTTAGTAATGACTTCTGACTTCTGACTTCTTTGCTCTCTTCTTCTTGTGTTTGTATTTAATTTGAGAGCTTTGTTTTATATCATATTGGGTTAAAGTTTTTTAATTTTTGATTTTACTGTTAATTGGGATGAGAAAGAAGACGATATAATGCCATGTAAATTTCCTTTTTGTTTTTATGTTTAACCCCCCATGCAATTTTGTTGTGATCGGATTATGTAATAGGTAGGCTACTGGCACCAAATTGCAGGATTTAATAGGCCCAGCAAACACCTCCACCAAATGGACGCACCGTGGTTAAATTAAATACTAGCATACACTAATATAAAATTATTGTCTAATATTGGAATAAGGAGTTGATAATGTGTAGAATAATTTACATCTAGAAATTTTAATATAAAAATAGGGAATGTATATGTATACAAGCCAAGCAACCGTTGAAAGTAAGCGTGAGACACACAAAAGGTCATAATCACCTGTGTCAATAAGACAAGGCATAAATAAACACTTCACGTCCCAGATTAGATTTCTCGAAAGACGGAAGTCTACGGAACACCTGATAAAATACACCCAGTGACCAAAGTGTATTGAAATACATAGCCTTTCAAAACTCCGCCCAGGGGTGGAACTAATGAGCCCGGATGACAAACATTTGTCCGGCTGGTAGGTCTAGGCCACGCCTCCCTGGAAATGAGAAGAATAGAGGAGTTAAGAATTAAGCATTAGAAATCTTATTAAGTATTTTCTTACGCGTATTGGAGTTTACGAAACCACCTTTAAATTCACCAAGTCTTGTCGCTCCAGAATTTAATACATCGCGTTTAATATATATTTTGACTGTTATGCGCCTGCAAAGTAACTTCTTGACGTGCCGCTTTCCCCGTTATAGATCAATATTAGAATATAGTATATATTTTGCATCGTCCTTCTTTACCTCGATTACCCTAAACCTTCGGTAAGCCTAGCCAAAATAAGAACACAGTGAAGAAATTATCAATTGGAGATCATTCATTAATTCACCTTCAATAAGTTGCGTACAGCCATAAAACTATGACCTTGGTCACCCTGATTAACTGGTGTTGCTATTTACTCAGTAACCTGCGTATTTGGCGACCTTTCGTTCCGACCGGATACTGAAGGTATAGAAGAAATGGACGCAACAAGCCATCGCCACACAAGACAAGGTGGAGCGTTACATATACGAGTAGACAACCATCAATTTCACTAAAAAAAGAAATTTCCAGAAGCCTTTTGTACAAGCCAACTTTTATCTTCAAAAGGTAATGGTATTAATAAGAATTCTTTAATCAGCTAGAGGACGCTCCTGAAGTTCCTCAACCATCATCAGCTGTGTTACATATACGACTATGCAACCATCTTTTTATTTCGAGGAAAAAATTTCAAGAAGGTTTTGTATAAGCTAATTGTTATCTTCAACAGATAGGGAGAATGTGAATTTATTCGCAGATCTTCGTCCTTTTGATTTTTTGATAAATGAACAATAACATTCTATTCAATGGGGTTACGTAATGTTAATACTAAGAATAGCGTAATCCGCTAGACGAGTCTCCTGATGTTCATCAACTGTCTCAAGGAGAGGTACATATACGACGAGGCAATCATCTATTGCTCTAATAAGAGAAAGTAGAAGAAGGCTTTTGTATAAGCTAACGTTCAACTTCAACAGATAGGAAGAATGTAAATTTATACGAGGTACTTCACCATTTCTTTCTTTTTTTTATAAATGAACAATAAAGTTCTAGTCACTGAGCATAGGTTATGAGAATAATAAGAATTCCTTAATCGGCTAAAGAAGTCTCCTAGTGAACCTCAAACCTCTTCATGAGCGTTACATATAAGATTAGGCGACTATTCATTTCTATAAAAACAGAAATTTCAAGAAGTCTTTTGTATATACTTACGAATATCTTGATAAGAAAACGGAAAATATGACTTCATCCGATAAATGAACAATAACTTTCGACTCAAAGTGGTTAGGTATGGGTTTTATTAGTAATTCCTTATTCAGATAGAGAAGTCTCTTAGAGTTCTTCAACCCTCTTCAAGAGGGTTACATATACGACTTTGCAACCACCCATTTCTCTAAAAAGAGAAATTTCATTAAGCTTTGTGTATAAGGTTCTGTTTAACCTTAACAGAAAATAATAATAATAATAATTCGTTAATCTGCTAGAAAAGTCTCCTGGACTTCCTCAACCCTCTTTAGTAGCGTTAAATATACGTTTAGGTAATCACCCATTTCTCTAAGAAGAATAATTTCAAGATGCCTCGTGTATAAGCTAACCTGTAAATAATAGAAAACGGATTTATCCGCGGATCTTTGCCGTTTCTATTTTTTCGGTAAATGAACAATAATGTTCTACTCAATACGCTTACGTTAGGGTAGTAATAGGAATGCCTTAAATCCTTAGAGAAGTCTCCAGGATTTCCTCAATCCTCTTCAGGAGGGTTACACATACGTCTAGGCCATGGGATGTTTTGTTGCAACCAATTTTAAGACACATTTTAGGTTTTCTAGAGCAGATTATCCAAAATTTGGAAATGAAGATGAAACAAATCTGAAAGAATCATAACACCCATTTTAGGGTCTCCAAAGTTTGCTTAAAAATGATCTTTTCCTTAGGATGAGGCTTGTTGTATTCAGTTACTATAGTTTTCGTCTCCTGAGCTAGAAATGGGTAATTTTCGTACATGAAGAAAATTTTAACTTTAACTAATTATGTATTTAAGGTTTAGAAATTTTAGGTTGATGAATTTTTTGATGTATGGGAAATTTGCGAAATATTTAATGATGCTTCCTCATGGAGTGAGTTTACTTCACCTTTTCGAATATATGTTATAGATTCATTCATCGCATGTATTATTTCTTTTTTATACTAAGGGGTCTTTCTTCTATTCACTTTTAGAGGTAAGATTAGTAAAAAAACTAGAACATCAACAAGTAAGTCTCTTTGCCTCCCCATTTCTAGAATTTCTCATTAGGAGCTGCCAACAAAACAACAGTTTGGAATATATATTCAGTATTTAAAAGACAATAAATATAAAGGGAACAAGGATTCTATTCCTGAAGTATCCTATGCCCTTACTGTTATTTGGACAAAAGCAAGTATTCCACTACAGTGATCAAGAATGTTAAAACCAAATTGCTCCAACTCGTGGAAGACGTGTCTATGGTAACAAAACAAGGAATGAACGTCACTACGAGTAAGAAGTTTATCTAATCCTTGGGTTAACATTGTGATATAGCAGGCTGCCAGTCTGATGATCTCTTGGATATTGCATATGTGAAAAAGCCAGGAAAGTGCCGTGTAGAGAGCTTGAACTTCTTATTGAACAAAGAACTCGGCGTCACATGAAAATTGGAGCGGGTGTAAAAACAAGCCAAATGATTAAAAAAAGGAAAATCAGAGAAAATCGAATTCAGGTAAAAAGAAAAGAAGAGGAGTCACAAAAAGAGAAGAGATAGGAAATAAATACAATTTCAGACGAAGCCGTGATGAAGAAACTTCATCTTCTGACATTTCCGCTGATGAATGCAAGAAGGTCTTTGCGAGAAAGGAAAACGACACCATATTAATACCAACTGTCGTAGAATTGCTCATAGTCTAATCCAATAATTATTCTAGTCCTTGATCTGGACACACCGCTTTTGTCTAAGTCGATGGTATTGACCCTATGACTCAATCTACGATCATATATATATATATATATATAGGTAGTCTTTGATTCCTACTGAGGGTGCGAAAGCTGGTTAGAGGCGGGTTGTGCCGTAGCCAGGATTCTCACTATAAGAGTCCCACTTGTTACTGGGGGTAGGTTTGTGATTGTTGAATTCTAAGAGTGCATAATACAGGTAAAATAAATTAGCCGAAGAGATGCTTAGTTAAAGTCTTACCAAGGGTACGTCAAAAGGGAGGAGCCATAAATAAACACACGTACAAAAAATAAACTTTACTTTACACAAATATAATAATTAGCAATAGTTATATGGGCAAAATTAAGGATTAAATATTAAACACTGACGTTAAGCGTCTGGATTTATAATGACTCAATGGGAGTATCAATCACTGTTAATTAAATAGGTAATTTAAGAATAGAGGGACACTGGGTTTACAAATTACCATTAATTGTGATGAATTGGAGAGACGACTACTTAGGACCAGATGGGGTGGTTCGGGTGGCGTTAACACGAGTTCTCGGGGAGAGGGGGGATAAGACGCCGGGTTCGGGGCTGCTGGCTGCAGTTCCGGTTAGTTCACTCCTAACTGGATGTGACACTAACAAATAGTAACTTCCAGTAACTATTTGGATGTTCCTTTTCTTTCTCAAGTTACGTTGAGCAACAGAGCGTATTCTTCTAGTCACAGACTCTGCGGGGCGGGATTTTCTTCAGTAACACTTTGAGACAGCAACCAAGTTGACTCAACGGCGCGTTGACAGTCAATACGTTACGGCAACGACCCTCGTTCAACGTGAGGATTACGCGAGTAGGTTTTGGACACTGCTGTAAAGGGGTGAACGGCGAGGTTATTTATATCGCGGATTGTGGGAAATCGAGAGGTAGATTCCACTCACGACAATTCGCTTATCGCAGCGCCTTCTGGACAATCTCCATGGTATCATAAAGAAGGCAACTAGAATTTGGGCTTCTCTGTGAGATAGGCCTTCTTTCGTCAGACTTGCTGTCGCCAGTTTGGGGAAGGGGGGGGGGGGTGGACAGAGGAGACGAAGGTCAACTCAAACGACAAATTTCTTTCGTTCCCACGATTGTCTGGCGGAATGTGAGTATATACGTTCCCTCCCCTGACACGCCTACCTATTTCGAGGAACATTATTCTGCCATGAAATAAGGAGAAATATGAAAATTAACTTCACCGGGGAAATTTATAATTATCTTCCTCGACTCGAACAATTGAGTCGGTAATTTTATCAAAACCATTAGGAATTTACCGTTGTATCAAATGGCTACAAAATACTACTGCTACGTCAGTTTCTCTAATTTACATATACAAAACAAAACAAAACAAATACATAGTACAGGCAAGAAATAATTATTTATACAAAGGGATACACACAAAAAAATAAATAGTTGACTATTAATCGCTATCTGAAATTTGGTTTCTCGAAAGGCTATCTGCGAGTACATTGTCAGACCCTTTTAGATACCTGATTTCATAACGGTAGTCCGCTAGCAATAATGACCAGCGCATTAGCCTGCCGTTTCGGTTTTTCAAGTTTTTAAGTAGGCTAACGGTCTATGATCAGTCTCTATGAGGAATGGACGACCAACCAGATATATTCAAAATTTTGTAATCGCAAAGACAATCGCTAGAGTTTCCAGTTCTACCGTTGCGTATCCCCTACTGTGAGCCGTCAGTCGGCGACTCGCATAGCTTATAGGAGCGGGTTCTTGGTCCTCGTCGTATTGGAGTAATACGCAGCCAATACCCATGTGGGAGGCATCTGTCCTTACGCCAATTTTTTTAGAGGGTTCGGCAGTTTTAAGATTAGAGCGGAGACTAGCTTCTCTTTGAGTTCTTCAAAGTGCGCTTTGGCGTCGGGGTTCCACTGGAGGGGGTCCGGGAGTTTCTTTTTTAGCAGATTGTTTAGGGAAGCTGCTACAGAAGCGAATTGGGGTACGAAGCGGCGGTAAAACGAAGCAGCACCGAGGAAAGACTGTAATTGCTTCATGGTGCGCGGTAGGGGCATATTTACAATAGCCTTTACCTTCTCTTTCTGTCGGGCCAGATGACTTTCGCCTATTTTAAATCCAAGTTATTCTATGGATTTATTAGAAAAATGGCCTTTTGAGGGTTTAATCGTTAAGCCATAATGCTTTAAGCGTTCTAAAAGCGGGCGGAGAGACAAGATATGGTCGTTCCATGAACGTGTAGCCACATGCACGTTATCAAAATAAAAGGAAACGTTTTTTAAACCGTCTATTACACGGCGCATTATGCGGTTGTAGCTACTGCAGGCAGTGACTAGGCCAAAAGGAAGACCAGTGAATTCCATTAAACCTTTGTCTGTAGGAAAGGCTGTTAGTTTCCTCGCTGATGCCTTTAGGGGAATCTGATAATAGGCCTTACATAGGTCTATCTCAGTGATGTAGGCGGCTCCTTCGAAGAGATGTAAATTTTAGGCAATTAGGGGGAGAGGCTCGGCGTCGAACACGGTGACGGTGTTTAACTTTGAAAAATCGACGCACATCCTAAAGGACTGGACTGGCTTGCGGACCATGACTATTGGGGAACAGTAGTTGGACGTAGATGGCTCGATAATCCCTAATTGCAAAAGATTGTCGACTTTCTCATTGAAAACGTCTCTTAGGTGCACCGGTACGGGATAGGGCTTAAATCGCATAGGTTCGAGCAGAGGGAGGGCGATATCATGTTTGAACTGAGTCGAGCATCCTGGTGACTCGAAAATGACGTCACTAAATTCTTCTAAAAGCGCCATCATTTGGTTCCTTTGGGCAAAGGTGAGGTCGGAGTTTACATCCAACTCGGGGAAAGGTTATTTTATGGGGGACAGCTTGGACGGGATGATGGGGAGGGGACAATCTTTGCTTGCCTCTACGCAAATCGAATTGACAATATTTAGGGGGTTGTTTGGGTGAACGGTGTCAATTACCGTTTTTTCGTCGAAGGCGACTCTCAAGAAGGGTGTCTTGAAATGACTGGGGTTCTTTGCAGGGGAGCTGGGGCTATTCGACCTTTTGACCGTGTAATCTGGCACAAATCGCACGTTTTGCCAAATTCTGCAATATCTTTGGCTGCACCGGGCCAAAAAAAGTATTTAAATACTCGCTGAGAAGTCTCTTTATGGCCGAAATTACCGGCCATGGTACTTTCATGTGCTACTCAAAGATTTGTTCTACATGTGGGCGCGAAATACACATGACCTTGGAAGGTGGGTCCGACTCATCTCGTGAGGTGCGAAACAGAAGGGTGTCGTTAATGATGTACCTCATGGGACGGTTCCCTCGAACGATCACCTCTTCGTTCTTTCCGGCCTTTTCCCAAAGGGATTGAAGTAAAGTGCAGCTCTGCTGAGCTCTGAGGAATTGTGCATTACTCGTTGGGACCTCTAAGGGAGCTTCTGGGGCGAAAAGGCGTGTTGGGGGAGAGGCCTCGCGGCTAGCTTGCGTTGGAGTGACGACAGCTTGAGTCACTTCACTCGGGGAGAGTAGTGCGCTCTGGCCAATGAGTACTGAGCAAAATTTGATGGGGGCTGCCACTACGTCGGCCCAACCAGTGAAATATTTACACTGTACATAGCAGCAGATTACCGGAAATCTATTTTCTCGACCCAAGAAGTCGTGTACAATTGCGTACTTCTTATTTTGGGGGTCGACAGGGAGAGCAATTTGTCTGACACCACAATGCATGTGCACCCTGTGTCTCTGACGAGGGTGGACACTTTACAGCCATTGATCGAGTCAGTTTCGAAATTTAGTCCTCTGGGGGAACTCTTGTTGAACAGGAAGTTCACTTGAAATTCCTGTGGGGATGGAGTTGAGGGGGATGACGTAAGCGTGGCCGGCTGTTCCGGGGGAAGGGTAGCAGTTACTTTGTGGACTTGTTGGCTCTGGGTGGGACGTAGGCTGAAATTCCCTACACATTGGGACTTATAATGGCAGGGGGAACCGCAGGAGTAGCATATAACCTGCTTATTCTGGTGCTGGTTATTGTAAGTGGTATTGCAGACTGGGGGTTTTCTGTCTTCGTGGGCTACAAAAGGCTTATTCTCTGGCCTGAACGGGGCTGTGCTCTTTATCAATGGAGGGGGTTTCCTTTGTTGGGACTCCCATTGACTAAATTTATTCTTCGGGGACGGGGGACTATTTTTCCGGGTATCCTGTAGGTATAGGCGATGATTTGTCGCATGGAGATCGGCTTCCTCGAGGCATTCTTGAAAGGTAGACGCTCGGCGGTCTTGCACGAATGGTCAGATCTCCTTGGGGAGGGTGGACAATAGCTGGTATTTTAACATAAAATCAATCAGGGCCTCATACTCTGATTCGACTTTGAGGATTCTAACCAGAAGTGGAGGTTTCGCTTCAGGATATATCCAAAATGTTGGTAAGTTTGATCAGGCTGGATTTTAGCCGATCTAAACTTAGCGCGGTAGAACTGAGGGTTCAAGTTGAAGGCGGATAGCAATTCGGCCTTCAAGGTGCTATAGTCTATTGTAGCTTCATGTGGTAACGAGATGAAAATTTCTCTTAAGAGCGGAATGAGCAATGGGAGCAATCTACTGACTCCTTCGGATTCTAGGGCCCATCCGTTTACCTCAAAGATCTTTTCAAAATGTGTTAAGTATGAGCACAAATCTTCTTCGTCCTTATATTGGGGGAGTTTCATAAGGGGGGCCTGGGGTTGATGATCACGGGATCCAACAGAAATCACTTCAACTTGGTCTCTGCTTAATTTCATGTTTTCGAATCCTTTCCCTTTCTTTAAATTCTAACGCTTCTTTTCTTCTCCTTTCTTCCAATTCTAACGCTTCTTTTCTTACTTCCATTTCTTATACTTTTTTTCTTATCCTTTCTCCCAATTCTAACTCTTCTTTTCTTACTTCCATTTCTAACACTTCTTTTCTTCTCCTTTCTTTAAATTCTTTTGTTCTTCTCCTTTCTACCAATTCTTCTTTTCTTTCTTCCATTTCACGTGCTCTTTCCTCTCGCTGTTCGCTTTGGACGAATTCCTTTAGTTCCTGTCCTGTGAGACCGAGAGCTTGTCCTTGCTTGACGAAAACTTCAAACGATTGTGAAGCCATTGCTGCTCTTGCTGACGTAACTGGTGACTCATGAAAAAACTTATACACCTGGTAAGAGAATTAGAACCTGCGATTGTTCCTAACCGATACAATCTAATAACTAATCCCCAAAATAACGAATATTTTCCTAGCTTTGTTTTTGCAATCTGGAAAGGGTTATTAATGGTTATTATTTATATACCTTCTGGGAATAGACTATAATTATTAAAATTTTGGTTAGTTTATTTGGGTCTCCTTGAACGTTGTCAAATTTTAGGCTATATGAGTTCGCTACCTCAAAAATTTAATCCCTTAAAGTGACACCACTTTTATATATGACGTAGAATTGCTCATAGTCTGGTCCAATAATTATTCTAGTCCTTGATCTGGACACACCGCTTTTGTCTAAGTCGATGGTATTGACCCTATGACTCAATCTACGATCATATATATATATATATATATATATATATATATATATATATATATATAGGTAGGCTTTAATTCCTACTGAACGTGCAAAAGTTGGTTAGAGGAGGGTTGTGCTGTAGCCAGGATTCTCACTATAAAAGTCTCACTTATTACTGGGGGGAGGTTTGTGATTGTTGAATTTTCTAAGAGTGCATAATACAGGTTGAATTAATTAGCCGAAGGGATGCTTAATTATAGTCTTGCCAAGGGTACGTCAAAAGGGAGGAGCCACAAATAAACACACGTACAAAAAATAAACTTTACTTTACACAAATATAATAATTAGCAATAGTAAATGGGCAAAAATAAGGATTAAATTTTAAACACTGACGTTAAGCGTCTAGATTTATAATGACTCAATGGGAGTATCAATCACTGTTAATTAAATAGGTAATTTAAGAATAGAGGGACACTGGGTTTACAAATTACCATTAATTGTGATGAATTGGAGAGACGACTACTTAGGACCAGACGGGGTGGTTCGGGTGGCGTTAACACGAGTTTTCGGGGAGAGGGGGGATAAGACGACGGGTTCGGGGCTGCTGGCTGCAGTTCCGGTTAGTTCACTCCTAACTGGATGTGACACTAACAAATAGTAACTTCCAGTAACTATTTGGATGTTCCCTTTCTTTCTCAAGTTACGTTGAGCAACAGAGCGTATTCTTCTAGTCACAGACTCTGCGGGGCGGGATTTTCTTCAGGAACACTTTTAGACAGCGACCAAGTTGACTCGACGGCGCGTTGACAGTCGATACGTTAAGGCAACGACCCTCGTTCAACGTGAGGATTACGCGAGTAGGTTTTGGACACTGCTGTAATGGGGTGAACGGCGAGGTTATTTATATCGCGGATTGTGGGAAATCGAGAGGTAGATTCCACTCACGACAATTCGCTTATCGCAGCGCCTTCTGGACAATCTCCATGGTATCATAAAGAAGGCAAATAGAATTTAGGCTTCTCTGTGAGATAGGTCTTCTTTCGTCAGACTTCCTGTCGCCCGTTGGGGGAAGAGTGGTTGCAGGTACACGGCTTCTTCTTCCACGGGGAGCAGCACGGGCAACAGCAGGTGGAGCAGCAGGGCCAGCAACAGGGGCAGTGGCAGTTAGAGCATCAGGGCGAGTAACAGGGGCAGTAGCAGGTGGAGCAGCGGGGCCTGCTACAGGCAAGGCAGGGCTACCACGCATTACTTTCCTTCTTTTCTTTCTTGATTATCCATCATCCAAGTCACTATTGTCACTGCTGTCACTGTCACCCGGTTGTAGCACATATTCAGCTTCAATGTCACTGTCATAAAAACTTTCACATTCCAAATTGTCACCTTCTTCATCAGAACTGTTCAATAAATATTGTCTATTTCACTCTGTGCAATTGATTTCTTAGGCAAAGCCACGTTCAATAATCCTGTAATCTGAAAGGGTAAAAAATATTTGTAAGTAACTCACAAACACTGTTTACGCCGATCACTAAAATAGTACGTAAACACTAACCCCTGGTAGGTGCCACCCGACGTGCACAACATCCTGTATCACTAACCACAGGTATAACGTACCCAAACGTAGGCCTACAACACGGGGGAGTAGAGAGAACGAGACGACGTGACATTCCCCTACGCTGTCGAGCAGGCAACTGCATGTATTTAGCACGTGGGCACCCTCGCAACGCTGGAACCATACGCATTGAAAATGACGTCGTTGCTCTGAGTACCTCCTACCCATGGTTAGTGTTCTAGGGTTAAGAGGGTGGCTTTCTAGTCTCAGAGATCCTAAACTATGCATCTACCCAATATTAGGGCATGAACATCTTCATCCAGGTCTTCCCTACAAAACTTTTCTGTGGCCCTCATATTAGAAACGATCCCACGCCACTCTTCTTCCTTTTGACACCCCCAGTGTTTTTCGTACACGGCAGAGCGGTACTTCATCCAAGAGGCCTTCCATACCTTATATGTACTCCGTTGTATTGAATTTGTTCCGTCTGACGATTCCTTGCGGGGGATTTCTATATTCTCATATTTCTCTGACCACAAATATTTGATTTGCAGGATACAATTGGTCAGTCGCTAGCTTTCGATCACACAGAAAAGCTTTGCTGATTCTCTGGCCAAAAATTCGCTCATATAATTCCTATTTAATTCACATATGATATCTTTAGTACAAATCTCCATGTTGTTCTTCACTGAAACATCAGCGTCTCAACAAACTTCACTGCATTATGTTCCTAATTCTTTACTGGTTTTCATATTTCTTTGTCCAGACCATAAAGCTGTGTCGTTGGTTTCTCTCCACCTGGGACATACTAGGTTAGCACACCTTTTCACCCCTTTTAAATCTCTCCACAACTTTTCATTTAGTCTAAATCTTCTCTTTTCCCCGTAAGAAGGCTTGAGATATACGAGGGGTATAATACTCCGGAACGTCAATATGGCTAGTATTTTTAAACGTCCCGGCCCCAAAAGTATCAGAAGGACCTCTAGCTACATAACTTTCACTCTTTCGACAACGTCTTACTAAAAATTTTCTTTAAAGCTCTCTCTTAACTTTCTTAGTGGTGGGGCCTTGATGCTTTTGCCGTTTAAATACATGAAAAACTTTTCCCGCGATCTCCCTTCCACTTCTAACTCTTGCTGTGTTGAAATCACCGTTTCTGACGTAGTCTTGTCTTTGAATACCCAATCAATTCCATACTCATACACCACCCCTCTGTCTACCCTTCTTCAGACCACTCAGGTTTAATCTCATAAGCATTCACATGCTGCTATATAAATAAATTTTCTCCTTTTTTCTACCATTCTTCCCTACTCCTTTTAAACCAGTTTCCACCTGCTCACCTACCCATATTTCACTTTATCCTGCTTCTTTGAAAATTATTGATTTCACTCCGAGTTAAGCATAGGAATCAATCGGCGCGCATCCCAATCACCGTACAATAAATTCCAATTTGTCTGGATCATCTTTTGACCGAAAATGATAGTTAAATTACAGGACAGTCAATTGATATGAGACGGAAACCAAGGACATAACAACCTTTGTTTGTCGCATAAATCCCATGCCTGCGTTTGGTGCCTGTCAGGTATTGTCATATTGAAATTAGAAATATTTTGATTTCTGCGTGTAAGTGTAGGATGTTGGGTGGATTGTGTGCATATTATAATAATTTTAAGTTCTTAAGTTTGGAATTTATATTATAGGCCTTCGTTAGCTTCGAAAAATGTTGGATACCAATATGGTGCTCTTTGATTGAGGAAGGTGCGGATGAACTGTTTGTCTTGTGTAATTAAATACTCATTTCGTCAAAAGACCTAGAGTTCTAGTTCTTTAAAAGTATTGACTTTCCTCGTAAATTTGTTTTCCGTTATTTTTTATAGTGAAGTTCATGTAAGTGTGAAGTAAGATTCTCAGGTGTTTGCAAGTTTTGTAAAAAAAAGACTTGTCATATCAGTGACTTTTGCTCATCTATTTGATTCGTAATTGAGTTTTGTGAATAAACAAAAGGAGTCGAAGTTCATTTGATTTTGTTTATGTCATTGTTCTTGTAGTGATTATGCTTCTATCTAGGGTTGCTATTGCTGATTTAATTTTAAGATGTATTGTAGTTATAAAAATGTCGTCTACGCATTTGTAGTTATAAAGAATCAGGAATATTGGTTGCATTAGTTCCTAAGTGAATACAATGAAAGGTAGTAGGTAAGAACATGTGTTTGAGTATTTTGAGTCGCGAGAGAATCTATGTAGTCACGGACGACTCTACATCTCACTATGTCGTCGGTCGGGTGGTCTATCGTTTTTGTAATAACATACTAACTAATGGCCGATTCTAACGCAATTTGAAACCTTCATTTGTTTTACATTTGCTTTCAAATGATATAATTACTGAGGTGCTCTAACAGGATAGCCAGGGAATTAATTTGTGTTGTCAATAAAATCATAATTATTCGGCTGGTTCTAACGAAATTTGAAACCCTTATGTTGTCTTACATTCGCTTTTGATCATTGAATTGCACAGGTCTTCCCAAAGTTAGTCCGGGAATTAATGAAAGTTTTGAAGGTCGTATGGGCATAAATCAGAATAATGAGACCACGCGACTTTTTGGTCAGCAGACCTTGTTACCATAGTGAGGTTGCAGTGTTGCTTTGTTGCTGCAATTTTATTATTGCGAGAAATTAATGATTCATATGTCAGAGCATTTGCTGATTAGATTATATGAATTTTCTTTAGGGTTCTCCAAACTTGTGTGGAATTCACTTTGTGATTTATAGAACTTTAATTTTTGTTCTAGTTTTTCAATTTTTTGTTCTGTTTCGATTACTAATACGCATAATGTGATGTTGAATTTGTTGTTCTTCTATTGTATTTAAAATGTTTCTTTTGGCTGAAATTTCTTGTTTGTTTTGAATTGTATTCGTTTCTCCGTACATAGGAATTAGGCTCTGTCAAATTATCAACTTTCAAATACCATAAATGCGAGGGTGCTAAAAAGTTGCAGCAAGACATGAAAATTCTAAAGATATTTTTGTTATTTTAATATAATTTAGTTCTGGTTATTAACAGTGAATTGAAATGCTGTGACTTTTAATTTGATTGAATTCACTGTTTTTTCTTATTTCACAGGTTGCTACATATTCATCCGTTTGCTGTAGATTACTTAACCGTCAGTGCTACGATATAATCCAGTGAGAATTCACTTACAATGGCTTTTATAATTAGGAGAGTACTGAAAAACTTAATTGGAAATGTTAGAGTTTTAACTTTGTGAACTCTTCTTGTAGATCTATTGCTCAGAGAACAAATTAGTGAGCATGTTATAAAATACCCAGAAGTAAGTCTTACAGAGGATATCTACTATAAATTGCTCGAAAAGTGGGAAAGAGCCAACAGTTCTTTTGTAGCTGCCGTAATAAATTAAAGCACTAAATCTTAAACAAGATTCAAGAGTACTGGGACAAGGCAAAAACATATCTCTTAGGAGAGGACAGCTACATGTTAAAGTGGCTTTCATTGCAAAACTTGACAAAAATTTTGACATCCTCAGTACCAAGTGTTAAATTGTTCTTTGTTGTGAATTTAGCTGCCCTCATTACAAAAACGAAACTTACATTAATTTTACGTGAACTGAGGGGATGAGGAACACTGTGAAGCATGTTACTTTCATTAAAGGTCAGTGACAAAAGTTAGGTTCTACTGCACTACGTCAGATTGGCTTGCCAGATAAACCTGAAACAAGAGGAAAAGTCCCTCCAATAACCTGCGGCATTTTGTGTTAAGATGATAAATGGTTATTACATTGATGGTTTCCAATGGTTCAAATCATTTACAAGTGCCTTTCAATAGCTAAATGAGTCTTCTGCCACTAGATCGTGTCACTCAGCGCCAATCCTAAAGGCAGATTCAAAATATCTAGGGTGAATAACCCTATGTCCCATGGTCATAAGGGTCATTTCATAGCTCTAAATGTGTACAATTAAACTTCACTTCTTTTAAAAAAAGACCCGACGCCTTGAACTGGGGCTTCACCACAGGTAATAAATAGAAAAAAATCAAATCGAAGAAGCGATAAGAAAGTGAAAGTAGAAGAGTTGGTTAATGACATCAAGTGAAATTATTTTCTCTGCTGATGAAAATGAACGACAAATAGATTATTCTCGAAATGAGAATGATTTAAGTTATAAAGTATCATTAAAAATGCCAAGCACATCTTCAACATGCATTAAAAACCACAGGACAACACATTAGAAATTCCGAATATTGTTATGCATATTATTAGATATGGTGTTGGCCAACGCGCCACAGATGTCTTTACCATGCTACTTCATGGTGCTAGGTTGATCACTGGAGAGGACAAGAGAATTATAAAATAATGGCAAGAGGGCCCAAGAAATATTTATGCGATTCCTAGAACACGATTTTGATGAAGTTTGTAAGAAAAGTGAAATAGGCTGCCATTTCTATGACGGCCTTCAAGATACAACTATGGTTATGCTCAAATTAGACAACTAAGATCCTAATTCCCCCAGCATCATCTACCAGGTAGAAGATATCTCTACCAGTCCACCATTGAGAAAAGCTCAAAGACTATAAACCCTGCTGAGGTTTTTGCTGATAATCTTTTAGATTTCAGGAAGAAGGTTATTGATAAAAAGCATCCAAGCCAAGGAAGGTGATACTATAAATGTTAACACTGGCTGGGAGGGTGGTACCATGCATTGCGTATGTGTCAATCTTGACCTTAAATTGATCTTTTTGTTTGGTACCCTTCACTGTAACGTATTACCCATGTCATACTTGATCACAGCACTGAATAGAAATACCTCGTTTAACAACAAGCGTACCAGTAATATTGGCAAGCAGCTAGATAATACAATCCAAATTGTAATCTATCCTTTATTCACTAAACTTTCAATTACATACACTCTTACTTTATTGATTGACAATGTCGTAAAGGATCTCTCTGTTGATCAAGCATACGGCTATAGATCATACAGGCAATAGGACCGGAGAACTTCTCAAGATCCTGCCCTTCTTTAAATTGGTCCAGTGAGCCAGTCTAAGTGGCTGACAATAACAAACATGCTTTATCGCATATGGGTTTCAAAACATGGCCTTAGAAGAAGAACTCTCAACAACTTGAGAGTACACATTGTTGATGTGTACTACGCCTCTTTGTTCAACATCAATGTAAACAACATTCCTGGGTGGAAGGCTCGCGCTACCTCTTGTTTCAGCCTCGGCTATTTAATCTGAAATTAAGTCTGTAGTGTATACGGTTTTGCCAACCATCAACCACTCAGCAAAAATTGTTGACCTTAAAGGTGGAGATGATTACTCACTGTGAGATATTTCTGTAGTTTGCTGGAAGACACCTTTCATCAACCCCACTGCTTCTTCCTTATTGCAGCTGACAGACTTGTCTGACTGGGTATTTAAACCTCATTTAACATGTAAACTGACTACATCGTCAGTAAAGAAGTTCCTTGACAAGCCTATGCACGTTTCACAGTGGCAATATCATGCTGCCTCAAAAGAGAAGTGTGAAGCAAATCCGAGAAACAGCAGGAAGGGTAAATAAACTTGAGAAATGTGAGACTATATCAAAGGCCATGAAGTATTTCGGCGGCTCATGTCGAAGAACGAGTCAAAGCAAGAATTGATTAAATTTGTTTATTTTTTTTTTAGTGATATCATCACGTTCTAATGTTGTGTCATTACAATAATATGTTTCATGAATACTGGAATATGTTTTATCCAAATAATTAAATGTCTATAACAATATTACATGCTATTTTGAAAAGCTACTATTAATATCTGTTGTTTTCCTGGAGGAATTTTTTAGGGTTGTATTCAAAGGGAGATTTTCCAGGCTAAATGTTGGGTAATTACGAATATAAGAACAGATTTGAATTTTTCACACCCAAACACATTTTTAGAACCCAAACTAGAAGGAAATGGTAAAAAAATCATTTTTATCCCACAAATTGACATATCCTACTGTTATGGGCTTTATAACAACCTTTATTTATCGTTATTTTATCAAAATCTTAGATAATAGCGGTAATCATAAATCACAGCATGCGTTTGCTTGATTGTTCTTAGCATCTTGGATAGTTTCATGTGTGTGATAGTGCTCTGGGTGAGGATTGATAAATAATTTTTAATTGAAAATATGTGAAAGAGTTCTGCTTCTAGTACTAGAACTGGTTCGCTAAATTACCTGTATCAAGGTGAGTCCCGGCGGTGAGCCCGAAAGCACCAGGCGGTGGTCCTCTTTGGAGAAATGTGCCAGGAAGTATTATATGTTTTGACATCAAACAGCTTTCATTTGGATCCTTCCTCGCCCTGGGACAAAGGAATCTGTTCCTCGTCAGAGGTATGTGAATATAGATAACTATTGGCAGGATTCCTTGGAATAGAGAGTGTGTGCGTGTTGTGATGAGCAGATGAGAAAGGTAAGAAAGCAGTCTTGTAATTGTTTATGTGTATGATGAGAAATGTAAGACTACCCACCCAATTACAGACTGAGCACAGCGTGTCCACCAATTAGTAGTGTCGTAGAATGCCGAGCTAATATATATTTATTTGTTTTATTAACTTTTAATAAACTAAATAACTTTAAATTGAGGCGTAGGTTCGTGCCTCGGGGATCGCTTGAGGATCGGGGTCTAAGAGTGCTAAACTTTATTTTTATTCTAGTGAATGAATAAACTGGGTTTCTTCCTTGACTTTATCAAATATTGCCACTTTAACTCGTACGGGGATAATTAAAACAGTGTATTTACTAAAGAAAAATAGACTTTAATGAACATAACCCATCTCTCTAAATAACATACAATAAATACAGATCTAAAACACTTAAAAAACGAAAATGGGATTACTGGGTGAGCTCTCGCAGCTCGCTTCGAGATAAAATTTTACGGGGGGAACAATTTTTAAGTTAATAGCTTTGTCCTTAGTCAGACATCCAATAAACTAATTTTTATGCACGGGAACATAAATACCAGGATTATTCTTTACTTAAATAAGGTAATAGAGATTAATACCAGTTTCTATTTAGAATATCTTCGGGGATTTTTGTTCCTGAGATGCGTAGCCCGAGTAGTTTGCAGTTTGCTCCCCAAGATGGCGTTACTCCGGCCTAACGGTAGATAAGTGACGTCACAGGGAATTTCGAGTTTGCGTAAGAGAATCAAAACAAAGACGCCGATGAGGTGGGTGATTTCTCGTACGCTTATGACCTTGAAAAGGTTTCTAATCTTGGGATATGTTTATATTATTTTCTAGCGATTTGGGTCTCGCTTATATTATTTTGATTTTGGATGAGAAATCTATCTAGTTTGGAGTTGTCAAACTCCGATAGAATAAGATTTGGTGTCCTCAATCTGTGTTGGTTGATACTCACTAATCTTGGGGCTCGAACGGCGCCGAGCTTCCTTGGTACAATCTGGTATTTTACAAGGACTGCAAATTCTTCTTAACTTGCAATAACTTTGTACTGGTGATTTTTGAGTCTTCTTGTCAAACTCGAAAAATCTTCTGTCAACCGGTGACTTTCTTGTCTCTTCGGTGAGAACGAACAAAAAGCCTGGTTTACACGGGTCATCCTGTTATATACCCAACTTACTCCCGCTGAGGTGGGTGGGGAGGTGGATGGGGGGGGGGCTCGCAAGGTGAGACGTCAGGTTGGTCTCCCACACTTTTGCGTCTTGTGGCTCGGAGAGGGGGTAATACGATATCGGCAGTTCGCACTTTTGAATGTGTTGTTTATAAGAGCACCCTCGAAGGGCCTGCCTTTTAGAGCTTAGGTCAGGAACCAGTCTCGTATCACTTACCCTTTTGCCCGTTATCCTATGTTACCGGAGAACATCGAAGGGGCAAAGCTAAACCCAGATGTCTTATTTTTTCCTTAGACTTGATACATATATATATATATATATATATATATATATATATATATATATATATATATATATATATATAGTACAAGAAAATAAGAGTTGGACGCGAATGAGCAAATGAGACAAGGAACCGGAGGTTTTTAAAGGCAAGAGAGAGGGACATTAGAAGAATCCAGAATCGAAGGGAGCAGAGGGCGGCACAGTGAAAGCAATCCTTTACCAAGAAGACAGAAATAACGCCAGGGGAAAAAAGTTTTGAATTCCTGGCCGGGACAGGAATTCAAAACTCATCTTACCCGCCAATTAGAGAATTGACTTATCTTCCATTTCAGCCATAATGTAAACATCGCTGTTGTTTGGAAATTCAATCTACTTTATTTATCTGTCTGTCTTTTTCTCCATTTATAAAAGTAAATGTAACCGAATCATGTTCTTCAGACATGATTACATTTGATTTTACCCTTGTGGCTCCCTGAAAGATGCAGTTTATGGTACAAGACGTACAACACTCGAACACCTGAAACATTTAATTATCAAAAAGAGTTGGACCATTACTGCATCCACACTAGCCAAGGTCTAAGAATCAGTTAGTAGACAGATTCAGAAGGGCATTCATTCCAATGCAGAGCATTTTGAGCACTTGACGTAGTTAATTAAACTTTATATACGAAAAACTTGATATAATATTTTCATTACTAAGATCACTAATCTACATTTCATTGGCGATTGATATGTGAATAAAATATTATAGTATGTTTCAAATGAGCACCCTACTAGTTAAAAGATTTGCCTGCAGCCAGTCATAAAAAAGTTGCAGAGCCCTATAAGTAAGATAAAAGGTAATTAGCATTCAAAGCGCCCCCATCAAGGGATAGAAAAATAGGGCTTCACTTACCCGTAAAGAGACCACCTTGGCAGAGGCCTTTAAAACAACGTCATGAAAGCATCAAGGGATATGCTTTAAGATCGTCCTGTTGAAGGAATCTATAGATAAAAGTTTAGAGCGGCGCCAAGAAAAAACCCTAGAAATTGGTGAGTTATCGGGGCCCACTCCTAAAAGGCACACCGAGATTGGCTCTAGAGGGTCGGTATGAAGGCATCTAAAGGAACGACAATTAGAGAGATGTTTTGAGAAAGCCCTCATGACGGCATCTAGAAATAGAACTATAAAGAGATTGCCCTGACTTGCCTTAAATCTTTTCTCTAAATGCAAATATGACAAAATCCACATTAGTGAATTTGTCAGAAGGAAAAATGATGGCAGTTTTGTAATTAAGCGACACTTGCCTTTGATTCGGTGCAAAAACCTTAATTTGGCTGATCCAAGCTGACTTAAACTATTTCTTGTTGATCGAACTGTCCCTCAGAAATTACTCAGAAAACTGTAAAGTAATCTATTTATCCATCCATCCATCGATACAACTTTCTATTCAGCTATCTTTCTATCATTCTATCCATCCATCAATCTAACCATCTATCAATCTATCTATCTAATAATCCAACCATCTATTAATCCATCCACCCTTCCACAAATCCATCCATCCGGATATCCACCTATCTATCTATCTCTCTCTCTCTCTCTCTCTCTCTATATATATATATATATATATATAGAGAGAGAGAGAGGGAGAAAGAGAGAGAGAGAGAGAGAGAGAGAGAGAGAGAAACGGTGAGAAACAGAGCGAGTGAGATATAGTTACTAAATTTAATAAACTATTATGAAATGTTCAACTTCATTTAAAAATGTATATTTCTTTTGCAAATTGTCTTTAAACCATTCTAGTAACAAAGGCAAATTCCGCACTTCTATTACGTTCAAAAGTTATAATCGAGTATAGTTAATTATCTACAGGTCCCTATTTTTTATTTTTAATGTCTTCTATAAATACTCCTGTAATCCACTTATTTATTTCCTCTCACATCATTAAATAATTTCAGTGTGACTTTACGTGAAATATCGGCAATTTATTAATGGAGAATGATCATAAAGATGATAAATATGTCTTAAATTCTTAAAACTTGATCACTTTCATAAAATAATGGGGCAGTATATGTGGTCTTAAGGGATCCCCATGATCTACACCAAATTTAAGATTGTGGCGTTTTATCAAATGGAGCTTGATTATTACGTAAAAAATGTGTTAATTCAAACTCTAAAAATAATACTTAAAATATTAAATCCATCATGCAAGGCATTTACAACATTTGGTCATCCATGACAAATGGAAGTAAATAAAATACAATCCTATATTTAGCGGGGATATGCTATAGATTTATCTTTAAAAAATTTATTTCATAAATTTAAATTTAACTAGTTAATTAGTTATAGATGTATTCATTCAAAAGAAATCTTTTGAAAGTAGAACGATTTCTTAATTTTGTACCACAATTAAAGGACTTGTTTCTGTCACATCACGCCTCATCCTTCAGCTCTACGTAGACTGACAAATTTAGACCTAGGACATTATTATATACAAAATGAGAAAGGACCAGACCGACAAAAAATAATAATGATAAAAAATAGAGAGATCAAAAATACAAAAACAAAGTCGAGCATATTTAAAAAGTTGGGCTGCCTCTTCTTAATAATGGGGATATTACTATCTGGTAAGGTTTAAATGATCTAATGACCTCGTTGATTCGTTTCCTGTGCGTGCAGAATATGTTTGTTCGTGATCCTTCTGAAATAGCAATGTCCAATTTGTCATATGTATATTAGTTCACAATGCTTACATGGGATTATCTACGCAGCTACTTTATTATGGGAGGCAATAATTCTTTTTTTAAATGAATTTGAGAATTTAAAGTGCAGAAGTGTGAACGGATGCGGATTTGTCGTCTCTGGCTGGCTGAATTCGAACGAACGGTGCGGATTTGTCGTCTATGGTTTGCTGAATTCTAACCAAATGGTCAGAAAGGGTTCTCAAATTTTGCTACCGGAGATGAGTGTTGGATTTCTTTCCTAACCACCAGAGAGAAGCAGACCAACATGATGTGGTTGAGTGATAAAGAGCCTCGATCTCAGATTTGGAAGGAAGGATTTCTCAACAGGAAACGCTTTTTCCCCCCTCTTCTTCGATCCTCAAGGACCAATATACAGGGATGTAGTGCCTCGAGCGGTCTACTATTACAGGGAAGTTATACATTTACCAAGTCTTTCATCTCAAGTTCTGGAACATCAGGCCAAGTTCACACCAACCCGCCACCGATCGTGCCTTTTGATGTACCACGACCATGCTGCGCCCTACGAAGCACGCCTGACTGTGTAATTTCTGGACCAGCAGGATATCACACTTCTTTGTCATCCATTCTACTCACCTACAATTGCTCTCGGTAATTTGGGGTTGTTTCCAAAGATCAAAGGTGCGATTGCAGGGAAGCAGTTTCATTGTATCCAAAACCTGGCACGAACAGCCAATTCAGTGCTACGAGGTATACCAGCTTCTGAAGACACCGACGGCTTCATGGTTGGATTTACCTCTGTTCTACCAAAATATACGGTCTCCCTGTCCTTACTTTCTGATCATCCCTCATACTTTGGCTTAAGATCATTCTTACTGAGATTTGATTCGTTGATTTAATCATTTCTAGTTTTTAAATTACGATAAAATGTTTTTTCTTGCATAAAATGTACTTTAGTAATATAAAGTATAGTAGAGTAAAGGCAATAAAGATGTTATGAATCTTCTGAATTTCACTCTCGATGAATTTACGATCATATATTTTGTAAACATGTAGTCACTTCGATGAGAGTACAAATGTGTGTAAGCATTTTAATGAGTAAAGTGGAGTAACTTGGAGATAGACGGACACTATCACGGTGAATGGGCACATAGATGAAGAGGAATGTGAAGTTTGATTCCTTATTTAATTAAAATTTAATAGAGGAATGGAGTTATTAAGTTGGAATATGACTCTATTAGGAACGTATTCAAATTGTCAATTTCTGGTTATAATGAAAATAGGCCATAGACATGACGACGAGGCTTTATTTATGAAATATTGGGTCATAGTTCCGATGCGGTGTTTTCAGCCCCCTATTTATGTCTGTAACACATTTAAAATTACTTTCATTAATAAAGATACCCTTAGTAACCCAAAATTATGCTCGTAGAAAATGAATAACGATAAATATCATGCTACAAGTTCAATTTTGAGTCATTGTATTTGCCTGGGCGTGTTTATTCTTTAAATTTTATAAATGGAATCATCCATAAAAATAAATTTGTGTCAGGAATTTAACGTTTTCAAATTTAACTGTTGGTATTTTCATGTTTTAAAATCGAACTGTTGGAAATTTAACTAGTGTTATGAAACGGTTGGAAATTTAACTGTTGATATTTAACGGTTGGGAATTAAACTGTTAGTATTTAACTATTGGAACTTTAACTGTATTTAACAAATTGAAATTTAACTGATAAAAAAACGCCTGACAATAATCAGGGATACGCAACACTTGTAGCTCTCTGGTTCGATCTTATTTAGCACATCGAGCCCAAATTGGTCCATAAACGGTACATCTGTCGTTAAAGATAATTTTTCCCCGATATTATTTCGTTAATAACGACACATATCCATTTTTTTCGTGGTAGAGATTTCCCCCACCGGATGATGAAATTGACACAGATAAAAATGACAATCGTAGCCAGCCTGAGGGTACCAAGGTCCTGTCCTCTTTGGGCCTGGGAATGCAAGGACAAAGGTATTTCAGTGTTTTACCAATAACTAGAGAAGAGTGACCCTTTCGTGCCTGAGGGACAGCCAACTGTTCCATGTCAAGGGTTTCTAGATTTAGAGACCCCTTCGGCTAGTATCGGTACGAGAGAATGATGTGCTGTGTGTGCCAAAATATGGTAAGGAAAAGAGAGCTGCGCGCGCCCAAGCTCCAACGAAAAGTACAACAGATAATTTGACAATGAATGAGAATACAAGAATAATGAAAAATATTCTTATTCTAAGAAACAATCTCTGCTGACCAAAAAGTCGTGTGCTCTCACTTATTCACCTTGGCTGGCTGGACTTTTGCAATTATATCATTCGAAAGAGAATGTAAAACAAAATAAGGGTTTCAAATTTCGTTAGAATCGGCCAAATAGTTATGATGTTATAATTCCAGGGCTAACTGTAGGAGGCCTTCGGAAATTATATCCTTCGGTGGAGAATGTAAATAACATAAGGCTTTCAAATTTCATTAGAATCTGCCAAATAGCTACAATGGTATTACAAAAAAAAAACGGGGACAGACCAACCGACTGTGACCGACTGACCGACTGACATAGTGATATGTAGAATGACCCGCGACTAGACTCTCTCGCGACTAAAAAGTAGACACTAGTTTTCTTGCATAGAAACAATTCTTCAATCCTATTACACAATTGAGGTGGCATTGATACAAATGCAACTGAGTTTCTCTAACTCACCTCATTTTGCCGATTTTGCTCAATTGAAACTGCTACATACTTTCAATTTGCCTAACTTTCATCCTTTTTAACAATTAACTTCGGGAGAGAATTAGTAGTTTAGCAATATTAAATAAATAAATAATCTCCAAGAGGACCTTCAAAAGATTGGGGAGTGGTCGGACACGTGGCAAATGCCTTTCAACGTGGGGAAATGCAAAGTAATGCATATCGACCACCGAAACCCCAAATCTCCTTACATCCTTAAGGGCACTGCTCTTGAATCGAGTGACACTGAGAAGGACTTGGGTGTTACTATCACTAGCGACCTCAAGTTCTCGAAACAGTGAATCGTGGCAGAGAAGAAAGCCCAAAGGATGTTAGGCTACATAAAGTGCCAGTTTGGATACCGTAACAAGGAGATAGTACTTTGTCTGTACAACTCCCTTATTCGGCCGCACCTGGAGTATGCCGTACAATTTTGAAGTCCTTCTTTTCGAAAGGACATCGCAAGGTTGGAATGCGTACAAGCTAGGGCAATCAAACTAATTCCCTGTATCTGACATAAAAGTTATGAGGATAGACTCAGGGAATTAGATCTATTCTCACTGGAAACCCGTAGACTGCGTGGTCAGCTCATTGAAGTTTTCAAAATACTTCGAGGGTTCGACAATGTTGACTACCGGGATATTTTTACACTGAGTGAGAACAGAACGCGTAATCACGCCTTCAAACTTGAAATGAAGCGTTACAACCGCAATATTTGTGGAAATCTTTTCACCTACAGTATCTATGGTAAGTGGAACGCACTTCCAGTGGAAGTTGTCAACAGTGAATCTGTTGACCACTTCAAGTCAAGACTAGACAAAGTCTTGAAAAGTGGCCGTTGAGGGACGCAAAACAATTGAGCAGCCATGTGCCCGCTCGATTGCTAGTCCAAAGGTACCCTCTTTGAATGGACAATAAGGTCTCCTAGGGTACTTTTTTACCTTCTAACTCCTTGTAACTCTTTGTAACAGTCTACAGTGAAATGTCTCTTCCCTTCGATTGAAAATACATAACAATTGTGGTTGCCACAAATGCAATGATGCATATCCATATAATCCTGCTCCACGGCGGGGCCTTCGCTTTTTCCTTTAACAATTCATGACTATACTTACTCAATTTAGTCTATCTGCTTATCTTAAAGTAAAAATATCCTCTCTATTCAAATGCATTTTCAAAACCTTCACCCTAGTCGGAGTTCTTTAGTCCCACGGTCAATTACATACTCTCATATTTGTTCAAAATTTATCCTGAGAGCAACAACGAAAAAAAAAAGAATATAAGGACATTTTTTAAGATTTATCAGGAACAAACTTCTCATTATTTGCATCTATTTTTGTCAAGCACTATTTATTGCTTATCTTTCCAACAATGTTTCAGCCTCTGATTTATTTATATCCAAAGTTTCTCAATCTCACGCAAGGAATTCCATTTGAGTAAGATCAATGTTTTATCTAAAGTCTCTTTATACCGTTTGGGATTTCTTATTAGTTTTTCTAGTGAGATAAGCATCGGATTGTGGTTAAATGGTAAAAAGAGAAGCTACACAACATTATATGTTTATGCGTAGATTTATAGCGAAGACGCTGAATTTACATCAGAATGCATTTAAATGTCAATGTATTTTTCAGTGTTAAAAGGTTACATCATATGCATTTAGATCTGGCTCGGTTATATCGTGTAAAAATCCAAGCAGAACTAAATCTATACTGTAGGATTTGAGTAATTAAAACATGTAGGATAAGGAAAATTTATGTCGAATTAAAGCTTTAAATATTTTTTGGTAAATTGGCAGAGGTCTCAAATTTATTGGATATCCTGCATGATAGGTGTGAAAGAGAATTTAAAATCTCCCTAAAAACGAGGCCATTTAATAACAGAGAAGCACAAAATAACGCTATAAAAGCTGCTCTGTATAAATATATTTTATATAATTTAACTTCAATTCTTGCCAACATGGTGGATTGGTATGCATCAGCATATTACTAGTGCTCAGTGTGCGTTCAAAATTTGGAGTAGGGTCCTTAATCAGTGACCTCTATCCGTGTTTACACTGCGTTAACATTAAACAAGTCGAGTCGATTCACGTCAGATGTTCGATTCATTTTGACTCACTACCGTTCATACCGACTGAGACAAGCCGAGTTAAATTAGTACTCACTATTCTCACCGCTGACTGATTTTAAGTAGTATGGCTGCATATAAACTCGCTAAAGTAATTACCTTGTTAAGGATTAGTCATCGGACAAGTAAGAGAATCCAAATCTGGAAAATTTAATTCTTTTTTATAAAGACCTCGTGAATCACCATAAAATTAAACAATTTATTTCAAATGACAAATAGATGTTCAAAGAAGCTCCTGAACTACAATGAAAAAATGAGCACTAATAATCGACCTATGTTTAAGACAGTTCTAGCTAAATACAATTCGAATAAAATTTATTTACTTCTCCTGGTAAGGGAAAAACAAAACTCATAAGGAAGGAAAAATTTAAAGTACTTTGAATAATTGACACTTAGATTGGATGTATGTACATGGTGACGCTGTGTATGATTGAGCTTTCTTATTCCAGTAAACATACTCGAAAGAGACGTCGGGTTTGAACAGTTGCCTAAGAGAGGCTTCATTTCTTTCAATTTAATATCATTATTTTCAGCTGTTAACAGTTGGTTCATCATAGCTAGTAGTAGGCTTCTTTAATATTGGAAGATTAGGCATGACATTAGTGCGTTAAAACATATTTTTATATTACTTGCTGATTCCTGAAAAAAGCATTATCTGGTTATTCTAGGACTCTCGACAGTCAAGAATTTTTAGATTATCTTTAGTGTCCTAGCTGCTGTTCATATAGGCTAGAGAGGGACATTTGAAGATGTTAGTAGTGGCGTTAGATGAGAGATCACAAATAATATTGCATTGAAGTAAACTCGCTACTGAGTTTCTATATATCTGATCCTGAGGGTTTGGCTTACTAAACTTTCTCGTTTCCTCCATGAAGTTACTCCTTAAATAGTGTCATATATCCTTACATTCTGCTTCTGTCGAAGAGTTAAATTAGAATTAAATATCATAGTTAAAAAGTCATGATAAAACTTCATAGATTTGCAATAAACAATTCAATTAAATAAATAGACTTCAAGAAGAATGGAGCAAGATTACTTAGCAAGATCCACAAATATTTATTCGTTCTGGGAAAGAATAATCTCGGTCCTATCCCTAATTCCCATGTGGGGTGAGAATCTGGCCATAAACTAGCGCAGGGTACCACCAATGTACTTTCCCTAATTAAATCAGGGGCAATTAAACTCATAAATTACACAGAACTTAGCCTTGAGAGTATTTCTGTCTCTACAGTTAAAATATTGTCCTCAGCGATGCTTATTTCCATAAATTGTTTAAAATGTGTATGAAAAAATAATTTGTTTAAAATATTAGTTATTTAGGGGATTATCTTTGGGAACGGTCGGAATGTTAATTATAAGATGGTAAATATAATGAGAATTATCGCTGATTTACTTTTAACAAGGGCAATAGAAAACCCATTTCGATTAAAAAAATAAAGAAAAATTATAACCTTGCCATGTATAAGTTGGCTTGCGATACACTTTGAGGAAGAATAGGAGATCTGGATGTCCAAAAATTGTAAGGAATGGCCACGTTAATTTTCGAATGTAAATTAATGTTAGTATAGAGATTTTGTGTACATTATGTTGCAGGAATCTATTGCAAGAATCCTTAGAATTAATTCAAAAAGAGCAGGTTATCGTCTACAAAACTTCGGTAGAGAATAGACTCAATGTTTCCTGGTGGATGGTTGAA
This sequence comes from Ceratothoa steindachneri, assembly GCA_963969495.1. Taxonomy (NCBI): domain Eukaryota; kingdom Metazoa; phylum Arthropoda; class Malacostraca; order Isopoda; family Cymothoidae; genus Ceratothoa; species Ceratothoa steindachneri. Next base: position 107,593,498 of record OZ018319.1, read on the forward strand.
TAATTTTCCTCAAAAAGGCCATGGAGATATTAGCAAAACAGTAGTCAAGAGCTGTCTATACCCACCCCATCTGTTTGGTAATAGGTTTTATTATCAAACGTAATATAGTTTTCTTTTACCTCTAACCTAATTAGGAATTTAATTAATGCTGGGGAAACCACTTAACTTAAATTTGACGAATAGAAAAGGACACTTGATGATCTCAATGGTCTAGTCTAGTGGAATATTGTTAGAAAATGAGGAAAGATGAAAACTGCTCCTTGAAATAAGGTAAGGGAGTTTTAAAATTTAATAATTCCTTTATAAAAGAAAAACTATTTGGAATTTCAAACTGCTAAAATTGTGCAAATGATTAAACTAACTTTGCGAAATTTAGGGACCAAATATAGGGAACATAAACACGACCCAGGAACATGCAAAGAGTAATAAGCACTTAAATCCAACATATCAATTTTCTTGAATTTGAGTATATAACGGTTCATTTTTTTTAAAATTGTAAAGATTAGTATTTTAGATTCAATTAGTTATTACTTTTGCACAGGTTTTCGTTATATTCCTAGTGGTTTTGTGCATTTCCTCTCATATAATTTAGTATTTATTTACTTTGTAGAGATTCCACCATTGAATAGAGTTATCATAACGAAATACTTTTCAAATATGGGATAAATCAGACCCAAGAGGTTTGTTCTCTGGATTCCTGTTTCTGCTATTCATTCTTCAATTGAAATTGACCTCTTTTATTTCATTTACTGAGTATATATATATATATATATTTACTCGAGAAAAGATGACTGTCCACTACCTTTCACTCCAAAACCTGGTATAATATATTAGTGAGGAAGTAGATTTTAACGCGAGATAAGAACCATGTGTCATTAAAACGTGTAACAACTGCCGAATTCAAGCGACGGGAAACCATCGCTTGAATAATAACATCCAATCTTGATTAATTAATTTAAAATCATAAGCGCAGTTACCATTCGGCTAAGCAGTAGCCCATTTAGAATATAGAATTTGACCGACAAAATTAAATGGCAATTTTTGATGTTGACATTTTTATTTTTTAGGAGCCTATCGGGCGACTGCCTAGTAGGGCAAAAGTCGCCGTACCGAGACAAGAGCCTATTACTAGGTTCTATTAAAAAAACATAACAATATATAAATAACAACAATAAAAAGTACAAAGGCTAAACAAATACACAATATAAAATAAAAATAAGCAAAAAGGCAACTAGAATGAAGCTTGCTCCAGCGTCGGTGGTAGGCCCACCTCCACACGCGCAGAAACGTTCGGCCTACAAAAAAACACCCAAAACGTGTGAAATAAAGTGGAGGATGCCAGCCTCTCCTAAAAAGTTATAATCGACAAATGTTCGTGTACGAACCAGATCCGAACACAAGAGACAAGCGGGTAGCGACCCCGCTCGTCGCGTTACTGGGACAAGTAACTTTCGCAAAGATCAGCTAGAGTGGACATTCAACTAAAATGTGCCTAACAGTCTGGGGAACATAGCAGTTGTCACAATAAGGCGCAAGCGATTGCTAAATCAAAATGCGGTGCATCCTGCGAGTGTGTCCAATTTGGAGACGATAGATAGAAATCTGAAGCAGTCGCGGCATTGGGGGGGGGGGGGGGTAGGTGCATAGGAACATTCGCGGCGAAATGGCATGCAACCTTACGTTCCCCTCGACCGTCTTTATTTTTTTTGCCGATCAACCTGAGAGCTTCTCGAATTCCTGCTATGTAATAGGTGTGAAGAAGAGCAAAATGAGTGTCTGATCGCTAAGTCCTCGCTGACTCTTTGGTGCCGTCATCTGCGCGTTCATTATCCGCAATTCCTACATGTCCAGGAACCCAGCGGAAGATAATTTTGACGTCCACCCGGTTTGCCAAAACCGTGGCTTCACGGATATCGCAAACTAGTGAATGCGGAGCACCAATGCCCTGAGGGCACTCATGGCACTTTGTGAGTTTCTATAAATCACAATCCGGTCTCCAAACTGGGCACGTTACGTATCTCCACTACCGAGCAGTATATTACAACTCAGCCTTGAATACAAACGGAGCGCCTAGAAGAGCCCCGCTGACTTCAACCATAGAGGATACGGCGTGAGAAACCGACCCCGATTTGGGACATGGAATCATCCGTGTACACTGGCACAGTTTCGGTGTGACACGAAGTGTGCTCCAAAAAGGCCGTCCTTGGTAGGATCAGGGCCGCCACTGACCCAAGAGATAGACTGAGGTTTTGAAGGAGTTACTTAACCCTAACCCTTAAGGATTAGGGTATGACTGGCGTCTCTCAGGGGCATATGCTTAGTCGAGACTAGCTGCGGATGGGGTAAGAGCCGTTAGCGACCTGGGGAGGCATCGAGCTCTCGTACAGGATAATTATGCACTGTGCACGGTGAAGAACGAGTAAAATCTCCCCAGCTTCGACAAGTAAGCTCTTAATTGGAGACGTGTGGAAGGCACGGGTTGCCAGGAGAAGGGCGGTGTAGTGGATCGAGTCAACCTTTCGCAATACACGCTCTGCTGCGGATACATAAATGTCGTATCCATAGTCGAGATTCGAACGAACACTGAACCATGAATATCTATATCGCTGGTACAAGATACCCTAAGGCTGTGAATAGGAATCTCTCAGGGTAGGCGTCGTCTAATAAAAGACTAAGGAAACAATTAGAGTCCACAACTTCCAGGCAAACCCTGTTCAAAATAATGACTGGTTCAGCGTGGAGCCATGGATGGTGGCAAAATTGCAACACCTTAATCTTGGCCAAGGAAAACCGAAACCTGTGCGCTTCAGGATAGCGAGAGACCTGGTTCATTGGTTGTTGGAGTCGACCATCAAGGGTTGGCATCTGAGCCGTACCATAGGAGATCGAAAGGTCGTCCACGTAGAGCGTAGTGAGAACATCTTCCTGCATCACCGAGGTGATACCGTTGATGCTCAAAACAAAGAGTGTGTCAGTGAGGACACTTCCCTGCAAGACCCTCTATCCTGCTCCCGTGGACCGAGGAGGGCTTACCTCACCCGTACGCGGAATAAACGATCTCGCAAAAATTTAGATATAAGGATTCGGAGGCATCTCCTTTCCCCCATCGTGGAGAGTCTTTATGTTACCGTATGCTCATGTGGTATCATAAGCCTTCTCCAAATCGAAGAACACCGTGGTGTAGTGATATCTACGAATGATGGGCTTGTAGACGGCATTTTCCAGTCGGAACAGAGTGGGGTGGAACTTGCAAAAGCCGCACTGGGCGGAAGACAGGTGGCCTCCGATGTATGTCAAGAAAAAAAGATAATCTAACACTTACCAATTTCTCCATCAACTTGCAAACACAGAAGTTTAGAGAGATTGGGCGGAAACTAACCAGGATTAAGTGATCTCCCCCCGGTTTGTGAAAAGGGAGCAGAGTAGCGATTCACCAGGAGTCTGGGAGGATACTCGCTACCGAGATCCTGTGGAACAAATCATACAGAAAGGCCATGGCTCGCTCACCCAGTTGTTGAAGCATGGGGTCGATGTCCATGCACTAAGCGCGATCAGAACGCAACTCACCCAATGTAAACTCGTCGTTAAAGGGTTCTCCGCCTTACGCGATATCACGATGCGCATTGAATGCTGGCGGAGAAGCATGCCGGCTAGAGAATGAGGAGAAAGCGATCGCGAAAGACTCCGCCACGGAACCGGAGTCCGAGATTGCAGTCCCATTTTCCTGGAGAACGGGAGAGTGGTCCTACGCTAGCCTGCTTTCACGCTTCTTCCCGTTAAGTGAAGACACGTATGCCAGCCAGGACGAGCGGCTGGCGTGCGTTTAAACATATCGGAACCTAGTGCTAGCTCGTCGAAATTCACCTATATGCGCTATAACGCTTCTGATTGAGAGATGTCTCACACTCGACTGATACTACTGAACCAGTCAGCGTGCAAAGCGGCCCAACGTTCTAGGAAAAGTAGTTAACCTCACGGCGATGAGGTTGCCGGAAGAACTGAAAGGCCTCATCTACTGACCTAAATTCCACGACTAAGACAGAGAAATCAGGCATTTCCTGAAATGTGACCACCGTGCCTCTTCCAAGCACATTTGGAGTGGGCTCTCAGGTTGCAGCGGTCCAGAAAATGATATTTGAATGGAAAAGTGATAACTTCCATGGCAGTCATTTACTACCCTACACCCAAAATCAGCCTGTGCATCCGGAGATTACAAAAAGAAGAACGGATAAATCATTCCGGGTGTAAATGGTGCATCCTCTTGCGCAGCCTCCATCCCTTGGTGGTGGGGTCGCAAAACTCTTACATCTAAGGAGAATTGGCAGGGGTAACAGCCTAGCATAATCTCCTTCAAAAAAATAGCTACGGAAAAACGGGAGGAGACGAGCCTCCGCAGGTCCCCCCTCCTTTGCCCGGAAACCGCGGCAGTTTCATTAAAGGAATACTCACTCCAGGCCTAACTATGCTGGTTCGGGGGCAGGGGTCCATCCTATGGACGATCCACCGCCTCTGATTCACCCAGTATGCTCTTGGTGTGGGCGTAGGACCCTAAGCTCCTTTAGTGAGTTCTTCCTTTCAGGGGGCAGCTTTAGAAACCCCAGAAGATGGCCTCACCACTAACTTCGGAGTTGTTGCCTCATGTTGTGTGTCTAATGACCTGGTGGAGGCGCGTTGTTGTTTCGCTTTACGGGAAACGGTCACGCTGGAGGAAAGGGGGGGGGGCTGGTTTTATATGGCGATGAGTCAAGCCCTTTGCGCCGCCAGCTTTACCATAGAAGCGTCAGGGGTAGGTAGAACACGCAGAGTGTCTGGAAGGACCATGCCCATAAGCATGGAGTGGCAAGGAGCAGAGGATAGCTTTTTTAACACTGATGCATAAGATGTCTGAAGCAGCCCCGGGCACGCCAGGGCCAAGTTCTTAGCCTCACGAAATGAAAGACGATGCTGGGCCTGAACGGACACGATATACTTATCAAGAAGGTACACACCAATTGACACACTTGGCGACACATGATTTAGACTTATCCTGTGTGCCTTTAGAGCACCTTACACAGACTAAGGGTAACCCCGAATGTGCACGTCTACAGGAGCGATTCACGTGGTTAAAGCAATGTCAGTAGTAGCACCTTGGCGGCAGTGGCACAAATGCCTTCACGCTGTAGCGATACCAAATGACACGCACCGACTAAGGGAGCTTGTCACAGTCAAACGTGATGAAGAGTGTAGAGGTTGGTCTCGAAGCCCTTCCTACACGTTCAAAATTGACCGCTACTTGTTTGGTCAGCTTTAATGTGATGTGATCTATAGAGTAGTCCACGAGTTGCCATGCATATACTACTCCTTTAACAAAGTGCATATTAGAGTGCGGCATCACACTCACTGGAATGCCATCAGGTATTTGATGATCACTAATCTTGCCGCCTCAGAGGCATTCGACCCATTCAACAGAAGGTTCCTGTCAGAGAATAAGCTCACTTTGGACTCCCTATCAATTAGGATAGCTATTGCTTTTATATAATGGATTATGTTGCCCTTGGCCAACATGCTACCATCAAAGAAGCGAATAGGTAGAAAGCGTTTGATGCAAACAAGCTCGAAAACGTCAGGTAACCTTTGAATGTGCAACCCCGACGAAATCGAGGCTCCGCTTTGCGCAATTTTGATCCTTGTCGGGGACTTGCCACCTGGGGGAGCACCAGGGCCGGACGTGCCAATCTTGGCTTGGTCGCATACTGAAACGGCACCGCCCCCGTCCGTCACTGTGGATCCCGCAGAGGGAAAGGAACCTTTAGTCATTTTAGTCTTCTTCCTCTGTCTTTTGTTTTTTAGAAGAGGAGGGTGGGTAGTGAACTCGCTTCTTTCCTCCGCCGGACGGAGTCATTAGGAAGAATGGACTGGCTTTGAAAAGACCCTTAGCCGAGATAGAGAAATATTTTGCTGTCAAAGGCGCACCGGCCGGTGGAAGAGGTCCCTCCTCTCCTTGTGGATCCTCGGGGTATCGATGCGCCTGAGAAGAAGCTTGTACAGGGGCGGACTCGCGTTTTGTGGTTGGCACCGAGCCCGGGCTAGACCCCTTGGAAGGTCCTCCCATCTGGGGCTGGGGCACTTCAAGGACCATGTCAATCACAAGGTGACCCTCCATGTGGCCATTCCCTCCGCTTACAAGACATCCCTGATCCTATTCAACAGAAGGTTCCTGTCAGAGAATAGGGTCACTTTGGACTCCCTATTAATTAGGATAGCTAGTGCTTTTATATGATGGATTATTTTGCCCTTGGCCAACATGCTACCATCAAAGAAGCGAATATGTAGAAAGCGTTTAATGCAAACGCGCTCGAAAACGCCAGGTAACCTTTGAATGTGCGGCCCCGACATAATCGAGGCTCTGCTCTGCGCACTTTAGATCCTTGTCGGGGACTTGCCACCTGGGGGAGCACCGGGGCCGGACGTGCCAATCTTGGGGTGGTCGCATACTGAAACGGCACCGCTCCCGTCCGTCACTGTGGATCCCTCGGAAAGAAAGGAACCTTTAGTCATTTTAGTCTTCTTCCTCTGTACAGGGGCGGACTCGCGTTTTGTGGTTGGCACCGAGCCCGGGCTAGACCCCTTGGAAGGTCCTCCCGTCTGGGGCTTGGGCACTTCAAGAACCATGTCAATCACAAGGTGACCCTCCATGTGGCCATTCCCTCCGCTTACAAGACATCACTGATCCTATTCGAAGAACCCTTTGTCTCATCTACTTTGGTCGGCGAGCCGGCATCCGTTGAGCTTGAGAGGGGGGAACGTATATTGACCCCATGTAAACATGCTATGCACGCTAGTGGGACTTTAGAAAGCACGGGCTGACTAGCTGTGTCATTCCTACTACCCTTAAAAGGGTTGGCCTTATCGAGCCGCTCACACCGGGAGCGGTCAATTACACTAGATAACAGATTTTAACTTTGTCTCTGCGACTTGAGTAAATGTTGTTGTAACTCACTAGTTTTGGTGCGCTGATTCCAAATCGGCGCTCAGATTTGTCCTAGCAGGTAAGGCTCCTGAGTTAAGCAACTAGGCTATGTGTTACTTTGTCACCTTAGATCAATTAATGATATAATTATTACGAGATTGAGAAGAATAAGATGTTTCTGGGAAAAAGTTTGGAATCGGAGCACCCTATCTGGCATTATGTACGTCATTTTGCAGACTCAAACAAGATATATATTACATATAAAAGAGGTAGTACTCACCTAACTATAAGTTTCTTGAACAATGTCTAAGATTCTTGCTCTTGCGCTTGTACGTGGATATAGGATCCTCCCGTTGTAGAAACCAGCAGTAGTCACCTATCATGTTTTCGTTGAAGCGTCTTTGATACCTGCTTTCCATCATTGTGATATCTCGGTGAAACCTCTCCCCATGTTTGTCACTAATATCACAATTATTAGATGGAAAGAAATCTAGATGCGAATACAATAAATGTATCTTAAGAGACATCCGACACCCCATTCGTTGATAGGCCTTTAGCATGTTATCCACTAGTTCTTGATAGTTTTCAACCCTATGATTACCAAGGAAGTTATGCACTACGTGGATAAATGAATCCTATTCTGTCAACTCATGTGTCACGTATCAATTCTCTGATCTCTGGCTCTACAAAAATGCCAGCTTTAAGTTTAGCATTGATTTTCTTTGCACCAGATTTCTCTTCGGGATACTGGAATCCATCAGAATCATGGGCCATTGCTTGAACAAAATTCATAATAAGGCCAAGTTTGATATGAAGTGGTGTACCAAAGGCATGTGCTTTACATTCTATCGGCCAACTATGCGTTCTTCTCTTTCGGGCCACTTTTTTGACAATATAATGATTCCTGTCTTTACGGCTATTATATAGGTATTAGAAGCACATATGCTTTATATATCCTAGCTGAAGTCTAAGAAGTGAAGAAATTACCTTTAGATCACTATAGATATTCCACTTATGATGCGAGTAATAAACACCTTCCAAAATGAATTTCATTGAGTCATATGTCTCAATCATCCTAACAATAAGTGCAACAGGAGTTTAAGGTTTTTTGTTACCATTGAGTAGCAACACAGCTTTGAGGCTAACAGTGCTTGCATCGATGAATAGTCTCCATTCTTCAGGTAAATGCTCGTTTCCTAGCTGATTCATCAGGCTATTAACATCAGTACAGAAACAAGCACCATCATCTTCTTTATAGAAGGCAGCTAAGGCCTCATGGCGTTAACGGATAGTAGATATTTTTGCAACATCCTCTAGAAGATTCCTTTGCTGTAGTCTAGAGCCCAATAGTTCTGTGTTCTCCTTTGACAATGACAAATCTCTCACCAAATCATTCAATTTTTGTTGATTTATCAACTGAATCCTCTTTACGTTAGAATCATCCTCATACATTTAATCGTCATTGTTATCCTTCTCTTCAGCCGATGAATCATCTTTTTTAACTGCATTAGCTGATGGAGGAACTGGGATTGGCATCTCCATATTATGGGGACTGGTTTTATAGCTAACTTACAATCTGGATATGCAATTTTTGACTTTTTATTATTTTAGAATCCAGGAATATGTTCATACAAAAGGAGCGATCAAAAACGAATTGTTGGCTCACGCGACACCATTGGTACAGCAAAAGCCATACCGTTCCTTTTGCCATTTAACCACTGTGTTAGCCCCGTATAACACACAATACAAGATTTTTGAGTTGCACAGGGATTGTCTTGGTCACAAACTTTACAACCAAAATAATAATTGTATGTATTTTTCACTCTTTTAACTAAATTTTTCCTCTGGTTTCTTGGAGTATATCTTCCACAGATATAACAAAAGTTGTCTGGGCTATTTATACATTCTCACCGATTCATGTTTTCAACTTGTTCGTATATATCCTGTTATATACATTTGTACAATCTTATTTCATTTAAAAATTAATTGAGAGGTAAATCTTAAAGAAAAATGCAATTAATCACTGTATGTAAATACCGTTTAAACACCACTACTATTACTATAATGGCTAAACTTGACAACGTGATAAAGCAGGAGTGTAACGCAGGAACCAAACACACACAACACATCCTCTCAGTACGGTAGCGGAAGCAACACTGCCCATATGTGTAACTAAAGAGTATGTGTGTAACTCAGGAACCTTATGTGCTAGAACAGTTCTGATTACAGATTCTGAATCAGCATACTCAATTTAGTATAAATCACAAGCTAATACCCAAGTAGCAAAATCATTGTTGACTAGTGTTATGGGCTGCTGGTATGCTTTCAAGGCAGTTTCCTGGGAAAGTAAATGGGGAACTGCCACTAGTGAGAGGGAGTCGCCCAATGGCAACCCCCAAAAAGGGGTGAGGGGGAGTGAACTGCACCCGTATGCATGGAAGAGGAGTAAGCCTCTTCTCCAGTAAAAGAAGTTTGGAAAGTCCCCTGAGGAAGTACTAGGCAGGAACTTCCTGATATACTTTGTGGCTACCCGAAAGTGGCTCCGACGGTGGTGAAGGGAAAGTGGAAAGAGGTTTTTTTCATCACATACCCTTCTCTTTCATTTACAGTTCATCAATTTTACGCCCAGATCAAGTTGAGTCCCCATGCCGAATGGCTGTCTGGCCCAGGGCGGGAGGTATGGTCTTATTTGCAGTAGTCAGCTTTTGCCGGCTCCGTGTTCACCCATCGCAAAGCAGGCTACTGCGCGCGGTGATTTAGCTTAGCGTTCCATGTTACTAATAGGGATAGTAACTCGGAACGCAAAGCCAAATCACCCAGCACAGTAGTGCTCTGCGATGGGTGAACACGGAACCGGCAAAAGCTGACTAGCACACCTAAGGACCATAACTCCCGCCCTGGGCCAGACAGCCATTCTGCATGGCGGCTAAGCTTGGTCTGGGTGTAAAATTGATTGAGTGTGACTTGAGAGAGAAGGGTATGTGAGAAAGTTGAGGGTAGGTATGAAGCAGATTGTTAAAAACCCACCACCCCAACCTGGAGTTCAGGGGTGAGTGGGCATTGTCCCCTCCTAATCTCAGCCCTGATCCGGGATAGGTTGGTGAGAGGAAGTTGGTCGGCGTCTATTCTGTAAAATTAGAGGCCGACAAGAGAAAGTTGTGGGAAAGGTTGTATGGAAAGTGAGGAAGTGCTGGCTGCAGTTGGCATGGCAGCCAAGAAAGCAAATCACTGTGCCCCTTACGGGGTTGCTGTTGCTATCAGTAAATAATGTTGTTTGATAAATTCTGAGGGCATTTATACAATTTTTAGATAAATCAGCTATATTGCGTAATGAGGGTAACTCAAAATGCAAAAATTTGACAAGCTCTTACGGGTCAAACATTCTTTTCGTTTTTATTCGTTTTGGCTTTGTTACGCAAAGCTCCAAACGTATCTAAAAGAGATCTATTTTGCATTGGTAGTCCTACAAAATGATCATTACTGCATCACCACAGGAATATAAAGTCTTGTCCTTCAGAAAGAAGGACTAGGCTATATTATTATATATCTCAATAAAATTTCTTAATTTTGTTACACACTTGAAAATAGATTTTTACTAAAAAAATTATTTCATAGATATAATTTTGCAGGACCAAAGAATCTCAACTTAAACTGAAAGCTCGAAATAAAACTCAAGTTAGGTCGTTTGACAATGCCATAAATAATAGTTTGGGAGAGACTGGTATGCCATTAAATAGGTCTCTCAGGCAATAAACCCTATTTCAAAGGGAATCTTTGCCAACCCTTTATATCTTCAATATGGTAAATTGCATCCAGCAAAAGAAGAGCGCCCCCCAAAATCTTGCAATACAAATTCGAACCTTAAAAGAAACAGACGAAGGCTAAGCCTGAAAAATTCTGAGCATACAAATACTCCTCTATCAAATTAAGTTTTGTACAGTAACAGTTCAGGATTTTACTGTAAATCCTCAGGGAAAATTATTGCCAGCATTATTTTTCATTGTAGGTTTAAACCTCAGCAAATAATAAAAAAAGGTTCATTCACTATTATTTCTGTAGAGAAAAATAAAGGCTAGTTACTTTGTGGATACAGGAGTGTAAGAAAAAGAGAGAGAAAGAGAAAGAGGGAGTTAGGATATCAATATGTCTAGACAATATCATATGGCAAAGTCCACATGCAGTGGAAATACCAGAATAAATATGAAAAAAATGGTCGGATAAGGAAATAAAGCCATATTTGCCGGTTGAATAAGAGAACAGGAAGGGGCATCGCCGTAAAAGAGAGAACCATAAAAATTTAAATACCTGGGTGGAGTTAACACGCCGGCGGGGCTAATTGCTTAGAATTTATCTCTAGTGGGTAGAGTTTCGTCAATGGATTTGTTATGGCCCTCGACTTGATCAGTTACTTTGCCGAACAAGCCTTCCCATTACCTCAGTGATTCTTTCTAATTTACACTTTAACCTGGGTGTTTCTTGTCGACAAGCACGCTGTTGCTCGCCGGCAGCAAGATCCGTTTCATGCAACGATTTCTGTGTTGTCTACCTAGAGCCGCCAGATATTTGCAGTGACACTTAGCCCAAACTCCTCGACGAATTTTCTCCATTGCCTTCTAAACTCTAGTTAATGTTAAGGGAATCCAATATTCTAGATCATTAGCATCCGAAAAAGTGAGGAGCTTAAGAACCCTCTGAAAACCATAAAAATCGGAAGGGATTAACGGTTCCAGATCTTAGAAATCCTTTGCAACTTACGTCAGTGGCCAATGGTTAAAGAAATATTCTAATATTCTTTCTCGGTTAAGAGGGTAAAAATTTAATCCAATGGCACTATCTTATTCACCAAGATAATTTTAAGCGTATTCTTCGTCTAGCCGACTAAACTTTCCACGAAACATGTGTACCACAGCGAGTTGGTAGGGTTGAGCATCGACTAGATTCCCTCAATCTCTACTCTATAATGTGTGGAATTTGCAGCCGCTGCACGAAATGAAGCAAGCATTAATCGAGAGGTACTATTAATGGTCTCAAAGGCATCGTCAGCTACTTACTCCAGTTGAATGGAACGATTAGCGGCACAAGTGAACAACATTATACAGGCCTTTTTCGTCCCCCTGTTCGCACTTTATCTGGATAGCCCCAGTGTAGTCGAGCCCCAGTGTAGTCGATACCAATAGTAGACAACAGAGGCACCATTTCAATTATTTTTGCGGGTTATGGGCAGGGGAAACTGATGTCCCGTACCTCATTTACTCGCAACCCTTGGCATGTTAAACATTATATTACTACGGAGGATGATCGGCTGTTGCTCAACCTTGGCATGTCCGTTGGAATGGTGGAGATGCAGAAGTAATATTTCAAAGAAGAGATGATCTCCTGCCAACAAAACTGGAAACCTAGTATGCTTCTAGGAATAAAAGTAGCTTGAGAATTTAGCTAGTAGGCTCTTTAGCTTTGAAGAAACGTTCTTTCTTCTTATCTTATTTCTCCTTTGACTTTCTTTATCTAATAATCACTTGCGACTTCGTATTACTTCATTTAGATGTTGTGACAGTAGGATTCTGTAGGGTAAGACTTAGAAACAACCTTGCCTTTCAGAAGGAAAATGAACCTAAAAATAGGGATGTTGACTTTTATCACCTTGAAAAGGATATAAATTGGAGGTATTTGAGGGTAAAGTTTAACACATAGGTGTTATCAGGAATGCGTACTGTTTCTGCCCATAATTCCCTATTTAAAATCCATGCGGGCCCTTTAAACTACATTGAATTTTTCACACCCTTCGGTATCTTCCCTCTTGTAACTAGCTGACAGGTGTTACAACGAGACCTGAGGTGACTCCCTTCATGTTCATGATAGAGTGATCTAATTTTCCTCAAGTTATCTTTGAGCTATGCCTCGAAAAAAAAGCAATCGTTCAAACTCGTTTTAGCTGCTGAACAATCGAAAAACTACCCTCAAATGTCTAATAGCATAATCCTCAATAACTCCATAGCACGGTAAATATTGTATCTTAGATCCATCTTTACGAAGGCTCTTTGAAGTTACTGCTTCTATGAACCCTCTGTGCAATTGCTCATTAGAGATTTTTTGACGCGTAAGAGACTAGTTGCGGGCGACTCTATAACTCACTATGTCGGTCGGTCTGTCCCTATTTTGCTTATTGTGTTTTGGTAATAACATTGTAAATATTCGGCTGATTCTAACGAAGTTTGAGACGATTATGTTGTTTTGCCCTATCTTTTGAATGATATAATTGCCGAGGTCCTTAGATTCCCTTTAATATGATATAATTGCCAAGATCCGCCCAGGGCTAGCCCGATAATTATTGTGTCTTGGCAATATCATAAAAACTATTTGTCCGATTCTAACAAAATTCAAAACCGTTATGTTGTATTACATTCTTCACCTTCAAATGATATAATTGCCAAAGTCCTGCTAAGGTTATCCGGGAATTTTTGGCAATAACATCATAACTATTCGGCCGATTCTGACGAAATTTGAAACTCTTATGTTGTTTTACATTTTCATTCGAATAATATAATTGCAATGTCCTTTTCAAGGGTAGTCCAGGAATTATTAAAAGTTTTGAAGGTCCTAGGGTCATAAATCAGAATAAGCAGAGCACGCCACTTTTGGTCAGCAGACCTTGTTTAGTTGTGAGGGGTTTCTTTGCCTCATTCGATTTTTCATATTACACAGCCTAGTTTTAGCAATTGCATAATTATAGCATAAGTTAGGAATATTTTCCATAGTAGATCCCCCACAAACCTTCCCTCACGGAATTCGTCCATCGATTTAAAATCAGCGTGCACCATTTGATACTCGGACGCCATATTTGTGAGGGATCAAACCCAAGGAATCCATTTTCCATATAGTACATATATCATCGTTAGGCAATATAGCATTTATGTCTCCAAACTCATATAATTCAGCCAAGGCTGACATAAAATTGTTTGAAAGATTTTTTTTTAAATGCAAGACACCCTAGAGTATGGATCAAACTGTTTATTTGTGATATTGAATTCCATTTTTCTCACATATGCCTCTAATGAACTTATTGTATGAGTCAAACCGTAGGTGGATCAGCCAATTTAAAATTTATCGTTGTAAGACTATCCTTTGTCTTTGTTAATCCTGGCATATCGATATGATTAGGTTAATTTTCAACAAAAAGTGCTTTAATAACAATAGATTTATAATCGGAACTATTATATGTACTCCCTCATAGCTCAAACCACTTACCCATATTTAAATCTTACGAATTACAGACAAGAACAATATTTTGACTAATTCGGTACTTATAAAAGTTATCTGGGAATCATGACATTATATTTTCTTTTCAAACATACGAGTTTAATCTGTGCAACGGGTAAGGCGACTCCCACATTAAGGTTGGAAGTCAAAACCTTTGTTTCATTTATGCTTTTAGAATTACCATGAAAGAAACACAGGCTTCAATGAAGCCAATTATCGCATGATAGACAATTGTATTGAGAGAAAAATTTTTTTTTAATCTCCTGAGCGCAAAAGATTAGTGAAAAACCTAAATAACTTAGCACGTTAATATTTTGTTCTATTTTGGGATAGTCCAGACAATCGTATACCTATTTATTGTATAGCGCACATTAGTGGGGGGGCGCTCGACTGATCAAGAGAATTTATCTTCTGAAAATTTCCATTTGAGTTTTAGGTTTACCCTACGGAAGGCAATTGACTTATTTGAAAGGAAAACACACGACTTCTTTTATCCTTAATTGGCCAACATTTCTCCTGGCATATGTCTCCACCCTTTAGATTTAACAACTGTATTTCCTTCTCTCGTTAGGCGACTTATGTATTTGTTTTCTTAAGCTACATGAACAACAATATGATCACAATGAAGAAGCCCGCCCTGCTAACATTTAATCTCAGAAGGTTTAAGCTACGTAAGTGGCATTCATACGCCGCTCGGTACTCTACTAGTAACTGCGATTTATTTTGGGGTCCGTTTAAGTCAAGGATAGCATGCATATTAGATTGTATTATCAATATTTTGTCTCTATGTGTCATTTTCAGTAACAAGTATGCTTCGAATTACTGGTCAACAGATTTTTAAATTCCATCTAAGAGTCTGATTGATGTTCCCTTAAGTGGTCTAACTAGGTATGAAAAACTTGTACATTATAGATTAAGGATATTAATAGCGTTATAATATAGGTCATCAAAATTATTCCATTTAAGGAGGTCTCTATTGAAAATTAGCATATTAATTTTTGGTAGGTTACCCGCTTTGGGTGAAGTCAGAGGTAAGGGTGAAAATTTGAGGTAATTTTCATCCTTTCTTATGGTTAACCTAATTTCTCTATTCGCCTTACAAGCGTCTATAATTTCCTTTACAATCGCATCCTCATTATTTCAACCCTCTACAACTTTATCCTCTGGAACCGATAATTTTTGGAAATGATATTCGACGGATTTTAGAATGGTTTTAAGGATGTCTGCATCCAGAGCCATGTCATTGGTTAAAAAAGAATGTTTTTTATACAAAATACCTTACTTAACAAACGAAATAGTATCCAGGGTCTTGGTAAGAAAATCTAAATAAAGATGTCTTAGAGGAGATACACACCTTATTGTACTCATCATATTGTAATCACTACAATCAAATTAATATATGTAAAAATAAATACACCTTGTACAATTAAACCCTCAACACTTGCCAAAATGTTAATTAGTATTCATGAAAGATTATTATTCTTATTTAAGAATTCCTCCCCAGAGTGAGGTCGGAGAAGATATTGGTAATTGCATAATAAGTTTTCTAATTATTCTCCTGGATGGATTATTGGGTTGGACGTACGGTAAATAAGTCGAATTCTGTCTTAGAATATACATAATTGGATTGATAAAGAACATTCATTTTACTTGTGTCTTATTTACAGTGGTTGATTACATTAAATATGGTTGGCCAAAATTTCCTGAATCACTTATGAAGCGGAAATAAATTAATAAATTTTATGGAGCAACACCAACATTAGGCTAAGATAGCCTTACTCATTCAACTATATTAGGTTAAGTTAGCCTTACTCATTCGACAACTTGCCTCCATTCGCTGCTGTTGTTTGTTGCTCCTCCGCAGTTTATTTCTTTTTGTGTTAGCCCCAACTGAGGGAAGTGAGTTTGGAAGAAAGTCGAATTAGAGTTTTGGTTCGCAACTGTTACAAGCGAAGTCTTTCTACAAGAGTTGTGTCAAAGAAAATTTACGATAGTGAAGAAGGAGGCACAGTCAGTCAGCAAAGGTCTCGACTGGTACAGACGTTTCAACTCAGAGGATCTTACCCTTGACGATCAACCACGTTCCAGCAGACCATCAACCTTTGAAAGAGATGCTATTATGCCAGCATTTAAGGTTGAGCCTTCTGCAAGCAGCCTTGATCTTGCGAAAGTTGTTGGAGTTTCATCCTATCAGACTGTGCTTAGCCGATTGCATCAAATGGATTTCGTTTACAAGAAGCCTCATTGATATTACCTAACCGAAGAACAAGCTGCCCGTAGACTAGAGATTTGCAGCCAACTTGCAGCCAACATCAGATCAGAAGTGTGTATACTTGGCTAATCACGATTGGGAGAGAAAATGGGTTCTGCGAAGTGAACAACTGGCATCCGTTCCACAATGTAATTTCCAAGAAGTACAGCAATTCGGGCATGCTCAGCATGGTTTGCCATCAACGTTAAATATATTTTCAGCTGCTAGAACGCATTTACGACAAACCAAAAAAGTAGTATCGTACTTTGATCAATCGATGTAAGGCTTTGTATCAGCAAGATAATGCAAGGCCTCACACTGCAAGGTTGACTATAGAGAAGTTAAAACTAATGAACGGTATTTATTCTTACACATCAACCATTCACTCTCAAGGCTGCTTCGAGTGGCTATGGTCTATTCCGTTGAATTGCACACATCTTCCGCACACACTTTAATTGTGAGAAGAAGCTTGTTTACAGTTTTCGATTCCACCTAGCTGACTGCTATCTGAGAGAGATTTGTATGCTGGCTGATCGTTGGAAGAAGACCGTGCAGGATGATGGACTTTATTTTTTAATAATGAATGTTGATGATGCTCCATAAACTTTTGTTGCTTGCTCTCAGCTTCCTAAATGAGTTTGGATTTTCTGGCACTCCATATAAAACATCTATTAAAAGTGTGACTATATATATTATGAGTAAACATACCTATCGTTTTCATCATCTACTTTAAACCTTTTTTAAAAGGTTAAACTTCTTTTTCAACCAATTACACTTATTTATTTTGCCCAATCTCTCAGATTTCCTTCTATTATGTCTTCCTTCTATTATTTTGCCCTTCCCACTTGATCTTTTAAAATTTGCTTTGCGGTCTTTATCCGATCACCCTCGAAATTTTAATTTTTAACATAAAAAACATGTTTAATATTGATTAAGTATATATTAAGTATTTTGTCAGCTTTCCGTTGTATTTGATGACATTGTACACCCTTCGGCATGGGTTTAATCAAGTTTTGACAAAATTTCACTGATATTTCATGAAACCATACCTTTTTGATGTCCTCTTTTCAACCCTATTTTTATTATTAGCCATAAAGTTTCTATGGGATTGAGATCTGGGCTATTACCAGGCCAATCGAAAATAATATATATATTTGTTATCAGTGAGCTATTTTGTCACAATTTTAGCCTTGTAACAAGGTGACTCATCATGCATGGGTGATTATGTCAAATCGATTGTCATTAACACTGGGAGTTTCTTCTGTAACATTGCTAAAACCGTGCGCTTTCATAGTTGTTTTCTTAGGAATGAAATATATTCTTCTTCTTCCTGTAAACTGAAACAACCCCTAATCATCACACTTGGAGGGTGTTTCATTGTCTTTTGGGTGTATTTAGGGTCTATTGTATTTGAAACAATGTGCCGCAGAACCTTTTAGGACAGCTTCTGAATGTTCAAAATGTTGACTCATCACTGAATAAAACCTTTTTCCACTCCTCAACAGTCTGGGGACTGTATTTTAAAAAATGCTCCTGGATAGTTCGTTCAGAAACATCAGATAATAAATTACTCGTGAGAAATTTTAATTCTTTCGCAGTTATTGTTGGATTATTCACTACTAAACGTTATAATCATTTCTGTTCGCAAATTTGTTTTCCTCGGTCTGGCAGATGTTTTTTTAGGTACTGGCGTAGATAGGCTAATATTGTTTTAAGCACGTGAAACCCATAAATTTAAAGTACTTTTGGCTATGTTTGATTCATGAGCTACCTGTCTTTGAAATTTCTCACATTTATTAAGAGCAACAATAGCACCTAGAAAACTACCCTAGAGTTGTTTCTTAGCACACATTATAAATTTATTTTATTTAGACCACTATATGTAAAAAATCACAAAATAATAAGAAAATGGCAGCAAAAACCACCAAATCGGATAAATATGACGCACGTTAACACGCAACGAGCGCTACCACAATTCTAACTTAATATTGTATTAAAAAGCTGTCATATCAGAGCGCTATATGAAAGCTAGCATATGTCGATAGAACAAATAGAAAGTGAATTATGCGTCTGTAAAGATTTTTGAGGGTGATCGGATAATTTCCGCGTGCAATGTATATATATATATATATATATATATATATATATATATATACTAAAAACTTCCATTAATAATAATAATAATAATAATCAGAGAAGCATCATTCTTTACTTGGTATCATGAGGATTTTAATTCAAGTTTTCAATTTTAAAACATTTCACTTAACGAGTGGCCGCTACGCGTCAAAGTCCCTCCCACATTGATATTTAATGCGATTACTTTTTATTCCTAATTTATTGGTAAATTTTAGCTTACATAAATTAGTAATAATTTGCTTTATATAGATGCTACTTTTTAGGACAGTTGTTACATCGAAGTATTTAGAATATGGAAAAAATTGAACTGCAAAGAATTGTTCTCTGCATATCTCTCTCTGTCATATATATATATATATATATATATATATATATATATATATATATAAGAGAGAGACAAATAGATAAATAGAAATATAGATATATGTACGAGTATATTAGATATTCGTTGGGAAAATTCATAAGTATAATATCAGTAATGTTAATATACTAGAGCGGATTTTTGTTTTGATAGCTCTTATCAGAGGATCAAAATTGAATAAAGTACGAGAAAAGTTCCAAAGATAGTTTAGAAAACAAGGACCTACATACAACGAGATACCTTCAGTTGTGAACAAATTCCAAAGAACCAGATCCATACATGATGAGAAAGGAAGAGGAAGGAAAAAGATTGACCACAACAAATATGAACAAATTCGACAATTGTTTGGAAATGAACTAAGAAATTCAGGAACCTAGATATGTCCAAGACAACAGTGCATTAAACACTTATCAAAACACCTTTGCAGTGATCATAATTGAGCCGGAAAAATAAACAAAAATTTTTTTTTTATATCCATTAAGAAGGGATTATGAAAGGATTGAATTTTTAAAAAAAAATTAGGACACTTTGTACATGAAACACTATATTTTTGGCAGAGAACAATATGCAAAATTAAAAAAAAAAATTGCAGCAAATTTTAAATTTCATCAAAATACTCACTCAAATTAGGGACACCCGGTATTTTTTATAAGCTAGAAATATATGGTTCTTTTGTTTTTCATATTTTCCGTCGCTCTTTTTACCGTATTTAATGGTTATTTGCTGTAATCTTTAGAGTTACATCTTTTAAGTGTGCGGAGGAATGAATATAACGAGGACAAGCAGACGCTAGTTTGTTTATACAGCGTTAACCGTTACGTTCCACATGGGCCAAGACTTCCCTACCTCCCGGCTTTCCTCACTGCCCCAAGATCCTTCAAAGTTGCTCGCAAAGATGGGTTTCGGTGTAGTCAGTTAATATAAACATATGAGGATATGAGAGCCATAAGAATGAAAATCTTGCTGCCTAGAGCTTCGTCGGCAGAAAATATATAAACAGGCTCACTGTTCCCTTTCGATTGTTTATGTCTATTTTCGCCAAATAGACGAAATCCCACCTTCCTCGTGCGTAAATTTGAATAGACGAAGTGTCATAGCGTTGAAACTTTATACCCTAGGAGAGAGCCTTAACTGTGGGCTAGTGAGGGTTTGCCACTCCTAAACTCCCTCGTCTCCCCCCCCCCCATTGGATAATTGACGTATATATAGTTTGATCTTGAGAAATTTAAAGAAGAATCCGTGTAGCTCTCGAGAGAAGAAGACGAGTCCCTGAGTCAAACATGTAATAAATATGATAGTTAGGACCAAGCGTGACTTACACTCCCGAGGCTGTTCCTTTGGTCGCTTAGAAGAGCAGACTAGTGGTATCGAGACAACTCTCATACCATTCTTATCCCAAGAAAATCCGGTATCTCAATTTTCTGAAAAATACAGAGATACCCCTCACCATTGAGGAATACCAACGTGAATTCCTATTCGAGAAAAGATTCACATCTTGGTTAAGTCTCATCATTGAGAAGCCATAATTGGTAACACAGGGATCGGGATAACTTACATTCCTCCAAGATTCCCTTACTTACATCGTCAAGTCGACAGACGCCTTGTCACACGCCTTCAACTCACATCGGGAGTAGCGTCAGCTGTTTCCCCGAATCACCTCCCCACGCTCTCCTAACTTCAGGGAGGAAGTCTCTAGTCCAACTCGCCTCAAACAAACTCAGCGAGGAGGCTAACTTTCAAGGTCACCCAACTGTTAACACACTCTGAGTTAAAGGTAAAACGAATACAAAATTAATTTATTTTTTTATTTCCCATTCCTTGCGAGAGTGTATTTAAAATTTAATATTCCATTTTTTTTATGTAATTAAAAGTATATTTTGTCTTAGTTGTTTAATTAGATCTTTGAATGCAGAATTGGCAATAAATATATCATAATACGAAACCTCCTTAGTTAAAGAATTAAAATAGAGCACTCTTAGAGTAAAGTGGAGCGGATTTACTCATGTACGAATCAAACGTACATACGTACTCGGCCATAAACCACGAGAAATTGTTACTGTAATTTTTATAATAACATGATTTTTTTGTCCCTAAAAATACAACAAGTTTCTGCCTTCATTAAAAAGATATTTGTTTTTCAAATGTAGTTAAATTGAATGGCATGTTTGAAAAGTATAAATGCATGCATAACCAAACTGTAAAGTCCATGGAAACATGGTAGTGGAATGGCACGCAACTCTCCTAAACTTTTCTTATTCCAAACGAGTAATATCCTCGCGAGAACAGCCAAAAGAGAGGAGAGAACAGATGGATGCCTACAGAAGAAGTACAATGAGATGAAAAAGGACTTTACCCTTTATCAAGAACAAATTATTTGGAACGACTCTTTTCCTTTTCTTGAGATGGTCTTTATAATGACATTCTCACTCTATCAATATGAGTTTGCTTCTTTGATGTGGGAGGAGAAATCTTGTCTTTTCGGAATTTGATGAGCCGTGGCTCTTATGCTCTCGATGAGGAATATAGGAGAGGTTTAAAGAAAGGGAAACTTTGCTCAAACAAAATAAAAGGAAGTTGGGTCATTTTTCAGTGCTCTCTAAAGTATTTGGAGAGAGTGACAAGCCCGCCTGCAATTCACACGGGCAGAAACACAACAACAAATTCCAAAGAAAATTGTGGCAAAATCTGTATTATTTTTCAAAAAGGTAAAATGTACCCAGCAAAAGGACACCGGCAAAATTTATTCCAAGATAGGAGAAACCTTAGAAGAAAAACCCAATAAAAAATCAAATTAAACATTAATATCACTTCAAACTTTTTTGCTGACGAAAATTTAGTGAAAAGAGTATAAATGAGGTTGAACTTTTCTTCTCACATTCTCAGATACGTTTTTCTCAAAATAATTTTGTAAAAACTTGCTATGAGTGCTATTGATGATAAGTAAACTGTTTGGAAAGTTATATTACAGACTGTAAAAGGTCATGTATATCTTTCTAGGTAAAGAACGTCTATTTACACATAAATATGATCGAAGATGTTTCATGGCGAACGTGAAGCATCTTCAGCTTATTTAAATTCAGGTATAATCAATAAATATGTATACCTCACAAATGTATGTCATCCTACAGACCAAGTTTATTTCCTCTATAACGCCCCCTTTAAGAGGGTCTTCATTCGTTAGTGGACGAGTACCAGGCTTGAGAATGCTGCACGAGCTTCCTTACTCTGGTGCTTAAGAAATCTTCAGCTCACTGACGTCACGTCTTTTTCTGAATGTTTGAAAACATAAATCCCACATTAGTTTTCTCTATCCTTAGACTACAAGTAAATAAATGAATTCTCCTAACTTTTACACTATTTTCCTCTTTTCTTTTACTACCTTTTAATGTAATTGCACCATTTAAATATAGAATAAAAAAAAGTATCTTTTCTAAAACTCATACAAACATAAAATCATATGGATGTATATATTTTTTTAATAAAGTCCTCCAAGACCAGGTTAAATCAAGGTACAATTATAATTATACTACTTGGAGACGGTCTTCCATGTAGATTAAAAAATCGCTTCACACTTTATACTAAGCCACATGTAGGGAGGATAGTCTTTGAATAGGTAACAGAGTTGCTTCTCATAGACCCAGGATTAATTGTAACTATAGTAAATTAGTTTTATTGGTTAGGTTAATACTCATCTAACCGTACCCAGTTGGCAACATCGAGATGGTACGAACAAATGAGCTACAGCAACTTGGCCGCCAACGCTTGTCCTGGGCCTTGGGGCGAATTGCAATAGAAGATATTAGTGCAAATGTATACATGTATGGTGATATTTATGGCGTGTTCAAATCTGTGCATCGCTAACTGATTGGTGTTATCTGTATAAATGATCACAGCAAATCAGTTTTAATGCCATTATCAAGGATTGATCCCGACCAGAGCCTTCACAAAGGTGTGCCTTAATTATAAAGGTTTGATAGTTTCAGAAGAGTTACATATGTGCACTATCGGACACAATTACCGTAATGAGCTCCCTAGATATTTACAGTATTCGCTACTCACATTGCGAACCTGTCCTTGGAAATACCTGCTGTAAGCGCCTGCAGCAGATTGAGATCAAATGTCGACCTCGTTCCATTCTGTACCCACCTGGATCCTGAGAGCACCGCATGGAGCTGTAAAAGCATGGCTGAACTTGGGCAAGGAGGCAGCCGACGCAGTCATCACACACCCCAGCTGTATTTGCCTAGCAACCGATGTCATCGTCCCTCATGGCCCCCTCTCCGCTACAATTCTGGCTTTCCGCTCGAAGATTGAAATCCGTTGGACATTGCAACCAACGTTATCACGATTCGCCCTTTCTCCGAAGGAGTCGCCGACTTTTCCTTAAATTCGCGCGCGCGACTGGAGCCACCTCACCAGGCGCCTATATAATGCTACGCTTCAACTGAGTTAAGAGAGCAGCACTGTTAGACTTCCACCTACTCCGGCGAACGAGCTAAAGGACGCCCCCTCCCACGGCGATTTAAAATCGAGTTAGAGGCTAAATCAATCCGTGAACTCTGCCATAGCCAATCGGCAAGTATCCCAATTCGTGAACTCTGCCATAGTCAATCGTCAAGCTCCGACATCAGTAAAATCTGCCATAGTCGAACGGCAAGTATCTAACAAGGATTCCCGGTTCCAAAGGATCGACAAGTGCTCTCTCGTCTAAAGCAAGAGGTAGCTGACTTCTTCCGTCGCATTCATCGTACCCCAACTGGCCCCTTTTCGGCAACGAGCACGTAAGGTAATCATAACGTTGCCCCCTGCAGATTGATCTTGAATCTGGCTTACCCCATTGCCTTATTATTTGTGAGAACACCCCAGGTTAGAATCCCGCTTTAAATCACCAAACTGATTCTCACCTCTTTAATCCCTTAATTAACCTACCTGTAACTCATGGGGACCTTTAACCTCGTCTGGGCGACCATTCCCTTTAAACACAATTTTTGTGTAAATATAAATATCCTTTTGTTGTTAGTAAAGATATATTTTCGTCATTGTCTTGCTTTTGCAACCCCACTGCGTACCAGCTACCTGTTAATCTTTGGCCAACTTGCACTCTGAAATATTTGTTTAAAAGGACCCCACAAAGTTAATAATAAACCATCCCCACTGGAGTCATAAAAATTTCCCCTTTTACTAACGGTCTTCAACCAACTTCCGCGCCAAATCACAAAGTACCTACTTATATATATATATATATATATATATATATATATATATATATATATATATATATATATATAAAGAGAGAGAGAGAGAAAGAGAGAGAGAGTCTGCCAATTCCACGACACTGCCCTCGTAGAGGTTCTTCTTCTTATGTACCCAATTATATACTTAATATATCCTCATAAGTTGCATCCGCAAGTTCGATAAAAGCGGAATTCTTTTAGAGATTATAGGCAAAAATTGAAAATAGACTAATATCACTTAAAATATCTGTATTTTATTTATTGAATTAAGAAAATCAGGAAGATAAAATTGAATGTCAATATATGAAATCTAAATGTCAGATGTTAGAAACTAAGAAAAATTATTGTTGGATTGACTGAAAATTCTCAAGGGATCTTTGCCAGAAATTTAATACTTAGGAATACAATACTATTCTACCATAAAATAGGCAAACCACTTTATAAAGTATAAGAAGTATACATAACCTATATGTATACATAACCTTCAAATTAATTTTGACGTCATCATTAAGTTGCTATGTGGCAACTCTGTTGCTTTGCGTCACTGCAATTGCGTCAAACATCATTTTTATTAACAGTACTCACTGGAGCTTCACAGCGAATGTGTGTATATTTTTTGTGGATATTCCTGACACATTGAGAACCTAAAACCATTTGTTTACCGGTGGGTCGGATCGCATTGAAGTAAAAAAAATGTCTAGGATGCGAAACGAGCTACTGGTGTCCAGATTCTGTTTTTTTATGTTATACTACAATGCTTGTTATTTGTGAACTAAATCATTTGATATATATATATATATATATATATATATATATATATATATATATATATATATAAGTATTTATAAGTATTTTAAATTCTATAAGGTATTATATTTACTTCAAGATAATGAACCCATCAGCGTTTCATCAAGGAAAAGGCTCTCAGCTAATGGGAGTGTAATTTTGCTAAAAAGGGAGTTGACGTTTCGGATCAGATGTCTTCTTACTATACTTCATTAAGAAAGACACGGAAGTGTCTTCTTATGCGGATAAGAAATGGTCACTTCTTCAGTTCAGGGGATCTTTTATCCTTTCTCTTTTGACCAATGAGACTAGTAAAAATATGAAACCTGGGAAAAAGGGATCAAGGATCGAAGGAAAGTTACTAATAAGTCATTGCCTAAATGAAACAGTGAGTCAAAAAAGAAAAAGCAGAAAGCGTTGTGTGAGATGTTATTCTATGATATCACTGGATGAAGGGTCAAAAGGAGCATCTAGAAAAACTATAAAAGTGTTAACATATTGTGAAGGCTGTCTAAATAAGCCTTTTATGTGTCTCCCATGCTTTAAAGTTAAACCCGAAAAGTAAGTTTATAATATGGAAATTTCTAATGTATAAAATGTACTGTTTATGCAATAAATTTAGTTAAAAATACATTTTTTTTATTTTTCAATCTTTGTCACATACAATAAGAAAAAGAAATCCAATCATTATGATGTATAAGTAATTCTAAATATTATTTTAAAATTTGAGGGTTTTTTGCAGTATGACCCACCGGTGGGTCGTATTGCAAGAGAATGGAGGACATTTATTTGACAACCTATCATATTGCACAGCCATCCGGCCAATCCGAAATGACTTGATTCATGTGCGAAGATATGTTTGCTAAAATTAGTTTCTATTTATGCATGGGTCTAAAACATACAGTATTATTTGTATTAATTATCTAACAATTGCTTCTCAATCTTTTTCTTAGCAGTATAATTTTCCCCAAAAGCATTAATATTGACGGAAAGAGATCCAGGATGTTGTAAAATTGCTTTCTGGTACCATCAATGGTTTTGACCACTTCCCTATGGGTAAAAGCTTGAAATTCTGGTTGAACCCTTTTCTTTTTTAGCTGAACTCCATTCTCTACATTTTTCTTCATAGTACTATAATTACGTTTCAAAGTATTTGAAATTTGCACGGATGACTATCCTTTACAGATTACACCACGAATATAATTATTTTCTTATTGGAAATCTTCATTTTTTTTCTGGCCATTTTATCAGAAATCCTTCCTTCAAAAGATATCTGGACATCGCTGTAATCAATTTTCAGAAAATCGACTCTAAACTATGGAATACCTCAGATAATAGTGTAAGTATCATCGAATTATGAGTATGGCATTCATAAACTTATTTGAAATTAAAGTATGAAATTGGGGGAAAAAGATAAGAAGCCAAAAATGTATTCCCTATAATCTCTAGACCCAATTTATATTAAAATTTTCTCATCTTCGGCCGGTTTGTCTGACACCTTGTTTTGCTGCTATAAGGTGACTGGAAAACCTTCCAAGGTTTAATTTAGACCCTAGTCTTCCTCCCAATTTAGTATTAACTTTAGGGAGGGATTGTCGGACACGATCCCTCCTTGCACGGCGTCTTGGTGGATTTAAGAGAGTATCGCGTTTAAATGGTATGCAATCTAGGATGCTTTAGTATCTTTTTTCCATTCTCAAAGACGAAATCAACAAGGGGAAAGCGGTATTACTTCGTTAAATGGAAACTTGTTTAAACATTTCCACCTTTTCATCCATCAACGTCTCTAAACAAATCCATTGCGCCGTGGGTAAGCTCAGCCCCAATCACAATCCAGTCCTCAAGTTCGGTGACTCATCCATATTAGAAGGAGAAGCTCTCGCCAAGAGTCTGCCCAGCAACTTCGCCATTAAAAAGCTTCGGTATAATTCTATTTTTTTTTAGAAGATCTCCTTCACCCATTTATTTTTGTTCAACAACGACACTTTCACATGAATAAATTCAGTAATTTCACTTCTAATCTCTTCATATATAGGTACCCCATTTCCTCGGTGATATATACAAATGGATCTCGTTTGAGGAAAGCTTCTTCTCAGCTTAGTCGAAAGTTTTATCGGTGTTACTCCCTAAGCCCTACGGTTATGCTGGGATTTCTTATCCTATAACATCACACAGCTTTGACTTCCCATACATGCGAGACCATGGGATGGTAATGGCTTCGTGCCTTTCACATCATGCCAAAACCTATTCCATATTCCATCACTAACTGGTTGTCATTCTCCACTCCATTTATACCTTGATGTTAAGGAGTAATTCTATTACCGTAGTTTTACATTAACAGTATATTTTTGCATTTGCTCTGCCAGCGTTAATACTGCATACAGCTTTATTATATCTAAGTGGACGGGTCTGGATTTAACGAATTCATGTAAATATTTATTATTAGTTCAGTGGAAATTCAGATCAATTCTTGTTTGTCGCCTCGCCCACCTCATGCAGGCGTTGAGTCCTTATGATCTCTAGGTCTATACCATTAATAAAATATTTTGATTTCTGGGTGTGAATTTGGAATTATAGGTGGATTGTGTGCATTTTCTAAAAATTTTGAGTTCTTAAGTTTGGAATTTATAGTGTAGGTATGCTTTGGCTTTGATTAGTGTTAGATGCAAATCTGGAGCTCATTAAGTGAGATGCTTTGGAAGGATTGCTTGTATACTGTGATTAGAAACGCCAATTTATGTTAAAAGAGAATGTTTCTAGTGCTTTTAGGGCATAAACATTTTATGTAACTTTAATTATTTTTATTTTTTGTGAGGTGAAGTTCATGTACGTAAGTGTGAAGTTTGATTATCATGTGTGTGCCAGTTTTGTTAAAAATTAAGTATCGTTCCTTCAATGAATTCAGACGGTCTATTTAATTTGCCAGCATCTGGTATGAATAGTTTTACTGATGATTTGAGGTGTTAGGCTTTGTTTATTTAATTGTTCTCATGCGTTTATGCTTCTATGTAGGGATGCGATTGCTGGGTTGAGTTTTCGATGATGTGTAGATAACGAAATATCGTCTGGGCAACGGTTTCATTAAATAATCTGGAATTTTGGTTACTTTATGTTATAAGTGAATAAGATAAAAAGCAGAGATTAGATAATCACAGCAAAATTTATGGTAGTTGTGAATATTAGTTGCAGTTGCAAAGGTCTTATGATAAAAGCACATTGGCGCATACTAAAAGAATCACTTTCTAGTTTTGTTCATGATTTTTTTCTGTAATATTCCTGAAAAGACAATAAATAACGCTAATTGAAAATACAGGACACAATTTGTGAGACCAAATTATCGCCTAAAATAGAGTTGACAATTTGAAAACGTGACTATTTAAGATCATTTATCCTTATGTCTCCCGTTGTATTGAAAGGGAGAAATTGAATATAGAGAAAACGTGGTTGTGGTTGTTTCTACCCTAAAACCTTGTATTTGCTTATTTCCTTATATATATATATATATATATATATATATATATATATATATATATATATATATATATATATATTAACTCAATAGTGAATTGATTAAATGTTAATAGATAATAGTTAATAATTGCATAATATTTGTTTGCGAGACTAGTTTGGGGATGAAGTTTGCCATACTATTTTCGGTCTCAAACAAAACAATGTCACAAATCTGGGAGAGTGATTCTAAGGTCATTAACAATATCATACAATAGCGTGTCCGAAACCTTAAAGCTGGATATTTCTCGAATTAAAGTAGATTCTTTTAAAAAAATATTTATAGGTATAAATTTCCTGGACCGAAGATAATCAATTTCATGGTTTAAATTCTTTATGTGATTAAAAATACTCGATGACTTACTTGCACGTCTTTATATTCGTATATCCCTTTTGTAAGGAGCTTTCCGGTTCTCCTATATAGAAGGAGGGGATATTATTAGAGAGATTGGCAAGGAATTAAATATAGGCCTGCTAAATTGGTTT
Source organism: Ceratothoa steindachneri (assembly GCA_963969495.1). NCBI lineage: Eukaryota > Metazoa > Arthropoda > Malacostraca > Isopoda > Cymothoidae > Ceratothoa > Ceratothoa steindachneri. The sequence goes on from OZ018319.1 coordinate 107,622,465, forward strand.
TCCTTTTGGATTTGGCGAAAGGAAATATTTCAAGATGGTAGAGAGGTATTTAAATATACGTGTGTTCGAAGAGAGAAGATTGCGTAATCGTTTAATTAAGGGCAAGAATGAAGGAAATAGACAATTCTTATTCACCTCAGTGTTGTTAACTCTTGGGCACTAAAATATTTATCTGGCTTTAGATAAAGGCGTTAATTATGGGGAAAAATATTTCAGTTCTTTAAATATAGGGGTCGTATTTGTAATTTCATCAGGCAAAAAACGAAGATCATATATTCTAAATATTTTAAAGAACATATGTTCGGCAAAGGTCTTTTTACACTTTTATATTAGGATGCGATAAAACAAGGTCTGCTGACCAAAAGGTCACGTGCTCTCACTTATTGTGATTTATGACCTTACGATCTTCAACACTTTCAATAATTCCCGGGCTAACCTTCGAAAGACATTGTTAATTCTATCATTTGAAAGATAACGTAAGACAACATAAGGGTTTTAAATTTCCTTGAAATCGGCGGAATAGTTATGATGTTTTTTCCCCCCCAAAAAATTCCCAAACTAACCTTGAGAGGACCTTGCCAATTATATCATTTGAAAGAGAATGTAAAACAACATATGGTTTTCAAATTTCGTTTGAATGGGCCGAATAGTTATGATGTTATTGCTGAAAAAACTCCCTGGCCAACCTTGGGAGGACTGTGGCAATTATATCATTCGAAAAGAAATGTAAAACCATATAAGTGTTTCAAATTTCGTTAGAATCGGCAAAATAACTACAATCTTATTTAAAAAAACAAAAACAGACACCGACCGACATAGTGAGATTAGTGTCACCCACGACTAGCCTCGCTCGCGACTAAAAATAATATATGAATTCAAATGGTTCAGTTTCCGATGAACAATGAATGTAGTTTAAATATCGACTCATTCATTTTAACATCGATGCAAGCTAAAAAATTTTAATTTTCAATTCAACGTTTAAATTTTAAAAGTAAAAAACTCTGAAATTAATACGAATTGCCTATCCCTTTAATTCTGGCGCTAATTTAAACAATTAAGCAATGTGCTCTCTCTCCCAGCACACCCAAACCTACATTTAAATAACCCTTTACTATCCCGAAATAGGTTTAAGTGAGCTATTTCTTATGGTTCTAAATTTGAAAATATATGAGAGAACCAACTGTTCAGAAATTAGATGAACTCTTCTAGAATTGCGGGTGTTGATCAGAGGGAGGCCTATTTGCATGATCTTTCAGCAAGTGTTTAAAAACTATTTATATTCAAACATCGAACCATAATGATATATATATATATATATATATATATATATATATATATATATATATATATATATATATACATATATATATAGTACAAGAAAAGAAATTGGACGTGAATGAGCAATGTGACAAGAAACAGGAGTTTTTTTAGAGGTAAGAGAAAGGGACATTAGAAGAAGACTAGAATCAAAGAGAGCAGAGTGCGGCACAATAAAGGCAATCGTTTACAGAGAAGACAGAGATAACGCCAGGGAAAAAAGTTTGAAATTCCTGGCCGGGACTCGAACCCGGGTCTGCTGATTGCCGATCAGATGCTCTACCGCTAAGCTACCAGGCACAGTGACTCTACTTCGCCCAAAGTTTTAATGTTCCTTTTTAGCCAAGTTTCAAGTTTCTGCATTATGGATTTTATACTTTTCGTTTCAAGTACATTCATGGGCATTTTCTCTTGGAAGATAAACGCTTTCCTTCTAAATGGTTTTCAGCCTATAGTGATTCTGTGTTCGAATTCTTGTTTTTTTTCTGGTGGAATTGTAATCTGTTGGTCCAGATAAATATATTTAGGTATCATTTCATTTTTTAATTATTATTTGTAATACCTATAATTTCTACGACTGCTTAGTTTCTCATAACTTTTGCTTTTGCAAGAATTAGTCTTACGCCGACTATTTTGCTTTCATGCTTAAGATGCGCTTCTCTCAAATGAAAATTTCTTCGAAAGAAGCATTCTGATTCGGATGATGATTATGAAAGTGTTATCAGGTGTAGAATATCTCCGGTATAGTGATAGGTGCTTCTGTTATAAAACTAATTCCAAGATGGGCACAAATACAAGCAATTATAGTACGCTATTTCAATCTTATACACTCGTCGTATGTACATTGCTAGCAGATCTATTTGTAAATAATGGAGAGCCGAAGTAGCGCTGGTATATTTTTCTTGATGTTGAAAAAGCATCTTAACTATTTGGAGTTTTGAAATATTAGTCGAAAATCGGCCGCGGGAAAAAAATGTTTCAAAATAGAAGGGAGTTTGGATCAGAGGAAAAGGTTGAATGGTCAATATATGGGAGTGGTATGAAATGTTGTTCTTTATGAACCTTTTAATTTGAGTTTGATCAAATAGGCATTCTGGGTATCCATTTTTCGGAAGTAGGTGTATATAAGAAGGTAACTTTTTTGTGGAAGTTAAGATATGAGGAATCAAGTTTCAAGGGATCGGAGATTAAAGTTTTAATATAATTAATATTGAATTTGCTGCCCCACAAACCTAGAAAGTGTAATCTTAAGCCTGTATGGGTGAGTTTTCTGTAAATAGTTGTAGCGCCTTTTCGTGTGGAAGTTATGTTTAAATATAGGAAGGAAATGGAGTTGTTATTTCATTTTTTTAATTTGATATTTATATTTTATATTTATCAAATTTAATTGAATCATTTTCAGGGGGAGAGAAGGCGATTGCGTGTTCTACGTATCGCCAATAGAAAATTAGACGGAATTGTATGGGGCAATTATCAAGGGATTCTTTTTTTAATGAAGACATGCAAAGGTTTCAGGAAGAGCAGCAACAAGACTACCCATAACAAGATCTTATATTTGGTCTGGGTTTTATTAAAGAAAAAGAAATTGTCATAGGATAAGCAGGGAGTATTTGATTAATTAGTTAGTTTTTAAGTCCATGAACGAAGATGTTTAAAGAGAGGAAGGTACGAGAACAGAAACTCTTAATGATTTCTAAAGGTGGAACATTGGAATAAAGAGAGGTTATGTCAAAATTTGTCATATACATGTTATAATTTAAACATCTTAATTTTTTCTTTAATTAATCACCATTTAAAATACTTTATTTCATTTATATCCAACTTCCTATTCTCTTGTAATTACTCGTATTTTAACATATAAATCTTTTCAAAATTTAATTGTAACGATAACAATTTCTATATATTATTTAAGATAAACTATGCTACTAAACATGGACTAGAAAATAGAGTAAAGATCATCTTTCGGTACTTTAGAAGAAGTTATTTTTTCATATTTTTTATTAGTATTTTCATTGTTTCATACATATACAAACTAGATACAAAGGTCTTCTTAGAAATGAACGACATGACAACATGACAAATAATTTTGCTTGACCTTCCCGAAGTGTCAAACCCTGACTGTCGGGATGTTTTCGGAAAAGTGTACTGAAGAAGGGGGACGCTGAACTGCTGGCCACGTTTAAGGCATCAACCTAGAACCCAAATATGCTCCTCAGATCCAGGTTTATATGAGCATTATTTGCAAGTAGCTTGACTCATAGGTGGGACACCACACAATGGAATATATCACCAGAGTAATAGAGAAAAACGACACATAGATCGTTTTACCTGATAAAGCAAAATGAATAACCTATCTACTCAAGGTAATCTTTAATGGCACAAGCATGGCCCAGAAGGCCACAGAGTATGGACCCCTCTCTCACATCAGGGTTTGTCCACACCAATTGAAAGTGAGCTCGCCGAAATACAGACCGGCCTTAGATGCTACAAATATAAGCAGCATACAATCAGGATCTGCGCGCTCACCCTCGACCTATGGTCTATGTGTGACCAAACTGAAAATGTCTCGGGTGATTGTAAGAGCAGCAGTGAGAAATAATTCAAATGCAGCGGTGAACACGAGACTATGCCCATGTCATGATCGGTAAAAACGTAGGCCACAATGAAAAAGTAAAAGTAAAACAAAACAAACATAATAAGAGGAAAAAACAAATATGATGATTTCCAAAGTAGCGAAAGCTGCAATCGATTAATAGGAAACCAGGGAGAAATCGCTCAAGCTCGAAAACGAACAGTCAAGCAAGATCATGTGATCTATGTATTAAGTACACATAGTTAATCTAACAAAACCCGGTGAATTCTCGAAGGAAATTAATAAAACGCTGACTAGAGATGGGATGCAGGAGATGTGGTTCGCCAAGAACCTTCTTCCCATCATAGGACGTGCTAACAATACAAATGCCACATTTAAAACCTGTACCCATCCACAAGGCTGTAATACCCCCAAATTAACTTACAACCCGCAAGAACCACTACCCTCTGAAGAAGCGGCCCAAACTTAAATAGTAGACAACACGGAAACCAACACAAAAACGAACTCCCTGCTTCCCCAACTAGGAGACCTCAACAAAAAACGCAAGCCGACTGAGTGAGAGATCTTCCTCAGCCTCCAAAGAACAACGTCACATGTACCCTGTAAGGAAGATAAATGCAAATGTATTCGCCTCGAAAAAAGCTCCCTTCCCTGCACTGAGGACCGACAGAGACATCAGAGAATGAATCAAAAGTGGCATATCTAAATGACAATATAGGTGAAATATTCTGGAGAGATTGGTTGAGGAAGCCCTCCTCTATAAGATACTTGGGCTTAACCAGGATCCTTTCTACACGATTACGATAAGTATCTTCAGAAGAAACGTTTAGGAAAATGTAGAACTCTCCTCCAGCCCTTCTTTTCGAAGAAGGATAGGAGAAGTAACTAATCAGACGAAAACATGGACAGACCAACTAACGACTTGACGTATGAAGATTGATGGATAGGACATAAACTAAAAACCTATGGTAAATTATCCGACAGTGTGAACCGGACATTATCTTAATTTCACAACCGGGCATTAATACGACACACCCAAAGAATAAATCTTCAAATATAACGTATTAAGGACAAAGCACAGTCAAGAACACTTCTACGGTGCTGCTATTGCAATCAGAAGAGGAATTGACGATAAAAGACAAGCTTCACTGAAAGAATGGTATATGAATATCTAGGTCTAAACCACACTGGAGTCAGAGTTGTGTCCACAGGATATCATTCAACAAGACGTGGCTACTCGCCAATACACAACTTTTTAAAGTTGTGTGAGGAGAGTAAGGCAGTCATATTTTCAGGAAACCTCAATGCCCGGTGTCAGGCCTCTGGATACAACGGAACCAGGAACAGGAAATAAAGAAAAATTACGACGCTTATGGACAGAGCCATATTAGTCCGCACTGGCCAAAACTTTCTTACGTACATCACCTACCAGATTAAAACAAAACCCGAGGTAATTCTAACCAACCCGTAGTTCTCCCATAAATATTATATCCATCTCAAGTGACCATGACGCTATTAAAATCATAGACCCCTCAAACCCAAGGAATTTACATGCAAGGAAAAGGAAATGCTTGTGCCAAACCAACTGGTAAGGTACAGAACTCTTTTACTCGGGTAGGTACCCCAATCCCTTAAGAAAACTACTTTTTAAAAATAGATTAATGGCTGCTGAACATGACGCAAAATAGGGGAAGCGGAATGCGCAACAACATTATTTAGTCTGCTAGCGCCAGCGTGAACGCAAGAAATGTATGACTTAAAGGACCAATACAAAAGAAAGTATTAATACACAATACCGAGGAACAGAAAGAGAAATTACAAGAACACTATGAAGAGAAATGACAATTACTGAACAACAAGAGACTCTCTTTAACATCCGTAACGACAATATTGACGCAGAAACGGATTTCCACAGGTTGTGAACCACAACACAAAACTAAAACGAAAACACCTCTACAGATACATCAATCTGAAGAACGGAAGGACGAAACTGGACAACGAAGCTGGATTAAAAGAAGCCTTCAGAAACTTCTATAAGTAGAAAAAATGATCACTAAGACCTTCACTTTAAAGAGTAGATACACGACTAAGTACGGCAAGAACTAGACAAAACCTAGCCCTTCAAATGCGCATCCATGTACAAAGGAATGGAGGAGTATAGTACAAAGATTGCAAAAGACGATTTTTCAGAGAGAATAGGTTCATTTACTTAAAGAGCACCAGGCAAATCTAAACTGAGAAAAATTGAACTTCGTAAACGCCTCTAAATTATCCTGGAATGGCTCATTAAAGTGATGAATGCGTGCCAAAACGCTGGTTACCCCCAATAAAATTCGGCTACATCTGCTTCCACGAGGTCGCAGGCAAGCTCTTTGAAAAGCTGCTTGCAAGCAGGGTCTATGCATTTATGGATTAGAACAACCTTCTCAACCACAAATAGCGTGGATTCAGGACAAGGAGTGGTACTTGCATGGCGAAAGACGCCATCACAGAGAAGCTTGCAAAGATTAGGAGCCAGAATGGGTATGATGAACCGGGGCGCAGAGACGTCAAAGAGGCATTGGACAAAGTATGGAACCCGGGAAGATAAGAAAAAATACTAAAACTAGGATTAAACTTAAGACAAAATCAAAAAATGAAATGATATGTGACAAAATATCGGCAGGAAATCCTACATTCAGATGAAAGAATATAGCGGAACAGACTTCGAACTGACATCATACTTACCGCAGTGAGGGTGCGTGAGCTCACTCCTCTACAAAATTTAAATCATCAACCTTCCAAAATCTATCTCAAGGATGACTTGGTATACATTCATTTTGCCGAAGACATCTCTCAAATAGACACAGCCCTCTTCAGGAATACCAAATTTCTGCCATAAAAAAGGAGAGAGAAAATAACATATCAATAAATATGAAAGATCTTAAACGTACACCCAAAAGTTAAACTCTATACCAGTCTTCCAAAGGAAGCTGGGTAACATTAAATTAGATGCGGCCCACATTCCCTATGGAAGAAAAGGGTAGGTATTGAGAATGAAGATAGGTAGAAGAGGAAATGGCAGTCACCTTACCCTAATTATAGAGGAGACGAAAGGAGAACATAGCAAGCTCTTCAATTTAAAAAACCTCAAAGGATCAACAAAATAAAAATTTACAACCCGTTCATAAGGTCAAAACTACTCTTCACAACAATACCTTTCAACCCGAGTACCAAAGTAAAAGAAATCACTCCAAAGAGTTCATAAAAAGGCGGTGACACTATAAAGCTAATTAGCAATACAAAGAGAATGCAAAGGAAGAGGGAGAGTGACCTGCTCCAAGAGCTCAAATTAACCCCAATCACCAGTAAGCTGCAGGAAAGAGCAAGAAAGATCTGCGAGAAAGTCTCAAAATGCATCACCCCAAAACCTACAAAGAAACATAAGCATACGCTTACAGGTGTTACAGCAGGACGAACAAACTTACAAGTAGCGAAAGTCAGACTGAAAGACAAAAAGATAGAAAATACACTAAAAGTCAAACGGGAACAAGAATCAAACAACTTGCAGAACATAAAAGATGATATATATATATATATATATATATATATATATATATATATATATATATATATAAGTTAGAGGCTGTTCTTATGGAATCCACCTTTGAATTGCTGAAAACAAAATAATAATTGCCGGAATTTTTGGAGCGAGATAGAATCTTACTTCGGCATATCCATTTTTATTTAATAATTCTTTTATCATATTTAACGGTAAGCCTTTGCCTCTTATAAGGTATCTTAAAAAGAGATTCTTGAGACATATTGAACATATATATTGTTTATATTTAAAGAGTTTCGTATCCTTTATGATGTTGACGATAATATGACTTTACGGAAACTGAGTCAATTATTCAGTTTAGATTATAGAACTAATGAATGAATAGAAGAAGAGTAGTTACAAGGAGTTACACGGAAAGAAAGTACCCTAGGAGATCTTATGGTCCATTCAAAGAGGGTACCTTTGGACTAGCAATCGAGCGGGCACATGGCTGCTCAATTGTTTTGCGTCCCTCAACGGCCACTTTTCAAGACTTTGTCTAGTCTTGACTTGAACTGGTCAACCGATTCACTGTTGACAACTTCCACTGGAAGTGCGTTCCACTTACCGCAGATACTGTACGTGAAAAAATTTCCAAACAGATTGCGGTTGTAACGCTTCAGTTCAAGTTTGAAGCCGTGATTGCGAGTTCTGTTACCACTCAGTGTGAGAATATCCCGGTAGTCAACATTGTTGAACCCTCGAAGTATTTTGGAAACTTCGATGAGCTGACCACGCAGTCTACGGGTTTCCAGCGAGAACAGATCTAATTCCCTTAGTCTATCCTCATAACTTTTAGGTCGGATAGAGGGAATCAGCTTGGTTACCCTGGCTTGTACGCGTTCCGAAAGAGACAATATGTGTGTGCTGAGTAAATGTGATTATACCAGATGACTGGTTGGTCAAATATGTTTATCGTGTATCTACTTCTTCCTTACTTCGGAGTTCTTTCTTCATTTATCTATCTTTTTATATTTCTTAATGTACTAGGATTGTTACTTTTTCTTAACTCATACTAAATTTGTTTTGCCATGGTCATTTTGGTAAGTTTTTATCCTACTATTTTTTTTTTGTACTTTGTTTCCTCTTTGTCATCTATTACACTTGTAAGCAAAAGTTAAATTATTTCATAAATCCGAAATGAAATGGTTTGATTCTATGGTAATCGAAGGTACTGAACGAAATATGGAATTAGTAAAAACGTATCGCTCCATCTTTTAAGAAACAGCATATCGATTTACCTAGCTCACTGGGTGTGACATATTCTTCTACTTCGTTCCATTTATTAAATTTATGTAGAATTTTAATATCTTTCGTATTTTTGTTGTTGAAGATTGATTAATTATAGCTTTACTGTTCTGTTTTCCAGAATTTCTCGCTCACTCTAAGGCAACAATTGACCCTCTCCCCAGCCCAGCCGGAATCAAGTAACCTCATCGCTCAATAGTATTCTCCACGTACATCTCATGGCTCTTCAACAACAAAACAACCAGCAGTTCTCTACCAAGGATACAGCCATTGTTTCGGTGATTCAAGTACCTAAACATTTCCGAAATAGACCAAAACTCTTGCTCCGACTCTGCAAGCCAGCATTGAGAGCAGAAAATTTCCAATCCACTAAGACTATATCCAGCCAATGTTAGTATCACCGGAAGTTCAAAGGAAGAAACTCAATAACTATCTTCTTCTGATTCATCAAAGAAGGACCCTACCTCCACCATCGCTCTTTCGCTGACGGAAGCCACCCAAAAGCGTCCTGCTAAAGATTCAAACCCTTCAGTAGCTACCACTCTCACTAATGTACCTCATCCCAGACATTTGACAGAAATTTGCAGACTTAAACTTCACTATTCATCACTCTGAAAGTCTAGGGGAAATGACAAGCTTATAACAATAAAATAAATACCAAACGTAAACTCACCTCGTCGAAGTCTCCACACCTGATATTCGGAGCCCTTCGGACGCAGCACCAACTTCTTATCATGGATAAAATGACCAAACCTCACTTCAGCTGATTTTCGGTGATGGATTCGAAAGTAAGCGTAGTGCATGATTTTAACTATATAATTATTATCTATCGTGGATAGATATAACATATGTGTCGAGATTCTACCTTTTTGCGATTTATTTGTTGCTAAATCTAAAGAAGCTAACACACACTGATGGATTACGTGTTAAAGAGTGCCAAAAACGATTATATTAGAAAATGGGACTAATTTTGTTCCTCAGCTATTATCTGACCTCACTATGATTCCAGTCATTCACCGTGTTGTCACTTCCTGGAATCCGATGAAAAAAAGTTTCGTCGACCCGTTAGATGCTGCGTTTAAATGCTCCCTTCTTACCTTACCCCCACCTGATCAATTGTACAACAAACTGCGATGGATAATTCTCGCCCACCGCTCTCAATCTAAGAAGGACTATAGTAGGACACCAGCGCAAGCATTATACGGTTTTTTTATTCAGTTAATTCTAGACTCTCAACTCCAATACATACCTCATTTCACTTGAGTCAATTCACGGTTCTAAAAACTCACATAGCAGAATTGTGTTACGCATCATCGCGAAAGTTCCCTCGCGATTGAAAGGCGCACAATCAATCTTAACGATCTTCAATCTGGACCTATGTGTTCCTTAGAAACATAAAGTGGTTTTCTTTTATTTTTCAATGTGTGTATGTGATTGATGAGTTGAATGGATACTTAATGAACACGGCTGAGTCCCACGGAAGGGATTAATCATAGCCCATTCATTTGAGGGTTGAGATATCTTTACTGCATCCCCCTTGCACTGCGACGGCTATATATAGTCCTTTGGTCCTGTGAGAACCCATAAGATTTGCTGTTGGTCCGAGAGGTCACTATGGTCTAATTCTCGAACCAGCTTCCTTCATACCTCCAATGAAGTCCTTTCAAATAAATTAGCGAATTTAACAGAAAAAAGTGGAATAGCTTTGAGGCATATGGAGCCTAAGCGCGGGATACTCAATCGATTCGATGGAAAGGCAAGACTTTTAACTGGAAGTCAGGAAATAGTGCGTAAACATCCTATTGACGTGGAAACAGTTGAAAATTGGGGTGTTTATATGAAGTGTTTTAAGGAAATTCACTTAATTAATTTTAGGAAATAATTGTTAGGGGAGAGAGAAAGTGGATTCTTTATTGCAAAGGTTCGCGCAAAAACTAATGGCTTGATCGCAGAAAGAGACCTATTTCATCTCCTAGAATTGGCCTCGAAGTGCAAATGAGCATTATTTGTATTCTGTCTTTTGCAAAAGGAGTTAATATGAGCTCCTTAATAATAAAAAAACAGTTACTGTAGACGTTTATATTCTTATTTATTCTGTAAGTGCGACGATTAAATGAAGCTTTTAAAAAAACACTCGTTAATAGATAGCTTAAAGAAGCTCCTTCTCCTTCATGCATGCCAACAAGTTGCAGCTTTAAGCCCAAGAGAAAATGTGCTCTAATTTCGAAAGTTTTCTTCATCTTTCATAACTCTGCGTCCAGCACCCTCGCTTTCTCCATCTCCATCTCTTTCTCATCTCCTCAACAGCATAGTTTACTATGACAGGAACAAGGTGGAAAATATATATTAAATCCTAGATTTTACCAAACCTGAATATATTTTTCAAAACTGATATCTATCGCATAGTTAACGTTGTGGATGTATAGTCAATCATGATGATGTACTTTCCGGAAAAAAGTATCTTTGGTAAAGTAAAAATGATTTTACTTTCCTTTTACGAAATCTAAATTAATTTCATGGGAAACTATCATTTTTTTTCGATCTGTTTTGCTTCCTTTTTTTACAATCAAATTTACCTGACAATGAAAAAATATTATATTATATTGATTCTCCTCAACTTTAATCGTCGACCTACATTTTCGTTTTAGATCCTGCGCTCAGGAAAAAATAAAATTGCTCTTCTTCTTTATCTTGTCAGATTTGGGAGAATTATTCTTATTCTTCTTCGTCTATTTATATGATCTAATCATTTCCTGAGGTTTGTGATTACTTATAGAATTTCTAATTTTTCCTACCTTATACCTAATAATAATTGATAAAGTCACTAAAAAATAAATAAAGTAATCATGCAAAAATTCGGACTTCTTAACAAATTCAATTATTGAGTGACATATGAGATTACTGTAGCTGAGTTTAGGAGTTTCAATTTTAGAGGCAGAATTAAGCGATTTAGGTTTGTGATAGAACGGGTTGAAGCCGCGTTAATTTCAACCCCTATCACATGTTATTTAAAACCACGATGCTCCCACGTGCATCTTCGCTTTGAAGCTTGGCGCCTTATCGCAGCCACATGAGTCAATGTTTAAACAAGGAGGTTTATCTTCCCCCCGTTCACCCCCATACGCCGACCTCGCCAGATTGAGTTAGGCTTATGGGCAGATAAGGCATTGTTCCCAGGCTCGGCTGTGCATTCCCTCGAAGCTCCCACTCCATTGTCCCCCAAGCCAAGGGAGTGTCTCGACTATTTAGATGGAGACTTTACCACTAAGAGCAGATTGGAGATCCAGATTTTCGTCGCGAAACATCACCCCGACCCTCTCTCACTTTGTGCGCCAAGGGACCTCGACCTCGAGATTCACCATCACTTGTCCAGAAGGAGGACAATATCCTTTGAGTGCCAAGGTTCGAGCCTTTCGTTACGCCAAGTCCACAAGGCTTCCCCCTCGTTGTTCAGAATGAGGACAACGTTAGAACAGCCATTGTTCGTTCGAGCCCGTTGACCAGAAACGGTTCTCACCCCTTCCCCTGTTGTTAAGAAGAGAACAACGTAAAACAGCCATTGTTTTTCTGAGCTTGTTGTTCAGAAGAGAACAACATTAGATCAGACATTGTTCTTGAGCCCGTAGACAAGAGACGGTTCTCACCCCTTGTTGTTCAGAAGAGAACAACGTAGAACAGCCATTGTTCTTCAAGCCGTTCGTCGAGAAACGGTTCTCATTCCCAAGACGCCACGTCAGGATAATTTTATTCCCCCCTTCGGCTGGAACTCGCCAGTGGACTTAAATTCCTTCACGTCGACTTCCTCTGCCCACTAGTATAAAATTACGTAAGCCGAACGTTATCTTTGAGTATTTAACCCTTTTGTCAATTCTATCCTGTGTTTTAAATCGTTTAGCGAACCATCCCATCCCTTTAACTTTATATTTGTTTTACCTTTTTAAATCTTTTAATCCTCGGATTAGCCCGAGCCCCCACGACCCTTTCCATTCTCTGTTTATGTCAATATTTTTCGTTTTGTGTATTTGTTGATAGTTATTATTAATAAAACTCTATTTTATTAATGATAGCAATATTATTATCCTTGAGCTCAGTTCCACTTCTTAAGCATATCGAAGATACATAATATCGGCCCGCCAGACATCCACGCACTCTAAAGATAATTAAAGAAGTTCCCTCAACGAATAGTTATATATGGTATATCGTCGAGAGTCCATTCTACGACATATATATATATATATATATATATATATATATATATATATATATATATATATATATATATATATACTATTTAAATTTGGTATCAGGTCTGTAATGTTTAACGCTATATCTTTGCAAACACTGGTCTCAGTCAAGTAAAGCATAGTGTTATTCGTTATAATTATAGAGTATAGTAGTTCCCTTTTGTTTTAACGATTGCTTTCCCCTTTTTTGAAACTTAAGAAGCTGGAGTAGCTCCAGGAACTGTTATAATAATTTGTTTGTGTTTTTTTTGTGATTTTAGTCAGTGGATATTTAGATCGAGAAACCAAGTACGAAGAGGTCAGTGCCCATACTTAGGTAGGCTAATTTCTCTAGAAGGCATAATTCTTGTTGCAAGGAATTTTAGTTGGTTGACTAGTGCACCCCCAAGTGCAAAGATAACTCAGTTCGAAATTTTTAAAGCGCAAGGAGAATCCTTGGGACTCTCCGGAAAAGAACTAATTGAGTACGTTCAAGAGGAGCAAAGAACAGAAAGAGAACGAGAAAGAGAAATCCAACGAGAAGAAAGAGAAATACAACGAGAAGAACGAGAAAGAGAAATACAACGAGAAGAACGAGAAAGACAAATCCAACGAGAAGAGAAAGAAAGAGAAAGAGAAATCCAAAGAGAAGAAACAGAAAGAGAATTTCAACGAGAAGAAAGAGAGGAACGGAAAAGACAAGCTGAGCTTCACCATCAGATTGGATTTGCTCGTGTTAAAGCAGAGATACAGTCCGCCAGTTCCCGTTCTGAAGCCCCCCCCCAATCTCTCACTAAAGCTCCCCAATTTCAAGGATGGAGAGGATTTCGGAGCATTTTTAGTTCACTTCGAAAAGATCCTGGAAATCAATAACATGGATCTGGAGGCTGAAGGTGTAGCCAGATTACTTTCCCTGTTGAATTGTAAATTGCGCGAAATTTTTATATCTTTACCATCTGAGTGTACAATTAACTACAGCACCTTAAAAGCTGAATTATTGGCCGCTCATAATATGACTCCCGATTTCTACCGCCAAGAATTTTGAGGAGGTCGTATTAAACCCGGACAGACGTTCCGTCAATTCGGATACATTCTTCAGAGGAATTTTAAATTTTGGTTAGAATCCTCAAAGGTTGATCCGAACTACGAGTCCTTAACAGACTTCGTGTTGCGAGATCAATTTTTGGCGTCTCTCCCGACGGAGATCCGCGCGTTCGTCAAGGATCTTCGGTGCCAGACCTTTAAAGAATGTACCGAAGAAGCGGATGTCTATGCCGCAAGCCATAATTTATACCCAAAGGAGAATCGACCTTCTCACCAATCCCCCTACAAGGAAAGAAGAAAGGATTCGTGCCCCTTCACAGGAAAGCCGACGAAGTTTCCGAGCCCCGTAAAACCCCAAAACTTCTTTCTCCGAAACCAACAACGGGACTCCAAGCCTCCCGTTAAGATTTCTCCTCCATCTCTCTTCCTGAAGCGACCAATCATATGCTTCACCTGTGGTGTAGAAAACCACATGAGCTGGAATTGCGCCCAAAATTCTAGGCTTAAAAGCGGACCAGCCCACCAAGTTCACCAGATTAATGCAAACCCAGCTCCACCGGTGGTGCAGACCCAAGCAGAAACTTCTCCCCCTCCGTCAGGCCACCAGGTAAATTTTATTTTTGATAAAAGTTCATCGGGAACTTTGAAATTTGAGGAGGGCAGCGTGAACGGCTGCCGAGTATCGACTTTCGTCAGGGACACAGGATGTACGTGTTTCATCGTGTCCGACGAACTTCTCCCCCCACTGGACCCTAACCACGAAAAATTTGCGGTGGTACATGACTACCTTGGGCGGGCGAACCAATTCCCCGTCGTTAGATTTTACCTGCAGTGTCAATATTATGATGGCTGGGCTGAAGTCATTTCAGCACCCATACAATTCTGTTCCGTACCTATAAAACAGAACCCCCAAGTAAGTTCCGACCCTGTGTCTCAGCTTGCCCTTCCTCGAGGTCGAGCTAAGATAGAAGCCCAGGAGCCCGTCCCCATCAGAACCCCGATACCGTCCTATTACTCGGAGACCCCTAACCAGGACTTTAGGACGGCACAAAAGGAGTGTGAATTACTAACACCCTTAGGGCGATAAGGCCCAAGACAGGGACACAGAGACTGTCCGTGGACCCCAAGAAAAAAAGAACCCCCAACGCGCCCATGGAGATACGTTCGTAGCACTGGACGAAACATCGGCGCTTTAAGAAGATTACCCCGCGGAGTCCCTTAATGTAATACAGATAGTGTGCACCCAACCTGATGCCGATTACCCTCCTCCTTCCCTACCAGGCGAGTCTTTGGAACCCTCTGACCTGGATATTGACGCGCAGCTGACACCACATCAAAAGAGTCAGCTACAAGAACTATTTGAATGGAGTCACCATTTAACTACCCTCTTAGCTCTTTTCGAGCGACTGCGCGAAAATGGCCTCACCATTGGCCCCCGCAAATGCCATTTTGCCCACGAAACCATAAAATATTTCGGTTTCAAAATAGGACAAAGCAAGTTAGGTCCCCAAGAGAACAAGATTAAAGCAATCGCCGACATGCCCCTCCCGATTACAAAGCAGCAATTAAGGTCGTTCCTAGGATCAGCTTCTCACTATCAGCGATTTGTTCCGAATTTCGCTGCAATTTTGGCCCCCCTCAGCCCCCTTCAAAAAAATAATTCCCCCGATCGTTTACTTTGGAATGATGTCGCTATTTCCCATTTTAATCAGCTCAAGAGTAAGCTCATTTCTGCCCCCATTTTAAAGTTGATCAACCCGGAAAAATCCTTTGGGATTAAGACCGACGCGTCCATCGAGGGCATTGGAGGTGTACTCCTTCAATACAAGGCTGACGGAACGAGTCATCCAGTTGCATATGCTAGTCATCAATTATTACCACGCGAAAAGAGATATGCCACTATAGAGAAGGAAGCTCTATCAATTATCTGGGTCATAGACAAATTCAAGATGTACTTGATAGGAAAAGAATTTCAGATAGGAACCGACCACCGTCCGTTAGCCTATATTAGGAATGTGCGACACTCCAACGGCCGAATCATGCGCTGGAGTTTACTCTTGCAAGAGTATCAATTTAAAATAAATTATATAAAAGGTTCTGATAACCAGGTCGCTGACGCACTCAGTAGGAATGCGTTACCGAATAGCGTATAGTAATTGCATTCATAGGATTAGTATCTCCATGTAGGTATATACCGTCTTGTACGACTTAAATTAGATTCTATGGGTATTATAATTAGTTAATGTATATGTCTGAATTTTGTAACGCTCAATGTCTATTTTTTTTGTATGCATATATATTTGTACCCATTAATTACGTATAAATTATTTTTTCCCATAGGTACTAATCTTATATCATTTCATTATTCCATGCCTTTTTTTTATTAAGTTTGTATTAAAGGTTATTTTACCTTATAATCAAAAGATCAAAATGATCATATGTATTGAGGTAATTCTAGTTAGGTGCAGGAAGGTACGGTTGGTACCAGAAAACGAGTTCCCCACAACAGAGCTCTATCGTTGTCCCTTCTCTCTTTTTTTCGAAGTGACAACTTCCCCCGGAATGGAGGGGTGTGATAGAACGGGTTGAAGTTGCGTTAATTTCAACCCTTATCACATGTTATTTAAAACCACGATGCTCCCACGTGCCCCTTTGCTTTGAAGCCTGGCGCCTCATCGCAGCCACCTGAGTCAATGTTTAAAGAAGGAGGTTTATCTTCCCCCCGTTCGCCCCCCTACGCCGACCTCGTCAGATTGAGTTAGGCTTATGGGCAGATAAGGCATTGTTCCCAGGCTTGGCTGTGCTTTTCCTCGAAGCTCCCACTCCATTGTCCCCCACGCTAAGGGAGTGTCTCGACTATTTAGATGGAAACTTTACCACTAAGAGCAGATTGGAGATCCAGATTTTCGTCGCGAAACATCAACCCGACCCTCTCTCACTTTGTGCGCCAAGGGACCTCAACCTCGTGATTCACCATCACTTGTCCAGAACGAGGAAAATATCCCTTGAGTGCAAAGGTTCAAGCCTTTCGTAACGCCAAGTCCACAAGGCTTTCCCCTGGTTGTTCAGAATGAGGACAACGTTAGAACAGCCATTGTTCGTTCGAGCCCGTTGACCAGAAACGGTTCTCACCCCTTCCCCTGTTGTTTAGGAGAGAACAATGTAGAACAGCCATTGTTGTTTTGAGCCCGTTCGCCAAGAAACGGTTCTCACCCTTCCCCCTTGTTGTTCAGAAGAGAACAACATTAGATCAGCCATTGTTCTTGAGCCTGTAGACAAGAGACGGTTCTCAACGTAGAACAGCCATTGTTCTTCAAGCTGTTCGTCGAGAAACGGTTCTCATTCCCAAGACGCCACGTCAGGATCATTTTATTCCTTCCCTTCAACTGGAACTCGCCAGCGGACCGAAATTCCTTCACGTCGACTTCCTCTGCACCACTAGTATAAAATTACGTGAGCCGAACGTTACCTTTCAGTATTTAACCCTTTTGTCAATTCTATCCTGTGCTTTAAATCGTTTAGCAAACCATCCCATCCCTTTAACTTTATATTTATTTTACCTTTTTAAATCTTTTATTCCAAGGATTATCCCGAGCCCCCACGACCCTTTCCATTCTCTGTTTATGTCAATATTTTCCGTTTTGTGTATTTGCTGATAGTTATTATTAATAAAACTCTATTTTATCAATGATAGCAATATTATTATCCTTGAGCTCAGTTCCACTTCTTAAGCATATCGAAGATACATAATATCGGCCCGCCAGACATCCACGCACTTTAAAGATAATTAAAGAAGTTCCCTCAACGAATAGTTATATATGGTATATCGTCGAGAGTCCATTCTACGACAAGGTTAGATGATTTAATCTGATTCCAAATCGATATTATAACAATCCAGATTTATTTTTCTTTGTAGAATGTTTATTTATATAAAAGGCTAATACACTATCCAGCAAAATGAAGGAACGATTTTCTGTTATTAAAATATTTTAAAAAATATGATGACTGTAAATGAAATTTCATTGTACATTGGTCTTTATAAAGATTTTATATCATACAATTGTATATTCAAGAAATTATATCAAATAAACTAACAAAAATAATAGTTACACACGCAAAATAAGAAAAGTATATTTTCAGAAACATTCTAGAAATTTCTTGAACTCATCTGGCAACATTTATCTCTGTAAGTAAGAACTATGCAACCGCTATTGTTGTTGACCTCATTTTGTAGAGTTGCCATCAAACGAGAAATGCCTCCTGAGATCCGTTGGACAATAGTCGTCTCAAGACTTCAGGGAGAAACAGTCTCCAATTTCAAGGCAGGAATGAAGCTCCAAGGATGTGAGTTTACGCCTTCTGAAGTTATATAATGAAAGAAAAACACCTATAAATCTCCTGCAAAGTCGATCGACCCCGCATATTCACTGTCCGAGAAAATAGAGCAATTAGGTGCTTCTTTATGAAGGATTCCTGCGAGGCTAGAGGATGAACTTCTGGAAAAATTAAGACTAATAGTGCTAAAGATTGGAGTCGATTCATAGTGGCCCATCACCTCAATGTATCTGGTTTAAAAGCTCGATCTCCAGCGACCAAAGTAATCATCATTATGAAGAATTAGAAGAAGAGACTCGAATATGATGAAGCGCATGTTGTTTTGGTGGATGAAGATGGGGAAGAATTAAATTCAGCGACAAAAAACATTTAATTTAATTTTCTCTAGTGGAAGACGATATGTTATATATGGAGGGATCCTTTTTCGTCTCAGTGAGTTGGTTCTCTATTGCGCATAAACCTCATACAACATTTAATATCTTTGCTCTGAAACGCTCTCAACAAGCCAGCATTATTTATACAGGACAACCCACCATGTCATACTGTAAAGCGAGTAAATTTGAAACTTGAAAAAGAAGATATCAAAGTAATGATCTGGCCTGCTCAGAGCCTGGACTTGAACCCAATTGAGAACATCTAGAAGATCATTAGAGTCAAAGTTCGAGGCTAGCAACCTTCAAGTGTGATGGATTTATAGAGAATATGGAGGAAGAATAGAATAAAATAATACCAGAATTTTGCAAGAAATTGGTGAGGTCCTATGGTTGTCGTACGCTGATGCAATATAAAACAAAGGCTTGAACACCTAATATTAATTGTTTTATTTTTCAACTTTGTCACATCTTGCTTTGTTTCTAGAGTATTTGATTGCGAAGCAATTCTTTGAATAATCGTTCTCTTATTTTCCACGTTTCAATCTTTAATTTTGTTAGATATTTTAGCATAATTTCTTGAGCATACGATTCTATCATATGAAATCTTCACAAAACATATTAAATGCATTTCTTTATGTACCATGGAAATTTCATTAACTTACTTGACATATTTTTGAAAATATATTCATAAAGAAAAATATTTCAATTATTTTGTTAGGTGGTGTATCAAACTAGGCGTTTCTGTAAACATTTTCTCGAGAACAAATTTGTAAATTATGAATGAAGTAAGAAAGGCAGTTTTCCTGCGCAGGTATGTAAGGTAAAGAGCTTTCATCTGACTAAGTAGTGAATTTGGGTTCAGCTAGGAAATTACCTGGTTATGACGTCTTCAGAGTATATTGTTTTTCTCTGCTATTTTAAAATTTTACATTCCTTTACATTACAAATAAATGAAAAAGATATTTGTTTTGAAAACGTTTTTCATGTTAAAACAAATAAAAATTGTCAGAATAATATAAAGCTTCATAGGATTGATAGTCACGCATATTTTCTCTAAATTGGTGTCTTTAAATGTTGAGGTGAATCGATGACTCTTACTATCCGTCGTCCTTCATATCTTTCTCTTCTGTCATAATTGGACTTCGGGTCGTATAAAACTAACATCGAAAATCAATGAGGCGGAGTTTATGTTCCCTAGTACACACTTTACGTGGATGCTCTGTGCATCTAGTTTTAATTCTTCTACCCATCTCTAACTTCTAATTGACGTGCTAAGATTTCTGAAACAAAAATTGTGTTGATGTGAATAAGAGGTCTTGATTTATCCCCAAACTAGTAATTACTGATTGAGAATTTCAAATTAGTATAGAGTAGGAAATTTAAAAGTGTGAAGAAAAATGAAAATATTTCGAATAAGCAAACGTAAGATCGATCCTTTTGAATACTGATGGGAAGTAAGGTATCTATAATTAAGGGATACTTGCCTCGAAATAGGAATCTGATGAAGATTTAAAATGTTGTACAAATCACTGGTAAGTAAGAGCTTAGAAACGTGTGTTACCGAAATTGAGATCAGTTTAGATACTCAAGTTTTGTCTTTCCCCTATAATATTTTCTACAGAGGCAGTCACAATGGGTACCAAGCGATCCTCATAGTGTCTTAGTGCGTTGTTTTCTCTATATAAAAAATCTGCTTCTTTTCGTGGTTCAGGTGTAATATCTAAATTTTCGGTTTTGGATTTTTTGACGCCCACCGGAATATCACAAACCATTCAACTTTTTAAAGATTATTGAGTGTTAAACAGCATTTATATAAGTGGCAAGTATAAAACATTGATAATGCAAGTTAAAATCCGTGTTGTTGTATATGTTACGTAGCAAGAGGTCTCCCAAATGTCGAATATTTGGCCATGAAGCCAAAAAATAAACCAAATTTCATGAAGAAAAATGATAAAATGTGATCGGGAGGGGAGGTAAACGTGTAAGGTCGCGAAAGTGGCATAGTAGCACATGCTAAATCGTTCATATGTATGGTGAATAAAAACATAATTCGCTTAACGTATGTAGGAGTAGTTCACACTCCATTTTTGTAAAGGCTAGACATGATGAAAAAATGGTCTCAGAAGAGTCGGTGTGTGGTTGCCATAGTCATTGGAACTGCTTTGGTAGGCCGACCGACCATCAAGCAAGAGATGGTCTTATTTGACCAAACTTTTCATCTTTCTTTAAAATTGTTTTCCGATATATATTTCTTTTTCCCTTAAAATAATTTTTCATCTTCACATTTTATCGCAATACTTCCAAGGCAGTTTTCTCTTCTCTAAGGATTCTTAATATAATATTTTATTTACCGCAAATTTTCTCGGTAATAAACATGTTCGACGTTTCCTTCACACTAAATTAAAAAATACATGAAGTTCTGGAAATTAATCGTTATCTCTTCAATAGTGATGTTTACACAGAGCCAGCTCCCTACACTCTCTTTGCTTCTTACTTTTTCGTGCTCTTACTGTTTTATCAGAACTGAAATAAACTCATTTGGGTTGTTTAAATAATTCTTTTCTAAAAAAACAAGAGAGGAGGAATTGCTTTCA
This sequence comes from Ceratothoa steindachneri, assembly GCA_963969495.1. Classification (NCBI taxonomy): domain Eukaryota; kingdom Metazoa; phylum Arthropoda; class Malacostraca; order Isopoda; family Cymothoidae; genus Ceratothoa; species Ceratothoa steindachneri. Next base: position 107,643,773 of record OZ018319.1, read on the forward strand.
TAGCGCGTTACAGGTTGATTTAGAATATTTGTCCCCACCTCCTGCTCTAAAGAGCTTTTTAATTAGCGCACTTGGGCTATCAAGGTTTTGCAAATTAATACTCTCCTTGACTTAGCCCGTTTCTATAAGAACTCGCTTTAAATCAATCAGAGCAAAATATGCCTCGTTTTATTTCGCTTTAAAAAATAAAAAGAAGTTTTAATAAATGCAGAATCTTCTGAAAATATGCATACATTATGAGACATTAATTGTAACAAGGTGTTGAATTAAATCCTAAATGCACCTATATTTCAAACCATTTGTTAACTAAAGTCTTGTGAAAAAATACTTTTAAATCACCATAAGCCAACGGCTCAAAACGTGGCAGCCATGGTAAGAATTTAGGGGCCCATGGCGAGCTAGTAGAAATTATACATTTCTAAATAATATTAGGGATCTGAATTTAAAAATAAACTTTCATTACTCACTCTGTCCTGGGAGAAGAAAATTTTCCTTTTTAATTGCTTACATCGACAATGGTTCTATTAAGGAAACACATGACTGAATGATTAACGGCTAAATTCAACCATCAAATGGTTGTATATATTTAGTGTTGGTTTTACAATTACTATGCAGTTTTTTCTTGTATATTTATTGTAAATAAAATATGTTATTAAAACGTTGCAGTAAATAAATATTATTGTTTAGCCTATATATAATTAATGACATGCTTTACTGTATTTTGTGCAATAAATTTAATACTTATATATGTTGTATGTTTAACCTACGGATGGACTAAAATATTTATGTCAACTTGGGACTAAAGGGGTCCAAATGGACCTCACTCAATCTGTGGGTAAAACATTAGTTTCATTAAGAAATATAATATAAAAACCCATTTTAATTTTGAAGCAAACACTTTGGAGCATATTAACATTATATTTAATTAACAAAAATACTATACATAACGGGTGTGCCATTAAGACGGATCGAAATTAGCAGTAAGTAAAACAGTGTTATTGGTTAAAATTTATTAATTACAATATTGGATCATGTTATTTGAGTCATGGCAATTATGTGTGAAAAATAATATCGCTTAAATGTCTGCCAAGGCTTCAGTGGCACACCTCCACTCGATGGTCAAAGTTTTGATGACGTCTCTGCATAGTTGCTCCTCGATCTCAACAATATGCCTTATTATCTCATCCTTCAGCTGTTGAATTGCTGTTGTCTTGTTGGCATAGATCTTACTTTTGAGATGACTTCAAAAGAAGAAATCTAAAGGCGTCAAGTCACACAATCGTGGTGGCCAAGTGACCTTGCTGTTTCGAGAGATGATGCGACCTGGGAACTTCACATTCAATATAGCCATTGTGGCGCAGTCCTGTTGAAACCACAAATCTTCGACATCCATAGAATTCAATTTAAGCCATAAAAAGTTGGTTATCATGGCACAATATCGCTCGCCTGTCACCGTAACAGAATTCCGGGCATCATTTTCGAATAAATACAGCCCAAAGATTCCGCTAACAAAAAATAAAGACTAAATAGTGACCTTTTGTGGATGCAGTGGCTTTTCAACAATCTTCCTTGGATTTTCATCAGCCCAAATGCGACAATTCTGCTTATTAACGAATCCACCCAGATCAAAATGGGCTTCATTACTAAAGAAAATTTTATGCGAAAAATCATCATCGGCTTATCTTTGTCCGTGCACCCAATTGACGAATGTACGGCGCTTCAAATGGTCAGCAGTCTTCAGTTCTTGTTTCCATTGAATTTTATAAGCGTGTAGAGACAAATCTTTTGCCTAATTCGATGTAACGTTGTTGTGCAGAGGTTCATTTCCTGCGCGTGATGAAGAATAGAGGTGTCTGGATCTTCGGCTACATTCTCGCGCACTGCAGCAATATTTCAGCTGAACGGCGTAAATAACACGCAATGGCGTTTTCATATCTGCTACCAAACCTGTTTGTTTGAATTTATGTATAATTTTGCCAATTGCACTCTCAGTGTGTCGATTATGTTGACCAAAAAAATCGCGAAGTGCCCGAAATGTGTTTTGGTTTGAACGTCCATTTTCGAAATAGGCTTCGATAACTTTAACACGTTGTTCGAATGTTAATCTTTCCATAGTTAAAATTTACAAAGACCGAATTTGTTAAATCTGAAAGAAAAATAAAAAATCCTTAGACGCTTATGCTTAACTCACATTTAAAATCGGTCCAAGTTATTGGAACACCCTTTATGTATGTGTTAAGAAAATTAAGTTTACGATGGACTGTAAAAATTCAACTTAATTTAAGGTAAATTTAGCTGACACGTTAAAATTGTATATGCCTAAAATTTCCACATAACTTTATCAAAATAAATAAAAAGTCCAGCGATTAAAATCAGGGTTCCAGAAGCATATAAAGAAAGTAGCTTGCAATCCATCATTTTTCACTAGCGCCTGCCTTCCTCCCCCCCTGATAAACATTGCATGATCCTGGAAGTAATTGTCAAAGTGTCAATTTTAAGAGAGCTGGTGGTCTGAAGTCTCGTCTTTTCCAGAACCTTTGTATAGACATGGGTTTTGAGCATGAAGTTCTTCACTTTTACTCCAAAGTCAGCTGGCTTTCAGAGGGCAATGATGTGAACCGACTCTTTGAACTTCCGAGAGACAATAAGTTATTCCTGTAAATATGATCTTTTTAGTCAATTCAATGAACGTTTGGAGAAGTCAGGCATACTTAGCAAATATATTTTAGCACCTAAATAGGTAGGTTGAATTTCAGAGTAGAGGGCAAGGAAAGAAATGTATTTCACCTGATAGATTGTGTTCTTGCCATCTCCGGAATTGGCAAAGGAAAGTCAGTGCTGGAAATGTCGCCATGTTTGAAGACCTTTCAACCCTCCTTGACGATAATGAAGAAAATCATTTGTTTGACCTATTAGTTAAAACTAAATCACTCAGCATATGACATCCTTGAATGTGAATTGAAAATGTACTTAACAGAATTCGAGCTGTAAGAAGGGAAGTTAGTGAAAAATCCATTCAATGACCCTCCTGATATTACTACCATTCCCAATGATGTTCAGGACGAATTCCTTGACATCAAAAATGATTTTACTGCCAAAGATATCTAAGAAGAAAACTCTCTGAATGTTTTCTAGGGGGCAATGTATTGGTCCTAACCAAAGGTTAGTGAGATTTCACTTGATTACTCTTGCCTTCGAGTCACTTTTTATGAGTCTGGTTTCTCCACCCTTCTAAAAATCAAAAATAAGAGCCGGAACCGATTGGATGTGGACCCCAAAATGAGATGTCCATTGTCAGAGACACACCCTCGAATTCGTCAACTAACCTAAAAGAAACAATGTCAGCCTTCTCATTGAGGTGGGATACAATTTTTGTTAAGGGAAATAAAAATAAAAATACTTTTCATTTTAAAATGAAAAATACATTACAGATACAAATGCTTTCAATTTTGATATACAAAATACATTAATTGAATTTTTAAAAAGTATATCCCCAAAATCTCAAGAAATATTAGATAATTATGCTTGTCAATTTTGAAATAAACAATTAAGCAAATGTATTCTCTTCTTATACATTTTTTACCTTTTGGGGCGTGGTGGATTTGGGGGAATGATAGAACGTAAATCGCTGACATTACATGACGTTTATCCTGGGAAGGAAGAGGTGGGACTGACGAGGAAAGGACTACTGGTTACCTCTGGAGGATGAACTGGGGATGTGAAAGACCAATTGCCAAGTCTTCGTCGATGGGGTTTCGATGCCAAGGCGTCCAGAGAGACTAAAAAGGAAGTTGAGATTACCTCGACTCCAGGGAGAAGTAATCACGAAATCTAGAGTTTCAGGCATCACCTTAAATAGGAGCTAGAACCATGGTCAACAGAGGGCTGCACGCATCGAGCGCATCCCAAGGGGATATCGTAAGCGGCTTAAGCAAACATGGAACTTGATAATTTCGGGCATCAATGAGGCGAAGGGGAATTAAGCGAGATTCCCAAAGGATATCGGGCGTGGCTTAAGCAAACATGAACCTTGATAAATTTGGGCATCGACGAGGCGAACGGGAAATTAGAGAGATTCTCTTCTACCTCAAGAGGGAAAAGATGTACACGGCTGCCACCTGGGGGCGGGGCAGCGTTATCAATCTAGGGGGAAGACGGTGATAAAGCACCCCAAATTAAACACAGTTGCGCTGGTCTGTCTCGAACAGAGAAATTCTGTGTGATAAGGACGTATTGAGTTTCATACTCACACACGCCTCCCTTCCTAAGATGAATTTTTACAGACACGTAGGGGATGGGAAATGCCATTTCTCACAAATGGGAGAGATAGGAATTGGAGAAAACAATTTACCTGACGGGATACCAGATAATAGAGAAATTTTTAACTTCGGGCCTACATAGCTGCGAACACAAAGTAAATCAATTCATATGAGGTTGTAGAACTTAAGAGTTAACGATAAGGAATAATAATATCCCCAAAACCAATTACAATTAATTACAAAAAAAATTAATCAAAGGCAATATATATACAAGGGACAAAGCTTAACACTATATACATTTGTGAGTACACACCATCGGTTACTCGATCTTACGAGGTAGAAAAAAGATCTTCTATGGGGTTCCTACTAAGACAGTCAGCCATACAATTTGCGGGAAACTTTAATATAAAATAAACGAAATTGGTACTTCTACTATTTTTTAAATAGGTTAATGTGCGGTGATCCGTTTTGATCATGAACTCCTTTCACACAAAATACATTTTAAATTCTCGTATCCCCAAGATTATCGCGAGAGCTTTACGTTCTATGATCGCATAGTTCTTCACACACGACGAGAGCTTCCAGCTCGCGTATACAATCGGATGGCTGCAATTATCATCGCATTGCAACAACACGCATCCTACTCATTCTTTGCTGGCAATAGCAGTTACTTTATCTTGCTGAGGAGTCATCTGGTTTTCCCCGATATGAAAGCCTAAATAACGAATGGAATTATAGGCAAAATGACATTTACTAGGCTTAATGGTCAATCCGTGTTCCAGTAACCTCATGAGGAGCGAAGGAAGACTAGCTATTGTTCCCATGTACGAGTAGCAACCTACACATTATAGAAATAAAACGACACGTTACATTGGCCAACCAGGCTTCGCCGCCCATTCTATTATAGTTACTGCAAGCAGTAACCAAACCAAAACGAATACACCTAAATTGCATTAGGCCCTTCTCCGTGGGAAACGAAGTGTACTTCCGAGCACTATCCTTGAAGTGAATTTGATAATAGGCTACATAAGTCTATTTTTGAGATAAATTTGGCCTCTACGAACAGGTATAGGTTCTGCTCGATGGGTGGGATTGTTTCCGCATCAAAAAAACGTCACGGAATTCAATTTCCTGAAATCTAAACACATTCTGAATGTTTGATTGGGTTTTCTTACCATTACAATGGGAGAGCAGAAATTAGAGGTAGAGGGCTCAATGATAACCAACTTTAATATGTTTTCTACTTCTGAATTAAAGGCTGGACGACAGAACTTTTTAATTACATTTTTACAAAAGGAAGAAAAACGAGGAAAAGGAAAATGGAACAATCAAGTGGACGGATTCCTCCAAAGGAAATGGAGCACCAAGCCTAAGAGGGTCTCCTTGAGGGCCCTCCCCGGACAAGCAATTCCAGCGAAAAACCAGGTGTGCCAAGGTGTGTTCGCAGAACTAAAAGTCGCACTGATTCTCCTCATCGACGTGAGCAACATATAAATTTCCCTATGCTCCGAAACAAAGGACATGAGTGAAATACTCTCCAAACGATGAACCCCTGCCCTGCCGCAGGTTGCGGCCAATAGAAACATCACCTGTAGAAAAATAGAAAGCTAGTTATCGAAAGAAATACCTAAGAGCTAAAATTCGAAACCGAGGAACAAAACACATTGGCGGAGATCAAAGGAAATCATTAATTTTAATCACCATACCCATTTGTTCAAGATTACATTCCAGACCACTTAAATGACCCCAAAAAACAAAAGTGACGGAATCCTCGCCTTTTACATGCGAATCACATCAGAAAATACCAAACAGGAAATGTTTTATAGTTTTCAAATGTGCTTTACCTGTTACAAACTAGAAAATCACACAAGTCACTGCAGCCTCAACAAGGACAAGAATGCGAGCAAGAGGGCCACAGATTTAAAAACTATGCTACAACAACAAATAAATGTTTGAATTGCAACGGAGAACATAGGACTCTCAAGCTAAGCTTTCCAAAACGGGAGGATTCCGTCACTTTTACATTCCAAACCACTAAAATGACCCAGAAAACGAAAAGTGACGGAATCCTCGCCTTTTACATGCGAATCACATCCGAAAATACCCAACAGGAAATGTTTTATAGTTTTCAAATGTGCTTTACCTGTTACAAACTAGAAAATCACACAAGTTACTTCAGCCCCAATAAGGACAAGAGTGCGGGCAAGAGGGGGACAGATTTAAAGACTATGCTACATCGACAAATAAATGTTTGAATTGCAATGGAAAACACATGACTCTCAAACTAAGCTTTCCGAAACGTGAAGAGGTCATCAAACGAAAAGAGGAGGAATTATGAACCCACCTACCTACAGCTACGCGATGGCTCTTCTCAAGTCAACCAAACCGATACCACCAACCAACCGATGATAAACTTAAACAGTGAAGTTATTTCTAAAATCTTCAGATGCATTACCCATGGACACATAGAGTAACATGAAAACCCTGGCTGCTATGAGAAAGAAACTAACTCTTTGCTGCAAGATAATAATCTGCCAAAAATTAAAGCGCCCAAGACCACAGACTCATTAAAAACTACTCAACATGAGCACCAACTCACCACAACCAGAAAAGAAGAAGCGTTGCAGGAAACAACTGAGGAAGAAAGAGATGGGACCCAAGAACATTCTTTAAGCAACTCGCACTCGGAAGAAGAAGAGGAAAAGAGGAAAGCAAAACAGAACCCAGGAAAGGATCCCTAGGGCCTTGAGAAGTAAATCAAAGACTTCCAGCCTCCCTAGGAAACAGAAAACCAAATGAACTGGAGATGCAAGTAATTCAGGAGGAAAAAACTGGACATCCACCTTCTTCTCCTAAAAAGTTTTCCAACATAAGCGATAGATAGAATCGTAATGCAACTAAATGGAACTATAACGTGTTAACACTGAAGCTTTCTCAAGAACAATACGACGGAGCATCCATTGCGGTTAAGAAGAGAATAAAATTCAAGCATCTCAGGAACTTGAAAATAGTCTTACCTCGCCATAGAGATAGATATGAGCCTGGGGAAGATAGTAGTTGCTATGGGATACCAACCCGGAGGCGCGACTATTTGCCTAACCAAACAATCACCAGTATCTTCAGGCAAAGAGTCCCTTCGATATTAATAGGGGACCTGAACGCACTATGTGCTGTGTTCGGATACACTCTTACTAATATATGGGCAAATGCTTGAATACTCTCTTAGATAGAAACATCGTCTAAAGACTGGGGCCCAACATCCGACCTGCATCACGTAAAGATATGTCACTAAGCCATATATCTGCTTGACAACTTCCTCGTACCAAATAATTATCACATGACCCCTGAATTGATACCTTGTAGCGACTATATAGGGATTAACCTTAATATCAGCGTTAACCCTATATTGGTACCTGCACACACAAGAAAGAATTAGAGCAGGGCGAATTAGGATCATTACGAGCGATTGTTAAAAAATTACATCCTAGTGAACGTCGAAGAAGCAACGCTCGAGGAAATAGCCGAGAAAATGGAGCAGCTGGAGGCCCAAAGGATAGAGGATGACAGAGAGTCAATTCCCAAAACTGCATACAGAACAATCTCTGAATATAAATGGACCGATCGTATAAACTTTTTACACCGTGAGTTGAAAGAATTATTTCAAATGAGCATCACCACAGAAACATCATGTGAGGCAATGTACGGTACAAGAGAAATAAAGCAAGAACCTAAAAATCTAATTTACGAATAGAAGGAAGAGAATTGGAATGAAGCTATCAAAGAACTTGATAGCGAGGCAGCAAGCAAGGAATTCTGAGCGAAGATGAAGAGGATGAAAGGAATGCCCCAAGTAGAAAAATTGAATTAAAAGACACCTAAAGTGAAATAAAATCAGAGGAGAATAAAATAGAGAAAATTCTCAGAGAATACTGGGGACAAATTTTCAGAAGCAATGAAGAAGGAAATGAAAACTACATTGATTTTTAAAATTCGATTATAGACGAGCTCAACGAAATCATTAAAAGGATTCGTCCAACCCATCAAGTGAATTTGGGAGAAGGAGAAGTAGAAACAGTGACGCTAGAAGAATTGGAAGCGCACTCTATTCCATTAAACAAAAAAAAAGTAGGCTAGTTTGGGTTGACGAAGCTAAACTTCGTCAAAGCACCGAGATGCGTGAGGAAAGGTATACTTAACATCTTTAATGACTACCTAAAGGTCGTGGACTTTCCCGACACATGCAAAACGGAAAGCTCCGGACGAGGGAGGAGAACTATTGCACTATATTCTTTCTGGAAATTGGGGATTAACTTTTCGAGAGAATAGTGTATAGAAGACTCATCGATCACTTGAAGTAGAACTCGTTTTACAACGACCAGTAGTATAGCTTCAGAAGGAAGAGAAGCACCGAGATAGCTTAAATGGCATCACGGAGAAGATTACTCAAGTGAAGAAAAATCGTATGCAGGTAGGTATAAAAGGCGTTCGATAAATTATTGTTAAGGAGGATGCAATAATCCAGCTGGGTTTAAGGGCAAAGCTTGAAAAAATACTTTGTAGCTATGTCATGGAGAGCTCAACTTATATCAGTATTGGGAGCATGGACGGCCCCGCCTTTGCATTTCGGGAAAGATTGCCTCAAGGCAGTTGTCTCTGTCCAAACTTGTACTCGATCTATACAGCCGACATCCCAGAACAAAGCAACCCCACTAGCCTGAACATCCAGTTCGCCGATGATAAAAGGCCAACTCATCCTTTGTGGATATAGAAATGCATCCACGAGAGCTCGAATGACTGCCTAGGAAATAAGAAAAAATAACGAATATGAATCCAAATGGGAGATCCGAACTAATGACGACAAACCCAAGATTGTCCCATTAGGAAAAACAAAAATTTTAGATTTCAGAGTGGTGGTTACGCATTTTCCTTACAGGAACGGGTACAGGGACTACGTCACAGAACCAATCTGAAGATCAAAATCGGCAGTCAGAACCCTCATTACTTTCAGAAGCTTCAGTTAAAGAAATAAAAGAAAACTATATCTGGCGCTAGTATGATCCACCCTCATCTATCCCTCGGCGTGATATTTCAGCATCTCGGAAAGCGAAAAAAAGATATGCAAAGAATATAGAATAAATGCTTCTATATAATCATTATTTCAGCAAGAGGGATGGGAAGAAGAGAGATGATCTGCACAGAAAGATAAATATCAGGACGCCCAATATAGTTTTAAAGGAAAGAGCTTCAGATATGAAAGAAATAATAACGTTAAATAGCACCGAGTAAAATAGAGCACTGATTGAAGAAAACCAACGATGTCCTTGAAACCCAATATTTCCAAGCAGCGTCAGCAGGCTTAGAAACGCAGTTGTCCCATTTTTTGCACAAGAAGAAACTACCGAGAAAAACCGATGAGGAACATAACCGACAATGACCAGCTAACTGGAATTTAACCAAAAACCCAATGAAGACACCAGGCAACTTTGCAATCCTTGCACCTCTATTGCTTCTTTCTCACTTCACCACTATCCCTCCCCCAATAAATCTTGTACACCACTGTAACTTACACACCTACCTCCTCACTCTCCACAATTGATGTTGTTTGGAGGAAAAATGAAGGGAAGCAACAAGGATGTTGAAAATTTATGAAGGGGAATGCAGTCAAAAAGGTTGAGAACCACTGCTTTAAATTCTCCATCCAAAACATTCAAGTCAACCGTCAAGGGAAAAGAATCTAGGTAGCTCCTAACTCCTTTGTAGTTTGCGTTTTTCTACTTCAACTACATTTAGCACAATAAAGACATTTCTTCATAAGGCAATATGTATCAGTTTGAGCATTTAAATTGCGAGCGAATGACAAACTTGCCCCCAGTTGATGGCCCCTTAATTCTGCTCAATGCACTTTGACTACATAGTCTTAAGTTGTCATTTATTATTTATAAAACAAATAAAGAAAATTCTCCTCTAACACTTTTTATTTAATATGTTCTTTTCGGTCTTGATTTCATCTTCCTTTGAACATTTAACATGAACATTTTTAGAAATTAAAAACTCATTTCTCATACCCTCCAAACTTTTGTCTATTACTCCATCTTCCATTACTTTGAAAGAATCTAGTGTGTTCTCAACCCTCAGCTGTGCAACAACACCGAATTTATCAACTTAAATACCCACTTTTAATCGTGTTAAAAGAGTTTGTTCAGCACTTACCTGCATTATTATGTCTAAAAGTTGTTATCATTTCCTTGAATATACTTTCATATCATCTTGTAATTCTGGAGATATATAAAAAAAAAAAATTGGGATTCATTCTTTTGAAAAGGTTTTAGCAATTATTGTATTCATTGGATCAAGGAATGGATGTTTCTTTCTGGATAATAAGATTGCTGCCAAATGATATATATATATATATATATATATATATATATATATATATATATATATATATATATATATATATATATATATAATGTTTAACAGAAATCCTAAGGAGAGGAAAATAGCTGGCATCATCCTTTTTATTTACCGGCGATGTTTCAACCACAATAAGGTCTTCTTAGGCCTAAAATACAAATAAACGAACAAAATATTTTGCCCTATTTAAAGAGCACACTGCTAAATCTACATCTAGAACTTTACTAACTAGTATTGGCTTTGAATTGAAAATTTAGAGTTAAAGGGAATATTTAGAAATGAGGATTAAATTTACAATAAAGAGACTAGGGAAAAATTTTATATATTTAAATTAGTTAGTGAGTGTATAATTGCTTAAATCTATTAAGGTAGGGGCGCTTTTTGTTTATGAATCTAATGATTATATAAAACTATTTTAAAAGGAATAATAAACGAATAATTGAAGCAAAAATTGGCAAAAACCTAATATACAAAATCACAAACCTTGCCAACGAGTGGGTTACGTATATTCGGTTTTTGCCATTTTTCACACAGATTTTGGCGGTTAGCAAAGTCTACTTAGTTCAATTCTTGAGCCATCATTATTTTGTAGGTATGGAAATTCAAATCCATATGCAGAATCCTCCTCAAACTGCGGGCGGAAATTTCCAAAGTAACAGTATGCCTTCGAATAGAACGTCTCGGTGGCTGCACGATCGCTGCTCTCACCATCTCCACATTTTCTGGTGTTCTGATGGACCTGCATCAGCCATGTGTATCTCTTCTTAGTGTGCTAACAGTTGCCTCCAACTGCCTGGCCCAGGACTGAGTTGTGTTTGAATGAGGAACGGCATCGTTGCGCGGAATATTAAACCCTCGCTGAAAAACTCTTTGCGTTGCAATAACAGATTCATTGTTCTAAAAATACACGCGCACGCCAAAGCACCGATGTGCTCCCGTCCACACCATGTTTGCTACTAAAATGGGGATGTATACGGAACAGAGCGAAACCACGCGCGCCTTCCTCCCCCCCTCCTTCCTCCGAGCATTGACTCCTCAAAACTGATCAATTGGTTCTGCAGCAACCAGTACAAGCTTCCTTATAACCTTTTTTAAATATCTAAAATTGCGATGCTTTTTAAATGCATGAAATCCTGGTATTAGCATTCTGTATATTACAGTCAAGATGCCTTTATACATCACATCATATTTGTTGTTTATTATGATACTCCATGTCAAGAGGATCTAATAATGATATGATAATGGCAATAATACATAATTGTACAAATGAGGAAAAAGTCAGTTACGCTCAATGCACGATAAAAGGGTTCAGCTTTTTACAAATCGCCGGGAGGAAAGGCATTAACATTTTGGTGTTTCAGAAGTGATAAAAATGATGTAAGAAATTGCAAATATCCAACTACGACCTACTTCTGGACGAGCAAGGGTTAGTATGCAATATGTCGAAAAATTTCTGCGTGGCATGATCCCTCTGGTTCGTAACAAAACTGGAGTGCAGCTGCAACCAGAAGAAATAGAGTACCTTTCTTATAATAAATAAGTTTTCGAGCAAATCGTTTCATATCCCTCAAAGATCAGTCCGAACTACTGCCAATTTGAGGTTGAAACCAGAAATTGCCAGTAAATCGCTCAACTACGAAGGAGCTATCCCTGTTATTTAATTGGGTAGAGGTCATTAAAAATTTATTTTTCCTTTCACTTTCAATCCTCAATATAATTATATGTTTATTTATTTTATACCCGAAACAGATCAATAGACTATTCTCATCTACCTTTTTACTGTAGCCATCAGACATTCCCTATTACAATTTTCTCTAGCTGTAAGCAAGGCATTTTCAAATGCCAACCTTATAAGTAAATATATTGATTTTTTTTGGTGTTTTCTGGATTATCATGTAGTTTATATAAATAACACATTTTTACACAACGATCTGTCACTATAATCAAATTAATTAACATAAAAATCTCTTTGTAGATTAATTATTAGTGAGTTATTTGTTGTGTGTTCGCAACCCTAACAAAACATTTTGCGTTGATCAAATCTTATCAATATAAAATTATGCCATATATTGTTACGGAAATTCCCGTGATAAATATAGCTCCTAATCCGAGTCTATATACAAATGCACACAATACAATTTTTCAAGGATTTACTTCGTTATTAAACTAGATTCGGAATCTCGATCCAGGTATTTCAATCTCGTTGTCTTCTTTGTTATTTTGATCAATGTTTTTTCACAATTCTAATATGTGCATTATCTAAAAAGAAATTAAATATCTTAGGTATTTTTAATCTCGTTGTCTTCTGGGTAAAAACACAAAAGAAATTGGCATCTTTTGTCATCTGTCCTCCTTTTTCCAAATGAAGTATGAGGCTACCAGTGCATTTTGCAGTTATCATAATATGGAGAAAACCTAAGAAATATTTAACGAACTGGTATTACTCATAGTCATTGCCACTATGCTTTCTGCCTAAATCAAGCATAATATTGTCTGCCCTGTCCTGTTCTCTGCAATATGAACAATATCACACAACTATTATAAACTCCCTATTCACCAACCTAATGAAGATCACATGTAAAGTTAGAAGATGGAAAGAGTATAAAGAGAGACTGGTTGATTATATGTAAAATGGTTAGTAGATCCTGAACTTTATTTGACAAAGAAGATGAACAACTAATATATTTTCTATTTGAGAGGTAAATGATCTCGTCCGTAACTTTTCACTCCAAAAGATAAAACTAAACTTGTAACATTTTATCTAAATTAAAAAGTCTGATCAAGATGGGCATTTGCATAAGTCATTTTACAAAGAAAATGTTAGACACTTATTTCTATTTCTATTTTATCATGAATGGACTATTCCGGGAAAAATATGGAGGAATTATTCTAGGTCTTATATCAGATACCTGATCACTCTTATTGGAGGTTGTTCGAAGACTCATTCAAGAGAAGCTGAGAATGGTAAAACTACACATTAGAAAAGAGAAGCCCTCAGAACTTATAGAACATTCAGGTTACATATAATTAGTGTCATTAAAACATTTAGGCACGTCTAGAAGCCATAAAAGACAAATATTCTAACTGAAAATTATTTGGAGACTTGAAAGTAATACGTAAGTGGATGAAATTAGGTAAGCATACAGGGAATAGTGCTGTTTTCCATAACTACTTTCTCTTTATCTTTGCGGGCTTAATCGGAAAACTACTAGGGTAAAGTAATTATTATTGTTAGTAGTTAATAATATAACCTTTGGAAAACTTGAAAAGAGTTTGTTCACACATTTAGAAAGAAGCATGGAAGGCAATTTATAGAAGGCAATTTATATATGGTTTGGTGTGCAAGTGATATAAATACTGACAAAAAAGGGAGAGATTAGCAGAATTTGATGGTGAGGTCATTTTAGAGTAAACCAGCACTCCAAGGAACGATTTTGAAAGGACAGAGATAGCGGATTTAAAGGAATGAACGACATTCTTTAGGATTAACGCTTATAAGTGAGGTAGTTTTCTATTTTTTACGAGAGTGCTCCCAGTGCTCTGCTAGCAACTCAGTAAAAGAGCCTGCTAGTATTGGCAATGGCATGGTGAGGGGCTCAGGTTTACATTCAATGTGCACACTTATTTTCATTCTCTTTCCTTTCCTTATGTTCTCCTATGTACTCTATGTTAGCAATTGAAAACTTTTATCATTGTTGTCTCACGGGCTGTTTCTGCTCTGACTATTGTGGTCCTTTACCAAACTGTCCTTCTTGATCATCTTCACACTTTCTTTGGTCTCTCGGGCATGGCACTGGATTGGTTTTGCTCATACCTCTCCTCCTACACTCAGTCGGTCGCGCTCGATAACCTCTCCTTCGAGCCCGCGCCCATTCATTTTTGGGTGCCTCAGGATTCAGTCCTTGGTCCCTTCCTCTTTCGCATCTACTTACTTCCTCTTGGCTCCCTTCTTTGCGATTTGGGTCTGTCCTTCCACCTCTATGCTGATAACACTTAGATATATCTTTCCTCATCCCCTGTGTCCTTCGCTCAATCAATTACTAAGCTCCTTTCAGCCTACACCTCCATAAACGAATGGCTGTCTGCCAACTTTCTCAAACTTAACCACGATAAAACTGAAGTTCTCCTTGTTGGTACCGCTTCGATGGTGGAGAAATCTTAAGCTCTCTTTCCCCTCTTAAACTTGGGAAAACCAATGTCGCCTTCTCTGATATCGTCAGTAATCTTGGTGTTATTTTTGAAGAGTAACTCTCGTTTAAACCGAACATCCATTGTATCTGTAAATCTTTTCTCGGTTTCCTCCGCAACTTCTCACGTGTTCGATCCCATTTTGATCGACGAAGCCTTAAGACTGCTATTCATGCCTTCGTCACCTCACGCTTAGACTACTGCAATTCTCTTCAAGTGAATCTCTCTTATTCGTCACTTCGCCCCCACCTATATCAAACCTGGTATGGAACCAACCACCTCACTTGGATATAATCAGGTGGAGGTTATGTTGCAAATGAACTCATAATTCCAAACTACCACCAATGACAGAGGCTGGTGCTTTAAACTCTCATAGCATGCAGCAACTTTCTTTCAATCTAACCTCTCGTTCAAGACAGTCTTACAGAAGGTGCGGTCACATTATTGTGGTAACGTTGAGGGGCTTACAGCAAGGCTGTATTATTCAAGTCTCCACTCTATTTACCTTTCAAACAGTAGGATGTAGCACAGTTAATCTAAAATTGGGGACCAATGAAACCAAAACAACAATCTGTGCTGTAGGCGAAGTTAATCAGAAGACTTCCTTCTTTAGCTTTCCGAAAGAAATTGCTTAATTGTCACTCAGGAATCAGATAGAGAGCTTAATTAATAAGCAAGTCATTTTACAGCATCGTCAAACATGTAAAGAAAACCCTTTAAAATATTTTACAATTAATTTCTTCCAATCCTCTGATTTAAATTTAATTACTCTTCGAAAAAAAACCTCAGTAGAGGCGATAAAAATGTAAAGCCCAGGTATTCAAATATACTGCCGTTGTCAACGCACAATATAAGTAAGTTTAGCCTTACTGCATTCATTAATTTACTGTTATATTAAATACTTATATTTATTTACCACAAAAAGACGAGGTTCGGTACTTAAGAAAGGTTGGAAGGGACAAAAAATCGTATGGATTTGGATGAAAAAAAAATTAATGTAAAATTCTGAGCCTAGTTCCGATTTGCTATGGGAAAGAAATCTAAAAAAAAATGAGTGAAAAGAAATTTCTCCATTTATGAAGATTTTTGTTCCTGCGAATTTTTTTTAGTTGAGCAACATTTCGTATTTACGTATGGCAGTCTAAACTGTGAGGAATGCAAGAAAGGGGTTTGGATTTCTCGCAGGTGATGAGTTGAGAATATGCGATTAATCTTCAGAAAATCTAAACCTTCAAATAGTATAAAGAAAAAAAGAATTGGACGTTCTGCTGTATTAAAAACATTGAGCTACTAGGAAAAATAAAAGAAATTGTTCTGATTACCATAGGGAAAAGAAAGCAAATATCAACAACCTTAAAATTATCGGGGACACCAAAATTATATTTCACCCCTAAATTTTGGAAAAGAATCAAGAGTGAAAAGTGGCAAAGTGTAAATAGAGAAAGGCTGAGCAAATTGGATTTCAGTAGCGATGCTACTAAATACCACTCTTGCGAGAAGATTGAACAAATAGTGAACTGACTTTCATTAAAAATTTTAAAAGCATCAGAAGAAATTTCGGAGAAATTAAAAATAACACAAATGCTAGAATGATGACCGATAGACAAATTAAAACCACAAAACTACCAAACTATTTAAATCTATAAGGTTATTTTATTCTTGTTAAGACGAGAGAATCAGATATTTTATAATAAAATAAATGAGAAGAAACGTAAACAATAGTGAAGAGAACAAGGATTAATGAGACTCAAATGCCTACCGTGGAGTTTGTTTGATTAGCCCCCTCTTCCTCTAATGAGAAAGCAATCGAAGGAATGGTTTGGAAAGAGAGGGTTTCTTCTCCAGGCGCCCATTTATTGGTCCACTGTTTGGCTTTTCTAAACTCATGGTATGTAATCAATTCCATCTCATAGAATTGGCAACCACTAGTAAATATATTGCGAAAATTTAACTAAATATCGTAGTATCAAGTCTATTCTTCTTTATTATATGTATTAGGCCTTTCCTTAGAATATAAATTTTAAATTAAAAATAATGGCTGTAATATAAACTTAGTACAAAATAAAACTTTTCACTTACTTGCTCTAATATAAGGTAATTATCAAATATCCCATTCACAGTGCCTAAATATAATATGCCTAAAGGATCCAAATAGGTAGCTATTGTTATTAAATGGTCCCTTTTAAGGTGAAATTATGAAATTTTTAGATTACAAGGAAGATCAATTGTCTGTCAAACATTCCGTGAGATACGTTGCAAAATTACTGATACGAAAACGAAAATGTGATTTCTATCACTTTCATTTTATTCTAAGTTTTATTCTAAGTAGTAATGCCTTCCCTAACCATTTGAAACTGACTTATTCCTGTCAATTTTATCATCTTCTAGTATATGCAATCTATCTTCGTCTTCCATACATTTTTATACTTAACGGTCTCTCACTCCGATACAACCCCAGTAGAACATACAGACATAACATAATCGCCTCTCGTTCCACATTAATATGAACTGCTTAATCACCCCTCCACAGCCATTTATGAACTTATGTACATATTCCTTCCTATTTCACCTAAGCCTCACATACGCCTTCACACCTTATGGTATCTTTCTCTACTCTCCGCCATTGATCAGGAAATGATTAACTTGAGTCCTACATAAAATCTTCCCCGTTAGAACTAGCTACATCGTTACTGAGCTCGACATGTACCTCCACTCTTTTTTTAAGTATCCATTACCTATGCTTTGATGTGACTTCTCTCTTTCCCACGCCCATCGCCATACCAGCAACAAGTTTGAGTGCTAAAATGGCAACAACCTCTAAAACATATAACCCACCCCTTTTGTTAATCACTCTTCCACCTCACTCCTAAAATAGGCCCACTAGTCTCATACCTAAAGACTCGTTGAAGCTAGAAACTTATAAATGGGAACTTATTCAATAATTTATCTTATCTGACTATGAAAGGTTTAAAATGGCTAGGTGAAGAGGAAAAGACTGATCTCTTATTTTTACATAGAGTATAAGTAATTGTGATTGTGAGGGAATAAAAGTCCTTTCGGGGTCTGTGTATAGCCCATCAATGCAAATGAAGGAATAAGATATTTTGCTTTCCAAACTTTATCGGTTTATCATTAATAAATTAACTTGAAACCAAACAATCCTGGGAGATAAAGAACAATGCAAATCACTCAGCTACGGCTTATTTTACAAGTCCTTAAAAGTTTGGTGTCAGTGTGTTTTCTAGATCACTTTTGACCCTCCAACTGTGAGAACTACCAGTTTGGTTTTAAGGCAGAAAACAAACTGATCGTTGTGTCGGACATTTAGCTAACTGCCATCTCTTTGTGCGTCTGATGCTAGTCATCCTCACATTCTAGTACTTGCCAAACTATCAGCACCATTTGACAGAGCCAATCACTTTGTTTTTCTTCACCACCTTACTTATTTCTTAAGTGTCTCTAAAACTGACCTAAATAATTCGGTCAAACTTCAAAAGATCTACGCCCTATTTTTAGTGTTAAACAAGTACTCACGGTCTTTTTATCATTCCAGTCGGAAGATAAAGTTTCAGTTGGGCGCGGAAAGTAACATATTTTTTAAGATATTATACCTTAAAGGGGTTAACTTTAACATTGAAATAGGCAAGCCTTGCTTTCTTTTAATATGAAAATAAACCATTATTTTGAAACACTGGCAACTTTTAGTTCGGCCATATTTCAAACTTTGGCATTCCTGGAGGCAAACAGTTAAAAGAGCGCGATTCTGGCAATCTCTGTTTAGTTGGACTTCAGGACGCCTTTTGCAACAGGAGTGGAAAAGAAATGCGGCTCGATTATAATAGTCCTAGGAGACTACTTCTTGCCTACCTGCCCTAGCATTGCTTCCCTTACTAGTGTTGATCGATACCTGTCCTCTCAGGATGTACAGCCTGATTTTAGGTGGGAAGTTGTCGATGAAATCCATAGTAGTGATCACTTTCTCATTGAAATATAATTTTTTGTAGCACTGCCCTCTAAGAGATCCTTCGGCGGTGTTTGTCGCGTGAGCGGTGGTCGGCATTTCAGGAAATGAGTGATTTCTCTGTCCCAGTCAAGGAGTTTAGGTCGATGCATGAGACTGTTGAGATTTTCTCCACATCATTGCTATTAGATTAACTGCAATTCCTAGAACATCTGGCATCTTTGCACGCCAAGTGATTCCGTGGTGGCCAGCAGAGTGTGAAGAGGCCCTTAAACATAAGAATTATGCCTATGAGCGCTATGAGCGAGGCTCTAACAATTTCCCTGTCGGCTAAATTCGACGAGCTAGAGCTAGATTTCGGTAGGTTTTGAAACATACCTGGATGTTTGTCCGGCAAAATACATCTCCTAACCTCACGGGAAAGACCCCCTATGTCTCAGTGAGTTCATGCAGGGCTCCCTCCCGTTCTCTTGGAGAATATGACCGCAATCTCGAATCCCTCGTCCATGGCGGATGCTTTTGCGATCTCTTTCTTCGCATTCTCTAGCCTGGAAGGTTTTAATCCAACATTTAACGCTCGCTGTGATGTCGCTGAAGGGCACCGACTGGACTTTACATTCAGAAGCGGAGAAAGTTTCAACGAGATGACACTGACTCTGGTCTGGTGATATCCCTTATATAATATCTCGACCCATAGTTTAACGAGGCATGTCATTTTTGTTAGATTTATTCAACATAATTTGGACAAAGGGTATCCTCATTGATTCCTGGTGAATAGTTACAGTGCTAGCTTTTCGCAAAGTGGGTAGAGATCACTGTACACCAGTGGTTTCCTCCCAGTCTCTCTAACCTTCCACGCGTGAAAATTGATGGAAAACGTGGTAGATATTAGGCTATTCTTTTTCCTGGACAGCGGAGTCCACCTGTTTTGTTCACAGAGCGGCTTTTGCAATTTCAACTCCAACTAAAAAGGGACGTCTGCGGGGCCACTCTTCGTAGACATCACTACGCTACGGTGTTTTTTCGATTTGAAGAAGACATGTTACGGCATGCCTTACGGTATCATGGAGACTCTCTAAACGATGGTGGCGAGGGGACCCTCACATATTTCAGTTCTGAGTTGAAGAGGCATCCTTAATTTCGTTTACAGGTGGGGGAGCCCTCTGTGTCCCAGTTGAGCAGGAAGAGGATGTTCTGTAGGGACTGGTCCTCAGTGTCACACTCTGGCATGATCATCAAATGTATCACTTCAATGCTGCCGGAAAATTTCGCTACGCTCTACCTGGATGATATTTCGATCTCTTTATGTACGACCTAGATATCAACTCAGCAACGTCGACTTTAAAAGGAATTGAACTGCATCTCTCGCTATGCATACGCCCACAAATTTTGGTTTTTCCTTGACCAAGACTAAGGTAGTGCACTAATCCTACCATATACGGCTCTATTCTGAGCCGATCTTGTTCCTTAACGTGTTCGCCTAGAAGTGTCGGAGTCACACCGTTTCTTAGGTCTTGATTTTTCTCGACTCTTCACCGAGGAAGCTCATATCCGCACGCTTAGGGTCTCTTATATCCGCTCCATGGACATTCTTCTTTCCATGAGGTTCAGCACGTGATGTACTAATAGGGATATTACCTTGCTTTTTTGTATTCAAAGCTTGAATACGAATGCTAGTTTTATACATCTGCAGCCAAGCATGTAAGGTAGATTTGATCTACTACACCGGTCTCCGACTTGCGACCGGTGCCTTTTACAGGCCCCCCAGTGAAATCCTACTTGTCATTCTGTAAAAATGTCATTGGCTATGCGCAGTGTACGCCCAAATTCGGCTCCTCCCTGAGTTGCCAACGATTAGAGCTGCATCTGCAGGCAGGTTCAACGGTACCTCTAATGCCGAGTGATGCAACTCATATACTAAGTCCTTTGTATTCAGTCGTAGAAACCTCCGTCGAAAGTTTGGTGATAGTCTCGATCCGATGGCATCTATGGTTCTTTTGCACCACATCTCTGCTCCACAAGCCTCTATAGTGCAAGGAATACTTCTCTTTTTCTTTTTGGAGCCCCATTTGTGTAAAGTTGGATCAGTACCAGTGTAGTTGGATGGGTCCAATTCCCAGGATATGGTCGGTTTTTACGACTAGTCCCTTCTGCTTGAAGTTAGTGTCGCTATACCAGGGGTTGCATCAGTATTTACGGTCGAGATAGTTGCAATATATCACCTAGTATGGGATATAATGCGTCGTGCACGGTTTAAGGACGGGATTTTAATGTTTACTGACACATGTCTGGCTTGAGTGCACACCACCTAGTTTGCGGTATCTGCGACGCCTCTGTTGCCGCTAGTCAGGTTTATGTCGCGATTATCTTCTGCTGGGGTATCTGGACTTGTGAGAATTGCGGGTAATAAGCGCAATGATGAGAGAGGCAAAGAGTCTACGGGTACTGGATGACCAGATCAACGTTTTGCTATTCCTCACACCAAATACATGGAAGGAATCAAGGAAGCCCTCCAGGCTGCTTGGCAAAGAAGAAAGAAGACGGTCGGGAAACTTAAATATGCATAATATTGCGCCGAGACAATTCCCTTCACATACCTTGTAATCCTGTTACGGCTTAAGGCCGCTTTCTATCGTCTTTGAACTGAGTACACTCGCAGGACTCACAGCTATTTGATTGAGTGCTCGCCTTTACTTTATTAGGACTAATGCGTCGTCCTATAGATGTTTAACAGATTCCTTTTGAATGTTTCAGGCTTTCGGATCTTCTCACATGGTATCTGCCCTAGTATTGGGATGAGCGAGGTCACAACAGCTTGTTCTTTATACCCAGGAAGGGTTTGTGTACAGAGACTTGTGGTCACTCCAACGTTTTGAAGGAGACTGGTCTCCTACGTTGTATTTGACTCTCTTTGTGGTAGGTTGCATGTAACTGTGCCTAGGTAAGGTGGGCCTCCCTCCGACGCTGCAACATGCTTCTTGCTTGTTTTTTATTTGTTTTTCTTTTTGTTTTGTTTTTTTTGTTTTTTTGTTCTCTTCTTTGGGGGAAGCGTTTGGCGAATTTTCGAATATCTCAGTACTTAGTTAAAATTTAAATTAGGGGACTTATGCTGTTGAAGGCAATCCCAAGAACAGCGAATATAAAAATAATCATAGTGCCTCAATGGGTGATTGTGACGTTGTATTACTCTAACCCACATTGAATTTGACTTTAAAACCAAAAGGCAGGTCTTAATGTATATGGTATCAAGTAATGACCAATTGGAACCATTGATCCTCGTAAATATACTAACTTGGTTCTTTATAAAAAGATATGGGTAGAATTGGGAAAGCCTTTAGCGAATCCTAATGGGCCCAATAAATACCAAAATCAATGGGTGTTTAACTCAATGATATCATAGGCAGGTTGGTAGGTAAATATCATATCCGACAAGCAGTATATATATATATATATATATATATATATATATATATATATAAATATATTGTGATAGAACGGTCTGAGGCCGCATAAATTCAGCCTCTATCACATGTTAACCATGCTTACCCACATGCTTACCCACGTGCATCTTGCCTGCGAGAGGAAGCAGAAGCTCGTTATCTCCCATCATAGCCAACGTTTAATCAAGGAGGTTCAATACCCCGTTTCGCCTCCATACCTCGATCTCGCCAGATTAAATTAGGCTTATGGGCCAATAAGGTATTTTCCCAGGCGCCACCGGGACATTTCCCCAAAGTCCCCCACTCAATTATCCCTTACGCCATGGAGATGGCTCCGGGTATTTATACCATAGCTTTTCTAAATTGAAGCAGATCCCGATTATCTTCGCGAGGCATAACGCCGATCCGGTCTCCCTTGTGCACCTAGGAACTCTCTACCTCGAGAAGCCCCTTATTGCCCAGAAGAGGACAATATCCCTTGAGTGCCAAGTTTTGTGCCTTCGAGACGCCAAGCCAAGAAGGCCCCTATGTTGTTCAGAAGGAGTACAACGTTAGAACAGCCATTGTTCTTTGATCCCGTTCGTCAAGAAACGGTTCTCGTTTCCAAGACATCACGTCCGGATAATTTAATTTCCCCCTTTTTAACGTTCTTCAAGAGAACGCTTGGGTTCAACAATAACCTCCATTCTTCATCTAGAACATCTCTGATTTTCTGTGACAAAGATCGCTCGTACTTCCGAGCCCCACTTTGCTCTCACTCTTTGAAGACAGTCCTTCCCCCTCGTTAAGGACAACCCCCCCGAAGAACCCTTCTGCTATAAATCGCCAGTTGGACCGAAGATTCCTTCGCATTGTCTTCCTCTGCACAAAAACTTTGTAATTACGTAAGCTGAGCATTACCTTTAATCATTTAACCTTTTTGTCAACGCAACCATGTGCTTTAAATGGTTTAGCAAACCATTCCCCCCATTATTTTTTGTTTGTTAACCTTTTTAAATCTCTCCAAATCTTTATCCTCAGATTAGTCTGATATTCCCACGACCCTTTTTCCTTCCCCGTTTATGTAAACATTTTCTTTGTGTGTTGTTGATAGTTTAATTAATAACACTCTATTTTATTAATGGTAGCCCTATTATTTATCCTTGTGCTCGGTTCCACTTCTTAAGCATATTGAAGATAAATAAGCCTCTCTCCTCAACGAATAGTTATATATGGTATATCGTCGAGAGCCTATTCTACGACATATATATATATATATATATATATATATATATATATATATATATATATATATATATATATCAGGAATTCGAAGACCCAGTTGATTACACTGATCATTTATTGGCCGGACGTTTTTGAACTTTACTAGGACTATCTTCAGCGAGTATGTCGACTTATGAGAAGAGGAAGGAACATTAATTAATAACTGTTATCAATTAATGTTCCTTCCCCTTATCATTAGTCGAAATACTCGATGAAGATGGTCCTAGTAAAGGTCCGAAACGTCCGGCCAATAAATGATTAGTGTAATCACATGGGTCTTCAGATTCCCAAGGAACAAATCAATTACATATATATATATATATATATATATATATATATATATATATATATATATATATATATATATATATATATATATATATATATATATATATATATATATATATATATATATATATATATATATATATATATATATATATATATATCTAAGATAGGTCAATCTAAATTTTGTAACTTCTAGTATAAATCTCATAATTTTTTCGCACTGTGAGTTAGTCTCGCATTTTAGTTTCTTGCCTTTTAATCATTCTTTTTTTTGTAGCTAGTGCTGTCGCATGCCCAAGCAATAAGTGTGGTAGGTTGTTTATCCTGTATTAATACAAAGTTTCATCTCTCCAGCTTTGAACTACCTGATTCTTTTTCCTGATTTGCCTTTTTTCTAGAGACCAACTAGCCACTTCAGGACGGAAGGAATTTTAATGGCTTTTCTGGGGTGCATGACAAAGTAGAAGCAATTAGAACACTCAGCTATGGTAACGTTTGGCGTGATTTAAAATCCCATTTCAACCTCTTTTTAGATAGGTTTTTAATTAGGAATTTATTATAGGTGAATACCCATAGGTTTTTCGATGTCGCTCTTCTTGTAACTCTTTTTTATCAGACTAAATTTCGTTAGATAAGAATGAATAGTTCTTTTTAATCTGATTAAGGTCACCGTTCTTGTTTTTAATTTCTACTTTCTTCTTAAATGAAGGCTTGTTTCCCGATATTCCTTTAAATCGACCTGTGGAAACAATATCATGTCCAATATATATGAAACAACTACGAACTGTTCTACCTGAGAAGTACAAATGCTGAAAAATGAAAAAGAAAACAAAGAATTCGCTTCCAAAGCTAATTTCCTAATCAGTCGAATGCTCCAACTGTATTTATTCCTCGACCTAGCTCACATTTCAGAATTTTGAGGATTCAGAACTTGGAAACTTTAGCTTTCAGTGGGCGCAAAGGCTACAGAATAATTGCGGCAAAATGCGCCAATTAGGTGGTTCATTGAAAACCTAGTAGCCCAGAGGGCGCCTAACGGTACAATAGGGTTCAAGCAGCACGCCCTACTGCCGACGTCGTGGTACTCATCAGAGATCAGTTACCCAGGCTAATATGAAAGTTAGGATGAATCACAGAATGCAGAATGGAGTTGAAGAGAACGTCCGTTCGACAACGATTCGCACTCATCATCAATGTACCCCCTAACACATCTTAAGATAACTGCCTCCACAACGCGCTGACCGACCACCCAGTCCCAGTAAAAATGGCCTCAAATTCAGCTCTATCGTCCGTTTATGTCCCAGCAGGCAAGATCTTAAGCTTAAACTCGGCTCGAGTTAATTTTCAGCAAGCTTAATATCAATTACAGGGCCCCTGTGAATCAAGTCTCGCCAGAAATCGTCTATATATCAGACTCCCCTGTGGGCAAGTCACCGCAAGCATGGTTTAGAACTCAGATCCACCGGTAAAGCAAGTTACGGTAAGCATGGTTTCAACATCAAACCCAGCTGTAAATCAAGATCCTGCATGCATATCCTCAACAGAGGACTCAACTCCCGGTCAACCCTCTGACCTCCTTTGACCGCGACGAAGAGTTGCTTCTTCGGCTCCTCGACGTATGTGAAAAATAATTAAAAAAAAATTTTGAACTTATAATACTGTATACAGTGTATGAGAATAATCTTATTGATTGGACTCAAGCCTTTGTTAGGGATATCGATATATCTACTGTATTTCATATTGATACGTTTTGAAGTAATTTCTCTTCGTCCCTTCATCATTGTTTCGGAAATTGTATCATCCGACATACAGTCAATATATAATTTAGAAAATATGAAGGACTAGTCAAACTCTCATTATCTAATAAATAAAATTATGTTTATATTATTTTTCTCTTTTTGTAATGTTGGCTTTATTTTATGACTTGTTTGTATGACTTAAATACATTCCATCCATTTATTTTACTTGCTGAGAAGTTGGCGAGATAAGTTTCTAATTACCATTGATTATAATTATTTGGGAGATTATTTTCCGTTGACCAAGTATGTTGAAAATATTATTACTACTTAGTTAGATGTATATAGATATAGCACTAAGTAGTAATATATATATATATATATATATATATATATATATATATATATATATATATATATATATATATACCAATTTTATTTTAGCGCTTAAGATTAAAAATCACCTGAGCAAGATCCATTTTATTTGGTCTTATTTAAATTATTCAATTTTTTTACAAATATTAGCCTAGGTTGATTTTTAATCTTCAGTCTCATAGAGACAAGATCTGCTAAGCAAAAGTGGCATGCTCTCACTTATTTTGATTTATATCATTCGGAAGAGAATGTAAAGCAACATGAGTGTTTCAAATTTCGTTAGAATCAGCCTAGTGGTTATAATGTTATTACCAAAACAAAATTATTCCCGGGCTAAACTTGGCAGGACCTCGGCAATTATACTATTCGAAAGAGAATGTATAACTACATAAGGATTCAAACTTTGTTAGATTCAGCCAAAAGATTATGATTTTATTGCCAAACAATTTCCGGGCTAAACTTGGAAGGACATTGGCAATTAAATCATTCTAAAGAGAATGTAAACCAACATAAGTGTTTAAACTTTTATTTGAATCGGCCTAATAGTTATGATGTTATTTAAAAAAATATAATTCCCAAGCTAACTTTGGGAAGACCTTGGCAATTATATCATTAGAAGGAAAATGGTAAAACAACATTAGAGTTTTTAAATTTCGTTAAAATCTGCCAAATAGTTATGATGTTATTGCCAAAACAAGAGAAAGTAAAACGGGTACTCACTGACCGACCGACATAGTGACAGCAGTATCATCTGCGACTAAAAACTTCATCAGACAGATAGAAAACGCAGAAATAAAAGTGTTAAAGTCGAAGTAAAACCTGGACTTTGACATAACATGTATAGAAGAGAAGCTACTTCCATCATACACTGATGTATGCAGTAGAGCAGTGATTGCCAAAAATCCCACATTCTGATTATTTTGGTGTCTCAATGCATATTCTCATATGAGATAATCTTTGTCCGCTTGTTAAGTCTAGGGAGATATGAACCCTCTGAGACTTTATCACTCCAGTTTCCCCGCTCCGTAGTAAAATATATAACATTCTTTTAATGCCGTTTATATGACACAGGCTGGTTGTTTACCAAGTAAGTAGTGTTGGTAAAATAGATGTCTCTAAAGCAAGGGTTGAAGGCATCAATGAAGAAAAATACGTGTAACTATGAACCATATTCTACAATCTATAATATAATCTCGTTGAACCATTTCTAATATTTGTTCAGATATTGTCCTATAGCAGGGACAAAATATCAGACTAAAACTCTTATATTTCTGTTATTTTATCAATAGGAGCTAGCAGAATCTTGATAAAAAATTGAGAAGAGTAATGATGTAGCATTAGAGAGAGTACATTGCCAAAATATATGAGTTGAGAGTGGTGGGCGCTTCTCTCTCTTGCTGAGGAAAGAGGTCAATGTACTAGTCATCTATTATATTCCATCTTTTTTTTAGAGCCACTGGTGTCTATAATTCTAAGCTGTTTTGATTGAGAATGCGTCGCTAACATATGGGAATATATCGGTTGTATATAAATGCAGTCGATATCAAATATGACTAAATGTTTCGAACCGTATATAATGAAATTCTCTCTGTTCGATTGAGAAGTGATATGAATTATGATCATTGTGAAAAGATAGTTTAGCGTACAACGTAAGTTGTGGCGGTCAACCATGTGGTTACTATATAAAAACCAAAATGGTACCAAGGTAAGCTTTTGGCGGAGATTTGGCTCAATGTCTCATAACAGGGAAGATTACCCGATCATTTGCCAAACAATAAATTTTCAAAGATTCTCCCAAAGATATATTAAAAAGGAAACATCTGAAAAGTCACCCTTGAATCTGGCAAGATAAATTCACTCCAGAGGAAATACTGTTACGCATCATGATAGAAGTTAAGCCAAGTCGGGTATGAATTGTCGTCCTTTTGGCAAAACACTTTCATTAAAAACTAATAAAATTTAAGTTCCTCTTAGCGATTTATTAAAATTAATGACTCAAAATTATATTTTTGTTAAATATCAACGGAAAAAGTACATCGTTTACAAAGGTTTACTTCATTAGATATTGTTGGATACTGGCGCATAATGAATGCCTTAAAGATACAACTATTTTATAATTCTAATTAATTTATTTGTGCAAATTGCTCAAAGGAGATATAAAGAATGAAAGTTTCATTGAAACATATTTTTTTGAGACAAATAAGACTTAATCTATGAACACTGTGAGGGAACATGCATGTGATGGGAAAAATAAAGTTGATTTAAGCATTGCCTCCACGTGATGGACCTCGATGTCGCTTAGAACAATTTTCCAAGCTCAAAAGCGTGAGAAACAACAGGAGCGGGCTGATGGAATGCCGCCCTTATCAATCCGAGTATTTAGACAAGGAGTTTTCCCCACATCTCCCCCCTCCCTTCCAGCCACGCTGGGATCGCCGCGGTCGCACTACTCAAACGATGGACGATAGTCCGCCCCCTTCTATGGGGTAAGCTCCCTCACTCCAGACGTAGATATTTACCCGTGTCGCCAGGAATCAAGGAGATTGTGTGCGAGAAAATCTCACGGAAGTAGACTATCTTACTCCTACTCAATTCGAGTTGTCATACGCTGAAGGCAAAGAAATTTTGTGGGATAAAACCGAATATCCCCCCTTGGATAAAACAAATATCCACCCTGGATTAGTAACACATCCTCTTCCCGTAAGAATACCCGTCTGACTCCGTAAAATGTATCCATCTCCAAAAAAAGAACCCAAGTCTTGTCCCAAAAGTTCTCATTGAAGATTAATGTTCGCGTAATACCCCCTTACTTACGCATAGTCGTTCAAACAACCCGTCTGACGTCTCAAGGAAACTCACCCTGCGTTTTCTTCGAAGGGATTCCAACGGAAGATTTCGCAGCCCCCACCCTCGAAGGCTTCCCCTCCCCCCCCCGTCATCTCGAGGCAATACTTCAAACCTGAGCAAGTTTACTCTGGACCCCGTCGAAGTGACTCAACCTCTATCCCCACTTCGCAAGAAACGACCATCTTCTCCCCCTCCATTTTGTACAAGCTATTGTAACGAATATTTTACTTTCCCCTAAATTTATAATTGCCACCTACTGCCCCCCCCCCCCATTTTCATTGTGTGCTTACTATATCCCCGTGTAAAGCCCTACTTTTATTACTTCCAACCTACTCATTATTACTAGCACGTTGATCACTGTAACTATTTGTATTATAATATGCCCTTTATTGTTGTACCATTTAACATAAGTTATTAATATGTAGTAGAGTCTGATTTTGTCGACTCCTTTACTTTTAACTTTTCAGCTCATCGTAGCTCAAAGGTAACCAGTAAGACTTAACACTTAGCCAATACAGAGAATCAAAGTAGCTCTAATGGACCAGCCCTCCCTTACGAGAATCTGCCCTCGTAATATGACCCGACCCACCCAGAGATATCAAAACGGAATTCCCGTGCACTCTAAAATCAAATATAATGGATATATGTTTGGTATATAGGAACCTATACCGCGACAAACACGTACCACAAAATACAATGTATATCTGGAAATAAAATTCAGAGAGATTATTAAAAACACAGACTTGCCATTGAAGCATAAAACATAGGCTCACTATTTTGGCAAGGAAAGTTAGGAACTTCGTTCCTGAAGGCATCCAGGAAAAATATTTCATGTTTTCTTCAAATAAGCTACGTTGCTTTAAAAATACAGAGGTGAAAGGTGGCGTCAAATATTTATACATATATATTATATACTTTACTACTTCATATTTATTTTTAATCGTATTTCCACAATTAATTAATTTATATCCACCTTTATACGATTTTCTCTATATCTTTGTTCTCATGTATTTTCTTGAAACTGAATTTCATCTACTATAAAAGTAAATTAAGAATCAATTGTACTTAAAAATCCCTTTTTTCCCATATTTTTGAATAATTAAGGAAACTGAGGTGATTTGAGACCGATTCATTAGTCAAATTCAATGCAATTTCCTTTAATGAGATTAATTACGTATCAATCAATTAGGCAAGCGTTTAATCAAATAAAAAGGTTTAGATTAGAATCTGTTTGACTCTCCAAGGGAGAGTCTAATCTAAACCTTATGGTGTATATGTCATAGGTGAACGGAAACAACGACAACACAAAAGTCAACATACACCAGTGAAAACATCAAATTAAAAAATACTAAGTATCGCAATAATAATAAATCAATAAAACCATTAAACAAAAGAAATGTTCATAACATGTACAAATCATTAAATATTTCAAGACAAAAGCCTTGAACGATGTATAAAACAAGAACAACAAAAAGATATGTAAGAACAACAAAACAATCAAAGCGATTATCTTGATCACCAGGCGCCTGGTATTCCTTTGAAAATCTCCTACATTACCTTCTCATTCTATCTATACCGCACATGCTTTGTCCCCCTCCACACATGCACACACACTTACACTAATTGGTAATTGGTAGCGAGTGGGTATGTTCCGGTATTTTTAGGATATGGTGATTTATGGGGAATTTTTAATGTAAAAATGTTGGTACGTTTCCACAAATCAGCGAATTTCAGTTGTCACTCGATTTTTGGAGTTATGGTGAAATTTTCTCCAAAAATTGATTTTTAAAAATAGGATTTGACATTGAAACATGTCGAATATCGACGGAGATGCTTTTTATTCCTAAGGGAATTTACCCTATTTGTTAACGCGAATCCATTTATAGATTTGTAAACGTGAGTGTGCGTTGAGATGTGATTGTTATATTTTACCGTTAAAAAAGTAAATTTACCCAGAAAAGTTTGTAAAAAGTTATATTTTATTCTTTCATTTTCTTCATGTTAGTTTGCAAGGGTCAAATTAGTTCGAGAAAGATTGAATAAAGTTAGGTTTTGTTTGGTTCTCTTTAGTTAGCAATCTGTTAAATACGAAATTTGCTGTTCATTTTGTATGTAAATTTTGTTTATGATAATAAATTGGATACGAAATTAACATTTAGAATACCGCTATCGTTCTTATCAGCCATTTGCCTACGAAGTGGAATTTTCTTTTATACCAAATCCTAATTACTTTTATTGGCTCATTTTCTTAATAGTAAAACAAATTATTTACCACTCTTATACTTTCTACCTCTTTACTGCTCAATTTGCCTCTCTTTTACATTCTTTGTTTATAAGGGGGAATATGTCTTGGAAATTTAGCAGAGGTTATAGTTTATATATTTAGAAAAAATAGATAAACACTTAGGGAAAATATAAATGTGTGAGGGAGACTCGAATTCGGTAAAAAGGAAACCCCTTAGGGACTTGGAACCGGAGGGGGTTGCAACGCTTAGAAAAATAGTGACGTTACACAAGGATCGTAGTTGAATTTTGGCCTCTGTTGGATTATTCTGATTGTTCTTTATTCGGAATTTGTTTGAGATGTTATTAATATTCTAGCTCATTATTAGGCATTAGCTGATTTACTAGATCTAGCATATACCTCCTCCCCGCAATCATACAAATGGGTGCTCGGTGTACACCATAAAGCTGTTACCTAAATGAAGCTACATCTTTCGGGCCCAGTGCCCCCGGCATTCTCACTCTTGGCATTTTCATTTTACCCTTCCTTTCCTACCTCCTTTACAAGTCTCTTTTCTCATTTTCTCTTGCTACCCCATTAATATTGCAGGCTAGTCGCAGAACAACTTTCTTCCACTAACCTCAGTTCTGGGTGAGAAGGTGTTAACCCTCTTACAGCTTGGTTGGAGTTAGAGATAGTAGGTTTTAAAATGATTGCCTCCTGCCCTCACTTTACCCCCTCTTCTACCCTACCCTTTTTTTACTCCAAGTCTGTATTACATTGCCAACAATAAGTTCTATACATTAGCTAAATAAAACCTAAATAGCAATAAAAGAGCAATGAACATCTAGCCAAAAAATAAAAACGGAAAATGACTAACATACATATACCAAGATTGTACCGTCAGTATTCCTTCCTAACCTCAATGCTAGTGCCAAATCCTCTCTCTCATTTGGAAAAATACTGTTTGGTTTGGAGGTAGGGACAAACACTGAATCATCTCGTTTTACATGTATCAGAGCGCTTTCTTCGTGCTACTGACCCTGGTCATCTTTGCATTGTGTTTTAACTGCACCTCTTAGCAGTAGTGAACAGTAATGATACTATGTACTACCTTCTTACAGTTTGCGGAAATTCCTGACTGTTTCTGGAATTAACTTAACTTGCTCTACTATTATTTTTTGTCTGGGTCTCAATCTATTCATATTGGAAATGATAATGTGTATTTCAGCCAAATGACAGACGTATGTAATAGTGTTCAGCAAGAGTAGGTTTATGGTATGCATTTTTTTCGCTTTTATCTTCTTCACTCCCTTGGTTTACTTAAGCGTCAACTTGCTCTATCTGTTTATTATGATGATAATAGGACGAAAATCTTTCTCCCTTTTTACCGTCCTCGTATGCTGAGAAATGAGAAACCCCATCTCCACCTATAACATCATCACTGAACAACTCGGACAAATTGTAAAAATAACCCATGACAAAACAGGAGTACTACTGGTTGGCTTTCTTGCGGAGGGTGGATCACTGCCAAACAATGGGTACCTTTCATAACCTTGGCCGCTCTAATATCACATTTTTCAGTGTTTCGCAGAAAGTCAATTAATTATTTATCAGTTCTATAAACCTCGAATAGCTCTGGGTGAGTGCTTCCAGTGCTGCCAAGTATTATAGTGATAGAGTAACAACTTGCAAATGAGAATCTTTTAATCACTAAAAATTGAATTAAATTATAATGCTAAATAATCTAGGAAAGGCCGCAGTTCTAAATTTGGCAACCTTGCTTTGAAACAAAACCGTCTCATAATGTTTCGTCATTAATGATTGAAATCTCAAAGTAACTTGAAATGTTACAGTAAATTTAATTCATTTTATTGGAAAAAACTCCAGTCCAGTTTATTTATAACTAAATTGACCTCAAATTCTCCATCTTTTATCAAATAATAATAATTGAGTGAAAAGTGTGACATGACTAATTATGACGAGCTTATAAAGCGATTCACATCACCGCTATCATCTCCCATCAAGTCTTCACCACATAACATACCCACCTACTACTCTATTCCGGACCCATCCCCCCCGTTCGAGTACTTGCATGCCCTATTGGAGTACTCATATTTTGATAAACCTGACGTAAATCGCATGCCACCCCCCCATTTGAGGGTGAAGAAGGGTTCCACCATCAGTAATTAGTGTCAAAAACACATAGTAATACCCAGAGGCACCCCTCTTAACGAACTAAAGGCCAATTCTTTTGCTTTCGTGGTTATCAGGTATTGTCATTCTGATCTCCATAGTTATTTCATTATCAGGTTATGAGGAGCTATTTCACGATGCGAGGGAAAAATAGCGCTACCATTGTGTTTACCATCATTTCGAATATCTATAAACAGAAAGGCTAGTAGCTATAAATAGCTCTCCTTTAACTATTCTATAAGTAAATTAGCCATCAGAGATAATTAAATATCACTCTGTAACACGATTTTTGTGTATGGGTAGCAACTTTTATTTTCTATTTGCTTGTGTCTAGAATACATCAAACAACAGTTATTTATTTCGAACTTTGCTTTTGTGTTCAGGAGAATGATATTTATTAAAATTTACTAATTCCCTCTGGAAAGCAATGGCAAATTTGAACTTTCATTTGCATAAAGTAGAAATCAAAAATAACATTTATTTATTCTAGAATTACATAAGTGAGAAGTAAAATATTAGAAATGAGGAGTTTTCCATGATTTACGCATATACTGTAAATACTTTCACAAATCAGCCCCTAAGTATCGTCTTCCATCAGATTTTCACTATACGATTCTTGTTAGCAGCGTTAAAACTCTAGTAGATCCTGATGAAAGCGCTCACCATGCTCCTCGGAGTACACTCCCATGTTCTAGTTAAATTTATCAAGATGAGCGTCAAGAATATGGACTTTCAGGGACATCCTGCAACCCATCTTGCCGTAGTTTCTCACCAAGTTCTCAACTAGCTCTACATAGTTTTCGGCTTTGTGATTATCTACGAAGCCCAGAACCACTGCGATAGCGCTGTCGCACGCCTCTTCTTCCGTCCTAATGAGATTCTCGGGGAACTCTTTGCCCTCTATGATCTTTTTTATTTGTGGATCGACGAAGACCCCGGCTTCCACCTTTGCACAGATAGCTTAGGAAAGAAATCTTGGAGATACTTGGAAGCTACAGAATCTATATCTAGTGACCTGACGAATTGTTTCAAAGGGCCTAATTTTAAGTGCAGATGAGGAAACAGTACTTTTCGGGCAGGTAAAAAGGCTCCCATTTGACGTTGTATCTCCCCGCACTAAACACAGTCTGTTATAGCCAATCTCGCTGATGGTAGTTTGTCAAGGTGTCCCTGCTCTCCAAAAGATTAAGATAACAAGGAGACTTGGTAAAACCGCCTTGGAAACCCATCAAGAAGGCCACCATTTTGAACTCTCCGTTAACCTCCCAACCGTACTCTTTATATTGAAATGCATCTAGTAAGATTTGCACACTGCTGTACTCCTCTTTGAGCTGGAACGAGTGAGAAAGTGGAAGAGATAAATACATGTTTCCGTTATAAAGCACCACTGTTTGAGGCTCCTGGAGGAGCTGTCAATAAAGAGGCGCCACGCGTTAGAGTTACAGGTGACTCTGCCTTAAACAGACTAGTCACATTGTGACAAAAGCAAAGCTCTTCTCAAAGTGTAAAAAAGCTTGAAAAACACTGGTGACGCCTTCTCTGAGCTGATATGGGCACACTGTCATCTAACAACTCCCACTGCTTAAGTCTTGAACTTAAAATCTCGGCATTGAACTTTGTGAGACCCAAGATCTCTGAGAAGGTCGTTGAGATCTTTTTGGTTGTGGTAGTATATTGATTTCCTTAGTTGCACAACTGTAATAGTGATCAATGACTTCATCCTCTTTTCAACTGCTTTTCTTTCCTAAAAACTGCTGCTCTCTTTTGGGAGGATTGGGTACGTGGAGTTCAGAACTGTGTAGCCCTGGCGCAATAGATGACTGAAAGTATGGATACACGATAACAGGCCCATTTTTTCCTGCTCATCGTTTGGAAGGGTTCACCATGCAGAAGAAACAATGGATTGAGTGGTCAGTTAGTGCCCTCCAAATCGAAAGATTGCAAAATTCATAGCTCTCTTTTCTCCTCTGTACCATCCTGTAAAAAAACAAATGACAATATAGGTATATATATACAAATACTTTTCACTTAATGTTATTAGAACTGTTAAAAAAAATCAAGTATCCAAATATACAACACACATTATATTTATATATATATATATATATATATATATATATATATATATATATATATATATATATATATATATATATATATATATATATATATATATATATATATATTACCTACCAGAGTTCTTTTGCAGAGCTCGCTGGTAAAATGAGGTGCCCAAGGTTTGACTAGATCTCCAACTGGCCTGCCTCACACATTTCAGCCGATCTCTCTACAGAGTACTTTTTCACTCTCGTCTTAATTAATTCGCCGCAGACATAGCAAAATACGTCTGTCGGATGCTTACAACCTAAGGATGCGATGTGTTACGAATGCTTCTATCAATGACTAGTGTCGATGTCTGCGCTATGACGGCTAGAGTTAGACTGATATCTTGAGTATCCATTCTTTGAATTTATACAGTCGTCTACGTTGCCAGAATGTTCTAGAAATTCTTCAAACCTATAGAAAATTCTCCAAAGTTTTAGAAAGCCTACAGTTTATTTTTCACCAAATTAGTGCAGGATATATGTGGAATTTGAGAGAACTACCAATGCTGTCCAGGTCGTAAAAACAAAACATAAGGGAAATAATAGCTAATACTACTGTATTACTGTTTCTATAACTTTTTAAATATAGTATTTCATGTTTATACCATAACTGAAAAAAACATAACCCTTGAAACTTTTCATATATTTTTAATATTTGCCTCAAAATAATGTTATTTACCATAAATGGGCTAATTTAAAAATTCAATGTCCTAGCCACGAAAGTAAAGTTTTGGATTTAAAATTTAATTGTTTTATTTAATAGAGCCACAAACAATTGGGAAATAACACTTTTAACCCAAGGACAAGACAAAAGTTAGATTTTGTTACACAGTGAAATGTATCAAATGAATATGCACGACTATGAATTATATACATATACTCTAAATTAACTTTTTAATATTAATAAATAATTATTAACTACAAATAAAATTATTATAACTATCAATCGAATTTCAAATAAATAAAAAATTGCATAAATAACCTTAAATTGACAAACAACTATGAATTAAAAATCTATCCGCTATCGAGTCTTACCAGAAGTAAGACTTGCTGAGAAAAACCACTGGAGTAAGGACCCTCCTGTGGCCCGTCCACAAGTAATCCCATTCCTACCCCTACCACAGTCGGGTGACGAGGTATAAATACCAAACACTTGGAAAAAACGAGTTTCAATACGTGAGTCAGCCAGGCTAGAAGTCCTCGGCAAGAGAGGCCGGGCTACCAAGAGAAGGGACTAAGAAGCAGCTCATCCTCGAGCTAGTCCCTGGTTATCAAACCGAACTTTAAGTTAACTTGTTCAAGTTCAACTTAGTCTCGTCAGAGAACCCCCACCCTACCCTATCCTGGTGTAGCACAAAGCACCAATTTTAAGAACCGAGTTCAACTTATTCTCGTCAGAGAATATCTATAAAAACTATCAATTAACTATCAAAAATATATCAACTGTCAAGCAACTATCAAATCCTGGATAAAAAAATAACAATTCAATATTTATCTGTTTTCTGGGAACTATCAAATATTTATCAAAATTCCAATATTAGAATTAGATAAAGACTCCTAAATAATTATAATCAAATAAAGACTTCAATATACTTACGATTAAATAAATAAAGTCCCCAACAAAGTTAGAATGAAATAGAAACACCCAAATAATTAGAATCCAAGAAAGACTCTGAACTGCTTAGAATCAAATAGAAACACACAAATACCTAAAATTAAACAAAGACCTTTAATACTTAGAATCAAACAAAAGCTTCAAAATCCTCTTTATCGGACACGGCTGATTACTCGGATATTATAATTATCCAGGGATATTACATTATTTTTACATAAATATTTGACGATCCTAGTTAACTATACTATAGAAATTATTATATTGATTTATTTGAAAATCAAGGGTTTGATTCAACGTAAATATGAAATTGAGGAAGAAAAGAGGATAACCTTAACTTTATATTTATTTAATGGTGCCATCTTTGCACAGGGAAGATTCAAAATTAGTTCTTCAATTTTCATCCTTTAACTACAAAATAATGGTAGTGTGAAGCCTAGCACTGCCCTCCAAATTACCAACACTCCGACACTGTTCTATTTAGCAACGATCATTCGTTTTGCCAGCCATTTGCCTTTCCTAGCGATGAGACACTCTCCGGTGTTGCATGTCATTCAGAATAGTTTCACTCCAGGCAAGAAAGCCCCAAGTACGCTCCCTCCTTAACTTCGATGAATACCTATATATAATATGATTCTACTGTGTATCTGTCCTTACCCATTCCCTAAAACACTCAATTATGCAATCTATAATGTGGTCTTTCAAGCATTTCTACACCATCACATAATTTTCATGTATTTTCTTCATTATATTCTCAGCCATTATCCATACCGCCCGAAAACAATCTCACTCAAAATCACATTCCCATCTTTTTCCCTAATATACCGCTAAACTATTTGTTCCCCACATTATCTATTTTTCTCACAAACAACCTTCTCATACCATAACAAAAATAAATGTTTCCAACTTTATCAGATCCAAAAGAGTATATGACTGCGTCAATCTCGAATCCTAATAAACAATCGAAATGGAAGAAGATAATATTGATTTTTAATTTAATTTTTTCCAATATTTTAATCACATCTGTTGTTCCAAGCTCTATATTTAACATCTTACATCTCTTTCGAGAGAGTGTTCGTATTAATGATTATTTCGACCAGCGCATAATATTACACTCCAGGGGCCCTTCTGGAATTCCAAGTGAATGAACGCTCATGAGAATAGCTCTTGCGAGCAAACAGAAATTCTTAAATTTACGATCGTTCCGCGATGACTTTTCATTAGCTGAGTAGGAAACATCTTACAATAACCTTACCCAACCATTTATTTAATCCATATTTCATATCATTTAAAGGAACATTCGATGCAGCGTTAAACATTTGATTAGCATTCGTCTATTTTATCACTGTATCTCTAATATCAATGTAATTTTGAGATACCAGCCATCAACCTATAAAGTTGGAGGGAAACTTTGTCATTTATTCTGCGTCCTCGTAGAAAAGGCGGTTATGTTTTCGTTTTTTTTTTTAATTTATTGTCCATGAAAGGGCTGATTTAAGCAAGCGGAAGTTGTGTACCAAATTTATTAAATGAAATAAAGTAAAAATAAAAAGAGTTAAAAAGATAACTGTCTTTTTAATCTACGAAAGATATTAGGATCTAGACGTAGCATCTAATAACAGAAATGGCAGATAAATCATGAAGATGTAAGGGGTACAATAGTTTGTTTTATGGAAATATGGAGTCAAACATTATTATATATATATTTGTTAATAGCTTTAAATCTTTGAATAGAACTTCCAATGACACTCTTTATACCAAAATATTTAAGCTAACAAAAAATATAGGTATAGTTAAGTTCCTCCATTAAGGTAAACTCTATAACCATTATCTTTATAATACTTGACTATAAGTTTGTTAATAGACATAAATGATCAACCAATAATATTATAATGAAATTAAACCTATCTTAGGTCTATATCATTATATAAAGGACAGTTTATTGCAATTGCATGTATGGAGCAATTAACATAACATCAATCTTATACATCACTCTCAAAAGAAGTGGATTTAGCTTTCGAGTGGGTGTAAAGGAGCTGAGAATGGATGGGGAAAATAGCGACAGCGACACCAAGAAAGCTTTATTTAAATTTCTAGAAAAAAGGTCATTCACAATTTACATTTTAACAAGTTTGACGTGAAAAAAACACGTTGCATCTGAAATTCTGGTCGGTTGCCTTTTGTTCATTTTATTTTCATTTAATCCATTTTATTAGAAATAAAAAGAGTTGATTTTGAATGGTGATTAATAATTATGGGACGATTATTAGAATTTGAATCTGAAACAAGAAAAAAAAACAAAACCTTATTTTGGTAAGAATTTGAATCAAAAACAATCTTCGGACTCTTTCTCCGATAGTTACTCTCGGCGCGAGGAGAATAAATGATTTAATTTCTGATCATTTTATATGAAGATTAAGTTTGCTTTACTGACCTCACTCATATATTATTTAGAAGAATTTAATCTAAAGGCTGTGACATTATATACATAAATATGTTCACAATTGAACTGAATCAAAAGATTAAACTTTCCGGTTATTTCGATCAAACGTTTTTACTTTGCATCTCTTCAGGCCACTTTGCTTAAAATTAACAAATTATAATTATTACAGCTAGCCATAATATATATCTATTTTTGAAAATAATTAAAGATTTTTTAAAGTGATTTAAAGAATAAATATTTAACTTTGCTGTTGCGTATTTTTGTACTGCTAAATACCTGGTATGTATAAAAGAATCTAGAAATATAGGAAACTTTTTTTATCTATCAAAATTATATTGTTTTGACTAATATAAATTATCCCATTAACTCCCGAATAATTAGATTGAATAAGTTTGACCTAGTGAATTATTTTGACCACCCAAGATGATAAGTCCTTCGAGGTCTTAGCAATTATATTTAGAAAATGTAGTAAGT
Organism: Ceratothoa steindachneri; assembly: GCA_963969495.1. Taxonomy (NCBI): domain Eukaryota; kingdom Metazoa; phylum Arthropoda; class Malacostraca; order Isopoda; family Cymothoidae; genus Ceratothoa; species Ceratothoa steindachneri. Next base: position 107,683,598 of record OZ018319.1, read on the forward strand.
CCATAGGACATAATCGATTACTTTAAACTAAAATATCTCTACGGGTGTTACCAAAATATCACAGAACTCCTTATTAAATTCGTCCTTGAAAACATTCAATTAGATGTTAAATATTTCAAAAACTATGCAACCAAAGGTGATAAACTCTATCAAACATTTGCATGAGACACAAAAAGCTAAGTAAAGATAGTGCGCTCAGCCATCACAACTATTTTTAACCACTCCTTGCTCAACAATATCATTATAAACAAACCAGGCAAGGCTCTAACACAAACTAGCCTATAACGACATAAAGTGGAGTTCAGAAAAGATCACTCAAACATAACTCTCCAACTAATCTCCCACGACACATTTTACATATATACTTTCAACGAAAGGCTACTTTCTCAGGCAAAATCCTCAAGGCAAATTACATATACAACCACCACATTTAACACAGTGCTTATATATATATATATATATATATATATATATATATATATATATATATATATATATATATATATATATAGTATTGCACTTAAAATCTTAAATAACAACCTCACTTCGTAATCATTTTCATTTTTTGCTCAAAACGCACAAATGACTCTTATTACAAATCCACAACGGCGTCCCCTAGGTTGCTATTATCTTTCTACTAATTTTAATATTTTTCACTTATGACATACCCAAATGCGCATGAACAGAAGATATTTCGGTAACTAAACCTCTTTTTTGGTTAGAGATTTTTTAATTAAAGTTCAATCAAACTAAGAACCTGATATTAACCAATTGTTATTCGAAGATCGTCTACCAGTTGTAAATGGTAAAGTCATTTGGCCGGCTGATTTGGGCGAGCATAATATTATGATTACGTAAATGACCTTAAATTGGGAAGAAATGAGTGGCCTGATGGAGCTCGAGGAGCAGGTGATAATTAAAAGGCATGACACAAATGGAATATTACTTGGTGTGTTTCATTGGGTGGAGTAATTTTTGAGGGTTTATTTCTTTTTCTTGATTTAACTTGGTAACTGCTTGTCTTATTAGTGAAAGAAGATGAACACTTCAAAAAGTAAAAATTAATATATTGGAATTAGCTATATTTTGGCTAAGCGGCGTGCAAAGACTGAATGTATTAGAAAATAATAAATTCAATTCGCAATAGACCTATCTAAAGATAGCAAAAGAGTGCTTAAATATTCTTGCTTATTCCCTACAATAGAAAGTCACTCCGCGAGGAAAACTGGTCTATTTAAAGGTGAGGAAGATCTGCTTTTTGCTGACATTATTAATGCGTCGAATATATTAAATATTCATCTTTAGAAATCAATTGAAACATTTATCCTGCATTGGAATAATGGATGTTGCATCTACTGCGCAAAAATCAGTAACCTTAGAAGATTAAATTGTCAAGAAAAAGGACTTCAGCTTGCTCGTAGATAAAAAAGTCATGCAAATTATTGAATTGGTAGCTGGAATAAATTGAATCATGAGAGAGTGATTTGTAAGCTTTTACAATTAGATCCTTCTCATTAATTTTATATTTACCTCCGTGACACCTACATATAAAGAAAGAGACAAGAATGATCGAGGGAACTTCGAGCCCATAAACTAAACCTCATCTTTGGGATAACACATTAATAAAGAATTTTTAGACTACTTGAAAGAAAAAATTTAATTAAGGACAACAGATACACTTAAATAAAAACTGATCTTATGAGTCTTCCCCTGTCGTTATCAGTAACATTCGTGATTCCATCAGAGTTTAACGATATTATATGTACAAATCATTGTAAAACATCTTCACGAAGCTGTTTGGCACATTTTTAGTCGCGTGTGAGTCTAGTCGTGGGCGACTCTACATCTCACTATGTCGGTCGGTTCCCGTTTTGCTTTTTATTGTTTTTTTTTGTAATAACATCATAACTATTTGGCCGATTCTAACAAAGTATGAAACACTTATGTTGTTGTTTTACATTCTCTTTCGAATGATATAATTGCCAAAGTTCCACTACGTTTCGCCAAAGTTTAAATATTTCTTCAATGGTTTTAAGGTACTGATGTCACATCAGAGCCCTTAAAGAAAACGGAACGGTAAGAAAAAATTGGGGCTGGAAATGTGTAAGCTATAAAGTTCTTCGAGCTCCTGATTCCTGCAAAAACTCTTTTTTTTTCTTTAATAGTCGGTCCGAGCTAGGAAATATCACTCAAATAAATCAACTCAAACATCCATGCATCTAATTCCTTTGCAAAAACCCTGGGAAAAATGGAGAAATAGCCCAAAGATAAGTCACCAAACTGAAAAAAGGGCAACCCATCGCAATTTAAACAAACGTGACTAAACCAAAATAATTGTATACATTAGTTTTCAAATCCCTCAATTTAATTTACTAGCCCAAATCTAGGTGGAAAACGATTAAGTACCCAACTAAATACAAATACCGCAAACGTGAAGAAGCAAAAAAAAGAAAAGGAAATAAAAAGGAAAGAAAATAAATGAACCGCCGCTGATAGCGATTGCCAAATAATTTTCAACATTAGTCTACAAATTTCTGAGATTAAGGCCGTATGCTAAGAAAAATGTGAAATGCACTTTTATCGGATTTTGTGTAGCTTTACAATTAATTATAAATTTATTATATGCAAAAGGCTTAAATGCAAAATACCTAAAAAGAATAGGGTTTTTGCTCAAAATGTGCATTTCCCATTTGTTTTAGCATACGGCCGTAAATACACAAATAAATATACACCAAAGTGACTAAACAAAATATATGAAATAACCTTATAAAATAACAATAGCCGCTCATAGTCATTTAAAAATATTTCGAACATTACCCTACAAATCCCTGCAGTGTAGGGGGGAGGGGACGCTTACATAGTCAAAGAAATAAAAAAAACAAACAAACCAAAATGACTGACGATCCGTTTTTTCCTTTAGCCTATTTATATAGGAATTGCTTTAGGTACATATGATTAATACTATTTGTTGTGGTATAGGAAGGACCAAGTGATGGAAGGATTTGGTACGTATGGGTTGTTTACGTACTACAAAAAAAAGAAGACTCCTTGACTAATTTAAACATTTAAGGTTCCCTGTGCCAACGTAGCGATTCGAGGATAGAATAAAACAAATTGTTAAAGCAAACTAAAACTTTAATTAAAACTTACAAAAAAAGTAAACCTGAACCACAGAAATATTTCGAATTTAAATACACAATAAGGACTTCAATAATTTTTAAGTAAGGCTTTCTAACTTGAACTACTTGACATTATAGTGACAGTTGACCCACCACTCACATCAATTTAAAAAACAAAACAAATGCTAACGGCCTTTACCGGCCGCAAATACCTTTGTGGATACCCGATGGAATGGGTTTAAAGCTGACCTTGAACTCAATGAGCACTTTACCTCGGGAATGTTATTGTCTCGATGACGCGTGCCAAGCGGCCAGATGGAGGTTACGGAAGAATAACTTGAAAGCCGCAAAGGACTTTGGCAAGTGTGGCAGCTGAGGTGCCACGCGCCTTCGGCAGGAAAGGATATCACGACGGGATAGTGAAAGAATGTTCCTTTTTCTTCTTCGGATTACTCTGGGGGGTAATTCGCAATGTCTAGCAATGCGCTAAGGCTTGAATACTTTGACTCGCGGGAGTGCTGGAGGAAGTGGAGTCGGGGGGGAGCTTCTTCAAGGGCGAAAACTATCCCTTTGCTTTAGAATGCACCAGGATAGGAGGTGGTATCTCTGACGAGAGTAAGTTGAACTTGGTCCTTAAACCAAGTTAACTTAGAGTTCTGTGGGACCACCGGGAAACGGGCTCAAGGAGGAGCTTCTTCTTCGTTTCGGAACTCCTCAAGGGCGAAGACTATCTCGGTGCTTTGTGCTACACCAGGATAAGGAGGGGGGGGGGGTTCTCTGATGAGACTAAGTTGAACTTGAACAAGTTAACTTAAAGTTCAGTTCAATAACAAGGGACTAGCTCGAGGATGAACTGCTTCTTAGTTCCTTCTCTTGGTAGCCCGGCCTCTCTTGCTGGGGACTTCGTAACCTGGCTGACTCACGTATTCTACTTCGTTTGTCCCAAGTGTTTGGTATTTATACCTCGTCACACCATTCTGGTAGGGGTAGGAGAGGGGTGGCTCGTGAACGGGCCACAAGAGGGCTCTTACTTCAACGGTTTTTCTTACCAAGTCTTACCTCTGGTCCAGCTAGCCCTTCGAGCTTGACAGAAACGCGTTTCCAATTTCGTACTTGAGGTGAAATTGAAAACACACTCATAGGGGAGATCGTGCAGTTTAAACTGTTCTGCATTTCATAGAGACGAGGGGCGAGGGGCTGCTGTGGTGACGAGATTGACCCAAGGTGCCTGGCCTGGATGTTTTGCGGAAAACATCCCGTGTCTCAATTGGGATAGAAGGGAGAGGGTCGATTCCCCTACACTACTTTATTTGTGTTTTCGATTCGGGCTTCGATATTTGTAGCTAATTTAGGTTTAGTTATTGTACTTTTCTCCATTTTCAGTCTATTCCTCTCTTGTTTCAACGTTATGGTGTCACATTTTTACATATTTCAATATGAATTTCACGAATTTCACACGAATAAATTTAATTTAATTAGGTTTTCTATGCGGGCTTCGAGAGTGGGAGCTAGTTTAGGTTTATTCTTCACTTTTGGCCACTTCAGGCTTAGTTCTTTGATTTCCAACCGCTATGTTGTCACTTCATAGCCTATTCATATAGGAATTGATCTAGTTTCACACGATTAAAGCTATATAAATAGTGTTTACGATGCAGGCTTCGATATTTTTTACTAGGTTAGGTAGATTCTATTTTAGGTTCTCCCAAATCAGTTAATGTAAATTCATCTTCGTTTGGCCAAATTTGGTCTATTTCTTCGAATTTTTAAGGACATGACGTTACATCAGAGACTATTTCTATATGAATTTCTTTAATTTCACACGACTAAAGGCATTTTAATTGGCTTCTCGATGAGGGATTAAATATTTTCTTTTATGGTATTGATATTTGTTTCTTCTATTTTACGCCAATTAAAGTCTATCACTCTCATGTTTCAATGTTTTGACGTCACATTTTAGCCTATTCATATAGTAATTGCTTTAATTACACACGATTCAAGCTATTAAAATTGTCTTTTCGATGCAGGCTTCGATATTTTTAGCGAGGCTAGGTTGAATTGTTCTTATGCAAGAAAAAAAAATGGAGCTGGGAAATTCTTCTATCTACCAATTCCTCCAAAACTCCTCTATTTAGTCACGTGCGAGCCTAGTCACGAGCGATGCTACATCTCACTAAGTCGGTGGTTCGGTCCCCGTTTTGCTTTTCATTGTTTTTGTAAAAACATTGTAACTATTCGGCCGATTCTGACGAAATTTGAATGATATAATTTCCAAAGTCCTCCCAAGTTACCCTGGGAATTACATTGATTTGGCAATAACCTCATAACTATTCAGCGGATTCTAACGATATTTGAAATCCTTATATTCTCTTCAGAAAGATAAACTTGCCAGAGTCCTCCCAAGCCTAGCCCGGGAATTAGTTTGTTTTAGCAATAACATCATAACTATTCACCCGATTCTAAGAAACTTTGAAACCCGTATATTGTTTTACATTCTCTTCAGAATGATATAATTGCCAAAGTCCTCCCAAGCTAGCCCAGAATTATGTTGTTTTGGCAATAACATCATAACTATTCTGCCGATTCTAACAAAATTCGAAAACATTATGTTGTTTTGCGTTTTCTTTCGAATGATAAAATCGCCAATATCCTCTAAAGTAAGTTCGGGAAGTATTGAAAGTTTTGAAAGTCGTAAGGTCATAAATCAGGATAAGTAAGAGCACGCCAAGACCCTTGCTTCTTTTAAACTAATATCACAATTTTGGCCATGGAAGACCAATTTACATTGCAACAGTCACGCCTGTTGGATACTTCCCATCCCATCCAAGAAAGTGACTGTATCCAATATACCAATGTAACATCTGTGAAACGAGATGTGTCAATTTGATAGTTCAAAGTTTCTTCTTGCAGTCGCAGTGCACGGTTGTGTCTTAAACCACACGTGTTGTTACGTTATATCTTCGAACAGTTATGTTACCTTCAATGCAGGTTGTGACGGTATGCAGATAGTAGAGGAATAGTTAGCCATTTTCACACTGCATCTATTTAAATCTGATAGAGTCATTATCTGTCGTTTAATTTTAACTTTTTGTTTCAGTAAATTATGATACATAACTTTGTTCTAAGAACATGGAAAGACATTGGCATTTACTAGCAATAAAATTTTAACCAAATTACTTTTATTGAACTCTCCTAAACATTTGCATCGCAATCATATTCTTTAAATATTTTGACTCAGGCACTTAAAGAACTAATTGCCTTCCTACCCAAGCATGTTTGTGCAACCAATTAATTCTACGCTCTAAGTTTTAACCTCGCTAAATTTATTAAATCTTTCCCTGAAAATTTTTATTTATATTGGTCTATTCGTATTTCGCATGATCTCTGTTAATCTCGTAAATAATATTATCCCGTTAATATATTTAAACGTCTTTTATTGCAAATTCTTTGATTTAACAGAAATTAATATTTTTCTCTCAATAAAACTGTTTGATATATGACCAAAACAAATTTTAGCCAAGTTAATATCTTACTATTGCAATATTTTATTATTATTATACTATTACAATTTGGTATATTGATCATCGTATGCGGAAGACTGCCAAACTAAAGAATAACAGCTTAAGTAGTGTTGACAGGTTGAACATAGAAATAAGCAAACAGAAAAATGGAAGTATGGGCAAGTAAACCAATCAAATTCAAAAGGAAAAAAAGACATGGTAAAAAATAAAGAATAATAAATTTAAAAGTAAATAAAAGGTAGATAACCAATGCACAATATCCAATAAACTAGGAATCTTACCAAACTATATCAATTAAACTCAAGACAAGACCATATATATATATATATATATATATATGAATCCCCTCGTATATATTAGCGTGATGAAAAAACTCGAATACCATGAATCTTGGGGGATACTCCCTAATACGTTTCTATATTTTATAACAACATTACCCGCGAAATTTTAGAAAAACAAATATTATTTAAAGGTCGTGCCAGGCCCTTTGAAAAACAGCAAATGTTTTTAGAAAAAGGGAAAGAATATAAATTATTGTTTTCCTTATGTTATCGTTGCAGGTTAGAATATACAGTATAACGAAGTGAATGTAAAATAGCATTAATTTTAATCATAGAAATAGCTGATATCAAGACATTCAGATACCAATAACATTTAGAAGAGCTCTGAGAGCAGACGGAATTAGTAAAGAAAAGTGTCGATAATGCTCTAAATAAAATGACATCATAAATAACTTTCTAAAGAACAGTCAGCTCCGCTTAATGACTCAGAATTAGAACGAATTCACTTTACTATTTTTTCTAGTAACTAAAATAATACAAAAATAACTATCTCCCCACCACATATTGTATATACATACATATTGTATATGTATATAAGAACAGTTTCACTTTGGAAATGAAACTCCTGTTTCATAAAATAACATTTGGTTCGAAAAAAATGCATAGTTTTCTAGTCTACCAAACATGAGAAATGACACACAATCTATTTTTACCCATTTCAGAAGTTTTTTCTTAGTACTTTTGAAATAACTTTTAGGAAGACGAGTCCTTTTGTGACAGCGCAACAGTGTTTTGATACTTTTGTTGTTTTTGTCGTTTAATTTTTCCTGAAAATTAATCAATTTCGGTCAACCAAATTCCTTTTCTAAGTGAAATTATCATCTTTTCATGTACATCACGGCTTTTAATAAATTTGCCAGGGTACAAATAAAACCGTTTATTCTAAGCTTACAGATATGGGTGACATCTTTTGTTTGAGTATTTGCTTAGAACGTATTTATGGATTTTCATTGCCTACAATGACGAAAACGGGACGCAAGGGAAAAAAGAATTGTAGTAAAGGGATTATTAAAAATGAATAGAGATTGAGTATACGATTAAAATAAAAAGAGATTTCTTCCGCAGGAAAAATCAATGGATTGCCCAAAGAAGAGAGAGAACGTGTATTATAATTCCAAAGGGCTATAAGCTGAGGTAGTCGATTTCAGGAATTTTCTTAGCCAAAATTATTAGTATTATTGGAAATATTTTTAAAAGGGCAAAACTGTCAATTTGCACCTAGCAATACGAACATTATGGTCTCTTAAGTAAAGACCAAATATAATTTTATTACAACATTTAGCTAAACTGTGCATATAAAATTTAGATACTATGCTTTCGCGTTTCTTTTTTAAAGTTTTCTTCAAATCCTTTGGTTAGAGCTGATGAATAATGGCGAAAGAGTTTTTGTTCACATTTTTTTCTGTTTATTATTTATTTATAGTTTCACAAAATTTATTGAGCTTTTCCTCTTATTATCGTTTTCTATATCTTAGCACTCGCTCTTCAGTGAGTGTAGAGAAACTCAAAACTTCAGAGCCAAAATAAGGTCTTCCTTTGATTTATTATTATAAAAACACAATAAAAAATCATTTTCGAAAACCAATTTCTTAACCGATAAGGAATAAATCAAGTTTAAGACTTGACCTTACAAAGAAGGCCAAAAGAGGTCATATATCCACTGAAATGGTCAATGGACACGGAAGCATCTCACGCAAATCTTTGTTTCCAATCCCTGATAAATGGCTGATATATTAGTCTCATAGTCTCATGCAAGTAATAAGGATCCTTTGACAGTAATGAATTTAATCCATACCATCCTAAATGACTGATCAATTCTAAATAAATTATTTTCACGTTTTTGTAAAATGTTCGCATTATTGTGCCCATTTCCCTTTAATATTTCCTCCATGCTTTCTGATTTCAGCTGAGCCTAAACCACATTCAGTTACTGAAATATCAGACCCATCTGTGGGTCAATCAACCCGATTAATTGGATCACCAACGAGTTTGTTATATTCACTTGCGAGTCATACTGTAGGTATGATCCAGCAACCGAACTTAGGGGACGCTTCTTAGTTTAGTCGATCGTAGGCACGGTCACCGTACTGAATTTGTCAGATTCACCTGCCGGTCACTCTAATGCAGTAAAGGAGCTAAATTCAAATTTAGTAGACCCACCTGCAGAGCTATTCCAGCAACCTCAGAGGCATGCCCACATATTAAAAAAATATTAAACATACTGCAGTATAAATGGTATGATTTTGTCCCCATTACGCAAATTATTTTTTTATTGAATTTGCTTACCATTCATTGCTTGTTACAGCATCAAACATTAGCTAATCGATGCTCCATGTCGTGCCTCTTTCATATGAACTCATTAAAAGATATTTTCGATATAAATGAAAATTATAAATATTATGGAACCTTACTCTTATTAAAATTATGAAAAAACTGCCTGCTTCTTTAAACTAAAGAAGCTGTTCCCAATTTGCTGGCGTTTAAACCATAGTTACATCTTATCAATTTTCAATGCTCCCATTTTTTTTTATTTGGGAAACCAAGATGTAGTAGAAATGGATGAGGATGAAGCTAGAGTAAAGTAAAATATGGATAACAGTAAAGTAAATAAAGAGTATAGGCAAATCTTGTCATTCAAGGCCCTCAACGAAGGATAACTAACCCTCCGTCGTAATTATTTGACGAACATTTGTCCTCTGAAATAACTTTCCTGACAAATAATAAATCGCCACTCTTATCCTTAGCATTTTCAATGATCAAATGTTTTTTATACTTATTAGCCAAATTAAGGACGTTGCGCGCAATTATATAAATAGTATACTATATTAGATGACTAATATTTATTATATTGAGGCCTAAGAATAAATAAAAAGGGCTCACTGAGAACAAAGTTAATAGTACATACAATCTCTTTTACATGGTATATACGAGAAACGAATTGTATGTTAAAATCACTTGGTCAAAATCGCACTCTATCAAATTTCATTTAGGTGAATCTCAACCAAATGGAAAAATTATTCCATTCTTCGGTGAATGTTTTACAGAACAATTAGGTATGTTTACTTCAAAAATATTTACTGTAATTTACTATTATAATGTCATGATTAAACGTTTCCATTGCACTTCTTTTTTTAACGTGAATGTGAAGACCAGAAATCATTGGAGCCAATTAGCCCATTATAGAGAAAATAAGATACTTAACAAATTCATAATCGAGAGATTAACAGACACATTCGACTAGACCCGGACTCCGAAATAGGTTTCAAAAATAACTATCTTACTCATTTTTCTTTTACATGGTTTATCTTAATCATTACTAAGTTCAGATGAATACAATTTATCCCCCCAACATGGCATTATGGGACTATAAATAGGATTTTAACTCAATTAACACCAATTTCCTATCTGAGGGACTGAAGAAAATGTGATGAACAAAGCATACTCTATCTTAGGTATAGTTAGGCAAAATCGTCATTTTGTTTACACTCAATCCAAAACAAATTACCCATAGAGAAGGAATGAGACGGGAACCTCATTTAACTCCCAAAAATGTAGGCAACAATCAATTATATTTTCACGGCTTTAAAGTACCTAAGATAGATAATCAAAGTGAGAGATATTTCAGCCATCTTCGCTTTGCAGGGGGTATGGTGTTATTGGGTTCAACTCTGGAAGAACTACAGTGAATAATAACACAATTATCACCATCGTGTCTCAGAGATGTAATTATAATAAACTTTCAGAAGAAGCAAATAATCATCAAAAGCTTTTCGGTAGACATGGCATTTAGAATTAATGATAAAATTTTAAAGCTGGTTTAAGAATAGGTATCATTAGGATACCTTTTTTACTGGTGAGTGAATCTTGACAAATGAAATTAGTACACATATATTAGGGTTCAGAGGCGTAATTAGGCTGTTAAATCTTAAAACTATACACTTGTATGATTAAATAAAAAATTATTAAACAGATTCAACTTACCAGTTTTAAAATTTGGGAGTGAAAATGAGACAGCATAAATGGCACACAATGACAACTTAAAGAAATTGTGAAAGATCGATATCAGAAAACAAGGTCTGCCGACTAAAATGTTCCGTGTTTACACTTATTCTGATCTATGACCTTACGACCTTCAAAACGTTCAATAATTTCATGACTAACCATTGAGAAGTCCTTGGTAATTCTCTAATTCAAAAGAGAAACTAAAACAATAGAAGGGTTTTAAATTTCGTTAGAATCGGCCGAAAATTTATGATATTATTGCCAAAACAAAATAATTCCCTCTCTAACCTCGGGAGGACTTTGGCAATTATATTATTCAAAAGAGAATGGAAAACAATATAATGATATGAAATTTCGTTAAAATCGGCAGAATATTTATAATGTTATTGGCAAAAAAAAAAATTCCAAGCCAACCTTTGGAAAACTTTCGCAATTATATAATTAAAAAAATTGAAAAAGAATGTAAAACAACATAAGGGTTTCAAATTTTATTAGAATCGACCTAATAGTTACAGTGTTATTACAAAATCAATAAAAAGCAAAACGGGGACCGACCGACCAACAACATCTAGTCGCCCGCGACTAGACTCACCTGCGACTAAAAAATAGGTGGCAAAGAAGGAATACATGGATAGGATTGCATATATGTTGAGATAGAGAAAAATGAATAAAATTTATCAACTGTACAGGACACATTGCTAAAAGAAACTACGCAAAAGTTATACTAACCTCGATATTTATTTAGTCGAATGGCTGGTTTATGATCACGCAAAGGAGGACAAAATGAAATTGATGAATTGACAGGAGGAACGTTGTAGACTCGAGAACTACGTATTTGTTTGATTTCTAATCCTATAATAAATTTTCCAACCTAACGTCTTATGGAAAATATTTTTTACTTAGTAATACAGCAGAGCAAACCCTGGTAAATGTAATACAAAATTATTTTTCTTAGGTTTTTTGCGATTTTGCTTTCGTTGGTGTCTATTGCTTCAATAACTACTCCGAAAATTATGCAATTTGCAAAGATGCTATTGGCAGACTCATGGCTGGAAACATCGGCTCAACTGTACTCAAGGCTTCTAAGCAAAACTACTTATTGTTATTTTTGCGAGCATCTTTGCTTTGCTACGAGATTACAAAAAATTCTTGAACATATTTTCTTCATTTGTTATCATTTTCAAAAATCGATTGTTCAAATATCTACTTCCTTACAACATTTTTTCTCGAATTGATAGGGCAATAACAACAAAACTGTATATGGCAGAAAGCTTATTATGAGATATTTGTAAAGGAACTGGGGAAGTTAAAGATAGTGGAAGATATACAGTGCGTTTCTGGTAAATTAATACAAAGATTAAAAACTCCCTAAGGGTAAATGACCGCCTTAATGTAGGTTATATGACTGTACACAATAAGTAAGAGTTTACCTTTTATGAAAGTTTCAGCATTACACGGTTTCTTCTGAGAAAGGCAGCTGAAATCGAAAATAAGTACGCCATACACGCGATCGTAAGAGGTGGGAGAAGTGCGAAGGATATTGTTAATGTGTTTAACTAACCGAAGAACCTCACGTATAAAGTAAAATGGAAGAAGAAGGACGAAGTTACCGCCATGAGGCAGTGTCACAAGAGTCTCTCCGATACCAGCAAGAAAGAGAAATTTGTCGCCAGTGTCAGGCAGAAGATCTTTAACGAAACTAGTCACTCCATAAGCAAACATGACAAGAAGAGGGGCATGGACAAGGTAATCAGACACAGAACAGTATACGAGGATCTGATTTCATCGGATGTCTATAAGAAAATGCACATAAAATTTTCAACTCTTATTTGATAGTAGTAGGCGTGGTAAGCAGCGACGCATACATTATGACTCCTCACATCTTCTCTCTAGTTCTTTAAGATCAATGAGGCCGTATATATTAAGATGCTAAAGAATGTAAGTCTAGCCTTATATGAAGGCCTTACATTTCCAGCACGACTCTGCTCGTGCACACAAAGCCATTAAGACAGATGGTGTTGTTCAATACCTTCACGCCCGTAACAGTAGTGCCCAGATTTGTAGCCGGTTAGATTTCTCGACTGTAACCACGTAGATTATTTTGTATGGGGAGTAGTTGAGCAGAATAAAAACAAGCCTGCTAAAAAGATTTCAATAATTTAGGATATCTGAGGACCGCCATTCTGGAGGTACTGTCAGCCATTGACAATAACTCAATAACCAGAGCACGCAGCCACTTTGGCTTCCGCCTGGAGTTAATTGTCAGTGCAGATTTTGGCCATTTCAAAGTAGGTGACATATATATATATATATATATATATATATATATATATATATATATATATATATATATATATGTATATGAATGCAATGTCCCACAGGAAAAAATGAAAAGGTGTTTCCAAGTACTTTCAAACTTTATTAAGTTCCTTATCAAGAAAATGACCATATATATATATATATATATATATATATATATATATATATATATATATATATATATATATATATCTAAAGGCCCAAAGAAATAAAAACTGGTAACACAACCCGGAAAAACGCTGATGAAATTGCCCTGTGAACCATTGAAGCTCAAGAAAGAAAATGGGAGATAGAGGAACAGAGAAATTAGGGCAAACTAATGGATTTGAACCTTTGTCATCAAGAGCTCTTCAAAAAAATGACCATGACGCTTATCGCCAGAGCAACTATCCTCAACCCCAAAAGGTTGATCGAAAAAGCCTTTTGAATAATGAAGTGTACGTTTTTTTCAGCAGAAGAAAAGACAAGTGCTTTTCTAGTAGGAGGGGACACGGTCTCTTTTATTTATAATAACACACTGGCTTGGGGTAATTCAGCGCGTGGCCTGAATGGGCGTGATAATGTGTTGTTGTATCGTATGTATCACTGTGTGTCTGTAAGTTAGTGCGATAGGAGCTTCTGGTGCAGAGAGGCAGCTCCGTTTTGTTGGCGAGTTTACAACGAAGCCCCTTATGCCACATTTTATCCAACGCCTTTTCGATACCCTTGATGATATTGATTATTTTCTATCGTGCTTGACGCGCTTTTTGTAAAGGGTCTTTCAATAAGGTCGCTCGATCTTTAAATGTAAATAAAACAAGTTGTGTGTTATATATGCACTCAATTTATTTTAAATTTGAAGTAAATTTTATGGCAATAAGTGTGAAATATTACATTGTTCAAATGTCCACCGCGGCTTTGCTTGGTGGAACGTATTCGGGAGGCCCAATTTTCGAGGACTTTGTCGTATAAATCTGGCTGAATTTGCTAGATGGTGTTCGTTATGTTGCCTGGAGAACATCAACTGTTTGCGAATTATTCGCATAGACCTGCGATTTAAGGTAGCCCCAAAGAAAGTAGTCTAATGGCGTTAAATTGCATGATCTGAGTGGCCAGTTGACGTCGCCGTCGCGCGAGATGACCCTGCCCTGAAATCGCTGGTGAAAAATGACTATCTTGGCGTGCGCAGTGTGGCACACACGCCGTCATCTTAGAACCACATGTCTTCAGTATCCATATCAGGCATATAATCCAGTTGGAGCAACATGAAGTTGCTTATCATCGATCTGTAGGTCTTGCCGTTGACGGTCATGGCAATCCCATCTTTGTTCTCAAAAAAATACAGACAGATGATTCAGTTAGACGAAAATCGGCACCAAACAGTGACTTTGTTGGGATGCAATTGGTGCTGGTGTATCTCATGTGGATTGCTTTAGTCCCAAATCCGACAATTTTGCTTGTCCACAAATCCATTCAACCCAAATGGGCCTCATCGCTGAAGATGATTTTTTGAGGGAAATTTGGGGCAACTTCCAACTGCCCTAGAGCCCAATCAGCAAACACATGGCGTCGTATATGGTCGTTTACTTTAAGTTCCTGGGTAAGTTCGATTTTGTATGGGTGCAGACTCAAGTTCCTACGCATAATTCGCCAAACTGAAGTCGCAGTAAGGCCAAGTTCTTGTGAACGACGAGAAATTGACTGCCTCGGATTTTCCAGTACACTCTCATTTACGGTAGGCAGCGATGTTTTCAGCAGACCTTGCGTTTCAGCGACGTACGGGGGTTGGCTAATTGTTGATCGACTCTTTTGCCTCGAATTTCGTCAGCAAGCGTCGAACAGTGGACTCGGCATGACGATTGTGGCGAGGATAGAAATCACGTAAGGCGCGGAAAATTTGTTGAATAGAGCACTGATTTTGATAATAACATTTGATGATTTGCACACGCTGTTCAACTCTATAACCTTTAATAATGACTTGTCAAGTACTACTGAACATTTCACAGTGAGGTTGCCAGATGTCGCTTTAACAACCTAGCCAATATCGCCTGAAAAAGCTCGAGCCTCCTTGTTGAGAGACCCTTTATTATGTCATGAACGATGTTGACCACCGCGCCGTTAGACCGGTCACTTCTCAAAGCCGTACTGGGAGGGGGTGAACCAGTTATCTAGCTCCAGGAAGCTCTGCAGGCCGGTGCTCACCATATGTTCTAGTATTTTGCATAATTGCTCTAAGAGAGCAATATACCTGTAGCTGTTTGGTTGTTCTGGGTCTTTTTGTTGTTTGTGGAGTAAAATATTGTGTGAGGCCTTGAATATTTTCGAAAGATATCCAGAAGCTAGGAAGGCATTGTAAAGGTGTATTAATGTTCGGTAGATGTTATCTGGTAGGTAATGTATAATTGTGGTTG
Source organism: Ceratothoa steindachneri (assembly GCA_963969495.1). Classification (NCBI taxonomy): domain Eukaryota; kingdom Metazoa; phylum Arthropoda; class Malacostraca; order Isopoda; family Cymothoidae; genus Ceratothoa; species Ceratothoa steindachneri. The sequence continues at coordinate 107,699,287 of OZ018319.1, forward strand.
TTAAGGCCGGAGAGGCCAGGGTTTGGTTTTCGTGTGATTTTGACGTAATGTTTGTTTCCTTGATGGTGATTGCAGTAGTTAATGTGGTTGTGTTATCAAGCACTTCCATTTCGATCATGGGTGCTGGTTCCAGCTCTTTGGTATGAGGCCTGCACCATTCCTGAACTTCCTGGAATTGCTCTTCTGCGTGAGGTTTGGGTTGATTATGTGGGTGTACTTGATCCTAGTGGGACCTGAATGCTTTGTGGATGTCATCCGTGTTTATGAGCGTGCGATTATGTATTTATAGTTCTATGGGCTCAGGAGGGTCCATGCACATCATACTCTTGACGCGCCGCCGGAAGAAGGAGGAGTTAGTGAAGTGCACATCTTCCGCAATGAGGATGTCTTGCTCTTACTCACAATTTATGTCTAGCAGCACGCAAGATAGGATGCAGGCACGAAGGAGTGTAAAATTCGTTGTTGTGGGCCTCTACCGTAGTTATTGCTATATATTGTGATGAGTTGTTTGTGTATTGAGAAGGTAAAGTGTTTTATGCATTTGTATGTTTTGCGTGGCCTGTGGTGTTGCGCGCAGTTTCTATGATATCTATGAGAGCCTTCCAGTGGTTATTTTGTTGTGAGGAGATGGTCCCCTGGAGGTTTAGGTTGCGTGGTGTGTGTGGTTATGTGGCTCCAGAAATCTATCCAGTTCGTGTTAGTGTAGGGCTTAGTAGCGGAAAAGTATATTAGGCGAAAGTTTGGAGCGTGGAAGGATGTTACATGGGAACACCGGTCTATGTGAGTGTTGAATCTTGTCGCGTGGTCTTTACGTAGGACCACGTCGGAGATGAGGTCCCAACGCGCGGGCAGTAGAATGCTGTGGAAGGTTGGGCCAATGTGCTTGCAGCGCAAACGCTGCAAGGAACCGACCAGATACCTTGACGCATGTTTTGTTGTATTTAAAAAATGTGGGATGGTGTGTATTAGGTCACCAACAAAGAAGAGTAGGAGATTATAGTCTGAAGCGCGCAGAGTGGGACATCTATGTGTAGTTGTAGACGGAGTGGTTTGTAATGTGTGGCAACTAGAGTTGGGCCAGTGTCTGTGTTGATTTTGTGGGCTTTGTATGAGTCGTCTCTTGTGTCTATGGGAGTATTGTGTAACAGCGTTTAACTATCATAACTGAGCCTGTCTGTCGTACATGTGAGGTTAGATAAGTTTGGTAGTCTGCAATGCGATCTTTAGTATTTGAGTAATGTAGACTGGAGTATTATATTAGTGTGTTTTGTATTTAGTACCCAGTTAGGGGCGATGTGAAAAACACCATCTCAACTGCGTACTTTAAATTGCACTATGCGCATGTGAGCAAGATATGGGATAACCTGAACGATATCCTAGATGAAGTAGACTTAAGACCTGTAGAAATCCCCAAAATACATAGGTCTATCAACAGAGGTATCTTCAGGAGCGGGAAACCGGACTCGAGAGGGGTACCAGCACCTGTATACACCTATAACTGAGGATACTGTTAAATGCAAAAAGGATTACAAAAACTAAACCTGCACTAAATAAAAAATTCAAACAAACAAACAGCAAAAGAGGCGTGAAAGCCTCCAAACAACAACATATAAAGATCTAGAAATAAGATGAAACAACAAGAAACCAAGAGATCGCTGGTCACCAGGGATCTATGATGAACTCTACTTTTTTCCTTTCTTACTTTACTCTACAAGCTCTATCTACTCAACTTCTATTATACACTTTGTTTTTCTAACTTTTTCAAGACATAAGGCGTAATTAATTATGATGGATGGAAGCTAGTTGTCTTACTCTTGCATTTAAGAAGCGTATAGCAATCTCCTCACTATAGTACCTATTCGCAACTACTACAAGATTCAAGAAATACAAAGAAGAGACTCGATTGTACTCTACATCGACTCCGGACTTGGCTTCTGACAAAATCTACTCTCCTATTTCACACCCCTTTTTCCGGCGTGTCGGCCAGGATGCTCAAGTCTCCTTAGATACCCATACAGGCCGGAGCCATAGCTGAACCTTGTGGCTTGAGTCGCCCACACGCCGTGGAATAAGCCAGAATAATAACAACTGGATCATAACTGCATCTTTCAATTTTACTGAACTCCACTATTCTAAGTTTTTTCTTCACTCTTATTTCAATTCAAAACGGGTGTGCAAAAAACAGACAGAACAAAGAGTATTTAGAGTAATCTACTAACAGCTCAGAATAGTAATATTCAGATTATTAGACTTCGGCACCAACTCGGTAGCAAAATACCAGTTTGAGAAGTAAGTTGACCGGCTGTTTAGCGAAAAAGCAACCGAATGTTTAAGATCAATAGGCCTACAAGCTAATGTGCCTCCAGAAATCGAAGCAAATAAGGCAATTTGCTGCCGGCAAGTTGACCCGTAAATAGGTGAACCCCCATCAGCAGAAGTGCTAAATGTACAATATAGGCCAGCAGTTTCATAAAAAGTTACGACGACACCTGAGCCCACAAGTGTTAATCTGAAACAACGGATAAAGTTAGGCGCAGAAAAGGACCGAAGGATTAAGCCAATAGAAACACAAGCAGCAAATAGTAACACGGAAATATAAACTACAACGCTTAACAGCGTCGACCTTGAAAAACAGCAAGCCATGTAAGTCAAAGAAAACGAAGAAGAAGATAACGAAAAAGGTATTAACCAGTTACAAGAAAAGAGTGAAAAGAGTCAGGAATTTAATAGGCAACAGAAGACCGGTCATTTCCTATGGAAAACAGGAGGAGAATTACTCAGGGCATGAAAAAGGTTTAAAATAAATACGAGTTTGAGGGACCGTACACGAATAAAGAGGTTTCGGGGTGATAAAAGAGGAATTAAAGAAAAATTAGAGTGGTAGAACAAAATCATCTTGCGAACGAGAAGTATATAAAGCGAACGGAGGGCTCATAAGAACAATTAACTGAAATTAATATGGAGCAAAAGAGAAAACTAAAGATAATTAGCCATAGTGCATATTTGATAGAAAATCTAGACGCGATATTATTGAACGAAATCATTATTTATCCAGAAATCAATCCGTTAAAAATATATAACTATAAAACTATTACAAAGACAACGGGAGATATTAAATTTGATGGGGTAGCAATGGCAATAAAAAATGCCATAATGTTTATTAGGCCACAACAACTAGAAGAGGCCTACCTGACAGTCAAAGTAGAGACACCCATAGGCCCTATAACAATAATGATAGTGTACCAACCACCATGGAGCTAGTTTAGGCCATTTCATAACTTCTTAAACGTTTTTTGCTAGAAAGATCAAGCTATATATATTGGCAGTTTAAATGCCCACTCCAGGTCGTCCGGCTACACCCTCAGTTTCAATAACATTGGAAGAAACATGGATACACTAATTGAAAGGGAATTGTGAAAAGAATTTAATAAGAGCACCAGACAAATTCCTCAAGAATCTCGTCGATCTATATAATGCTGCAATTAGTGTAAGGAATTTTCCGGAATGCCCTAAAGAGTAGGAAGATTATATTTTTGCCCAAACCGGGCAACCCACCAAATCAGACAGGAAACTTTCACTATTGGATGGGGTTGCCAACTTTGGAGAGGATAATAAACAGAAGATTGATCCGACCACTTTGTAAAAACCTTGGCTAAAGCAAAATATGATACGAATTACACATAGGTTATATTGTGAGATGTCCTAAAGGCGTTTGACAAAGTGTGGGGAATAGGCCTGAAATTTGAAATCAAATGTTTGAGCCTCCCATCAATCCTAATCAAATGTCTGCGTGACTGTATCACGGACCGGACGGCCTACGTATCTATAGTAGCATACCGAGGACCGGAATTTGAGCTCATACAGGTTGTCCCGCAGGCATGATACTTAAGTCCAACTCTTTATACTATCTATACCAGGGACTTACCAGATCCTATTTTCGAGTCAACAAAGTATTTACACTTTGCAGACGATATAACTGTCATAACTAATACAGACACCCTCCGATTGTGGCTAAAATGACTACGGCAGAGATCCAGAATAAAAAATATTATGAGAAGAAGTGTAAGATTTGTATGAACACCGATGAATTTACAATTATACCAATTGTAAGGCAAAAAACTTCAAGAATAATAGTGGACGAGAAAATATACAGGTGCCATACAGAGGGCAAAGTTCTCGCTATGAAAATAACAAGGAGTGGCTATAGGAAACATGCGGCGGAGAGAATAAGTTTGGCCAAGGCAAACCTGCTCAAAAACTATCAGCTCAGAGGACTGAATAGGAGCAATAAAATGGAATTATATAATGCCCTGTGCAGCTTAATCTTCTTCTCCTCAACGATTTCATTAAACAGGTTGCATAAATCAAACATCATCAAGTTAAAAAAAAGGTCAGAATAGCGGTGTACTACTAACTACAAATACAAGGAAGAGAGAACACCGTAGGACGAGAGACTTACATCACGAAATCGAAATAGAACCAATCAATGTTGTCTCACATAAAAGATCGAACAAGTTATAGGACAGATTGAAAAAGACAGTTGATGAGGAAGAAAGAGGAGCAATATAAATACCCTTAGACTACAGAACAACGAATAGGGGAAATTTCAGAAGATGAAAACCACTTAGAGAAAAACACGAAGCAATATACAGATAAAGTAGAGATTGTTGTACAATTATTTAAAAGAAGAAACAATTAATAACATACAACTTCAAATAAATCGAATAACAAATAAGAAATATACAAAAAAGATTACAGGCGTGAAAATATCCATCGACACATACTATAAAAAAGAAGAGCGAAAGAAAATATTCAAGAGATTGCTGGTCACCCACCAACTACAAACAACACAACATATTTCCCTTTCACCACTTTACCTAACAACATCTATCCATTATACTTTCACTGTATACATTTTTCTATCTTTATCATTATGTAAGACGTATTGTTTATGATGGTTTCTAAAATGTTTAGTCTAGATGTATTTCTCTCTTTTCTTTTTATCACTTTTATCAACCAATATATCTCTTACTAGGCTGTTCTTATGAATGCTCTCCATATAATTTTACGGCGCTCCGTTTTAAATATGCATTGTTAAACGCCTCAAAAGGGTGGTGGTTGTCATGCCAACATAATTAGAGTTATGAAGCTCGCAGTCCTCATGTAGGCAGTTGAACTCGTATGCTATATAGGTCGACTTGAGTTTTAAGGAGTATTGGAAGACGTTATTTTTTATAAGGAGATTGTTGGATTTTGTTGTTGTGTAATATATGATCAGTTTTATTTTTTCGTCTAACTTTTCACTTTGGTGTGACAATTAACGATCTCCTTGATGGCTCTTTCATCTACTTTGTACGCCATAGACATTTGGTTTGATAGAAGAGCTTGAGGCGTAGCCATGTGCAATGCCAATCATAACCTAGTTCAAACTACGAGTATGTCGGTCGCGTGACAAGACATAATTCGAAGTGGTGGGAAAAGCAGTTTTAGGATTAGCATACTATGAGACCCTCCGTCATAGGCATCCTGGCCAGAATCAAAGATGGAAAGAAACCGTCTCTACGTAAGCCGGAAGCAGCCTCAATACCCAAACTCCAGAAGAGACGCCATCCCCGGGTGGTGGTAGTTGACTCAATCACAACGCATCATCAAGTTTCCAATGAGTTATACTTCTGGAGGGTCTCTCCGGGTTCATCACCTCATTCATTCATCTTTTTCATACAGGCAGTTACACCAGGTTTGCCAAGAATTGGAGGATTGGAGGGATCATTCTCATTTGCATATAAAAACAAAACTTAAAATTCTTATTCCCAAGCAAATTAACAGGTACCTATGAAAAAACTCACAAAGAGGAAGGAGGCTCCAAACGAGCCATTAGAGATGACCGTGAAGGGATAAACCAACCGGATAACAAACGCTTAAAAACTATCTACGCAGATATTGGAGGAATCCTCCAAACATTCAAAGAAGGCATAGCCAAAAGACTGGAAAAGGTTGGCCTCGCACCTTGCAGCCCACATGACGTACAAACGAAAAGAAAAAATAACCTGTAGGTGCCTCAACCCATGGGTTGAAGAACTTACAGCAACAGAAAAAAAGGAAGAATTGGAAAAGGAACAGAAGTTGGAAAAAGTTAAAGATGTGGTCAAATTCAAGCAGCGTTTTCAAGGTAATATTCAGATCGACGGAAATGGTGAAGGAAGCATCAAACTTAACAGATCAAATCGAAGGGGAAACATTTGTTATGCCCAACACCAACATCAAACAAAGGTGGCCCCTACAAAGGAAAATCATTCTTCGAATGCGCAAGTCATGACACACGTTTTACAGACCACAACCGTTAATATTGAATGAAACATGAGACCCGAACTCAATATGTTCCCAATGCATGCCAACTTCGTCAACATAGCAAACTCGGCTCATATGCCAAAGAACTCAATACTATGTTGGAGAAAAACAGACTAAAGGAAATGTGATCCCGAAATACCCAGCCTAAACGAAATTTACAATATAAATATAATCCCCAATGAAGATACATATAATACCGAAAACAGAAACCAAGAACAGGATAAATCTGAAATGGAAATAAAATCGGAAGAAGAATCAACTGACAATAAAATTTTTAAGGCGACTCTTGAAATCTCCGAAAAGCTAGAGAAAGAAAAACAAAAAAAACAACCTAAAATAAATACCCATGAACGAAACATAAAATTTACGGATCGTAATGCATCTCCAGTACCCCCAAAACTACAAACAAAATGAAATTGTAAAAGGCAAATTCAAATGGGACTACGACGCAGATGCCGACAAAACTGAAGTACATAATGCACTGAAACAAGGAATAATCCATATCGTCCCAGAATTGTGCTACAACCTTACAAACAAATAATTTAAAAAGAAACGATCCAGACTCACCCGATCACCAGGCCGATAAGATAAAACCAAGGCCGGGAGCAAACAGAAATAAACAAGGAAAACAACATAGACACGTACCAGCGTAAAATAAAAATATTCACGCTCAACATACACAGCTGAAAAGAAAAAAGACTGGTCTATTCAAACATTATACAGGCCTGCGTTTGAAAAGAAAATTTATGTTCCTCAGGATTTCTTTGTGGTTTCTTAATGAATCAAACCTCCGGAGCTCAAAAATGAATGTATTTTTGTTCAATCAGCATACACCATTTTCATTGAGATTACCTCATTTTTTAAGGTTGTGTTACCAGTTTTCTTTTCTTTGTGCCTTTATATATATATATATATATATATATATATATATATATATATATATATATTGTTCAAGGGCCTCGTCAGATGTGGTTACCATATGCGATAAAGAGATTTGAATTTAATGAAAATGGCAGTGAATCGAAATTCAATCCTTACCATTTTATGCGCAGTCCAAAAGCAAAAGAAATCCAGAAACATTTCCGCCCAGCCGCTCCCACAACTATTACATTGGGCCAATTTTGAATTTATGTTCTTAACCTATATTTTATTAAGATAAAAATTGTTGTGACACAGATATTATGTAAGTGACTGTTTAGGCGGTGAATTAGGGGGATTTTTCAGTGTTTGTTAGTTATGCTGTAGAATTGTATCTAAATCCAAATGAATTGCACGCTGTTTATCCATTTATATACCTGGACTGATGGTAACCGACCTTATTATGCGGCGGAGGTAAGCAAATTAGAAAATGGCGGTTTTGTAGGTTTATTTTAGATCTTATAGCCGCCTATGTATTCTGCCAAGTGAAATCGCTGAGTTACTATTTAGTATGTTGTATGCTCACGTCCTTTTATCACCAGGTTCACCAGTTTATGGGCACACTGCTACCCTTAATATTAATGGTGGGTCTACAACCTATCAATTTAACTATCCATCTCTCCTCTGCGTGTGTTTTTCAAGCCCTTTTATCCCATTCAAAGAGTGAGGATGTGGCCTCCGCTTTTCCAATCCGAGGGCTGGGCAGAACCTATTTGACCGGAGGATATGTACGTTTCTAGTGTATATGAGTGTACAACAAGTGAGTGTATGTATTTGGAAATTTGACTAGTATTTCGTCCTAGCAAAATAAAATTCCGTCTTTCGTAGATCCATAACAAAAGACTATGACTGGGACTTCCTCTCTACCAGATTCATTACTTGTATGAACAGCTGTTTCAATTTTCTTCCTTATCACCTCGCGGACAAAACCGTCGGCTCGCACCTTTTACCTGATGTGTGAAGGATTGTGTGTTTCATTGCCTAGCGGTTTTACATTATTTACAAGTATATAGTTTGCTTTGCATTAATATATTAATTGTTAACAAACGGTTTTGCATTATTTACAAATATACAGTTGGATTTGCATTGATATATTAATTAACAAATGGTATAGTTTAGTGTTTCAGGATTTCATAGGGGCAACGGGTTGCTGAATTTGTGAGGTTTCTTGTTGGCTCTACTACATCTTGTAATTGGCCACTAAAAAGACTTCCCCACGAGAAAATCGGAGTATTAATGCTATTCTTTAACTCTAATACACTCATTTTGGAATAAGCATTTTGTCAAAAAAATAATTGTTCCAATATTTGAGAGGACGACCTCGAAGGACCACCTTGACCCCCTCCCCCCGTGGATTAGAGGCAAAGTGGCCTTAAGCAGGATTCGACAAAGAGAGGAACCAAAGAATTTCTCGCGTGATAACAGCTAACCCGACTGTCTACATCTGTGTTTGCTTGAGGCGGGGATTGCCGCCTGAACGAACGTCTTCCCAAGACTTTATCTCGTCTTGGTAGACGAAGAACGACACCACTATGTTTCTCAGGGACTGCCATGCACTTGAGGCCTGCTAGCGAGCAACCCGATGGAGTATTTAATCTGAGGTCTCTCATCACTCGAGAAAGGGAGTACCGCCCGTCTTTCGCAGGGATACTTCCCCCTTGCTTCGAGTTGAACCTCGGAGTTAGAAGGTTTCGTCGGCTAGACTAATTGCCATGAATTTTGGCCACAGTCAATAGGCAAATTTGCGAAACGACATTTCTTCGGAGAATTGTGCGACCCACTCATATCATCCCTTTTTAAAGATTACTTCGCTCCCTCGTTTAAGATTACTTATTATCGCATCCAAGAGCATCTTGCCTCGAGTTCAAGAATATCTCGCCTCACCTTTCAAGAATAATTCCCTCAGTGTCCAAGATTACCTCATTTGTGCCCGAGGTAATGCAACCCCGCCGTTGAGGTTTCTTCTCCCGTGCCGCCAGATTATGTCACTTCGTAAGAATCCGAGCTTTGGTTATCCGCCCCCTCCCCTTGCCAAGAGTTAAGTCTACAAGGTAAAAGCATTTTCAGATGTTATACTCCATCCAGAAGATTATCTCATTTTGTCATTATTTTCCTTTCTGACCGAGTCAAGCATTTATCCCTTGATTGTCTTTTTAGTCATTGAGTTATTATTTCCTTTAAGCAAGACATTATTTCTCGATCTATCTTTATGTATATATTTCCATATTTATCTAGTTTTGTTGTAATTTAACCTTTATTTTGGGTTTTAATCTTTCAATAACCTTGAATGAAACCTGGCATTTAAAGAACGACCCGGTCAACAATTACGCACTCACCTAGATATAATCGCTTTAAATTCCCCCGAACCCAGGGAATACTTACTGTCCCACATCATTAGTTCCGCACAGCCGGTCAACTTTCGGCCAACTGCCACGTGAGTGTAATTGTCTTCACAGCTCCTAAGGTATACACTTAAGATACCACGACACTCCAATACACTTTTTTGAGAATAAGAATTTTGTCACTAAAATTTATTGTTCCAATATAATACACAGATTAAATATTTGCTTTTAATGTTTATTTGTTTGTTTTTTTAATTTAAAGGAATATTTTGGTCCTTATAGTAATATCTAGGAGAGTAACATATGGTGTACTATTTGGTCTATAGGCGAAAGTTTACTAATCTTACATAGGCATGTACAAAAATATTCAGGCGTGCGAACAATCTGCCTTCTTTTATTATAAATATGCCATGGCCTAGGAATCAAGAGGTACATTTAATATTTCAAGATCAACCTACTTTTTATACAATGCAACCAGACTCATAAAAATAATGGAATGAGAGGTAAACTTTTATTTTACGTACCTACATCTTTAACTTGAGTATGGGTTCTATTGACTTTCGGAGTCTTACAATATTTTATTTTTATATCCATATTTATGCACGGCAGTTGGCGGTTCTTTGGAGCGTTCGGAGGTGGGAACTGCAGCTCTTTAATGCAAACAAAAATCTGTGTGCGTGAGTGTGAGCGCCACACTTTATTATTGTTAACTTTCACTTAGCCTCCCAATCTATTTAATTTATTGGATGCAGCAAAAATTTCAATTCAAGGCGCTCCATATTTTATGTATTCTTTATGCCTACAGCTTTGTGCACGCTCACCACACCATTAAATTTACTTTCTTATTTTATTTTGTTATGCTTGGTTCCAAAACATCAATTTTAAAATTGGCAGCACTACTGCGATTCATTGTTTAAATTATGTAATGCCAAGCGTTTTAACATTTGAGCGGCACGATATTCCAGCTGCAGATCTTAATCAGGAAGAAAGCTTATTTGTTTTGTTTTATTTCTACATTAATAATATTTAGACGGACTTTTTACACTTAATATGGAATTAACTTTAAATTAATAATTCTACGGACTTTGTACACTTAATGCTGGATTATCATTAAATTAATAATTTTAACAGACTTTATGCACTGATTTGTTCTAAAAAAATTAAAATCATTCTTTGGACCACCTTAAGCTGGATTATCATCATTTTAACATTTTGAACAGAATATGCATTGAATTTCCTTTGTTAAATTGCTCTGCACTGGAATTTTTCATACAACTATTGGAATCCAAAACACCTCTTATGATTGTTATAAATTTTAAAAAATCTTCATCTTAACGTATGGCGCGTGTTCGTCCGTTGGTTTCATCTTGATCTAGTGTTGTCCTTTTATAGCTGTAATGATGGGCGCTGTGTTCGTATGTTGAGACTAGACAAACGTTTGCCGAGATAGTCTCAACATAGGCCACCTGTAGCTGTTCATCATAGCTCATTGAGGTTGCTTGCAGAGTTCCGTTGCGTTGGCGCGAGCTTCTCAACCATCCTAACGGCCACTTCGTTATAAGCGGAGGCCATGGTGATAAAGTTCGCCAGGTTTACGTCTTCTTGAATTGAGATTAGGCTTAGTGTTGTCAACTTCCATTCCCTCCTTGTTCTGGCGTTTTTGGTCCGACGAGTACATAATTTTGGTGGACTCATGTCCGCTTTAATAAGGTCACTAGATTTCGGGGTCTAAGGAGACCCTTGATATTAATGGTGGGTCTAAATCTTGTTAATCTGAATATCCGTCTCACTGTTGTATGTCTTTTACAAGCCCTTTTATCATATTGAAAGATTGTGGGCGTGTTCTCTGCTTCACAAATCCGAGAGCTGGGTGGAGCCTATTTGACTGGAGGATATTTGCGTTACCTACTGTATAGGAGGAGTCTACACCAAGAGAGTGTATGTATTTGGAAATCAGGCTAATATTTCGTCACAGCAAAAGAAAATTCCATCTTTTGCAGATCTATGTGAAAAGAACACGAGTCAGACTTTCTCTCTATCAGATTCATTAGTTGTATAAAGAGTAGTTTCAATTCTCTTTTATATCACCGCGCGGACAAACTGTTGGCACGCACCAGTTTTCTGATGTGTGAATATTTATGTGTTTATCGTGGGAATAAAACGATTTCATTGCCTTTGCAAGTATACAGTTTCCTTTGCATTAATCCTTTAATTATTAACGGTTTTGCAATATTGCTAAGTATATAGTTTTCTTTACATTAATTATTATTAAGAAATGGAATATTTTACTGTTTGGACTGTGTGCCCATTTCAAGAGTTCATAGGGTCAATAGGTTGCTCAATTTGTGGGGTTGTAATTGGGGACTACAACTGAATTTTAAGTTTGTTCTTGGACCAGATTGATTTATTAGATTTTCTGAAGTCCAGAAGTCTGCTGGATTCAAATATCGGTACCTACACTAAATTGCTCAAATTCATTAATATTTTAAAACTCAATATGTTTTTTTCATTGAAACCTCAAATCAAATTGTATTTCTCTACTTTTCAAAAAGAAACGGATATGGATAACCCCGTGAATGCCTAAGGGTCTCTAATATGTTCATAAAACACGAATGATTTTCGTACAACACTGTGCACATCTTCGGTAATATTTTGTAATGTGTGTAAAATACAAGATTTAATGAGCATATAAAACTCCACTAAATTTCAAAAAATAAATATCACTAGAAAACTCAACTTTTGCTAACATATATCCGAAACTTGTTCCTTACTACTTTCGTGGCGTTGAATTAAAAAATGGCATTAGTGTTTACTTATCACGTTTGTTTGTATTTCTACAAGTCACTCCCAAATTGCACACGATGAGATGTATTTCACCGTTAATCACCTTAATTCTATTATTTTATGTATAATTGCATATGTTATATATATATGTATTATATATATATATATAAATATATATATATATATATATATATATATATATATATATATATATATATATATATATATATATATATATATATATATAAGGGTTTTAAAATTAGTAGATATAAGAAAATTATAAATTGTTAATGCAAAATGAAAAACGAGTTTAGAAGTTAACTAGAAAATCCAACTTAATTAATAATTACGATAAAAATGTATTTTAAAACAGGTTTACAAAGGATGTTATTACTATTTCCTAAATCGGACCATCTTGGAGAAAGAATGATGGGTTTAAATTCACAGCTAGTATTTATAGGTTTCATCTAGCGAAAGGTTGCGCTGCGGAACTGCAGCATCTCCTATTTCCAGTCGATATTATAGAAAACATTCAATATAATGAGTCCTTTTTTTAATTATTTCTATATACTTGTACATTATATAATCTTTAAGCTTAATGTCGGTTGTCATTCCCTAGTTTAGGAAAAAAATACAAAAATCCTTGTATAGAACTGTGCGCTTCACAGTTCCATCGACGAGATGTTTGCCTCTTCTCGATATGCAGACATGTCCGAGATAGGAAGCTGCACGCTAGGGAGAGAGAGAACTTTGGCTTACGCAGTGCACACCCTGGTGTGCTGGTGGAAGTTAGTTTATTGTTTGGTCCACGTGTTGTGCTTAAAAATGTGTTTATATGCTTGAATGTGATAAAGTGTAGGATTTAATTCATAATTTTCTCGGTTCTTTTATTTTATGAATTCTTAAGGCCTAAAAGCCCTTGTAATGCCCTGAATGGAGAAAAAATTCCTCAGTAGTCATCCAGAGTTCAAGGAGAAAATAATTAAGCTTTTCGCGGAAATTAAAGCAACAAGAATGGATTTCGTTTGTAAATTTTCTTTTGATATACTTTCTTTAACACACATTACAAGGTCTGCTGACCAAAGTGTCGTGCTCTCACTTATTCTGATATAGGACATTACGACTGTAAAAAAATTGAATAATTCCCGGACTAAACTTAGGGAGGCCTTAACAATTATATCATTCAAATTAAATGCAAAACAACATAAGGGTTTAAAATTTCGTTAGAATCGAATGATTAGTTATGAAGTTATTACCAAATTATTATCCGCTTAACCTTGGGAGGATTTTGGCAATTATTTCATTAAAAAAAACCATCGGATGATTAGTTATATAGTTATAACCAAATTATTATCCGCCAAACCTTGGGAGGATTTTTGCAAATATTTCATTCAAAAAATCCTGTAAAACAATATAACGTTATCAAGTTTCATTAGAATCGCCCAATAGTTATGATGGTATTGCCAAAACAAAATATTTCCCGTGCTCACCTAAGGATCACCTTGGGAATTATATTATTGGAAGAGAATATAAAACAATATAAGGGTTTCAGATTTTGTTAGAATCAGCTGAATAGTTATAATGTTATTGTCAATACAAAATAATTCCCAGGATAACTTTGGAAGGATCTTGTAAACTTAATCATTTCAAAGAGAATGAAAAACAACATAAGCTTTTCAAATTTCGTTACAATGGGGTTAAAAGTTATGATGTTATCTCCGAAACAAAATAATTCCATAGTAATCTTTGGGAGGAATTTGGCAATTATATCTTCAGAAACTGGATTTAAAACAGCATAAGGCTTTCAACTTTCGTTAGAATCGGCCGAATAGTTATGATGTTATTTCCCAAACAAAGTATTTCCGGGCCTAACTTCGGGAGGACTTTGGCAATTATAATATTGAAAGAGAATATGAAACTTTTTTTAAGGTTTCAAATTTCGTTAGAATCGACGAATAGTTATGATGTTATTACCAAAACAAAATAATTCCCGGGCTACCCTTAGGAGGACTTTGCCAATTATATCATTCGAAAGAGAATGTAACACAACATAAGGATTTCAAAGTTCGTTAGACTTGGCTGAATAGTTATGATGCTATTGCCAAAACTATATAATTCCTGGTCTAACGTTGGTAGGACTTTGGCAATGATATCATTCGAAAGAGAATATAAAACAACATAAGGTTTTCAAATATCGTTATAATCGGCCGAAAGGTTACAATGTTATTACAAAACCCGCCAAAAAATGCAAAACGGGGACCGACCGACATATGTGAGATGTAGAGTTGCCCACGACTAGACTCGCACTGCAACTAACCAACAATACTTAAATTTATGTATAATTAGAGGCACCTCATTCTTAGTATGTATTCTATCACTTTGATGTCAATCTGCTCCTGACGAAGTTTATGAGAAATAGGTCATAATATGAATTTGTCTGTTTTAATGTTCCTTTTCCACTTTATTGCCTACCCAATTCCTATCTTTAGCGATTTTGCTCTTCATACGATTTCAATTTTAGAGGCATTTAATAGTTTCGCCCTCCTTTGGTCGTAAATACAAATTATACTGACAAATCATCTCAAACCTTTTCATTTTCATTGATTTCTCTCTCCATTCGCTTTTCGACTTTTTTTTAGCCCTTTTATTCATTAAATGCCCCTATTTTCATTTGACTATACGCCCCTGATTTCATTTTCTACCAAGTATCAAGCTAATTGCTTTCTTTCATTTATTTTATCATTCTATATTTATTTAATTTTTTATATTAATTTTTGTCTCTCGTTTCCATTTTCCCCTTTCCTTCGCACTTTCTCCTGGCTCTTCTGAGCCCCTCCAGAAGGTGTTCTTTAAAACTCTCATCCTCACTTATTCATTTGTACAGATTTGGCCCTTGAGAAATCTCCCGTTGGGTTCATAAAAACTTTGAATGTGTTCATCGCCGTAGCCAAACTCCCAATGGCAGAGGCGTAATCGATCCCAAGCTAACAGCCCCAAACTTTAATTAAAGTATATATATATATATATATTTCCCTTTTACGTGCCATTTAAATTAGTCTTATTGTACTCCTTCTTGTTGTATATTTTCTATTAACCAATTTGCTTCTATTGGTTGAAATATTCGTATAAATTATCCTCATTTGGATAATTAAATAAATTAAGAGCAATATTACCAGAAAAATCTTCGTCAAATAAACTAATAAAAAAAATCGAAGAAAATATTGAGTTGGAAGAAGAAAGTTGTATGGAAGGTGCTGCAACCAAGTATGCAAAATAGGAGAGTAAAAAAAATCAAACAAAAACCAACGAGTGCATCTCCAATAAAAAGTTAGCAGAGGGGAAGTGTAAAGAAAGCAGTGAATATAGGTGAGTGAAAATATGTGGAGGATATAGAAGTGCAGATGAAAATGGAGAGATTTGGCACGAAGCGCGCCTAATTACATATTCTCATGCCCCACCACATACTTACTTACAAGAACCCATAATATTTTCTGGCATAGTTGGGCATGTAATAGGGAAGGATTTGATGTATGGTAGCATTGTTTGTTGATATATTTTCAAATTAGAGTTTGTTGTTTAATCTTATTCTCATTCTGTTTTGGGTTTGTTGTTTAATCTTATGCTCACTTGGCTTTCGGTTTGTTGTGTAATATCATTCTCATATAGTTTTGAGTTTGTTGTATAATCTTATTTCCACTTCTTTTTGGGTTGTTTAATCTTAATTTCTTTGGTTTTGAGTTGCTTAATCTTATTCCGATTTCGTTTGGGCTTATATGACTTCTTTCATAACTTTCTGAAACTCGTTATTTTTGGCTCTGTTCCTATCAAGTCACCAAGTAATCTCTTTTACACTCTCATGCTCTCTACTTTTATAGCTATTTGCTTCTCTCAAATTTACCATTGTCAATACCAACCTTTTCCATTTTAACTTCAAACAATTCTATTATTTGGTATACAAACTATTTTCATGTTGTCTTGCATACTCACTTATATGCACTTCATCTGAAGTTCTTTGCATCTTTCCCTAACTTTACATCTTCACTGAAATCCTCTTTACAAGTTCAATTGCTCCAGTCTCACCAGATTTAATACAAACTATTTTGTATTCACGCTTTATTAACTTCACAACAAGCCCTCCAAACCTTTGATTAATAAGTGTCTGTTTTGGGGGCCATGTTTGGATGATAAAATAAGAAGTTACTCTATGTTCTATCATGCTTTTACTCCCTTTATTTATTTTTGTGCATCCATATTCGGCTTTGTCCTATTTGACTTTTTATGTTACTAATTCTAAGTTATTTCTACACAGCACTTTGAAACTATCCTTAATTTTTCCATCAGCCTTCTTTCACTCACTAAATTTGTTAAGGAGAAACTGCTGATTTACGAATTGATTTCACGTCGCGGTTTTGGGTTTGGTATTTTGGTCCATGGTGTTAGATTTTGTCTATTTACATTTGTTTGATTATCAAGATGTTAAAAATTATATATTTATCCCTGTGTGACTATCATATGTTCTTTATGACTTGAGGATTCAGACCACACTTACACGAAAGGTGTTCATAAGTTTATATTATAGTTCATACGTGTACAATTTTGGCTGGTTTTAACCTGTGTATTAATTAAAGAATGAGGTTATTAATGTTTCCAAAACTGGTGGTCGTTGATTTAATACCCTTAGCAACTATCTACTTGCATTTCAGGCAAATTCATCTGAGAGAATATATGGCGGTACGCCTTTCTTTGGAATGAACTATTTCTAGAATTAAATAGGATTCAAACCTTTAATTTTAGGAAAAAATTATTATGACATAGATTTTAATTAAACAACATAATTAATTTAATTCATATTTGTCATTTTTTACCCTCTTGATCGAAAAGCAAAGATGCAAGTACTGAAACTCACCTCATACAGAAACAGGACCAGAGCACGATATTGGATTTAACCAAAGAATGCATTTTTTTATTAATTATTTTAAAATAATGGCTTTTCTATAAACGTGGAATAATTTAAATCTCATAATAATTATTCACATCGCGTAAATTTTGAAAACAAATGAAAATATATATATATTAGCCTCAAGACTTTTGACCATAGCTGTACTACAGTTGAGAGGTCATGCCAGAATGGGCTGTATTTTTTAATTAAAGGTCATTTTATTATGTACCACCTGATTCTCTACTTTATGCGATTCTTCTAACGAATGCAACCTATTTCTCTTACAACGATCATAAGTAAACTATTATTGAATTATCATCTCTCATTTAAAAATTTTTATTTATTTTTAGCATTGGCCTTACATTTGACAAGAAACAAAGGCGTATACGGGGCAACAATTGCGTTCAAAAGTTTAAATAGAGTATATATCAAACGCTCCCCAATAGTCGATTTTTAATGGCTTCTATAAAGACTGCTGTAATCCACTTATTTATCTCCTCTCAAAACACAAAATGTTTTTAGGACTTTACGTGAAATATCGGCACTTTACTAGTAGTCAATGAGAATAAAGATGATAAATAATGGCAGATTGTGTGGCTTTATATAATTTAGAAGTAAAGTTATGTTTTAACTTAAAAGAGCGGTTGGTTTAAAATCTAAAAAAGATAATAAGAATATTTATAGCTATCATCCAAGGCATTTAAAATAGATAGGACTCCATGAAAATGCATACCATGTTCAGGAATAAAAAACAACGTATATTTATCAGCGATCGAATATAGATTTCTGCAAATCATTTAAATTTTATTACAGAAATTAAAATTTATCCGTGATATTTTGCGTATTTTTTTCCAAAATCTTTCCTAGGCGGATTTTTATCTCTTAGGGACGCTTTTATGTCGTTGGAAATCAATTACTAATCTTGGCAATAACGCAGTGGTCCTATCATCATGTCTCTCTTATAACTTTTATAAGAGAGTATTTATCCAAGGATTCCTAATTCACCAATCCTAAAATAAGAAAATTCATCTGTGCTGAAAAGGGTGCTCAAGGGAAAACTGCTGGGTGATTCTATGAATATAATTTAATCTCATTACTCTGACCAAGTTATATGTTAACGGTCCAAGGTTTCGTTGACCGACGTGGTGGAAGCGAGTTATTTTCACTTGCTCACCTTTGCTTACGCTCGTTCCGAAACAAAGTCCTAGGACAATCGGAGCTTACAAAGTCAAACTTTAAAAAGGCACCAGCCAATGTCATCGAAGGGATGAAAAGGATATTTAACGCCTGTCTGAACACGGGATACTTTCCAGATGCTTATAGAACGGCTAAGATGATTTTCTTGCCTAAGCACGGAAATGACCCTACGTTGAAGGAGAGCTACCGGCCAATTTCACTTCTCGAATTTGGTCGGAAGCTCTTCGAGAAGATCCTCAACCGAAGCATGGTGGAGAACTCTCTCTTCAACTCAAATCAATTTGGGTTTAGGAGGAAGCGAAGTAAGGAGATGGCGAGTAATGTCATCACGGAAAAGCTAGCCCAAGCAAAACGGGAAAGAAGTTACGGGGACATTGTTTATCGAGATGTATCAAAAGTGTTTGATAAGGTATGGCAATGGGGAATACAGTACAAGATTTTACGACTGGGCCTAAGTGAAAACTTAGAAATAATCTCTCTGGCTATGTCATGGAGGGAGCAGTGGCGTACATCAGTTTAGGATGCAGGGACGGACCAAAGTTTCCTCTCACTGCAGGCTTCCCACAGGTGGGTGCTTGTCCCCCACTCTCTACTTGATTTACACCGCTGATGTCCCAGCTCCTGTAAGCCCCACTTGCCTCAACAATAAATTCGTATGGCAGCAGCTGAAATTGAAAACCTTAACACCTACGAGGCCGGGTGGAAGATGCGCATGATCCAGGAAGAGTTCAAAGTAGTTCCCAGCGGCAGGAGACTACTTTCCGTTGTTAGGGTGGGGGATAGACGCTATCCTTACACCACGGAGTGCAATGTACTTGGAATGAAGATTACTTCAACCAGATACAAGCAGCACGTCCAAGAAATAATCACCAAGGCCACAGCACTTAGCAACTCTTTGCACCCTACCACACTTATTTCTCTTTTCCCCACTTGTCTATTTTTAGTTTTCTGTCCCCACACCCTTTATTATCCCCAAACCACACTTAATACTCACTTACATCGTTCATAGTTCACACAGAACGATCTTTTTTTTAGTTTTAGGAGCCTATCTGGCGACTGCCCACTTGGGCATAAGTCACCGGAATCACCACAGCCTAGCACTAGGCTACTTTAAAATATGAAAACATAACAATGATAAAAAAGGGAAGATCGTAACAATTAGGAAACAATCTCCGGCGTCGGGGGGAGGTCCTCCTCACCTCAGCGCAGGAGCGTGCGACCTACAAAGAAAACAATAACCAAAAAATAAAACCTAGTTAGATAAAGAGGCGAAGCATGGCCTCCACCCCAAAGTCTTTAAGTCCAGAAGTCAATGTGCACGACCTCGTCCCGAGTAAAAGGGACAGGTGGGAGCGACCCCACCTATTCCGGTACCGGAACAGGTATCGTGTGCGAAGATCAGCCAGACTGGGACATTTGACAAGAATGTGCCGAACAGTCTCGGGGACGACACAGTCGTCACAATAGGGTGCTGGCGAGCGCTCCATCAGATAGCGATGTGTCACACGAGTGTACCCGATTCGGAGAAGACCGAAAGCGACCTGAAGCCGTCGTGGCATTGGTGGATAGGTCCATGGGAACAGTCGCGGCGCAATGGCACACAACTTTAAGTTCCCTTTGACCGTCTTCCATTTTCTTTGCCAAGCAGTCCGGAGATCTGCCCGTATTCCTGCCATGTTTTCGGTGTGAGGATGAGCGAGACGCTGGTTTGGTCGCAGAGTCGTCGCGGACTCTTCGGCGCCCTCGTCGGCGCGCTCATTCCCCGCAATTCCTACATGTCCAGGAACCCAGCAGAAGATAATCTCGACCTCTGCCCGGCTCGCCAAAACCGTGGCGTCACGGATATCGCGAACCAGGGGATGCTGAGATTGCAATGCCCCGAGAGCAGTCAGGCCACTTTGTAAGTCGCTATAAATCACAATCCGGTCTCCGAACCAGGAACGTCGCATAATCTCCTGTACCAAGGGGTGTATTGCCACCAGCTCGGCCGTGAAGACAGACGCAGCGCCTGATAGAGCCCTGTTGACTTCATACAGAGGGGATATGGCGTGTAAGCAGACCCCCGCTTCGGACTTGAAGCCATCTGTATACACTGGTGTGGTTCCAGCATGACATGAGGTCTGCTCGAAAAAAGGTTGAACGCAATACTCCTGGCGCTGTACAAGCTTTGGGAGTAAAGGCGTGGCGACAAATAGCAAAATATGGTACCCTCTAGGGTGGCATCCTAGGCAGAACCAGGGGCAACACAGGCCCGAGAGCTATACCTAGCTATCGAAGGAGTTTCTTAGCTCTAAACTCAAAGGGCTTATGGTATTGCTGGCGTGTCTCGGCGGCATAGGCAAGGTCGAGATCAGCTGCGGATGCAGTGAGAGGTGTTGGCGACTGAGGGAGGCGCCGGGCTCGCGCTTACAGGCTAGTGATGCACTGTACGCGGCGTAGAGCGAGTGGCATCTCCCCAGAATCGCCTAACAGGCTCTCAATGGGGGAGGTGTGGAAGGCACCGGTCGCAAGGCGAAGGCCGGTGTGGTGGATAGAGTCCACCTTCCGCAATAAACGCTCAGCCATGGATGCATAAAACTAGCATCCGTAGTCAATCTTCGAACAAACAAAGGATCGATAAAAATATGGCAGTAGCTGTATTATCATCCCAAGCGCTGAACGTCACGGAACGGAGAATATCCAGGGCGTGGGTACAAGATACCCTAAGGCTGCGAATATGAGCGTCCCAGGTTAGGCGTTGGTCAAATATAAGACAAACGAAACGGTGCGATTCAACCATTTCCAGGCGTACCCCATTAAGAAACCAATCTGGTTCGGGGTAAAGCCGTGGATGGCGGTAGAAGTGCACCACCTTAGTTTTGGCTAAGGAAAACCTAAACTGTGCGTTTCGGCATAGCGAGAAAGGCGGTTCAATGCCTGTCGCAGTCGATGTTCCAGAGTTGTCAACTGAGCAGGCAAAAACAGATCGAAAAGTCCTTCACGTAGAGCGTAGCGAGAACATCTTCCGGTAGCAGCGAGGTGATGCCGTTGATGCTCAAGGCAAAGAGGGTGCCACTGAGGACACTCTGCAGCGGAACACCATCTTCCTGCTCAATTGGGCTTGAGATGGAATCAAGGATCTTGCAAAAATTCAGATATAAACATTGGGAGGCGTCCCCTCGCCCCCATCGTGTGGAGAGTCTCTATGATACCGTATCGCGATGCGGTATCATAGGCCTTCTCCAGATCGAAAAACACCGTGGCGTAGTCCTGTCTTCGAAGGAAGGCCTCGCAGACGGCATTTTCCAGTTTGAGCAGAGCATCCGACGTGGAGTGGAACCTGCGGAAGCCACAATGTGCAGAAGACAGATGGCCTGGAAATAGGCTAATCTAACATTTACCAATTTCTCCAACAACTTGCACACGCAAGAGGTAAGAGAGATTGGGCAGAAACCGGTCGGTGTAGAGTGATCTCTCCCCGGCTTGCGAAAGGCGAGCACAGTAGCGATTCACAAGGAGTCTGGGAGAAGACCCTCCACCCAGATACTGTTGAACAAATCTAACAGAAAGGCCATGCCTTGCTCACCCAGGTGTTCAAGCATGGCGTACGGGACATCTTCCGCACCATGGGCGGTGTCCGCGCACGAAGCGAGAGCGGAACGCAACTCACTCACAGTAAACTTGTCGTTGACGGGTTCTCCGCCTCTGGAGGTAAAGTCCAGCTGGCGACCTTCCACGACATAACGACGTGCATTGAATGCTGGCGGAGAAGCATCACGGCTAGAGAATGCGCAAAAAGCGGTCGCGAAGGATTCCGCCACGGACGCGAGGTCCGAGATTGCGGTCTCATTCTCCTGGAGAACGGGAGGGGGGTCCTGCGAGAACTTGCTCCGAATCCTTTTGATTCGCTTCTACACCTCTGCCGGAGCGGTCTTCCCGTTAAGTGAAGAGAGGTATGCGGGGTTTGCGGCTTCGGAGGCGTGGGGGGCTCTCTTTTCGAGGAACCACCCTATCCGGGGCCACTCAGCCTTCCACTAGGCGTAGCCGAAGGAGCCGAAGCTCCTTTGTTTCTGTCCTCGTTTCGGAGGACAGCTTTAGGAACCCCGGAAGATGGGCTGGCGACCAACTTCAGGGGGCTTGTCTTCTGTGACTCTAACGTCGCGGTGGAGGCGCGTGGCCGTTTCACCTTACGGGAAACGGTCACGCTGGGATAACGAGGGAGGGCCCTGGTTTTAGCAGGTTTTAGCCGCCAGATTTAACAGGGCACGCCCGGGTTAAGTAGAATCCGCAGAATGGCTCCGAATGGGCGTGGAAACAACCGTGCTCGTTGTCCTGGGTTGGCCAGGAGCATGGGGTGCCTTTCTAACCATTGAGTTATAAGACGTCCCAAGCAGAGCCGGGCGCACCAAGACCAAGTCCTTAGCCTCGCGGAATGAGAGTCGATCCTGGGTCTGAACAGCCAGGATTTCTTTATCAAGGAGATATGCACCCCATTGCTTTGAAGAAACGGGGTGCGGCTCTCCGCAATTGACACATTTGGCCACACACGATTTTGACTTATCGTGTGTGGCCTTGCAACAATTTAAAGACTTTGGGTAATCCTGACTTTGCATGTCTACAAGAACGATTCATATAACCGAAGTGGTGACAGTAATAGCACCGCCGTGCCATTGGCACGAATGCCTTCACGCGGTGGCGGTACCCACCGGCACGCACCGACTCATGGAGCTTGTTACAGTCGAACGTGACGAAGAGAGTAGGGGTAAGTCTCGAGGCCCCTCCTTGTTTTCTCATCACACTTTTGACCTTGACCGCCCCATGGTCGGCCAGCTCTAAGGTGTTGTCCTCTACGGAGTAGTCAACGAGTTCCCTCGCATAAACAAATCCTGTTACAAAGTTCATGGTAGAGTGCGGCGTAACACTCACCGGTGTGCTATTAAGTGTCCGAAGAGCACTTATCTTGCCGGCTTGGCGGGATTCGTCGCATTCGCCAGAAGGCTCCCGTCCGAGAAACCGGTCACCTTCGGCTCTCTACCAATTAGACTAGCTAATGCTCTCCTCTGATGGATTATGTTGCCCTTGGCTAACATGCTGACATCAGTGGAGCGAATAACGAGGAAACGTTTGAAGACAGCGGGCTCGAAAACGCCAGGTAACCTCTGAATGAGGGGCCCCGATGTTATCGAGGCTCTGCCCTGTGCACCTTTGGTCTTAGTCATAGTCAGGGGCTCCAAACCAGGGGGGCGGGGGGCCAGATGTGCCGATCTTGGCTTGGTCGCTTATCAAAGTGGCAGCACACCCATCCGTCCCCGCAGCCCCCACGGATGGAGAGGAGCCCCGAGTCTTCTTAGTCTTTTTCTTATTTTTTTTCTCTTTCGGACAGGAGGGAGGGGAATGAACCCGCTTCTCCCCTCCGCCGAGAGAAGCCCCCAGGCCAGATGCACCGGCTTCAGCTAGGTCCTACTCCAAAATGTAGAAGGTCCTGGCAGTCGTAGGGGCACCGATCGGAGGAGATCCCTCCCCTCCTTGAAATGCCTCGGAAACCCTAGCCGTTTGAGAAGGACCTTGCATAGGGGCGGATTCGGGTTCGGTGCTTGGCCCCGAGCCCGGGTTTCCCCCCATGGAAGGCTCTACCTTCTGAAGCTGAGTTGCTTCAAGGACCATGTCTATCTTAGGGGGGGCCTCCAGTTGACCACCTCCCCCAGGATATCGCAGGTCCTGTTGGCATCATTGTCACTAGTCAGGTGTGGGTAGGCACAGGCCTTGACCCAGGCAAGGTTCAATATTCTTGCCAGCAGGTCTTTTGAGGGAAGCGACCGAAGGGGCCTGGCTTCCCTCTGCCTCCTAAAGGGGTTTGCCCTACCGAGCCGCTTCAATGAAGAGCGGTCACCTGTCGGCTATGGGCTGCCTGCTTATTTCTTGGCAGTCCCCTCGGAAAGGAAATGAGGGACTGCCGCTGGAAACAGGGAGGTGCCCGAAAGCACCTCCAGAGAAGGGGGTTACGGGGAGTCCCCTACACCCGTAAGCGTAGGAGAGGAGTAAGCCTCCTCTCCGGTTAGAGAAAAATGGAGGGTACCCTGCGCAAGCACAAGGGGAGACCTCTATTTTTTTTGTGAAGCCTCCCGAGGGCGGCTGCGTCGATGGAACAAGGGAAGTTCAAGGTTGTTTTTTTTTAATTTGTTTATCATTGTGCATGGTGACCCTATATTTTATACGGGAAGCAATAGCTCATCACCCTTCACAGTCGCCCGCATTGCAAGGGTGCGTACAGGCCTGGCAGAGCCAGGTGTCGCCATTTAGGACCACCTCTCCCACCTGGTGGCCTGGTAGTCCATCGGCATGGCGGCTTCACCTTGGACACGGCGTAAAATTGATAGAGTGTGAAGAGGAAAGGAAAGGACGTGAGGAAGGTATGAGGGGAGATGAAGCAGGTTGTTAAAAAAAACCATTCCGGACAGGAGCTCAGGGGTTAGGGAACATTGTCCCCTCCCCCCTCATCCCATATCCAGGACGGTTGGCTGAGAAGTAGGTCAGAATCTACCCTGTGAAATTAGCTGCTGACCAGTGAAAGTTGTGGGAGAGGTTGTACGAAAAGAGACGAAGTAGGAGAGAAATACAGGCTGTCTGAAAGAAGGAGAAGAGGCTAAGCTGGGGTTGGACGGGGTGCTGAGTCCCGTCAGCACTGCGGCCAGGATGGCAAATCGCCGCGCCCCTTACGGGGTCACACAGAACGAAATAATCTTCACGTGAGACGAAATTTTCTGAGTTGTAACTTACGTTCAAGATCATGTCGTTATTCATTAGGGCGCAAGTAGTTTTGCATGAGACGTCAGGCCGATAAAGAGTCGTGACCTACCTCTGCATATTGCTGTCACGTATGGTCTACATTGAAATCTCTTTTACTTTAATTGAAACCATTAAACATTCGTCGTCACCAAAAATAAAAGGTTGAAACTTTTTCTTTTTAACTATTAAACCATCCGTTGATGTGGATCACCACTGTCATCTATAGTGGTATTCATAATCATCTACTCTTGCTGCGCGGCCACGAAAGGTTCCATAATTAATGATTGATGTCTCAGTACAATAATACCAGACACCTCCGAAACGAAGAACCGACCGTAGTGCTTTCGAGTTTGTCAACGATGGTCATACTGATCTTTGTTTGCAGTTCTTTATACAAATGAAATTTAAAGTAATACCAAAACGTACTTCATGATTACCTTTACTTATCCATAGTTCAGTTCCAGTTTGGGAATGGTAACTATATTTTTCAGCCTAATTCCGCACCTTGTCGTAAGTTTAAAGCAATAACAAAGTTTATTTTGAAAATAACATCGAACTTTTTGTACCTTCACCAGATTTGAACCCAATCGAGAATTTTGGACGATAATCAAACTTGTAATTGATAAACAGTAACTATTCAATTATGAGCAATTTTTGGTGCTTATTGAACAAATATTGAGCATTATCAGTCAAAATATCATCACAGGATACCATAACGAATGAACTTGTTCTGAAAATTAAAATATATCATTGTAAATATTGGCTGCCCGCATTAATTGTCTGAATTTGATACATCCTGAAACATTTCTAAGCAATTCTTAGAGAACACGGAATAATAAGAATTAGTTTGCATGGAAATTCGGTTAGCTGTGATTCTATTTTGACTTCATCATCCACTTTGAAAGGTCATAAAATCCAATAATATCAGGCAAAACAATCACTCCGTGCCTGCTTGTTATTACTTAGTGAACTGCTTCACCTGACCTCCATTGAAAATTCAGCATCTTGTCCAATCATCCAGCCCATCCACGTGCCTGAAAAAGATTCATCTTTGACGATAGGTTTGCTAGAGTTAGTTTTCAAGTAAAGGTGTGACCACAACAAACTTTTTTATTTCTATTAATTATTTAGGAAAAGCTTTAGCTTAATCCTAACATTAGAATATTCTACTAACGCCTTACAATTTTTGTTTCCATAAGGAAATAGCCTCATGATCTTGAAAAATGGCTTTTTGATACCTTTACACGTTTTAGCAACTTATATTGTAGTAAAGCTTCAAATTCTTGTTGAACCCTTTTTTTAGGTTGAATACAATTCTCTATAATTTTATTAACAGTAAAATAATCACGCTTCAAAACATTTGAATTTCCATAGAACACTATATTTAACCTCATTACTTCACGATATAATTCATTTATTCCAGAAAAAGTTATTTTTTATTGGCCATTTTAGAAGAAAATTCTTCCTGCAAAAGATATCTGGATGGCATGGAAATTAGATTTGAGAAAATAGACTATAAGCTATGCAATAACTGAGATAGTTATGTGAGTATCACCAAAAGTTTAAATATCGCATTAACAAACGTAACTAAGGCAAAAACTATAATACCTTTTTTTGCTTATGGTGAGAAGCCAAAGAGATATTGTGTATATGTAATTTAGCGACATAATTTTAGAATTTCTCAGCTTCGGGTGGTTCCACTGCCACCATGGTTTGCTGTCATATGGTCTTTGTATGACCTCCCTACGGTTGATGAGAACCTAGGCTACTGTTAAATCATTATTATTCACTCATGATTACTCATCTATCACCAAATCTTCGGACACACACCATCCTTACATGGCGCAAATATGTATAAATTTCATCCATTACATAAGTCACATATGAGCAAACGCAGAGCAATTATTTCTTTGAAAAATTAATTTTTCCAACATTTCGACCACTTCATCCAACGAAGTCAGACAACAAGTAAGCAGTGTGGTGAATTAGCCCTTCCTCAATCACTCGCTAGTCCTTAGTGACGGTGACTCATTTCTAGTAGAAGGAGAAGTCGTCCCCAAGAGGCTATCGTCTACTTCGTCTTAAAATAGTCTTCGTCAACGGATGTCCTTCATTCACTCACTGAAAATGAGGAGTATAGCCGTCTCATCTCCATATAAGAGCTACTTCTTTCCACTAATTTTGGTCGATCCACCTCTCTTGAAACCAAGAGTAGAGGCCCACCTTCCCGATCCTAGTGGCCAGAGAGAAACTGATTGTCTTTCTCAGGTCGAACTTTGGGCCTGTTTTAAATCTCTCCCTATCAATATATTTCTTCTTACGTCTTCTTTTATCCACCTAAGCATGTGAATGATGTAGCAGGGGTATGATACCAGTTGTAATCATAAAATCTGGAGGGACGGCACATCACTTTGGCCCAAGTACCATACCTTGTGAAACTCCCCGGCCATATTTTTTTAAGGAAAACATGTTGCTATATAACTTTCACTCTTTTCACAATTTCTAACTTCACTACTTTCTTTAACTTTTTCTAACTTTCTTGCTGATAGAGCCTTTTTACTTTTGCTTTTAAATACGTGAAACACTTTTCGCCCGATCTCCCATGCACTTTTAACACCTGCTATAACAGAATAGCCATTTCTCACGTGCTCTTTGAATACACAAACTATTCCACCCACAGCACCGCACCCAACTTTTTATACCTTGAATCAAACTACTTTGGTTAAATCTTGTTAGTAGATCCATCTTCCTATGTAAATAACACTGTGTAACGCGATTTTTGTTACAGAGCAGAAAATATGTGATTCTAGATAGTTTTAGGCGCTGATTACAAATCTGTCTTTAAAATTTGCATATCACGTTTATGTTTGTGTAATTCGAATTTTCCTTTTCAAGCTATTTCACACTTTTGCTCAATATTGTACCAAATGCAATTTTTAACAAATTTAATATATATATATATATATATATATATATATATATATATATAATATATATTAATAAATAATATATATATTTAATATATATTCACATTTTTAATATATATAAAGTAGTCTATATTGAAGCTCAAATATCATAGATTTCTGATTACTGTTTTTTTTATCAAATTCTTTCAGATATTCAGATTAATACATACTTATTTGTGATAGGTTTGCTGCTGCTGATAACTGATAAATCGTAAAGCAGATAACACGTGTATCAAAATATTGCTCTGATAAGAACTTTATTTGAAATCTTGTCATGGCTTCAAGTTCTAGACGTGGATGGGTAAACCGTCCCAACATATTTTATGTTTATGTGGCAATTCACACCAATGTCACAACGGAAAAAAATATAAGGAGCAGTAACGATAAAGCAGCCTATGTATACTATTTTGGATGCAAAGTAGAGGACCAGGATAAAGATTGGACCCCTCATATTTGCTGCACGCAATGTCACACAATGTTGACAGCTTGGTTGAATGGAAAGAGGAAGGCAATGCCATTTACTGTTCCCATGATATGGTGTGAGCCCTCAAATCACTATAAAAAGCGAGAATGGCCAGCCAGGAAAGAACACATTGTTGGCAAACATAATGTTAAGCATGATGCTCTAGCAGATCCCCCAAAAGTTCATATTCCACCTATTCACATTAATTAGGGTTAATGAAAAAATTTGTAAAGGGTATGGATCAAAGAAGTGAAACCTTTGGATATTTGAAAAACAAATTCAAAAGATCATTAAGTGAAGCCAAAATAATATCTGGAGTTTTCACTGGACCACAAATTCGCAGAGTTGTTTCTGATGATTCCTTCACTTTGTGTTACAATGAAAAGGAACGCAGGGCATCAAAAAGCATCGACATCTTTTGTGGAAGTCACTGAAAAATTTCTCAGCAATTTTAAATCTCTGAATTACAGAGAAATAGTGAACGATATGCTGGAAGCATATAAAAAGATGGGATGTAGAATGTCACTTAAAATGCATTTTCTGCATCCTCATCTTGATTTTTTTCTTGAAAATATTGGAGCAGTTAGTGATGAACATGGTAAACGTTTTAATCACCAAATGTTGTTTATGGATACGAGGTCTAAGAAGAATTTAATCCAAATATGATGGGGGTTATTGCTGGTCTTTACAAAAACAATCTTTGATGTCTCACAAAAGAAAAACCAGAAGGCTACAGCGAAGTTAATTTAAACTTTAAGTGCATAACAAATAATCAATACAATAAAATATTCATAACTTGGGAGGGAGGGGGGGTAACTTCGCCAGTGATGTACACTGTATGTCCTAAGCCAGAATAAAGAAGGAAGGTCCCCCAGCTTTAAAATATATTTGCTTAAAAATTTAAAAAAATACAAATTAAAAATATTTTTTATTTATTAATCAAGACAAATAGCGAAAAGGGAATGGGGTCACTACACATAATCTAGACGTGATAGAGAATTTTGGTTTTCAAATTCGGATTCAGCACCCTCAAACTAATAAGAAACATTTACTCACATGTCTGTAACAAACAAAAAGTTAAAATTTGTTGCTTAGTGTAATCATTCTCCTTTTTTCTTAACACTCTTTTCCTCCGTTTAAACCAGTTTCTTAAAGCTTTCCCACCCATACTTCCTTTTTCCTTCACTCTTAAAAAATGAGTAGTTTGATGAAGATGGTCACATAGACATCAATCGTCGGACAGTCTAATTACCGTCCCATAAATCTCAATTTTCCTGTTTCATCTTTCCACTTAAAATGGGCACTAAAATTAAAGGATAGTCGAAGCATATAGTGGGAGACGAAGGACATATCGAACTTTGTTCTCGCATAAATCCTCTGCTTACTTTGGATCCCTATCATGTCTTGGCATATAACAATTAGTAATATTTTGATTTCTGCCTTAAGCGTGGGATGATGGCTTGATTATGTAGATGTGTGATAATTGTGATTTCTTATTTTCAAAACATTATTAAATAATAGTGGCGAAGCCACAACTTATGTTTTTTTTCTCATACGATTAAGAGTTACCTCTAAGCAAAATATGCTACTGCTGCGAAAGCATGGAAAATGCCAAAAAAGATCAATAACTCCTTGGACTCCTGTCTGAGAGAAAGGAATCTGTTGGATAAAAGATGCCCGGATTACAACATTCAGAAAATAGTCGTCAGATCTAGAACAATTCGAAATATACTCAATGGTATTAACCTTTGCTTTTGCAATTATATCCGAGGGCTCTTTGATGCTCTTAAATTGAGCTACAACCAAAGCCACTGGAGGTGGTTAATTGATGCATCACATTACAGCATTAAAGCTGCCTAGTCACTCTGGGAGGGCAAGCCAGCTAAACTCAGTGCCGGTCCCAAGCCCGGATGAATAGGGAGGGTTGGATTTAGGAAGGGCATCCGTCCATAAAGTCTCTGCCAAAACCTTTATGGATGAGTGAGTCTTTTAATGAATTTTAAACCACTCATCAAGAACGGCGACGCCGGGTAGGGAAATAGCCGAGAAGAAGAAGTTACGTTTGGAATTTATATTTTAGGCCGCGTTGGCTTTGAACATTGTTAGATGACAATCTGTTGTTCTTTAATTAAGAAGGTGCGTATGATTTTTTTGACAGTGTGATAAATATTCATACTTTTGTCAAAATGTTGTTTATTAGTGATTTTAGGTCTTTAAGTTTCTCTGTGACCATGTTTTTTTTTAGTTTTATGTATAGTGATTTTGTAGGTTTGTAGAAGTTTTGTTTTAAGATAAAAACTAAGTTTGGTTCATAGGTGTCTATTTAATTCGCATTTATCTGGTGTAAATAATGTTACTGATAATTTAAGGGGGTCGGGAGTCATTTGCTTTAGTTTAAGGAATTGTTGTGGTTTATTACTGGGTTGCTTTTAGTGGTGTGGGAGTCCAAAGTGAATAAGACGAAATGAAATTCCAACACCAAGGTACTCACTCCAATTTTAAAAGGTAACTAAATTTGTTGTAGGCTGGGTATTCTTGTGTGAAATTTGGGTTGCTTTTTTCTTTCCTCCGTGATTCATGTATTCTTCTCTAGCTTCATTAAATGTCCTTGTTATGATAATGCATTGGCTAAAGATGGATACATTTTAATTAGTATCATCTGACTTGGTTGCAATTTTTTTGAACGAGCTTTAAAACGGTGGTGTAGTTTCGAAATTTACTATCATGTGAACGTTGTTCCCTAAATTTTGGGAGGATTAGAGTGAGCTAAAGATAGTGAAAAGGAAGGTATTGTGTGCTAGTCTTATGAGTTGTTTTTATTGGCGTGGTGTTTAGAAAATGTTTCGTGAATTATTATAATATGTTAGATTTTTGAACTGGAAGCTTTGGTTCTTGAATGAAAGATGTGTACATAGATGTTGAATCTATCTAATAAATTGAGTAACTAAGGGTATTTAACTAATATTCTTTTGTATCATATTATGTAGGATATTTAGGGTGTGTTGTTCGAACGTGATGCCATTTATGAGTTGTCATGAATATCAACTTTAGAGGAAAAGAACAGACTTAAGTTCTATGTCCCCCTGTGTACAAAGGTGAGAATTGCGGGTCCATAATCATACATTAGTCATTAGAGCGCCTTCTTGAAGGTATCTCGAAAATAAACTTTATAGCGCGCAATGAAGCTATCACTAAATTGGCTATAAAAAACATTAAGATTGGTCTTCAGAGCTTCGTTATGAAGGCACCGACAGATAGCCCGTCTTAGAGCACTCATCAAAGATCCTAAAAATTGGCCTTCAGACAAGCTTCAGGTATGAACTGAGTATTGGATTTAGAGTATTAAAACAGCTATTTGTATTCAGGTATAATTATATTTGTCACATATATAGGACTATAAACATAGCAAAAATTAAACAGTGGTTAACAAAAGTGTAGTACTCTTTTAAAATAAATAATTAGTCTTGCAAAAAATAAAATCCTTTAGCAAAATGAAATAAATATATCATCAACTCTTTATTCATTCAATGCGATCCTTGTGCTTCATGCAGTTTCACAAGGTTTTCAATATCAGGGTCTATAGTTGACAATTATTGCACGGCTAAAAAATTGTCTTCAACTTGACGTGATTATAAAAAGAAATTTACCTAATGAACAATTGAGCTAAGCTTAGGTACTTAAACTATTTATTCTCATAAAAACTTAAGGTGATGATCTGAAATGCCAGATTTTTACTCAAAAATCTTAAAGAATTTTTCAATTCAATAGTATAAGAAACGTTGTAAAACTGAAGCAAAGAAAACTAAGAAATTATTCCTTTATTGATTTTATGCGAATGTTTACCTACGAAATGATTATTTTTTTAAGTCTAAAATGTAAGTTTAAAAGACTACAACACTTCTACTAGGATCGTTTAATCTATTACTTTATAAATTCCAAAGAGCAAATTTAACCTTTTGTCGACTACAAAGATTAGAATAACATTTTTTAATGTAGTTTTATGTATAGATTTAAAAAATAGAAGTAATTTTTATCGAAATGACTTTTATTTTTTATTTTCAGGTTATTTAACTAAATGAAATTTTAAATCAAAGCTAAAATTTTAATTAGGATGACAAGAGGACAGTAAAAATAGCTTAGATAAATTATGCTACATATGTGGTTCTGTAAGATTTAAAAAAATCAAAAATACGTTTCTTCTCTAGTGAAAAAACTATATAATTTGTACTTTGTATGTAAAATTGGCGACCAAGATAAACCATGGGCACCACTTATCTGTTGCACGACATACTTTAATTCTTTATCAAAATGGTCTAAATAAAAAATAAAAAGCCCTTAATTTGGTGTTCCAATGGTATGGCGAGAGCCCCAAAATCCCGCCTCTTACTGCTATTTCCTTTTGATAGACATAAAAAGTAGGTAATTGTTTATTGTCAACTGTACCTATATTTTGAAGTAGTAAACTGTAATATTATTTTTTTAAATATAAATTAATTAAGTTTAAAAACACTTTATTGTAATCACACATATGTACATAACTTTAAATTTTATGCATATAATTTCCATACTTTCAGCTAAAACAACGAAGTGCACTGCAGCTGTAGTATATCCCAACTTTAGATCTGCTATTCGGCCTATACCTCACTCAAAAGATATTCTAGTACCTGAACCACCTGCAGAAATTGTTTTTTCTAACTTTGATGAATCAGATATGGAACCATGTAAATCAGAACTGAAATATATGTTCTTGAAACTGTTGATACTACTCCAAAACCTTTTTCACAACTTGATCTAGATAAGCTTTTAAGAGATCTAAACTTAACAAAGGAACCGAGTAAATTACTGGCCTCGAGACTGAAAGAAAGAAACTTATTAGCAGAAGATGTTCGTATTACTAAGTTTCGCACTCGATCAAACAATTTATAAGACAAATTTTCATTTGACAACAATTTATGCGAATGTAATAATATTTCACGTCTCTTTGAAGAATTAGATATACATTATGAATCCAGTCAATGGAGACTTTTCATTGATGCTTCTTTATAGAGTAGTAAAACCGTGCTTCTGTATAATGGAAATAAACTACCATCGATATTAGTAGCTCACTCTTTTGTTTTGAAAGAAACTCATGAGAATTTAGATTTTATTTTAAAAAGCATTAAATACAGTGAATATAAATGGTTGATTTGTGCTGAATTTAAGGTAGTAGTCATTTTGAATGGCTTACATTCAGGCTACACAAATCCATGTTCTTTTGTGCCAGTGGGACAGTAGAGCTCGGGAAGAATATTCCTCTTACATACGTTCAGAATGGCCTTCAAGAATAGAGACAAAAGTAGGTTGTCATAATGTCATACGTGAATCATTGGTTCCTAAGGAAAACATAATTTGGCCACCAATCCACATAAAATTATATTCAATGAAACAATATGTGAAAGCCATAAAGGATGACCAGCCATCCTTCAAAAATTTAAAAGCAAAATTTCCTAAGATTAGTGATGCTAAAATTAATGAAGGAAACTTTTTAGCCCTACGATTCGACAACTTATGGTAAATAGTGAATTTTAAGCAAAATTGAGCAAGACAGAATTTGAGGTCTGGCATAGTTTCAAAGGTATATGTAATGGTCACCTTGGAAGGCACGAATCGGAAAATTACCACATTCTTGTTTAGAATTTGCTTAAGTCTTATAATGAGTTGGGATGTAATATGTGACTAAAGGTGCATTTTTTGCATTCCCATCTGGCTTTCTTTCCAGCGAATCCAGCAGACGTAAGTGATGAGCATGATGAAAGATTCCACTAATATATTGCTATTATAGAAATTCGTTATAAAGGAAAATGGAGTTCTGCAATACTTGCTGACTTTTGTTAGACCCTTCACAAAGACAGACAAGTTGTTGTACAGAAAAAAAGGCCTAAATATTCTAAAAATATATGACTATTGTAAAGATTTTAGCAATTTAAAAAAAATCTTAAATCTTCATTATTTTTTTAAATATAATTTTATAATACCACACTCTGAAATGTATTAAAAGGACTTATTAATTTATTTTGATGAATAAGTTTTTTGTTTCCACTTATCTTTGTACTTTTTGTTAAATAAAATAAAAATAACAACAAATATTTCATACCTCTATATACTTAATAATCTAATAGTAATAAGAAATTAAATATGCCGATTACAAAAAACTGAAGTCATTTCATGAAAATAAAGGTATTTTCGTAATCTACGCACAAAAAACTACAATAGAAAACTACTTTCTTTTTTCTGTAGCAAAATCATTTTTGGACAGTGTTATTAATCAGTTGTTTGATTAATACTATTTCTAACGTATATTCGGTCCTTGTTGGTCATTTACATTTTTACAGGATAGGTATCAGTGGAAGGAATTAGAAGATATTTTTACAAATCTGAAAATGTTGCTATATCTCTGCAAATACATTTTGAATATTTAACGAAAAGAGACGAGAAGATGATCCTTGGAATATTCATTAATGTCACAGAGCTTAAATATTTGAGGAATTAGGTAATTGGTTATGCACATGGTACTCATTTACCTACGGTTCTGCAAAGAGGTTCATTTGATAAAAGTATGCATTATAAAACGAATTCAAAATGCTGAAAAGAAAGATTTGTGCAAAGAGGAAAAAAGCTAGCATAAAATAAGTGATATGGGGCAAATCTATTAAAGGGCACTCACAAGTTGATCTCCCGAAAATTTCTAATGAACATCCTAATCATGCTAACCCACAAACCCCTAGGACTCCTCTTCTGCATCTAATTATAGAATACAGAAAAAAGTCAAAATATGACGAATTCAAGTACTATAAAAATAAGAAAATATAAATGTGATTCATCATTACAGCTCTTTATATATTCCTATTTTATTTAGTTTTAGGTAGTAGTGTGAAAAAGTAGAAGAGAGTCGTAATCTGGCATTAAATCTCCTCTCTAAATGCAAATTCAACAAAATTCACATTAGTGAATTGATCAGAAGTAAATATTTATAGTAATTTTCTGTAAAGGCTACCCTTGAATTGATTCCGAGTATAAGCCTTCATCTATTGTTCTAAGATTCTAAATACATACGAGTATATAGCATTTCCGCATGAATGGAAGGCCATCCAAACAAATGAATTATCTGGAGACCAGACGAGGTGTTCTAGTGACTTTTTTTCAGCAAGTCACACAAAGGGGCCGCGAGAGAAGCGAAATGGGGGACGAAGCGGCGGTAGAAATAAGCAGATCGCATAAAAGAACTCAGCTGCTTTTTTCTCGATGGACGGAGCATTTCCAAAATGGCACGGAATTTGTCCTCCTGGGATGCCAAACGGTTGTTCCCAATGTAAAAGCCAAGGTAATTAATCGTACTATAAACAAAATGGCACTTGTTTGGGCCGATTGTAAGTTTGTGCTCGCGCAGACGACGCAGCAGGACCTGGAGGGCAACGTAAATGTTATCGAAATAAAAAGTCACGTTTGCTGACCCGTCTAATATTCTTCGCATCATGCGATTGTAATTACTACAGGCCGTCACAAAGGTCACCGCGGAACTGCATTAAGCCTTTGTCTGTGCAGAAAGCTTTGTATCTCTTTACACCTGCTCTAAGGGGAATTTGATATTAAACTTTACATATGTCCAATTCGGTAATGTAATTGGCTTTGGAGGTTTTGGTCGATAAATGCGATAGGCCCAGCATTGAACAAGGTCTCCGAATTAAGTTTCCGAAAATTTCGCACAGCCTACATATTTGACCCGTCGGCGTTCTTTACCAAAACAGAGGGGGAGCAGTAATTAGATTGGGAGAGTTTTATAATCTTTAAATTTAACATTTTTAGTATTTTCTGCGTTGAAGGCCTCTCTTAAATGGATGTAAAGGGGGTACGACTTACAACGAATAGGCTCCAGGGTAGTTAAAATAATATAATGCTCGAACTGAGCGGCACAACCGGGAATCTCGAAGATCAAGTCTCCAAAGTGACTCAATAACTATTGCAGCTGACTCTTCTACTCAGTCAGATGACTGGGATTCGGTAGCGCTGCGCACGGTAGGCAAGGGGTACTCATTGTCCTGTTCAATGCAAGGCACTTGCACCACATTTAACGGATCTAGGATGTGAATCGGACGATCCGGTCGATTGCCACACAGGCTTAGGGTTCAGGTGTGGTGGATCCCTTCTGCAGCGGAGAGGGTATGACGGTTCCTTTTGTGGCTATCATTTGACAGACATCACAGGAACAACAATAATTAAGGATGTCATCTCTCGCACCAGGCCAATGAAAATATTTTAAAATTCTCTGAGCCCTTTTAGTATGACTGAAATGGCCAGAGAAAACACTATCATTAGCCGTCTTTAATATGAGGGGAACCAGCGAACGGGGGATGCATAATGCATGGGTCTCTGAACTATTGCTTTCCGAGCAGGCGTAATACAGGAGGTCATTCGTCGAGACGTAGGAAACGATTTTATTTTCGCGGGTGGACTCCTGAATCTTATTATGAGCTTTAGGCCAAAGGGGGCGGGGTGAATCACAGTCATTTTGCTCTTTAACGAATTCATTGTTCAGAAGGCTGCCAAACTTGGAGTCCCCGGAGGATTCAATGAGAGCAGGTGCCCCTGCTTCCCTTTTAGTCTGGAAATGCGTGAAAATTGGTTTAACCACAGGGGTGTTGAAGAAGTAATCCGTGGGCAATGTGCGAGCAGAAAAGTGCAGAGCTTAATTGGTAACTCTACTACTTCAGCTCAGCTGGTATAATACGGGCATTCAATAAAGCATTTTCACGATGGGGAATCGATTTGCACGCCCAAGGTAGCTATGTACTACCGCAAACTTATCATGGTTCGGAGCGATTGGGGAGAGCAGCTCGTCCGACACCACAATACATGTATACCCTCTATCCCGAGCAAGGGTGGAGACCCGGCAGCTGTTTACTGATTCAGTCTCAAACTTCAAGCTTCCTGGGGAGCTCATCTAGAACAAGAAGTTCGCCTGATGGCCAGCGGCAGAAGGAGCAGATGCAAAGGGAGGGGTTCACCTTTCGATGGTGAAAGCGCGTAAAAAGCACAAATTTGGGGCACTTGATTGAGATAACTACGAGTGGGAGGGAATTGGGAGTTGAGAGGTCAGTTTATCCTCAAATGTCCTTCAATTCCGCAGGAAAAAGACATGATGGGCCTCCTGAGGAAATATGACCAAGGGGAATTTGACGAGAATGCTTTGACGTCACGGGGTTGTAATCAAAAAATATTTCCCGGCTTGGAGAGGTCAGCTATTTTGACAAACTTACTAGGGTCACAGGGTGTAAATTTTTGTTTGCCACTTTTACCTTTGGGGGACGATGGATAAGACTCTCTTCCTTCCTTAGGGTAGCAATTGTGGTTCGCAGAGAACACATCGACTTGCTCAATGCATTCCTTGGAGGTAGAACACCTCCTGTCCTTTACAAAAGATCAAATCTCCGAAGAAAGCGAAGCCATAAGCTGGTCCTTCAGAATGAAGTCGACTAACGATTCATACTCGTGGGGAACTTTCGAAGAATCGAGGCCGGAAGTTGAAAAGTTTCTGAAGCGTATACCCAAACTGTCCAAAAGTTTGGATGGGCTCTATATGGGCGTGACCAAATTTAACTCGGTAGAAATCGGGTGTCATGTTATACGCGGCTAACAATCCTGATTTTAACGTCGAATAATCGATCGTTGCCTCGGGCGGAAAGATATGAAAATATCTCGGAGCTTAGAACATAACAAAGGCAGGAGTTTAGCGAAACCATCTGCTTTAATGCCCCTGTGGTTTAGCTCGAAGATCTTTTCAAAATGTGTCAAATAAGACCCGAAATCTTCTCCTTTCTTGTAAACGGGGAGCTTCACTGATGCAGTTCGTGGAACGACAATCCGCGGGTTGATGGAGAGCGTTTTGATCCTCATTCTATTCATTTCCATTTCATGTTGTCGGATGCGGTCTCTTTCTTCTCGTTCTTCTCTTTCTTTTTCTTGATCTTCTCTGTCTTTTCTTTCCACTCTTTCGGCTCTCTCTCTTTCTGGTATATAGGAAAAAAGGTTCTTTCCGGAGAAACCAAGAGATTCACCTTGTAATTTGAATTGGTCGAATGAAGACATGATGAAGGTGAATTCAACCTGAACTTTTTTAAAAATCAAACATAATAGGATCATCAACCCAAATTAACTCGGTATACACACGGCGCAATCAATAATTTCTGTCTGAGCACTCGAAAATACCCGAATTAACGCGGAAGATAAAAGTTTACTCCCAAGTTTAGCCTCCCAAGGCTTCCATTGCGTCTTTAAGGGTCTCAGGAACCTGTGGCATGCATTCCTCACTGTGATCCTGGTAAGATCACAGTGATGGGGAGCATAATATATATATATATATATATATATATATATATATATATATATATATATATATATATTACAGAAAAGGAACCAAATAAAATATTAGAGTTTGTTTTAAAGGCAAGAGAAAGGGATATTGGAAGAAAAATATAAAGGAGAGCAAAAGACGGCAAATTGAAACAATCTCTATTGAAAATAGAAGAATAACGTCAAAAGAAAAAAGAATTCTGTCCAGGATTTGAACCTGTGTTCCTCGATATCCGGTCAG
Source organism: Ceratothoa steindachneri (assembly GCA_963969495.1). Taxonomy (NCBI): domain Eukaryota; kingdom Metazoa; phylum Arthropoda; class Malacostraca; order Isopoda; family Cymothoidae; genus Ceratothoa; species Ceratothoa steindachneri. Next base: position 107,738,636 of record OZ018319.1, read on the forward strand.
TTGTTCTACTAAATAATATGGATAATTGTATATATATAGACTGTAAATGTTCGGTTTCATCAAATTTCTTCTTGGTGTAAGTTTTATAAAACTACCTTCATTTTGTATACCGGGTGTCCCATAAAAAAGTTAATCGTACTTTGAATTAGTATAACTCACAAACTATTGGAGATTTTGGTGTCTTGTCAAAAGTGTTTTATTTATCAACTATTTATCTGTCGATTCTGGAAATATCATTAAATTCACTTTTATGATATTGATACACAAATGGGTTTAGTGGAGGCTATCAGAAATATGTTTGCGCAAGGAAGTAAAATAATGAAGCGAAGCCTAGGTAGGCTAGGCCACCGTGCACTTTCAAAAGAAGCATAGGCAGCCTAGATAGGTTAAGTCAATGTTCTATTCTTCAAGCAAATCAAAGCGTTTCTGTATAAAAGTTTACTTCCATAGAACCTGTTTAATCATGCGGTTAACAAAAGATCAACGCATATTTGTAGTCACAAACTTTATTAAGACTGGCAGTAATAGAGAAGTACAAGATTTATTTGAACAACGTTTTCCAAGTACGCACCCACTAAGTAAACTCACAATTTGGAAAAATGTTCGCAAATAACAACATGAAGGAACATGCTTAAATCGAAATAAATGTCGTTTGGGTCGTATGAAAACCATAAGAACAACAGAAAATATCGAAAATGTTCAGATGACACTTCTTCAAAATTCACATGTATCAGTTAGAAAGAATTGTTTACAATTGTCAAAGTCATCATTTAACCGCATTATCAAACATGAATTAAAATGGCATCCCTATAAAATGCATGCAAGACATTCGACAATTTGTCGAATGACTTCTCCATAAACTTGCTCTTTTATTGGAAAACATTGTGATTGGTGACGAGGCAGCCTTTTTCATGAATGGAATTGTAAATAGCCAGAACATTTGACAATATGCGCCGCTGAACCCCCCTACGGTATTCAACTTTGACAAATCAACTTTGCTAAATCATGCAATTAAATAGCCCCCAAGATCGCTTGACTTAACACCGTGCGATTATTTCTTTTGAAGATATCTAAAGAATAAAGTGTATGCTACTTCACCACAAGCATTAACCAGTTAAAAGATGATATCACACGTGAAGTTAATAGACTTAAGGAAAATCACAAGTTTATCAAAAAAGTTGTTCAATCAATGCGATCAAAGGCGCAACTGTGCTTGGAAAGAAATGGAGGACATGTGGAAGCAAACGGTGCTTAGAAAAGTAAAATTGAAATTGTATTACTCATATGAAGAGGTGTTTTTGTTAATTGGCAGGTATGTAAATACGTGTGAGATTCTAGTTTGCAAGGGTATTTGATTTAAATTGAACGGGTTGTAATCTTGACTGAGATTTTTCAAATTGCATGCAACGTCTGCGCAAATTTTATTCAAATTGATGGAGGAGGAGAGGAGCAGAAAAGGAATTTGAATTGCGGAAGATTTAAGTTTGAATGGAATTTAAATAACAAGAGTATAAGGTGGAATTGTATTAGAATTGTGGAGCTGGAGTTATGAACACTAAGGAGTTTTATATTGTTGTGCATTCACGAGCGAGATTCAAATTTTGGGTGATGTATGCACGAATAAGTTCAAACTGGGGAGGAAACAAGCCCAATGAAAGTCAAATTTTAGCGAGAGTAATCACGAATGGGATTGAAATTGTGGGTAATGTAAGAACGAATGCGCTTCAAGTGGGTGGAGGACAAAGTAGGATGAAAGATCATTTAGGTTTATTGATGCAAAATGTATATTAAAGATGAATTACCCGAGTACAAAGTTACATGTAATTTACTTGAGCTTTGTATTCGCCGTTTGGGTGGCTTACCAAGATGAAAATTCGTTTGTATCATTGCTTTGTCTTATTTCTTTGCCGTAATTCATATTTACACTCCAATATATTTTCGTTGCTTTCTTATAGGCCGTCATCTAGGCACGCTGGGTCGTTTTTGTAATTAGTCCCTTTAAAACAGTCGCTCTAAAATCTTTATCGAATGATGCTCGATCTGTTCCTGCGGCCATAAGGTTGTTCGTTCATAACTACGTCATTCACGGGTGGGAGGAAGTTGCCAGGCGCGCGCGATGAAACGTTTACTCATTGTAAGTATATTATATGATAGGGAGTGCGCAACTATACTGAATCTCTCTTCACCCCCAAAATATTAATATTATTCAGCAAGTAAGATATTTTTTGGCCCCAATATGAAAATTTCAATCAATATGCATTGTAATTATTTGCGATAGAGCTTTTTATCCCACGCATCGCAGGGTAGCTATTCTAGTATATCATAAATTAATGATATAGAGGATAAATTAAAATTAATGGTTGGTTTCTTTCTATCTTAATTTTTTGTTTCCATTATGTATCTTCTAATGGATATTCATTAAGACTAATACTTTTCTCACGAATAATACCTAAATGCTACTTCTATGTGAGTTTAAACAATTTTCTTTTTATTTAAAATTTTCAATTATATAATTCTTACAAATAATTTATACTTTTCTGCGTTTTCTAATATCCGTTATTTTACCATAATGCAATTATTTTCAAGATATTGACGTAACTCTCGGATACTGAGACATTATGAAATGTATTAGGCATGATATAAAGCTACAGAAATTAATTTAATTAAAAGAAATAATTTGTTAGTTTGAAGGCTTTACTCCCAGGTTAATTGAAATTAAATTTATTATACATATAATCGCATTGTGACACTACAAGTTATGTTAGAGTAAAGTTGATAAAAGGAATAAAGGCTCAATTTAGACAATTAAGGGAAAGAGAATGAAATTTTTTTAAGAATCTCGCAGATCTTTTTAGCGATATATAAAATGAAGCAATGATGTTTTTTTATTATCGGATTGATAGAACACTTTTGAGAAAATAAATGCAACTAGGAGGTCTACAAGCTACAATGGAGCGAATAGTTACACTCGAATAGAGGGACAACTGCCTAATATATAGCAAGAATTTCTTTTGCAGAGAATAAGATTGTGGATCATTGTTAATTACAATGAAAATTTAAAAAATTAAACATTGCATCACAAGGAGGAGGAAGATGAAGAATTAGACACTTTATTTCCTGTGCACCTCGATTCACATGACTTAGAATAAATCATTTTCGCCTCCCATAATTTCACAATTCTGCAATGGGTAAATACCTTGCTATTTGTAATTTTTAAGGAAGGGCAAAATTGGTGAATTGATTCAGTCTACTCTAGTTTGCCAGTAGAAGCAGCCCTGCGAAACAAGATAGGACTCACCATTTTACACTTTTTCTGTTTTTGTACGATTCAGGTGTTCTTTAGATGAAGTTTTCAAAAATTTACCACTCGTTCATTTCTGTGAAGAGGAAAAAATATACCTACAGGAGTATGTGTAATACTAGTGGTGAGAGGTCATGACACAATTCTATTTTAATTAAAACTTCTTCATTACATTATGTACAAACTGCTTCTCTACCTTGTGCAAATTCCTATGACAAACACAACTTCTTTCTCCTCTATCAATCATATATAAACTATAATGAAATGTTAAACTAGTATTTAAATATAGTTATTTCAACTAGTATTTAAATATAGATATTTAATCGAGTATATATCTAACGCTCCCCAATATTCAATTTTTAATGTCTATTATGTATAAATGCTGCTGTAATCTAGTTATTTAAATCATCTCTCAATACTAAATATTTATTATATGACTTTAAATGAAAATCTGTAAATTATTAGTAGGGAATAATCATAAAGATAATAAAATTGACTTAAGGCTAAAAATCGGGTGATCATTTTCATAAAAGAATGGGCCAGTTTATGTGGTCTTAATTGACTCCCATAAAATACTCCGTATTCAAAAATGTTTAATTTGTGGCCTTTTCATTTTTTTAAATAAAATTTGTTTTTTACTTGAAAACGTCTAAGTTTAAAATCTAAAAATGATACTAAGAATATTTAGAGACATCATCCAAGGCATTTACAACATTCGGTCATTTGGTCATGCCTACCGTCTTCAGGCTCTACGTAAAAAATAAATTGTATATTTTTCCGCAATAGGATGTGGATTTCTGTAAATCATTTAGACAATTTTAGTGCAGAAATTCAAATTCATCCCAAATATGTTGCGTATCTTTGTCCTAAATCTTTCATATGCCGATTTCTATCGCCTAGATACTCTTTCTACCGTATAGTGCTGGCAATCAATTCCTAATCTTGGCTATAACGCAGTAGTTCTAACATTTATGTCCCTCCTACTCATCTTTATCCATTTTAGATACCTTTTATGAGACCAAATTTATTCTAGGATTCATTCTTCATCATATCCCTTAGGATATGGCACCTAACGAAAAAAGTTGGACGATCTTATGAACATAATTTAATCTCATTACAGTGGCCAACATATATCTTATAGGTCCAGGCTTTGGTTCGATATTTAAGGCATTTGACGGTCGTATTGGGAGTAAGTCATTTGTACTTAGATCCCATTTAGTTAGACTTTTAAGTGAAGTCATTTACGATATTCGTCAAAGATTTTACTTTTGCAGTAATTGCATTTTTAGAACAATTTTAACCTTCTTGATTTCTATAATTTCCTATTGCCTGAAAATTTTCAAAAGGATTTTATAGTTAAGGTAACATTCAATTCGTGCGTTAATATGAATAAATTAGCTGATGGACCTGTGTTGCACGCGATAAAGATTCTTGCAACAAAGGCTGAGTAGAGGATTTGAAAGAAGTAATTTAAAAAAGTATATGGAAATAAATACAAAAGGTAGCGTAATAAAACTTTGCAATGTAAAAGTACAAAGAGATAGACCCAGAAGAAACAAATTAAAACCGCGCTTGTACAAACCTATAAAATATATCTTGAAGATTTCCCCACCCCTCTTTAAACAATTAACTTGGTTCTCTCTATGTGATATTCATTAGGCAAGCATTGTGATCAGGGGGAGTTTTTTCCCGCATAATCGAGAGAACATTTTAATTTTAGGCACGACTCTAATTTTAGGGAAATTGTAATGACGCATTTTAAATATCTTAGGTTCGTTTCTCAAAGGACTACTTTACTTTAAACAGCTACCTATCCTTTAATCCTGGATAAACCACTTAATTTTAGCTATCTTAATGCAAATGAAAGCTTTTTTAAAGGAGAAGGCTTTTAAAATTTTTGATCGCATGTACAGCATTAGCTTCTAGACATCACGCTTCATCCTTAATCTGTACATACACTGAGAAAAGCTAGACCCAAGACATTCCTTATATACAGAATGAGAAAGAAGCAAAGGCAGCAGCAGGAAAAAATAATTATTATAACAATCCAGAGATTATTTAAAAGGAGAGGCTACTTCTTCTGACTGCCTCTCTGATTCGTTTTATGCGCGTACAGAATTTTTCTTTCGTAATCCTTCAAAGATATGTCATATGTATATTAGATCACAATATTTACATGGAATTATATACGCACCTATCTTCTTAAGGGTGAAGGGGGTTATTAAAGATTAGTTTGTTTTTATTTCTAAGAATTTTGGTAGAAAGCTAAAATATATTCGACAATTATAATTTTCTAAGGATTTTTTAGGACTTTGTCTAGATGATAAGTGACCGTAGCTATATGGCTGAAGATGGCTCTTAGCGGCTCGCTCATCATCTCATATGTCGCATTTGATTACACCCAACTTTCAACGGAGGACTTTCTAAATCTCTAAACCAGCCGGGTTCATATCTTCAATGGACGTCGAATCCTTGTTTACTAAGGTTCCGGTGGATGAAACCATCGAGCTCATTTGCCAGAAAATCTACCACACTGATGATAATAGCCCCCTCCCGGTCTCTGAATAGATTCTGCAACAACTTCTTTTTCAGGCTTGTCCTGAATAGGTGCCTTTCCACTGCCCTGATGGTCGCATGTATGGGCAAGTCGATGGAATATTGATGGGATCTTCACTAGGTGTTCTTATTCACCAACTTCTACATAGCAACAATGGAGGATAACATTTCAAAAACAATCCTCCCTTGAAATCTTCGATCTTCGCCGGATATATTGATGACATATTCATCAATGCAGATAATCCTAGCCTGTTCCTTAGCCTAATTCAAACTTTGAAGGGAAATTGATCTCTCAACCTCGCTAATGAAACAGAAAACAACTACACGTTAACATTTCTCGACGTCCTCGTCCATTCTCAAAGACAAATTTTAAAACTGACGTTGACGTCAAATCAAAAATGTCGGATTCTGCATGAGCAGATTGTCTGAATAACCTGACCAATACAAAAACTCCGTAACTTATGCCCTCATCAACGGAACCTACTTTTATTCTTCAAACTGGACAATGTTTGATATAGAATTAAAAAGAGTAACTAAGCTGCTTGTCAACAACGGCTACCGACAAACGTCAATCGATAATGTCATAAGGCAGAAGATAGACTCATACCACAAACAAAGGCAGAAAAATTGCAAACAAAATAAAAGAGACTTTTATTACCAAGCATTCATGAACACAGGATATAAGGAGGATGAAAATAAGTCCTCAAAGACATCGTGATGTGATCCCCACCGGTCAAATAAGCCAAATTAAATTATTCATTTATTACAGACCAAAGAAATCTCTCCCCCTCGTCATAAAGAATAGCTGCCTTCTGTCGACAGGGCAGTTGCAGAAGTGTAATCTCTTGTGCGAATATAAATGGAACGTCGTGACTGTGAGCATCGACTTCCTTGTACATTGTAATGACTAATACAACCGTGTCTCTGTGACGAACAGCACATCTCCCAACCGGAGCCATCAAATGCCACAATGCAAAGCATTGGACGACCCTCACACGGAAAATGTTTAATAGAAATATGACTATCATTTTCAGGGAGAGTGTTCAACGACAGATGTGTATGGCTGTAGCCTTCACAATATGAAAGCGAAAACCACAAATAAACACCCAGCTCCAGCCAGAAACCAGTTTGCTTACAATGCGAGATCTTAATACCGGCCGTATTACATCATAGCCCGCCTTCCCTTCACATTGTACCTTGCCTCCTTTACTGACCATTTAACTTTTTTTTTAAATTTACTTGTATTTTTGCCGATCTAAATATTGTTTAATGTTTATAAAATTTCTCAAATTTGATTGGTCAAAACAAATACTCTTATGTTAGGATGTTATTTTTTTTCTTTTTTGATCTAAACATTATTCTAGCTTTATAATTTTTGTCACTTATGCTTGGTCCTAAAACATATTCTTATGTTAAGATAATAATACATATATAAACACATTTTTTTTCTTTTTTTATCTGACGGATAGCAGATCCTAGAAATTCTTTCTTACCAAGTGTTTAAAGCAAGCAATCCATTTTAAGTTCTCAAGTGAGAATCCTCACGTTTCCTTGGAAGAGGAAGAAGTTGTTCCGAAGAGACAGTGACAGCTTGAAACGACACTCCTAGGACTCCATACTTGGACAAACCTTCCCAACTATACTTTCTTCTTAGGGCAAGTTGGTTAAGGGAACCTATTCGAGCAGGAGCCATATCTGAACCGGGCGGCTCACTCGGCATAGGCAGAAGGTAGCCTGGGGCGGAATAGACCCGCCTAAGGGGCAGCCTCAACTTAGGTAGGAGCAAAAACCGTTAGCGATAGGTGATAGGCAATGGGCGGATAGACAAAGTAACCGACTTGCTAGCTAAAGAAGCTGGACAATAACCGGATAATCACAGCAATCCTTTTCTACTTATAGTCTTCATATCTTATTTTTTTTAAGAATTCTACGTATAAACAGAAGATGGACTCTACCAAACGAGTCCCTTTGCACGTTTGGAAGGGCGCGAAAAAACCCAAGCGAACAAATGTTTTCAAGATTATTTACAGCGAACTAGAAATTGTTTTGGTACGACTTCTCGACTACTCAAACTCATATAATGCTCTTTGCCAATATGATAAAAATGTTGATAAAATGGTATCGGAGAGAGCGGCGAAAGCATTAGAGGGAATCGGATTAGAAGCAAAAATACCCCCACACATAAAAGCTCAGAAAACAATTTACTGCTGCTAAGTTGACTCATGGATCAGGAAACATAATGCGGAAGAGATCAAAGAGGAACTCTAGCGAGCACAAAGTTGGGCTAAATTCAAAGAAGTTATCAAATTTTACAACAGAAGTAACAACACGGAATATACACATGTTTTTAAACTGATCTTCAGGGAAACGAGTATGGCAAGGAAAGCCACTTAAAAATCACACCAGATCAGATAAAGAATGAAGAATTTATTAGCATCCAAAACTGTTTTAACCTCTTCGATTTACAGAAGCATGTTACAAGAGACTTTCAAATGAAAGAAATTAAATGGTGCTCGGTGTGTAGGAGTAAAACGCACAAATGGCGTGAATGAGATACCTTAAACAAGCAATGTCTAAACTGCAATGGGGACTAACTTACATTAGGGATGGCTTGCACCCTAAAAGATAAATAATAAATAGGAAGAAGAAGGAAAACGCCAGACGGGAGGAGGAGAAGCAAAATATAACATTCGCAAAGGTTGCAAAAGCTAACGTAGAGCAAATCCAACCAACTAAGAATATTATTGAACTACGACAAGGAGAATCACTGAATATACTGGCAGGTATTTTGCACGCTCATGGGTTAAATATGGCTAACCCGGGATATTACTCAGAAGAGCTAAATCTTATTTTAAAGAATAATTGATTGGAACAGATGTAGTTCCCCGAGAATCCACCTTTAGCGGACATCCTTAACGTAAGCTACACAGCAGCATCAAGATATAAAGAAAGCTCCAAACCACAACCTACGAGTCAGTCAGAGGAGTCAACACCTCTCCCAGCAGAATCAAAAGAGCAAAGCCAAAAAGAGAAAAGGAGCAGGAACAGAGGTAATCCTATGGAAACAGAGCCAATCCTAGTGGATAACGGCTAGAAAGAAGACACCCCATCAGATCACGATGAAATACAAGAGAACACGAATGAGGCTACCACCACCGAGAGCCCTACAAATAAAGAAGAAGAGCAAAAGGAGCTGGAGTCAAATTTTCTGTTTCGGAGGAGAGACCGTTCTCGAAGACCAATAGTAAAATGCTTCAAGGGATTAAAAAATGATACATAAATTATGAGTTTGAGGGCCTATATTCAGACCGCGAAGTCTTCAAAATACTTATTGGAAACAACCTGAGCATTCGCCAACATTTATGTCACATAGGTAAGAAGGAAGAATTTAAGAAAAAACGAAGGGGAAGATCAAAATCACCCACAGAAAGGGAAATCAGTAAAGCCGAAAAAGGCCCAAAATAATGGATCAAATAAGAAAATTACAAATTATATGCCAAAAAATCGCAGGCTGGAATAATAACAGGCACTCACCAATTAACGCTTATTTAAAATAAGATCCGGAAGTAATTATACTAAATGAAATTAATATCAACCCAAAGGCAAATGATATCAGAATATTCAACTCTACAGTAAAAGTACAAAACAATGATGACGTCAATTTCAACTGAGTAGCAATCGCAGTGCGGGATGATATGAATTTCAACAGATTGAAAGCTTTAGACCAGTGTTTCCCAACCTTTTGGGGACTAACGCCCCCTTGGACACTAAATCTTTTGATATCGCTCCCTATGTCAAGGGACTTTCATGGTTCTTAAGTTACAAGACATATTATTTTAAATAAAAAAATAGAATAAACTCATTGAAAACGTACCTCAATATGTTTTAATGAGATGGTTGACTTTAATGCTTTTTGGCTCTCTATTGCACCCTAGGTTCCATCCTACTAAAAAGTAACCTTAAATCTCCCCTCTTTGTTTTGTATAAAGTCGAGTAACTGTACTAAGCTCGCATTCAGCCATATAAGGAGATGTTAAAGCTATGAAATATAGTTTAATTGCTTCCTAAAGCTTTGGATAATTTTCAGGAATTTCTTTTTGTAATCAAAATTCCTGGTATGATTGTTTGAATAGAGGCTTCAATTCGAAGTCATTTTTCAAGATTAGTATCATTTGTATAAGCATCTCTAAATGGGTTTCTAAGCCAGTCAGGTATTTTCATATTTATGGGATCTTAGTATCTACAGCTCATGTCCTCGTGTAATGTTTTCAAATGTTCGCAATAAATCAAGAGGTCATCATCCAATTTGGAGTAATTAGTCTCATCATGTTCCAGTTCATATACATTTGGAAAGAGAGACAGATTCTTTCGATCAATATTATTTTTGAAGATGCAAATCATGTCCAAGAATGCGCAAATTTTAGATTTTGCTTTGATAAGAGTTACATCACAGCCTTGCAATTGCAGATTCAGATCGTTGAATATGCTGAAGATATCTGTTAAATAGGCAATGTCCTTCTTGCGAGCTAAGAATTCATTACTCCAATGACAACATGTATTCACTTGGAAAAATTGAATTATGCTGTTGAAAAAAGAAAAAAATCGCTTTAAACAGTTTCTTTCGATAAACACCCCACTTCGGTATCAAAAAGGAGCCGATCAAATTCTTCATCATTGTTATCACAGAGTTGTCAAAATATTCGGGAATTAAGGGCGTAGATAAATGGCCGCATTAGGCATCCTGGAGGAGTATAGGTACATTAAAGCCCCCCCTCCCCCATGAGGAGAAGCGTGGGAACGGTAGCCGGCGAATAACCATAACTGCTTACCCTGTTTTACCTCCCCGCCACTTTGGGCAGTTGGAGCTAACATCTGTTTTAAGGCGACCACATAAGGCCCTTAAACGACTTTCTAACGATCCAATTACCTAGGAGACCCATAAACCCGTAGTTGTGAAAAAAAGTGGTGCTAGTCAAAAGGCACGCCAAGTAGCGGTGCGGTTGCGAGCCTCTAATTAGCGAGCCGACTTGGGCACCCCAGTGCCACCCTCTGCAATTCTCGCTCTCCCCAGATGCGAACTCACCATTCGCGTCCCCCCCCCCCTGCCTCTGTGGCCTGGTCACTTCGATCTTTAGATGGGGCAGGGATCCGCCTATAAATAAGCCCCGCAAATAAAGAGAGAGGATAGAAGTCGATACGCCAGAAAGAGGATCAGTTCGTAAAGATTGATCCTTTAGCCCGACACAAAGAGTAGAAGTCGATACGAAAGTAGAAGGATTAGTTCGTGAAGATCAATCCTTCAGCCATACAAGACTATTTTCGTGAGAAAAGATAGGATCAGATCGAGAAAATCGATTCCCCCTTTCTGGGCCGTATTAACATAAATAGTCGAGCTTTATATCGGTGTCATACCGAAGAATCCTTTACAGACTGTGAAGAAGTCTGATTGAAGAAAAGTAAACCCGCTCATTCTCGAGTAACTCTCACATCTCAAGCTCCGTAAGAGTGAGAGTAGAAGAACCCAGCCCCAACGAGCCCCTGTTTTTTAATTACGTTGAAGAATCAGCCCCCCACAGGGGTCAAGCTATCCCTCCTAGACGAAAGGGAAGATAAAGAAAGAAGAATAAAGATAAAGCTGGAAGATGAAGCAAGAAGAACCCGACGGAGAAACGAAATAATGAAAGCAGAAAAAGAAGCCGAGGAAAGGAGAATGAAGAGGGAAAAAGAGTCGAAAGAGAGGAGAATAAAGATTAAAAAAGAAATAGATAAAAGAAGAATACAGAGGAAAAAAGAACTTGCTGAAGCTGAAAGAGAAGTGAGAGAAGAAAAGGAAAGATTGCTCGCACTCGAAAGAGCACCTATCGAGAATCTGATAGAGGCCAAGGAAATTGGAGCTTGGCCTGGACCTAAGAAAGGACCATCGAGGGAAACCCAGCCAAATGGGGGTACGATGGAAGAAGAAGAAAGTAGTGTAGAGGTACGAGCAGGTGTATCTGTGGAGCTACTTACTAAGAGAATTGAGTCAAATGAGTTGACAAGGAAGGAGGAAAGAGGTGTTATTGCGATACACCCAGGTAAAACTAGTCAGATGGTAGACGCGGATGAGTATCCCCTACCCCTAGTAGTCTTCTCCCTGAAAGGAACATCCACGGAGATACATTTAAAACTCCAAGTCGTAGTGAACTCCACGCCCATTAACGACCCCGCCAGGAAAATTGTTTTCGCTCCCTGAAGATCGAACCCACACTTGATCTTACAGTGTACCTTGATAAAGAAGGATTATGGGACTCACATCCTCATCAATTATGGCCCGCTGCAACAGGCTGCTCTAGCCATAAGGGTCAGGTTAAAGTTAGTCAAGTACCATAAGAAGGGTAATTCGAGGAGGTTGAAACACCACTACCATTTAGTGACATACTTGAGTAGACTCAATAACCCGAACGGCCGACTCAGGCGCGGGAAAGTATTGGTATTAGTCCACCATTTTATTATTCACTATATAAAAGGGTCCAACAATTGTTTTGCCGACTCGAAAAGTCGGAATCCTGTCGACGATTAAGGAGCAGCCCAACTATTGTATTATAGCAAAGTTAAGTGTAAATCAGTAGAATTGTAATTAAGTAGGGGTGAGTAACCCCCTAGTAGTAGGTAAGAAGATCCTAAGTTGGCACAGTAATAAATAAATTAATGTAAAGTCAGGTGAAATGTTATCGAGGCATTCACTAGTGAACTAGAATTTATTGTATAATATAATGTTCAGTAAGTTACCTATGTATATTATTGTAAGCGTGGGATTGGAATAACCCCACTCCCCCCGTTAAATTTCTTTAGAAGGGAGGTAAAGGTAGAGAAATAGCTACATTAAGCATCCTGGAGGAGTATAGGTACATTAAAGCCCCCCCTTCCCCATGAGGAGAAGCGTGGGAACGGTAGCAGGCGAATAACCATAACTGCTTACCCTGTTTGATCTCCCCGCCGCTTTGGGCAGTTGGAGCTAACATCTGTCTTAAGGCAACCACATAAGGCCCTTAAACGACGCTCTAACGATCCAATTAATTACGAGACCCATAAGCCCGTGGTTATGAAAAAAAGCGGTGCTGGGCAAAAGGCACGCCAAGTAGCGGTGCGATTGCGAGCCTCTAATTAGCGAGCCGACTTGGGCACTCCAGTGCCACCCTCTGTAATTCTCGCTCTCCCCAGATGCGAACTCACCATTCACGTCCCCCCCCCCCGCCCTGCCTCTGTGGCCTAGGTCACTTCTCTCTTTAGATGGGGCGGTAATCCGCCTATAAATAAGCCCCGCAAAGAAAGAGAGAGGATTAGAAGTCGATACGCCAGAAGGAGGATCAGTTCGTAAAGATCGATCCTTCAGCCCGACACGAAGAGTAGAAGTCGATACGAAAGTAGAATGATTAGTTCGTGAAGATCGATCCTTCAGCCAGACAAGAAGATAAGAACTCGATACGAAAGTAGAAGGATTAGTTCGTGAAGATCAATCCTTCAGCCAGACAAGAAGATAAGAACTCGATAAGAGAGAAGAAGGTTCAGTTCATGAAGATCGATCCTTCAGCCATACAAGACTATTTCCGTGAGAAACGATAGGATCAGATTGAGAAAATCGATCCCCCTTTCCGGGCTGTATTAACATAAATAGTCGAGCTTTATATCGGTGCCATACCGAATTATCCTTTACAGACTGTGAAGAAGTCTGACTAAAGAAAATTAAACCGGCTCACCCTCGAGTGACTCTCACATCTCAATTTCCGTAAGAGTGAGAGTAGAAGAACCCAGCTCCAACGAGCCCCCGTTCTTTAATTACGTTGAAGAATCAGCCTCCCACAGGTGTCAAGCTATCCCTCCTCGACGAAAATTCAACCAGCGGCCACAATACTTCAAAGCGAGAGATAAGTCTTCCAGTGACATCCGTCAATACCTAATACCTTCTGTCATGTAAGTTAAATAGAACATTTATATTCATATTGCGATAGTAGAAGTTTAGTACGTCTCACGTTTTAAAGGTGAGTAGAAACCATTGTTCGTGAACCTAGGTCATATCTGCTTGTAGACGAGAGTACGTTAATTTAATGTTTAACGCTAATCAAATAGAGTCGCGATAAAAATACTAATCGGCAATTGGTATGTTTACGGGTAGCCTCATTGTTTAGTTTCGTCATCGCATCCGTGCGACAGGACTAGATGGCAATAGGACCACATAGAAATGTGTTAACTGTTTGTTTGTCATAGTTAAGTGTTTCATTTAAAATATATGTTTATTTTGGTATAAATCTGGTGTTTCCTCTTATCCTTACGTGTTTAAATAGCTCTTACTTAAGAACATAACTACCGAATTAGTACTCTTAGAACAAAGCCTACTACATCAAAGAAGTAACTCACGCACCACAAAGCATAACGCTACAAAAAGGGTGTCAAAGAGTATAGTGATCAAAAAAGGGCCATCCTACGGCAAAGAGGATTGCATTATTTTTTCTTTACTGATGTAATAACAACGTTAAGATATTTATGAAACCGATCACTTAAGTTCCTAGCAAACAGATTTTGTCGATGAATTACGCAATGTATTGTAAAACACCGGGCACAACTTTCTTAAAAAATGCAAGAAAACCTTTATATCTTATTGTTAATGCTGGAGCTCTTTCAGTCGCGCAAGCAATACTATTGCTCATTGGGATATCTTTTTCTTTGAAAAACTGTTTAAGTGTAGTAAAAATTGATTCACCTTTAGTGTTTGTTTCAAGTTACTTTTCAAAGAGCAGCTCTTACTCAATTTTGTTATCTTTAATAAAGCTAACAAAACCGAAAAGTAGTGCTTCATTTGCTTGGTAGTGTAAACTCATCCAATTGTAAACCAAATTGCTGAACCTTAAGTGTGTCACATAGGAATTCTTCATTGTCTTCGGCCATTTCGTGAACTCTTCTTTGAATAGTATTATTACAAAGTGGAATCGCTTTGTCAATTGGGCTTGGTGAAGGATGATGTACTACTGTATGCAAGACTTCTTCTATAGCTGGCAAAATCAGTTCTCCTCCAATTGTATGAGGCCTTCCAGAACTGACAATCATTTTTGGAGCTATTAAATGAACAATCTAGTCCATCTTCGCATTTATGGGATCCTTTTGTTATCTAGGACTCAATAGTTTTTCTGTTGTTAGATCTGTCTCGTAAAGTTTGAAAATATGGAAAATTCTCTTTTTTTATCAGGATGAATCTTCTTTAAGTAATCAAAGAGTCAGGATGGTTTCATGGCCTCGTAAGAGAACACTTTCTCACAAAGAAGGCATATAGGCAGTTGGTTGTTATTAGAAGAACTAATATATCCACTCTTGAAATATTGAACACTATATTATCTGCACTTTCGTTTGGAGGAGTTTACAAACATGATTATGGGTAGTTAGACACAGTTACTATAATTAAAATACAGCAGTAAATAGCAAACACAGAAGTGCACCACCAATAATGATTACAGGGAACACGCCTCACACACAACTGAAATAATCATGCACAGCAAATATGAAACTGGAAAAGGAAAAAAAAACAAAAATATGTGTTAACAAGACGCTGATTAAGTTTGTACATAGTTATTAAAGTTATACAAAAATCACTATTCCTACTACTTGAATTTAACACAATATGGGTAATTGTTATGAAAATGATTAAAACATCAAAGCTTATATGTAAACTATTGAAAAAAGCACTAAATTACTAATATCTGGCAAAGGAACAACATATCTTACGCGGAAACTAACAGCAATCCAAAACAGATGTGGACCCAAGAGAGTGTGGTTGTTACGGGCATATTTTATACAAGTACAAAACGGATCAAGTTTAAAGCAACAAAAGCGAGTGGAAGCTTTGTGTACTTATTTTATACAAGTGCTGATCGAACTTCAAGTATGTTTGGCATTATTGAAGAAGTTATAGTAAACTATTAGCCAGCTATCAGATGTTTATAAAACTTCATCAAAAAACCTTTTCAGTAACAGTTTATATCAAACACGTAACCGCACAACCAAATCTTGCGTGAAGAAGTATCAAAAACTAGTCGTACAATAATATTAATACAATGAATTTATAATATTAAGTTATACAAATAATGCCTAGAATTTTAAATCTGTATAAGAGTAAAATTTATAATTGCACTTACATAAGTATTGACATTAATTTTTTCATGGCCACAGAGTTGAAAGGTAATCAATTTTTACGAATTATGACTACGAGATTTCCAATTTAGAAAGCTGTGGTGTAACACCAACTGAGCAAGAAAACAAGCACGCTAAGAACAGTGGCATCTAGTAGAATTTTCTGTAGAATTCTATAAAATTTCTGCAATTCTGCAGATATTTTGCTTCCCATAGAATTGCAACAGCTTACAGCGCGCCTTTGTAGCTCAACAATGCCCACGTTGTGAACCACTTCTTTAGGTGAAGAATACTTGGCAATAAGCATAAAATACATACAGGAAACCTGATCATTTCCACAGGGTATCAACTGCCAAGGAGGGACTATTTGTCATTGCATAATTTCATGGAGATTTTCGGAAGAAAAGATATGAACGCCTGCAGTAGAGCCTAGGGCTACACGAATCAATGCAATAAGCCAGGAAAGAATCTCAATATTCTACTAGAGAGAGGGGTAGTACTAAGGATAGGCCTTGGCTTCCAACATTCTTCGTCCCTAACAGAGTTCCAAACCAGATATTCTACTGGCAACCCCAGATCTCCAGTACAATTAACTAATAGAAAAAGGGCCACCATTAACCAGTGCCCAAGAAATTGTCATAATGAAGATATCGCTAGACACAATACTGGTGAAATACCCGCCAAAGAAACAATACAGGAAGGCTAATTGGGCAGAATATGCGGAATCCTAGCAAGGCACAATCAGAACGATTTATCAGAAGCCTCATTAGAGGAAATAGACCAAGCATTTGAGAAATTAATGGAGGCACTGGTCAAGGCAGGTGATAAATGCGTTCCGAAAATTATGTCAAGAACACTTCTGCATCCATAAAGAACAGCGCAAATTGAAGAGCTAGAGAACCGATATAAAATAACAAGAGAATCCATCGAGAAGGAAAGGCCCCAAAGAGGTGACAGAGCTAGACTATAACCCATAAAGTAGGACCTTATCACCGCTATAAAAGAAGAGACGAATACAAGGTGGAATCGGTTTGTAGAGGAGATGGACATCGAAATTCTTAACCGAAATCAACCTGGCCAGAGAAAAAAGGAGTAAAAATATTAGGTTAGAAATAAATCAAAACGAGACAGAAATAAAAGAGCCACAGGAGATCGAAGCTACACTACGCGAACATTGAAAAGCGTTTTTGATATATCACCTAATCAAAATGAAGATTTCTACCACGACCATGAACTCAACATAGTTAAAGAAATGGAGGAACAGTGGAGAAATAACACCCAATCACTCTGCTTTCAATACAAAGGGATATCCCGCGAATACCAGGTAGGAGCGCCAGATATGTTTCTTGCCAAAATAGTATAAGTCTTCAATGCGGCAATAAGCGCTGGGTATTTTTCTGACGACCTGAAAAGAGGAAAAATAATATTCTTACCCAAACCAGGTAGGCCCCCTGACCAACCCGGAAATTTCAGGCCAATAACCCTGATAGAAACATTGGCAAAACTACTTGAAAAATTGATCTGCAGGAGATTGAGCCAATATCGAGAAGACAACAATCTAATTTCTAGCCACTAGCGCGGGTTTAGGAAAGGTTGAAGTACCGAGACGGTACTAGGCATAATAGTAGAATCAATAGCCAAAGCTAAATATGAAAGAAATAACAGAGGGTATTAAGAGATGTGCAGAAGTCTTTTAATAAGGTCTGGAGGATGGGCCTAAGATACAAGATAAAGAGATTAGGACTGCCACCTTTCCTAACAAAATGCATATGTGAGTACCTCACAGACCACACAGCATTCATTAGCATAAAAGAATATTGGGGACCCGAATTCGAAATCAATCAAGGCGTTCCCAAGAGGGATGTCTCAGTCCGACGTTATATAGTATATATATACAAGGGACCTTCCAAATCCAATCTTTAATAACAACAATTCGCGTACAACATCTCGATAATCGTTAATAGTCTGTGCAGGCACCTACCAACCATAGCCAGAATTATAGGTATCGAAATCGGGAATATAAATAACTTTGAAAATAAATGGAAGATAAGGACAAACGCAAACAAGTTTGCAATTATTTCAATAGGACGAAGGAAAACGTCAAGAGTAATGATAAACGAAGATAGATACAGATACCAAAAATAAGAAAAGATAATAGGACTGAAGGTAACATCTAGCGTGTAGCAAAAACTGACTACCGAGAGAATAAAACTAGCAAAAGCTAATTTAGCAAAACTATATCAGTCGAAAAACCTAAACACAAGTAATAAAATCAAACTATACAACGCACTGTGTTAAATCAGTACTATTACACCTTGCAATTCCACTCAGCAATCTCCATAAAACCAATAACGTACAACTACAGAGAGTCCAAAGGAGCGGAGTACTAGTAATTACTAATTCAAGAAGGGAGACCACAGGAAGCAGAAATATCTGCAGCATGGAATAAAGATGGAGCCAGTTAATGTATCCTTAGAAAAATACCATTCAAAATCTAGGATAAACTAGAAACACTCTTAGAGGAAGAAGAAAAAAGGAAGATGGAGATCCTAATAGCACAAAGAGAGAACCTAGTGGAAGCCTTTAGGAGCGGAAAACCGTTAAACGGAATTAATCCCGCACCAATATTTTTAATAGAAGAACAATCAGTACAGAATTGCAAATAAAGCAAACAAGTCACCAACAACTGCCAAATACTCAAATAGAACAAAATAAATTATTAGAAGAAGATAAAAAGGCGTGAGAGCCCTTACATATTTAAACAAAGATTATAAAACGTCAAGATAAGAACCTAAGTGATGACTGGTCACCTAGCAACATACACTAACTCTTATTCATTCCCTTTCAACACTCTACCTTAATGAATACTGTCCACTCTGCACTCACTATTCTCTTGTATCTTCCAACTTTTTCAAGACGTTTTTATCACGGTTTGAAAGATGTAGCATTGAGACGAAAGGATCAATGGATCACGCCACACCACCGACGCTTATGAGATTTGTTTTAAGAAGAGTTGCTCGCCGTTCTGACACTCACTTTATAATTAATACAAGTTTTCACTAATCATATCTACATTACTTTCATCCTTTAGTTATGTTATAAATTTACGTGCAAATATGGCGTGGTTGGTTCAAATGCCAATTTTGCCGCCATTTTATTTTGGCAAAAGGAGGCTTTTCAACCTCTATCATTTGATGGAAAATTAAATATTTGAACGTTAATAAGAATTATAAAAATTATGGCTCCGAGAGTATGGTGTAACTACCCAAAAGTCAATGTCTCATCTAAATTGACGATGCAATTCACTTATTCAATCCAAATATCGATTAAACATCATTGCTTTCTTTTATTTTAAATCATCAAACATCGAATCAATTTCCAAATCTTTCAAACGAATGTCTAAATTTTCACGGTTTGGAGAAATTTAATCTCAATTATAAAGAGCAGAAGTAAAATGTCTAAGACATTGTTTTAAAAATTTGATACCATTATAGAGACAAAATAACATCGTCATTGGAGAGAATCCAAGTGAGATAAGTGTTTGAAAGAAAGTTCTCTCAATTAAATGCTTACTCGTTATAAGATGGCGATACTAAAACTTCTCACCCAATGATTTCCTCATTTTACAATTCTTTTTACCTTCACCGTATTCCCCTTAAGCCATCTATCTCAACATGAATAGTCTCACTTAGTATGTAATAATTTTCCACTCACCTCATTTCATTAATAAAATATCTAAAAAAATGAGGGAAAAGGTATCCCTCCACTACTATAAAAATAAAGTCGGATAAAATGTTCATAGCAATTTCAAGAATGGCCAATCCAAATAGCAGCTCTTCGCAACACACGCGGGATTGTAGACTGGAGCAAAAAGGAAAATTCTAATATTGGAAGGGCCTAAAACGATAGAAGGAAAGCCAACGATGCCACATGAAGTCCTGCAACGCCTTACGTATTATCATAAAAGAGCCAAATATCTCATTATTCGTTTCTTCCTGGTATTACGAGCGAAGCTCGAAATCTGACATATTCGGAAATCGGCGACTCAAATTTGGCGACGCTTTCCATAAATTGGCTTCATTACACGCTTCAACTGAATTAACTTAGTGTAATATAATATAAAGAGATTCCAACTAATTGAGTATTTAATGGCTACTTGAAAAATATCAATATTGTTGCCGAGAGGAAATGAAGGTTTAGAGAAAGAGAAGAAAAAAGGGCACATATGGAAGAGTTCGGGAAAGGAATCTTAATTTTATGAAGACTTGAAAAACAAGAATCTAAATCGACTGAAGATTATGTAATATATATATATATATATATATATATATATATATATATATATATATGCTCAGAATAAAAGTAAATACAATTGAAACAGGATTCATATATTCCGACGTTTTGGGCTATAGACCCACATCTTCGAGGTACTATAAAACAAAACAGAGATTTGCAAAGGCGATATAAAATTTTAAAACTAAATTTGATCTTATAAATTAACACCACAGAAAACACTAAACCCCCCAAAATTATTAAATGAACACTAATTAATTCGCGTGGATAAAAAGCTCATCGTACAGAATGAAGAGTCGAAGAAGACTGAGAAGGTAAAGAGAATTTCTAACCAAGTAAAGTGGTTTACGGTGCTGGGCAAATTATTAGTTGGTTTGGAATAACCAATTGAAAGTTCGAAGGAAGATTAATCACTATTGAGGGGAGGATTGTTTTGGTTGATAAACACTGATTCCTATATCCTCAGAGACGTATGGTCTTGAGTAGAACCCAATATTTTAGAATTATTAATAGTTACTTGGGCTTTACAACTGATGCAGTGTTGGCGAATAGCCGAATTTTCTTTTTTACATAAGGTTAATCTCGAGATTCTTCCTATGTATTTCCCTTAGTTACACAGAGGACGATTGCAGTTATATACTACCATGCTAGAAAATTTAAACTTATTAACAAAAACGATAGTAAATTCAGTGTGTAGCTAAAACTATTTTTATAATTTAGAAAATTCAGTTCGGGCAGTTTTTTTAATGGACCCAGTTCAGGGAACACAAAATATCTTTTAACTTGGAATACATTAATAGTTGTTAATTTCGAACAATAAATTTTATCCAAAAAACTCGATATTTAATTGTACATATATAAACGACGTATGATAGCCATTTTGGGTGAAATATCGAGTTAAAAATTCGAATTCTCTTTGCATCAACCAGAAGTTCGATGATAATCGGTAAATGCGGTTTAATAGTGTAGCTATTATTTTTAATTCGTAAGAGAGATCACAGCCAGTGAAGAAATTCCGACATAGCCCAGTAAATGTAGGTTTGCTATATCCAGAGGCAAGGAAAGATTTGCCGAATAAAGAGATAATCGACAAATCGTCTATAAAAAATAGGTTTAAATGATGTTCGACATTTTTTGATATATTCTACAAAATTTGACATAAATATATCGGCTAAAATCGAAACAATGGGAGAATCCATGCCAACCTCATCTATCTGGCGGTATGTTTTATCATAAAATATAAAATAATTATAATTAACTACCAATTCTAATAAGAAGCGAAACAGAGTATGAAACTCAATGGAAGGTTGAGTTGGGAGAAGGGAAAGCTTTGCGCATTACTAACTCTATTGTTTCTTTTACGGGTATTGAGTTAAATAGGGACGTAAAATCTAAGCTTTTAATAAAGTTAGGAGAGTTAATATTAAGTTTGGAGATCTTTCAGAAAATGAATAACTATTTGTCATACTAAATTCATTACGACTAAGCATAGGAACTAAAAAAAATGGGATAATTTCTAATTAGCCATGGTTTAAGTAGCGAGAATGGGACGCATCTGAACAGTCTTTGTGTATTTTCGGTATGCTAAAGTTAGAGGAAGAATACCCCGCAGATATTCATTATTTTAAATATAACTATTTTACTATTTTTTTATTCACCTAGTTAATTTTTCCACTGCAGTGATTAGAAAAAATATGTTTAGCATTTCGAAAATGCGCTCGTTTCGTATCCGAAGGCACTTTGAAAGTTCGTGGACTTATTCCCTAACATCCGTGACAAACAGGAAATATTCCGTCATAATAATATTATTATTATAAAATTTAACCGGCTGTTTCTATTTTTCAAAATAAAATTCAATTTAACCGGCTCTTTCTATTTTTACAAAGTAATTATTAAAATATCAAGGCCCACATTCGAACGCGTGGACAACGCGCAAAAATTAACAGCTGAGAAAGGAATATCGTGCGATTTACTCACCTCACTCCCATTTTTTTCTTTATTTATTTTATTAGTTACTTAAATAATTTGATTTTTATTGCTAAATATACATAATTTGTATGTTTCCCTTCACTTAGTGTGGATCAAAAGGCATAATATATTGTTGCATTGCATCGATTTTCCCTTCCCCTCCTTCTATTTTAAAATAAATTAGCCATGTTCTTTTATTCGGAACGAAATGTTCTACCATTACAATTAATTGCACAACACAAACGTTCATACTTAAATGGAGTACTAAGAAGCAACTCAATTTTGTGCCAATCCATTTTTTTTAGGTGGAAAGGTGTCATTCTCTTTGTATGAATTTCTTTGCTTCAAAACAATATAATAGGGATTTATTTTGTGACAATTATATATAAATCAAGTCTCCGTTAATAAACTTATCAAAAATAATCTATTTCCTTTGAATTTTGCGTAATAAATGAAGAGGAAGTGAAACCTGATAGTGAAGATTCAAACGTAGGCACTGAAGGCATAGACCGAAGGCCAAAGACTGGCCGCCTCCTTGGTATTGATAATATTGTAAAATTTCAATAGCTCTTTGCATTCTTCCAAATATATTTTGTAATAAAATTTATCAAGCATTTTATCTTAAAGTGAAATTTACTGCTTTTAAAATTATTAAAAATAAGGGAACACTTTTAAAAGCACGGTAACATATTACGTATCAGCCTAGAGAAGAATATGTAGTTTACTGGCCTCCTTCTCCATTTACTTCTTTCTCTACTCTATCAGTAACTTACATAATTTTATTTTTAAGTGCACATTTTTTTATATTTCCATTAGCTAATAGTAGATTTAAAATGTTTTCTATAGCGAAGATAAAAAATATATTAAAACTGTATTTATTTATAATTGAAATAATTATGTACATTGAGCTAGAAAGCTTTTTCTGTATGGTACTTTTTAAAACAAGGGTGAACACATAATGCTACTTCATAAAACCAATACCAACATCAATAAGGCGCGATGGTCCGTTACCAATATGTCTAATATAAGAAATTCGATCTTTTCTCTATTTATCTACCATTTGTGCAATCACACTGTTTGAAAAATCCAAAATCGTTTACTTTCTCTGTTTCCTTTTCTCCTTGTATATATAATAAGCGTTTAGAATATATAAGTCAACAAGATGGAAGAAAAACTTCATATAACATCCAATAGTTTTACGCACACACTCTATAACACATTTTGTTGTATTTAATCACACATTTAGGTTTTAAAATAATGCTATCATCTATATCCCTTTTCCCGCTGTCACACAATTGATCATCATGCACACTTGTAAGAAACTGTACATTTCGTTTATCACACCATTTTATGCATAATATATTATTGCATTGCATTGATTCAACCTCCCCATTCTACAAATATTTAAATTTTGGCATGTTCTTTCTATTGGAACGACTGTCCCACAAGCCCCAGTCTCATTTTCTAGTAATTCGGCAAAGAGATCAGAACTTGTGTATCAATTGTCAACAAAAAGAGCATGGCCCTTATTAAAGTAGGATTCAAGAAGTGTCATCACAACTCAGCCCCTCACAATTACTTCATTGTCAATAGTAATTATGTACCGATTCCAGTATAAATGATCAAATCTATTACGTAACGAGTCTTACAATCGCACAATACAAAAGTTTTTACGCCGGATTTATGTCTTTTGTTTGGATTGGATTGTCTGTAATGGAGTCTTCCTCTCTAAAGGAGTAGACTTTCATCTATGCAAAGGTCTTTGAAAGGAATCAGCTTTAAATTAAATTTCTCTCTAATGATATCCAACACAGGTTTAATATTATCTATCTTGCTAGCTCTTTCAATTGTATTATCGCTAAAATGTAAAAGCCTCAATATTTGCAGAAAATGATCTCTTGACATGAGTTTTCCGAATATCTTCTGTTCGTGAAGTTCATTACTTGACCAGTAATCATTTAGCCGTGTTTTTATTATGTGGCTCATGAGAAGCCAAATACTAAAAAACAAGCGAATTTCGTCTGCATCCGTTTCTTTGAAGGTGGAAAGGCGGCTATTCGGTTTGTAACCATTTCTTTGCTTAAAAAATTTATAATATGCATTTGATTGTGTGACAATTATATTGATCACATGATCGTCCATAAACTGTTTAAAATAATCTATTCCTTTTGAATTTTGTCTAATGAAGCATGAAGAAGTCAAACCTGAATGTGAAGATTCAAACGCAGGCAGGAAATTCGAGCCAGAAGCCCAAGGCTAAGTTGTGGCACGCCGTGGTCGTTGCGTTTGTATTCTCATTATTTTAACTATTTTTTTCGTCTAAAACTTGTAAATTATCACTGTCAAATTTAGATAATGATTCTCTGAGCTAGCCATCATCGCTAGATATACTGCTTCGGTTATCTGAGTCTACATTTTCGAGCAAGTCACTCGACTCATCGCCTATTTGGCCCTTTAAATTTGCTGTGCAAAATTGCTGAACTTTTCTACTCGACATTCTGAGAGGTACTGATTTGCAATAGAAATATTTCAAACATGACAACTAATAGAATAGTGCCAGAGGAAACTACTTACAAAAATTTCAAACCTTCGGGCAATAGGAGAACAAATACTAGATCAAATCCATAATCCATATATGGCCGATTTGCAGTCAAACGTTATTTTAGATTCTATCAATATATGGCCGATTAGCAGCCAAAGGGTTAAGTTTTATAGGAAACCTGTTAACTTTATTATCTAGTCTAATGGCTCTCTTTCCCGGTTCCTCGTTGATAACTTGAAATTTTGTTGAATCGCTATGTATGCTTCATTACGTAATCCTTACGATTTAGAATAACAACTCTAGTTCCATAATCATGCAAGTAAAAATGATTTCTAGATTTAATCCTAAAAGGTTTGCGAGTGATATCAGCGAAGGAATCCCAAAGTTCAGAAAAGTTCCCAGGAATAGGTAGAGACTTAATGTTCTAAAAGAATTTTTCGAAGAATAGGAAAAACTGAGCAAATTAAACCACGCTTACCGATTATCATCGAACTTCTGGTTGATGCAAAGAGAATTCGAATGTTTAACTATATATTTAACCAATAATGGATATCCTTTCTCGTCTATATACAAATAAATATCGATTTTTTTTAATAACATTAATTTTCCCAAATTATCACTAATTAATGTACCTCAAAATGAAAGATATTTTGTGCTCCATTTAAACAAAAATGCCCGCCCCCAATTTTCTAAATTATTCAAAAGATTTTATTTACACACTGAATTTACTATCGTTTTTGTTAATAAATTTAAATTAGATATGTTTTTCAATTCTAAGAATCGATTCTCACCCGAAAGTAGAAGCATGGTAGTATATAACTTCAATTGCCCTGGGTGTAACGAAGGGAAATACATAGGAAGCACCGTGCCCTCTTCAAAAGCCAGAGTCTGTTCACATCTCGGGATCAACCTTAGAACAGGTTCTACTCAAGACCTTACGTCTCTGAGGATATTGGAATAACTGTTTATCAAGCAATACAATCCTTCCCTCAATAGTGACTCATCCTCCTCCCCACTCTCAATTGCTTAATCGCAACCAACCAATAATTTGCCCAGCACCGTAAACCATTTAACATCATTACTAAATATCTTTACCTTCTCTGTCTTCTTCGACTCTTCATTCTGTCCGATGAGCTTTTTATGCACCTAGATTAACTAGTGTTCATTTAATAAATTCTTTTTGTCTAGTGTTTGCTGGGTTTTAATTTATAAGCTCAATTTAGGTTAAACTTTTATATCTCCTTTATAAATTCCTGTTTTGTTTTATAGTATCTTGAAAATGTGGGTGTATAGCCCGAAACGTCGGAACATACTAATCCTGTTTTAATTGTATTTACCTTCGTCCTGAGCCTGAAAATCCGCCTATATAGAAGCAACCCTGCACGATATATGTATATATATATATATATATATATATAATTAGTTGAAGACTAGAAAGAATTAAGCTTCTCAATTTTACCTATTCAATTCTTAATTGTGGGTAGAAAATGGATAATTAATGTGAGTAATACATTTAATTTCGATAAACTTTCGTTTATTTGGCGTGAGCTTTTGACTTTACTTCGGAATCTTTAGACGGAGTTCTAATCGTTGCTAGAGGCTGATTTGGTATATATCCTTGTAGTACATATCTATGCTTCTTTTACAAGATGTGCGATGGTCATTTAGGGGTCTGCGTTGAGTATCTGTCTTGAACTTCAAATGAATGATAGTCTTTAATTCAATGATTTTAAGTGTGGGAGAATAAAGGATGTGTGTGCAGTAGACATTCAAAGCGAGTTGCATCAAACTTTTAAGGATGGACATCATCGGCGGAAAAAAAGTGAAGGTTAAAAGTAAAAAAATGTCCTAAGGAAGGGAAAAAGCTAATTTAATTTTCCTGTGTAGACTAATAAGTCACCAATGAAGGTGTATGCCATGTTGTAGTAACGGGTCACGGGATTATTCTTGAAATTATCTGATTTTACTTCGGATTTTCATATCATCCTCCTATATTTGAAGAGTGGCTTTCAGAACCGGTTAACTGAATATCATTTGTCCTGACGTGCATTACGTAGGACGTGTTTGTCGGGGCTAGTTGAGGTTATTCTTTCACGGCAGCAGCGACGTCGTCAAACCAGCCACCCGGGATGCAGTTGCATTTGCGAATCACAAGGGAATAAGCACAGAATTAGGAGTGTTGCCCCCGACCATGGAAGCCCACGCAGCAGTACTTCTTTCCTTTCCTTTTCCGCATTCTTCTCTGGAAAGAATTTGAAGCTCTTTTAACATATTATTCCTAGAATAATTTTCTTGTGTTTTGGCTGCTCGTTGTTCCTTACAATATCTTGGAAAGTAAGAAGATCATTAAAGGAGAGTGAAACTTCTGGGAAGACAACTGTACCGAGATTTGCCTGCAACGGTCATGAATTCTGATTATAAGATGGTAATCCTACATTGAGAGTAACAAATTCATCAAGAGGTTCCAGTTTTGAGATCTGTTCTTCAAACTTACGGTTTGCTACGGTGAGTTTATTTTTCATCTTCATAATCTACAAGTACAGACATCTTTGTCACCAAATATGGAAAGACCAAACCTGCCAGAACAAGACAACCATGAAAATTGCGGTGCCAAAATCAATAAAAGAAAAGTGAAAAGTTATTAGGGTGAAGGGAAAATAAGGGACGGTATATTTATTTGAAAATGCAAAATTAAATAGTCTGTTTACTAAAGGTTAATATCCCAATATATCTGAAATATACAAAAAGTCTATAACCTGAAAATGAATAAAAATGTACAATATAATGGAAGTTATGTGTTATATGTGTAATAGAATGAAACTTCTTCATACAAAGTCTTGAAGCTATTTTTCTGAAACTTAACCATCGATAAAATCTTGTTTGCTGTCCATTTCCAGCTTAACTCACCCAAGCCTTAAGATGGAAACTAAGATTATTTTAGAGGGTAAATAAGCCGAACCTGCAAGTGTAATATAAAGGAATATTCGACAATGAACATACGACCGGAAAGGCTTAGTCCAAGTAACGTAAGAAGTTTTATGGCTGCGCACTCTTTACGCATCTATAGTTTTATGAAGAGCGGATGAGAACTGAACTCTCTTTCCTAGTATGTCTGCCCAAAATATAAAATCTCCATGTATTAAGAGAGGAGTAGGAATTATCGTGTAAATTAGCAAATTTCTATAAATTTTTATACCAGGAACAAGTTATGGAACTACTCGTATTTAGCCAATAATTTATATTATCTTCTAACTATATGATTATAGATAAGAAATGGGCAATAGTTTTAATCAGCGAGTCACATTGAATCTTATGTAAAATTTGGTGGCCCTTAGTTAAAAAAGATACAAATTTCGAAATATATGTCACTTGCATTTGTGCATTTGTTTGTATATACTGCATATTCATATATATAGCTACACATTAATAACTAAGGGTAACCTTTATGCAAATTGCCACCCTTTTTAACCCGTTTCCAGACTTTATATGAGTGTATACCTACAGTTTAACGTGCATCCGAACCACAAATTACAATTTCTCCTTAAGTAATAATCACAATCAAAGTAGTTTAAACTCCACGAGGAAAAGAGAGCCTGCAGTTAATTAAATGTAATCAGAATAAATATTAAAGAGTATCGCATTTTTTTTAAGAACATTTTATCTACGAATGAAATATATTTGAAAATGGCTGATTTAATACTATAGCGATTAAATAAAAAACTAATGAGATAAGATATTGGCAGAATGTTCAATAAAATATTTTCATTATTTTGTCCAAATCTGAAATGAACCGAGGACCACATAAAAAGCTTTCGCGGGCCGCAGTTTGCCCACCTTTGTTATCATCTCTACTTTTCTAAGACCATTATTTAAATTTACTCTTCATAATGGGGTATAAATTATCTGTATAATCTGTATGCTTTATTTCTAATTATTTTTTATTTATTTCACAATATTACTAATAATCAGATTGAGAATTTCCCCATAGTTTTTCCCTTACCTCTCTCTAAAATAAAGAATATAAAATACATACCACCTGTATTAGTTAAGTAACTCTGATACATGAATATCTTAATAAAAATAAGTTTATTTAATTAGGAAATATTTCTATATAATTGTTCTTCCTCTTGATATGCGAGATAAAGTCTATCGAAATATATCAGCCGAACTTTCTCAACAAATAATTAACCCAGCGTGAGCCTGATTTATCAGAATTATCTAATTTATTATATAGGCTGCAAGTAGATTTAAAAGCATAATTAAATGTTAATCCTTTGCAAAACCCCCTTGAAATATAGATCTTTCCATTAAAATTTGAATAAAATGTTTTCTCTTTTCAATCATACATTTACTAACATATTCCTTAATTTATTTCTATTACTAATTGATGGAACTTCAATATATATATATATAAGGTGTGTTATAGAGTTAATTAATGAGGAATTTAAATTGTATCTGTATAGCAAGCGTTCTTTGTTAAAAGGGTTAGAACTCTCGCACAATCGATTCTTGATTTAAATTCCTACACTAACACAATCTGCTTTTATCATTTTCATACCCAATTTCTTCATATAATTCCTGTTTGTATCCATTAATTTCTTTTTGCGGAGATAACTGATCTTACAATTGTCATAATATAACGTTTTGCATCATCTATAATAATCGATTTCACCTCTTTCACTTGATCTTTAATTGCTTGTTTCCAATTCTTTTCTTCTATAATATCCTGGAATATGGTTACACAGGAATATATTGAATTTTTCCCAAGGACCTAACACCATTACTAAGAATAAGTGATAGATAAAGGGAATAAAGATGCAAAGAAGGAGCCAAGACAATGGCCTCGTTTGTTTCTTATACTCCTAAACGGGTAAGTTAGTCAAGATTTTATTGTTTACGACAATTGTAGCGTTTTGATACCAGAAGCATAAATTAGAATGAGTATTTAATTGTCTCAGATGTCCATAAATACACAAATATTAAACTTAACTCGGAAGAATTCGGAAAATATAATGACTGACCTATCATTGCTTGAAGTATTATATACGTAACAAAGGGCGAGGTAGTTCTTTGGTTATCGTAAGCAGCAAAGAATGAATTTCGTTTGCGTTCTTTGATGCCTTTTATAGGTCAGAGTCAGAGTACGGTTCACTTTTCTTTTAACAGAAAAGGTGTAATGCTCGCTCCGAGCTGGTTCGCTAAGTGTTCAGGTTAGGGCTTATCTCTTTGATGAGAAGAACATCAAGAATCTTCAGGCGGTGGAGTTTTTTCTGAGGGACGTAGTGTTTTCAACAAGGACCTTTTTGTAATTTCTTCGTTGTGCTGTTCATTGTAGTGTGTTGTAATTTCTTTCTTGCAAGTGCATTGTTAGACGTCGGCTGAGGTAGTGGTGGTCATACCTATATATTGTTTGTTTGGATGAGGATTGCAGTCTTCATGGGGTCATTCAAATTTGTATACCACATTTGTTCGCTTTACGATGGATTCTTGATCAAGGAGCTTGAGTTTCATTAGTAGGTTGCTGACTTTTTTGGTTTCATAATATATTCCTAGCAATAATTTATTATCTTTTTCTTAGCTATTGTTACTTTTTATGATGTTTTCTAGTATTCATTCTTCTGCTCTGTAGGCATCCTTGATTTGGTGCTTGTAGTAGAGTGGTATTATTTTACTTTTTTTTTTCCTTATTAAACTCAGACTTTGGGTTGAGAACTTTCTTTTGTAGTTTCTCAAAGTCTCTATTGGAGTAGCCATTGTTTATTAGGATCTGTTTGGATCTTCAAGATTCTTCAAGTGCGGTCCACATGGAACAATTATTGAGAGCTCTTTTTATGTTGAGCTCATTACCGATTTTATATTTTTATCGGTGCACTCACTTTTGGCGTTAAGGCATCGACCGCAGTCTATTCCTTTTCGATAGACGGTGGTGATATATTTTCTGTCACTCTTCTGTTTTACGACTACCTCAACGCTAAAGGAGGCAACGCGAATAGTAACTTTCCATCAATACCGCCTCAAGAATAACGAAGACTTCAGTCTGAAGATACCTAAGAAAGGCAAAAGCTCACGACAAAAATTTTAAAAAGATTTTTTTACCAGTAAGTAAAATATCTCTTCTCATTAATTAAATAAACTCTTAAACAATCTTAAAAAGAAAGGAATTGCTGGAATATAATAATTTTGCTTCAGTAGTTATAAAATATATGTAAAATTCTATAGGTGAAAATTACAATCCCATTTCTTCTAAATATTTAATATAAATCGGGTTTAATACGAGGGGCGGTCAATAGGTTTTGCGAATCGGTAGGGAAAAACAGAGAAAGGGGAATGGCTGATTGTGGGGGTGTTAAGACAAGTTATTACAAGTCAGGACCTGCAGCCGCACGCTTCTGCCTCGTCTATTTAAGAAGAAGTAGCTGATCGCATATCGTTAGTCACAAATTCTTCAACAATGGAGAAGGTTGAGAACCACGCAGTGATAAAATTTTTGACCAAGGAAGGCAAGAATGCAAAAGAGATCCCTGAACGCATGGTTGCAGTGTACACAAACACCGCCCCTTCCTATGCAACCATTGCTTGCTGGAATAGGGAGTTCCGTATGGTCGTGAGTCCCTTGAAGATGATCCCCGTCCAGGACGCCCGTCAGACGTGACCAACGAGAACAATGTCGCGTGTGTGGAGAGGAGGATCCTCAAAAATCAATGGGTGAAGGTCGAAGAAATCACGCGAGAACTTTGAATATACATGGAAGTGTTATCATCATCATCCATGACAATTTGGCCATGGTCAAGGTCTCTGCTGGTTGGGTCCCTAGAAACCTCACGTCCCATGATCGACTTCAACGTCGTCAAAGTTAGGAGGAGCTGCTGCTCCTGTACAACCAAGACGCAGCGGGATTTATGTTACGCATAGTGACAGGTGATGAAACGTGGGTCCATCACTGGGATCCTGAGACCGAGCTCGAAAGCATGGACTGGAAGCACAGGAGCTCTCCAACCCCCATAAAGTTCGAATCCAACCCTCAGCCGGGAAGAACAGGGCCACCATCTTCTGGGATTCTGAAGGAGTATTGATAGTGGACTATGCGGCTCGTGGAAGGACCATCACAGGCCAATATTATGCCAAAGAACTGGCTGGGTTAAAGAAGTGCATCCGTCAGAAGCGGCGCAGGGAGTTGACAAGCGGTGTCCTACTCCTCCACGACAATGCCCCTGTCCACAAGGCCAAAGTTGCACAAGCTGCCCTGCGTGAGTGCGGATTCGAGGAGCTCAACCATCCTCCCTACAATCCAGACCTGGCCCCTAGCGACTACTTTTTATTTCACCAGCTCAAGGCTACACTGCGTGGACGCCGGTTTGGGGACGATGAAGATGTCCAGCTCGCCATCCAAGAGTGGATTGACCAGCAGTCGGGAGATTTCTGGTTGTCGGGAATTCGAAGCCTCAGGGACAAGTGCCGCAAGTGCATTGAAGTCGAGGGTAGTTATATTGAAAAATAACAAAACACCTTTCCTCATATATCGTTTCCTTATATCCGAATTGCAAAACTTATTGACCGCCCCTCGTATATAAAACAAAGAGCATGTGTATTTAGAACGCTGAAAGAACAGATATGGTCACTCGCTATTACCTTACCAAAGTCCATGTCATGTGACGTTAGCTACCTTAGAGCGTCATTCTTATCTATCCTTTTGACCTGATCTCTCATAGTCCATCTTTAGTTCATGTTTTTAATTAGGGTCTCCATGAACATTTTTATTTGTTTTCCTCTGTATCTTCTTCCTTAAATTCTTCTCAGCAGGCATCTATTTCTATTCACCTTGCTCTCAAGATATGTCCCAATAACTGCACGTCCTAATATTTCCTCATCTGTTGTTCTTGCTGTCCATAGGATACTTTACATCCTTCTGAAGAAACACATTTCTGTTGCTTCTAATTTCTTTTCCATATTCTTCTTAATCGTCCATGCCTCACATCCGTATGTTAAAACTGACCAAACATAAAACTTTAAAAACCTAATTCTTTATGTCATTCCCAAGTTCAGATTCGTTAATAAGTTTCTCAATTTCAAATAAGCACTTTTTGCCAATATTATTCTTCTCCTTATTTCTCTCTCACAGTCTGCCTCTTCTGACACAGTACTTCCTAGGCAATTGGATTTCCTGACTTGTTTGATTTATCTCCCTCCAATATATGATCTCACTCTTAACCTCCCTCTCCGTTTTGTTACACCCAAGATCTCCGTTTTCTTCATATTTATCCTCAAACCCCTCTCTCTAATAGCGTCTCTCAGTTCATTTCACAAATCTTTGCAACTTCTTCTGAGTGTGCCAAAAGAAACGTATCATAAGTGTAACCTATTTTGCTCACATTTCGTCATTCAATATTCAGTCCATCCGGATCTTTCAGATTCTCTATGCATTCATGTCAATACAAGGAGAAGAAGTCTGGGGAAAGTACACACCACTGCCTCACTCCTCTCCCTATGTCTATCCATTTTGACTTCCTTTCTTCTATTTTCATGGCTGCTCTTGGGTTTCAATACCTATTTGCAATCAACTTGATATCCTTAACATCCATTCTAATTTATCTTAGTATTTTTATCAAGTATCCATGTTTTACTGTGTAAAAAGCCTTTTCAAAATCGACAAAACACAAATATACATCTTTCTGCATTTTCTTTGCTCTCTCAAGAATGGTTCTTAGGCAGAAAATGGCATTACATTCTTTTACTCCTTCCTGCCCTAAATACAAACTATTCTTGTGATATATTTTCCTCTACCTTTCTCTTTAGTCTCTTTCTTAGTAGTTCCAAAATTATCTGTTCCATCTAAATCATAATGTTTATTGTTCTGTGCTTTCCACATTCTGCAGTTCCTGGGTTTTGGGGATGGATATAAATATAGACTCTCTCATAATCTCTGGAATATATCCTCTTTCATATATGCTATTAGCTAGTTGTGTGATTTTGTTCAGAGCAAAATTTCCCGCTGCTTTCACCTTTTCTATTATAATTCCATCTTCGCCTGCAGCTCTATTACTTTTCATCTTGGCAATAGTTGCTACTATCTTACTCTTTAATATCGCTGATCCTTCTAGATCTTCTTCCTCCTGTACCTCCAGGATGGCTTCTCCTTCATATTAATATAGCTCTCTTGTGTATTCTTCCCACCTTTCTAATATTTTGTCTAATTCCATTTAAAGATTTCCACGTTTGTTAATAATTACTGATCTTCGTGTTGGTTTCTTTCTTCCTGTCATCTCTTCCACTTTTTCATGCATTGGTCCCTGATTTATGCTCCTAAGTTTTTCTATCTGTTGACATTTTTCATTGAGCCAATTCTTTCTCAGTTTACCTCTTCTTTTTATTTTTCTATCTAACTCTACATATCTTTCTTGGATATTTTTATAGACTCTTGTCCTCCAATTAATTAATTAAAATCCAGCAGATGTTTTTAATTTAATAAGAAAACAATCAACATGATGTATTTGTTTTTGCTTCTGTAAAAATTAAGATATCTTTGATTAAAATCAAAACAATTTACTATGAATTAAGGTTTAAATTTAGTTCAATTCGATAGAAGAAATTTATTAAGGGAAATTTATTAAATCTTTAAATTTCTTATAAATAATAATACTAAAATTGTAAGATTCAATAAATATGTTAAATATTATAAATGAATTAAATTAAGTAAAGTGAAGGAATGTATTATTTTCCTTATTTGAACTCATATTGAATGTATTAGGCGGTCTAATTTGAACTCAGTTTGTTCATCGAGGTTCCGGAATAGTAACTCATTTTTTCGTAGAAATATTAAAGAAAATGTCATTAATTACTTGTATACATTTGAATATCAATTGTAAGACTTTGTGATAGTGTAAGGATTTGTAAAATAAGTTATTGTAAATAGGTCAGGTCAGATGTTTAAGAATTAATTTACTCTTGTGAAATGTTAAAATATTGCAAGTGTGCTGATTGTTTATTTAAAGAGGGTGCTGGAAGGTGCCTAAAGATGAATACTCAAATCAAGAAGAGACATCTGAATTCCTTTACTTCCCGCCGAATAAATAATACTGGATTCAGCTCTAAGATTCCTTCATCCTTAAGGAAATCTCTGATCACTTTTATCCAGCCTACAATAAAGCAAGAAGAGATCTTTCTACCCTACACTTTTGGATTCGCCGTGTCGTGAATACCAAGCACTTACAGCAGAAGCAAACCGATAGCCGCCAAGCCGAATCAAGAAACCTATAGGGTTATGGACGAATGGTAACAAAACTACGGTAACAAATCAACCTTGGTAATCACGCCACTCCTAAAGAGTGTAACGGAGCATACCCCCATAAAGTGCTAGAAAATCGTTGCTGAAAATGTTCAATAATGGACGGACATGTCTGGTCAAGAGGGACGCAAAACGCGACTATTTATGATAAACTTCTGGGATCAAACTTCACTGTTTTACTCTCATAAAATTCAACCAGTAGTTTCTATTTCTCCTGCGCTCCGTTTCTGGAGTAAATATAACCGCTAATACTTAAAAAAATCTCCCTTCAATTCATCCACATAATCCTTTACGCTACGTTGACCCAGCTTGGCATCTGACATTGAATTTCTCTATCTATTATGCCTAAAATGGCAAATGACTATCGAATTCTTGATGATGTCCATTTGTTTCTTTTATTTCCATTTTTCTTAATATAATATAAACACGTAATATACATTGATCTCTCAAATAGCTACAGTTGCTATAAAGTTGTTGATACTACATTACAGACTTCTAAATGCTAACTATGTCATATATCAGTTATGATTCCTCACAAAGATATCACGACTGCAAAACCACAAATAGAAAATGTGTAAATTGGGGTATTCTCCCATTGATCCCAATTCTATCTTATCCTATTTGTCTGAAACTTATAGCTGACAAGGATATGAATCGTTTCATGAAATCATCTCATGGGCCATTTAATTGGCTCCTACTAATTTTATGAATAAATTCGAAGGATAATGATGTTTCTCACCTGTGGGAAATGACTTATAAAAGTCTAACGGATTACCCAACTTCAAAATTATTAATATCTCACCCCCTAACTTCACACTACAATTGGTCATATCTTAGTAAATAATAATAATTCTAAATTTTCGAAAACCTCAGCCTCCATTATTCTGCTGATTCATTTACCATTCCACCAACCGTAGATCAGTTCACTACGAACATTAAATCATCAAATAACCACCCATAGGAGAAAAATTTTCCCTAGACTAAGAAGGAAAAACTTTTGAGAGAAAATCTTTATCGACTATCCATTCAAACAGATGAATTTTTCTACAAATCGTGGCTCAAAAGCTCAATTTAATGAATGCCGTCATCAATATTTCCACAAAGGAATTCGATGCAATAATGATTCACTTCGCCAGCTACCACTTCCGGAATTGAAACTAATGTCTGATGAAATTATTTCTGTTTCATTGACTTTACCTCATTAAACTCAGCTCACTTCTAACTGGTTCAAAATAGTTTCATTTTAATTTGAATAGACGTTCATTTGACAAGAATTGCGGCGAAATATTTGAGACTTTATATCACATCGAGGTACAACCTGACATAATTATACTTGTTGAAATTTGCTTCTCATAATGTATTTCACTTGATTTTCAAGGTTACACATGTTTTCATACTTTCAGAGAAATGGTATTGAAAGAGAATCTCTCTATATACGAACCTCGTATAAAACTCTTTAAAATTGATATATCATATGTTGATGATATTATTGAACTTGGCACTGGTAAAATATTTATTATCTCATTAGTTCTAGCTGTTTTAAGGGCATACATTCGCTATACATCCTTGTTACAATCACACTAGCTCAAAAAAGATTATGACTACTATCTCTTAAATCCGACAATACAAGATACCAATATACATGTTCAAGATAGTAATTCTATCGACTACCTATCCTCGATTTCTTTAATCTATATCACAAATTCTTTAAAACGATATATTACACATGCCACTCGCTTTTCTACTACTTGCTCATCCTGTATCAATCATATTTGGTAAAAGCAACTTTCCTTTCCTTATTCTGGTATAATTGCAGCTAAAGCACGTAGTCATATGTCAACCATCGCCTTCTCTCGTTTGCAAACAAAACGATATAAATTTTCAGATACTCGTAAGCTATTATGTGACCCCCCTGTCAAACTAGCATCAATGGCCGGTTATTTTTCTAAAACTATTTATGATACACAAAATGCCCACTGTACTTTTGGTTCCAAGTTTTTCTATTATCAACAAAACTCTCCCCAATGGATTCATAAAAATCTACTAAAAAAAATACAAAATTCCTACAATTTTCAAAATAAAAAATCAGGATACTTCATTTACTGCTTTTAACACAAAATATTAATCACTTACGTTTATTTTTCGTTAAAATAAACTAGCATCACTGTAAATTAAAGGGTAGTTCGCTGCTAACCGGTCCTTATGAAAAATGTTGAATAAAATATCAACTAAGACTTCCGTCGATCGATCAAATTCAGACCTTACCTCTAAGTTCGCCGAAGGTTTTAACTCTTACTTGATTAACATTTTGAGTGACATGGATAACTTTATTCCATCAACCCCTCCTTTCGAATTTTACACATGTTTGGAAGAAACACTAGTCCTTTATTTACCTTTATCTCTACCAATACTAAAGTATTGTCACTATTTGAAAAGGAAACAAAAACACTACCTAAAATTCTGTTCCCTCTTTGATATACAAACTTATTATATTACTAGTTCAATAATACCTCTAGTATTTAATAAATCCGTATTACCACATTTTTTTTCTGGCTGAAACTTGCTATTGTCAGTCCAATCTTAAAATAAAGAGGTCAAAACTTTCAATCAAATTATAGGCCCATTTCCTCACATCCCAACTTTATCCAAAATAATCGAAAAACTTTTCTACTTGAGAATTCATGATTGTTTTACTAAAAAAAAAACCCATCATCAATTAGGATTCATTCAAAATGTTAGTACGGCTAACCCAGTTCAGGAATTGCTTATCAAAACATAACTTCATTTGCTCACAAATTTTTTTCAGTTTTACTTCATCTATCTTAGACTTTTGATACAGTCAGTTATAAAATTCCTGTTAATAAATTGGACAAAACTGGAGTCAGTGGCACCAAATAATCTCTGTTTCACATCCTAATTGACAAATTGTCAACAATTAGTAGCCGCTGAAGCCATTATTATCAAGTCTCAGTCAGGTATAACTTTGCTAGTACCTAAATTTCCTGTTCTACGCCCCCTTCGCTTCCTAAGTTATATTAATGAAATGTAACTTTTGCATATGGTAGCTCCCTAGGGACATATAGCTCATAACACCCTACGCTTAATAACAATGAGATGTCCAATAACATTAACTGGCTTACTGCTAACAGCCTATCCCAGGACATTAGTGAAACCGCCAATATGTCATCCTTCATTAATATTCCGACCAAATTACCACATTTTCAATAGAGAATGAACCCATTAAGTAATCATACACAGATAACTTCTGTGGTCTCCTCATGGAAGACAAACTAAAGTTTCATCACGGTCCATAAATACTACGAAGATCTGGGCTCTTTTAAACGAATTTCCAATCCTTAATTTCGTCCAATATACTCTTCACATTATACAGCTCATATTTCTAAAATCACATATGGAATCAGTATTCAGCACCCTGTGTTCCATTACCCCACCTCTTTTAGTAAAACTACAGCTCATGAAAATCACGTGGATGTAACTACAAACCATAGTACCCAATTTTAATCGAATTATTTCCTTTATTTTTTGTAAAATTCGACACAATGCTAAATTTCTTTAAAAAATCAACTGCTACTTATACCCAATTTTGAAACAATGTTCCCATTACCTACTATGGTACAATTGCTTATACTAAACTTCCGAAATTCACTAGATCAACCACTCAAATTTCCTTCGTGTATCTATAGTATTTGTAATGCCACAATATTCCATTATCATTTAAGCAACGTCATTCATTCTCCATATTTAAAAGTCTTCTTAAGCAAAATATATAACAAAGTCAAACCGACTAATGTACTTTCATTATTACTTGTTTTATGATCAATGAGGGAATTTGCCTTCAAGATATTTGAAAACATGTAGGTCGGTAAATTATGTAATTTAAAGAGAATATGTGTTAATAAAATTATATTAATAATAACAGTAGTAGCATTGGTTATAAGATTGCAGATCTTGTTGGTTGCTCTTCTCGCTATTTATTGCCTCTTAATTTAGTTCAGGAGTCTATTCCTGTCGTTTAAAGTTCGCAAAACTTGAAAGTCGGCATTTATTTATGGAACATTTATAAATGGTTATTTTTTGAGTATCCATTTGCGAAGAAAATTTAGGGCGATAGAGTAAAAAAATAATAATGAGGAGTGTCAGATTAATTGCTTTATTTTACGCCCTTAAAATTAGCACACTCCAAATTCGATTATAATAAACCCAAAACGGTGAAACTTCAGAAGACTTACGCCGTATTTTTAGTATTAAAAACGGTATTGACATTAAGCATTGGAGTCGTCATATATGGTTTTGGTTTGGTGCGGAAAGTATACATTTTATTTAGTACATATTAGTATTTTTTAAAGAACTGTTTCTAATACTAAAAAAATATGTCCCTAAAAGAATTGTATCGTTAACGGAGACTTCACAAATA
The DNA here is from genome assembly GCA_963969495.1 of Ceratothoa steindachneri. Taxonomy (NCBI): domain Eukaryota; kingdom Metazoa; phylum Arthropoda; class Malacostraca; order Isopoda; family Cymothoidae; genus Ceratothoa; species Ceratothoa steindachneri. Next base: position 107,778,171 of record OZ018319.1, read on the forward strand.
ATTTAAATTTATTCTTAAACTTTAAATACTAACTTAAGGTTGTAGAGTCGAAAAAGTATATGAGAAGGCATAAGAAGTTGCGAGGGAAGGAAGATAAGAGACAGTTGTAAGCTTATTACATTTTTGAATTTCTATGTATTAAGATTACTTAACAGAAGTTTACATCTGATATTCTTATTAATTGAATTAATGTAGTTTTAATTTGGTGTAATAAATAATCAAGGAACGGTGAAATCTGACAATATTCATACAAATAAAATCGACAACTTTGATTTCTTATTTTCCTGATTAATACATATCGTCTGCTCAAATCAGAGTTTATAGAACAAAAACATTAGGATCTGTGAATAGGGTTCGTTTCAGAGGCGGTTAATTGAACATATACAAAAATACGTTCACAGGGCAATATGGCAGATATTTTTGATAAACAGTTGGAAAAACTGGTATTTCTAAAAAGAATTCTTCCTGAAATATTTATATACCCGTTTTTCTTATCCTTTTAAGGGTGTAAAAGGGAAGCATAAAACAAATAATTTCCTAGAAGATCAGACTCGCTGCCATTAAGCGACCGTTAATGCTATACTTTGAGAGGACCTTAATCACTAAGAATCAGTGTAGGGTGGAACATCCTTTAGATTATGCAGTGGGGAAAGAGTTTAGAAAGTTTTAATTTTCTTCCACATCTCAGTAATGAGATGTGGGCCAGGGAAATATAAAGGTGTATATTATGGGCATTGGGAATGTTACTTACCTACTAGAAAAGATGGCGGATATTAAAAATGATAATTTTAATATTTCGTTTGAGGAGAGAGAATTGAAAGATGAATTTTAGCGCGGATTTCTTACCTTGTAGAACTCAAACCAATTTATCGCTCCAAAGCAATAGGGATTAACCTCTCTAGTTGAAGGCTATGGCAAAATATTATAAGAGGAACTTAATGTTACACAGTCCTTGTAAACAAGTGAAAAGAAAGACTAGGAAAAATTAACTCCAAATACTTAATATTTTAAATTCTAGATGGGGGATTTAGAGTGGAATAAATATAAAAAGACACAAACAAACATGGCAAAAAGGGTCTCGAAGTTGCTCATCGACAATTGGTTTTGATGAATAAATAAAAAGTGGACATGGAGTAATGACGCTTCTTTTCTGCCCATTTAATTGGCGGTATGAATGTCTTTGCTAATATTTCTTTCTTGATTCATTACAAGCTTCGAAATATATTCAAAGGCGTAATTTGAATATTTGGAGGGGGGAGGGACTGAGGAGAAACTAACTTGGAAATTATTAAAAAATGTCGTAGAAAATATAATTTATTAACAGTAATCTTATTTTTGTTTCAGTGGTAAAAATTCATGCGTGTAAATTGCTTAGAAAAAATAAGATCTTAGGAGGTATCGGCAAAATTCTAGTGTCTCTCTTTAGTAAGTCATCTAGACTACAAATCCATTTTGAATGCAGTTGCATAGTAAGCATAACGCTAAGAATCAAATTCTATTTCTTTTTAACAAAAAGTAAATTGTAAGGGTATAATTATGTCTTCCTTGTAGATAACGAGGAAATTGTTTCAGGGAAAATTAAAAGTACATAATTGAGCAAAACGGACGTCATTGTTACTGAAGAAATAATTGTGGGTTTTTTACCTAATAAAATTAATTGCTACACCAATTCAAGAAGATGGGGAACGTGTTATTTTTTATTTGAGGAAAAATCAAACAAGGATTTTTTAGTGGAGAAAGCTATAAATAAAGTGGCGAAGATAAATGAAGTTAAAATGAGGGAAAATATAAAGACACAGATCCTTCTTCCAGCACTTGGGACTAAAAGCACGAGATCCTTTACTCATCAGCAGAGAAAAGGCAAATACTGTTACACCTGACACTTTCCAGCGGGAAATAAGGCAACTGAAATTTTGAAAAGATTTAAAAAGAAAGATGAAAGTTAATACAGGGGAAAATTAAAGCTGTTAAAGTCCATTTAACAGGTTGGGTTTTGCTGTCCTCGCATTTTATATCCAATTAGTATTAATAGGCGAGTAATTGGGGAGTTTAGGAGGCAGAGGTCCCAAAAAATGAATAGAAAGGAAGAAGACAATAAAGCATTAGTAAAGAGAGGAAGGAAGGTATGAAGAAATAAAGACTAAAAATTAAACGGAACAATAAACAAATGTTTATCATGAAAAGCCTCAGCACACCCCTTCCTGTAGTTTGTGAAAATAGTGAAGTAGGACACATGTTTATTTCTCTGATTTTGATTCGGTGTAGATAGAAAGACTACGTAAGAATAAGATATTTAAAGCTCCTCCAATGCAAAAGATTCTTGCTATAAAATTCCGCTCTTCATCTAAAATTTGAGGCTGGTTTAGAAGATTTTGGTACCATATCCTTTCATAATACAGTGAAGAGAGTTATGCACCTTTCTAACATTCTCGCATAAACCTTACAGATTTCTGGTATTATAATGATCAGCTGCAGAAGAGTACCCGTAGAAAGCTTATCATTACTAGGTTATATTTTTGGTTGCATTTATCAGCCTAATTTACTCTACATTTCTAATGCTTATGGAAATTTATTTATTTGATTTATATGAATTCAGTGATGAATTCTTAACGTGTTTATTGGATAGAACTTCTCGCGATATAGTTCGCTTAATCTACGAGAAAGATGGTAACAATTGTTATTCGAAGATTGTCCACAACCTTTGAAATATCAAGTTATATTGCCAGGCAGAATTGCATATAAAGCGAATTTAGGGATACAAAATTGCCGAGACAAGCCAATATGGAGGTTATATAACCGTTCACGCCTTCCCTTCCAGATCATGGATGAATGGCTGAAAGCATGTTGGCGACTAGCTTGCAAACCTAGTCAATTAGGTGTAATAGGGTTGTAATTAAAGTGACAAAAATTGAGAAAAAGGAAAATGTTCATTAAAAATTAAACCCAGCTAATATAACTCTTGACTGGGACTACCATGGCTGAATGGGCTGGTTGGTGTCGCTATCACTCATGGTGTTGGATGCAGTAATCTACACGGGCAACCACTCACCTGAAGATTTGCTCGATAAAAGTTTGTCTGAATTGATGCCTCATTGCTTTATATTGAAGGGTCTTCTACTCGTATGTTTACTTTGTGCATTTCTTGTGAGAGACGCCTCTCTTGCCCGATCTTGGCTATGAGGCTGAATGTAGAAGGCATAGGAGGTAAATATTGCCATAGCAAAGAGAGTTTCTTTAACTAATTATTATTTCTGAGATGTTGAGATTCTTAAGATTATTATTATCAATTAAACATATATAAATTGTCTGGAAGCTGCTAAACTCAAAAATACCGAAGAGATTTTTGCACAGTAAACGATCTTGTAAAAATGAGCATGGAATGAAATTGCAATAATCCTCTATACATATTTGTTTGCATTATAATTTACAACAAAGAACCTCACCTAAAATAATTTGCCCCGTTTATATTCTTATATGAGATTCCTCAACTTGATAATAAAGTTCGCATTAAGATCAGAATGGCAGGTGTAACACGCCTGGGGAATGTAGTATTGATATGAATAACCATTTTGGAACGTAATGACGAGGAAGAGATGCTATGTTGTTCATTTGTGTATACAGGGCGAAAGGAAGAGAGCCGTAAGGCGGATGTATATGTATATATGGAAAGATGAGACATATATATATATATATATATATATATATATATATATATATATATATATATATATATATATATATATATATATATATATATACACTCTGGTTGACAAGAATGTAAAGCTTATATCTTCACCAACCAATGCTTTAACGACGAATGAGAATAGAGGAGTCACGTGTTAGATTCTAATAGAGTAAAGATGAGAATAGGTAACTGGCAATTTCAGGGGAAACTAAGAGTGGTATATTTCTATATTTATTTATAAATTAACTAGAAAGATATAGAAGTCAAACAAAGAGCAAGGAAAAAATATGAAATACACAGAATTAGAATAATTAATTTGATCGAATATAAATGTAGGTTTAGAGTAAATATTTATATAAATTTGAGCTATAAATTGTGGAATGATATATTTAATGTATGGATGGATGGACTTAGGAATAGGTTTGGACACAGAATAATTGCTCGAATTATAATCTCAAGGGGACTGTAAATGGAGAGAAAAGAGGGAATTACATTTTGAATAGGTAAGATATTCGATTTAGTTGAATAAGGGAAACATTAATTTAATGACCTTTCTCTGACGATAATGAGAACACGAGTGCACTAAAATTGTCAGTGCACATCGGGAGCGAGGACGGTTGATGCTGATTGGTCGGTTTAAAATACGTCAGATAAGGATTTGGATTGGTTGAAGTATATATCGTACAACGTATAAGGGAATTATTATCAAACGATACGTAGGGTAGATTTTGTTTAACATCATACGAGTTATACATGATTAGAATTGTCGTACATAAATATGAATTCATGGAAGCGAGATGAGTAATCTCTCAGACGGGAAATTATACTTTTGTAGAAGCTAGTAAGGATGTTAGCTGCTACAATACTCTCCAGCCCCAAGAGAGTTACCCCACCAGTTACAAAAAGGTTAATTTGGTATTTCCGAGGTCTCCTTACAACGCGACCAGACCCTGTTAGGACGCCAAAGGGCTCGCTACGATTAGGAGAAATGCCACCAAATGCGAGGCAGGTGCTCTCACAAGCAAAAGTGGAAGGATCGATAGTAATCCGCTTGGTTGTCCTCTCTAAGCTGGCGTTCGGTGATCTTAGGACGTTTTTAGTCTGACCTAGTGCTTGCAGGGTGACTAGAGATGGAGAGACGGACTCTTGACTTTGCAGCTCTGCCTACGAGGTTACCTGCGACAAAAGAGGAGGCGGCAGCAATAGGGAAGGAGATATGGGCGATGTAGAGGTGATTCTGGGTGAGGTTAAATGATGGCGAGTTAGAGGAATCACTGGACCATTTTGAGAGATAGTTCTAGAAGAAAACAGTGGCTGTTCGGAGTAAACAGCATCAAAAAAGCTGGGTTTCAAGCGATCCAGAAAAACAGTATCCTGCTTGGTGCCAAACTGTAGAACAAAGAATTTCGGCTTGCTAGAGAAAGGGTCCATTATAAACGGGTTGCAAAAAGGTGCGAGTTGAATTGCGACGGACAAAGACGTGGGAATAGGATGACATCTCTTTTGGCTCGAAAGATTTCTGGGAATAGGCACTCTTTGGGCAGTAGGCCTAACATCGGCCATCACACGTAGCGAATTATGTACGTATGAAGAAGGAGCGTGATAGAAAGGTAGATTGTGGTTAGGAAAAGAAAAGAATTAAACACTAAGACGGAGTTGGGTACTGACCAAGTTGCTTTCAGTGAAGAACGTCGAGGGAAGTCACGAATAACAGCAACTTAATCCTTGAGAGGACGAATTCCGTCAGGGGAAACAGGATGTCTAAGAAAGGAGAGTTGTACGACACCAAATATGCACTTAGAAGTGTTGAGTACGATACCATACTCTTCAAGTCAAGCAAAAACCTAACGAAAGTGAGATAGATGTTCCTCTAGAGACAAAGATGCTATCAAGAGGGCGTCTATATAGCACAATACGAAAGAAAGACCTCTCAGAACTTGATTCATAAAACCTGGGAAGGTCTGACACCTGATGCGAATATCATAAGGCATTCGGTGCATGATAAAGGAACCAAATAGCGTGATGATAGCTGATTTTGGTGTGTCATCTGGGTGAATAGGGATCTGGTTAAAAGCACGAACCAGATTGAGTCAAGAAATGAGTGAATAACCGAACAGAGCAGAGTTGAAGTTAGACAGGTATTGGAGAGGATATCTATCGGGGATAGTACAGGCATTTAGTAGCCTGTAATCTTCTACAGCTCTGCACTCATCCGGAATGGATTTGGGTACTATATGAAGCGGAGAACCCAGGGAGAAGTAGAGGGGCTAGCTATGCCAGCTTCGATCAAGAAGGTGAACTCTTGCTTCATTAAAGGTAGTGTATCTGGGGCTAGTCGATGGGAGCGGGAGAATACACGCCATGCAGTAGTCTCTATCCGCTAAACAACGCTGTGTTTAATGGGCCTGTCTTTTGTGGAAGGAATTCTAAGGACAGGAAATTCTTCTAGAAAGTGATGAATTTGGGGATCGGTTGATGGAAAACGGAGAGAGAAGAGAGAACTGTGCGACGGGAAAAATGAACCTGAAACTGTGAATGAGGTAGTGCGATTGATAAGCTTGCGGTTACTAGAATAGACCAAAAGGTTGTAGGTAGAGAGAAAATCGAGTCCTAAATAGAAACGTCAACATCAACAACAATAAACGTCCATCGAAAAACTGTACGGGGACTGAGAGAAAATTGAAGGATACGCCTTCCATAGGTCCTTATATCCAAGGAATTAGCGTCTTTAAGAGCAAGATCAGTGGAGGAACAAGCTTTATCGTCAAGAGATGCTGGAATAACACTACATTGAGCACCAGTGTCTACTAGATAGGAAAAGTCAGAAAGTGGGTCGTAAATGCGAAACGGTTGATCAACCTGAGTAGGTGAGGACAAGGCAGAGGTGATAGAACAATTGATCACTTGCGTTCTCAGTTTAAAGTAGAATTGGAATTATTAGGATGAGAAGATTAAGGTTGGAATGGGGAATCAGATTGAGAAGAGTGAATTGGTTGTTGAGGAGATGAAAGTGGTAGATGAGCGTTAGAAGAAGAAGGTGCTGGTACGAAATATGTGCAGAGCTGTAAGCACTTTACGGCTTGAATGAAAGTAACCCCAGGAGTAGTACGATAGGGAGAAGGACGAAATTGTTAAGAACGAGCTTGTGATTGAGAATAGGATGAGTAGTAATATTGGCAAGGCTGTATACAGTGTGCGTCGTTACCACCAAACTACTCATGGTACCAGCAGACTGTTTGGTTCAGAGGGGAGAAGATTAGAAGATCCATAAACTGCATACAAACAAACAATTTCATTATTCCCATACTCAATTTCACTTACATAGTTCTCGTGCTCAGAAATCTCTTAGCCAACCATTGGATCATGCCAACCCTAACCAAAAATACTTTTCTACTATCACTCTGATCTACAAATAATAGCCTCCCTTCCACTGCATCCCTCACAAGCACTTAATTTTCTTTTCATGTTTGTCAACCAAAGAGCAAGCATCTAATAATGTCACATACCATTCACTCCTTCTATTAGCACATCGAGGCCGATTAACCAAACTAAGTGGATTAAGTCCTTGACATCCCAGTCTATTACCACCATTGTGTGCCGGGCTCATAGAACCTAGCCATAGTAAATTCTGCGTCCCATTCCAGTGTACCCCTCTCCGGATTTAGTCGTTTCTTACGACACTCACCGAACGACGGTATGGGTATCTTTCCTGTTACTTAAAGTATTTCTGATGATGACAAAGCTTAGGATCTGACTGCTTCCTTACTATTAATAGACGATGATTCTCCAGTAGCCAGATGGATCATGTCACACCTCCAACGATGATGAGATTAGTTTTGAGAAGAGTTGTGCGGCCTTCTGACATTCGCTAAACCAAAAATTCTCCTAGGATTTTGTAGTTAATATAAGTCTTCACTATTCATATGTTTACTACTTTCAAGCCTAAATTATTATATAAGTTTGCGTGCAAAGGTTCCGTCGCTGGTTTAAATACTAAATTTCGGTGCCAGTGTATTTCGGAAAAATCACGTTTTTCAACCTCTTTCCAATTATAGAAAATTAAATACTTAAAACTTTAATCGGAATAATAAGAATTGGACTTGCGACAATTTGGTGTACCTACACAAAATTCAATGTCTCCTCTTAAATGACGAGGTAATTTACTTATTCAACCCAAATATTAGTTTACACACTTTCTTTATTATGAATTAATTCATCAAATTCAAAATCAATTCTCAAATCTTTCAGACGCATGTTACAATTTTCATGGTTTTGGAAAATTAAATCACTATGATGAGGGGAAGAAGCTAAAATGTCTGGGAAAATTATCTGATGTTTTGACATTTTCTGACCATTTTTAAAGGAAAGACATGAAATAACATCGTCTTGGTGTAAATCAGAATCCAATCCAAAGAGCAGCACTCCGCAATACTCGTGGGATTGAAGACTCAAGCAAGTAGGGAAATTCTGATATTGGAAGGAGCTGAAACGGTAGAGGAAAAACCGCTAAGACCACACAAAGGACTGGAAACAGAATCCATTGCCATAAAAGAAACAAATATCCACTTGAGTCGTTTCTTCCGTAAATTCCGATGAAAGCTCCAAATCTGACCAATTTGGAAGCTGGCGATTCAATTTTGGTGATGCTTTCCGACCAAATTGGCTTGATTGGACGCTTCACCTTGATTGAACTCTGTGGAATTTAATATAAAAAGATTCCACTCAGTTGGCCTTGTAATAAGGTCTTGAATAAAGATCAATAGGGTCAGTGGGTAGAGAGGATCGATGTATAAAGAAGGAAAAGTACAAAAGAGCACCCATGGAAAAAATGAAGACAGCAAGCTTATTTGCTCTTTGGGGGATAAGAAAATGGAAAATATATATCGACTGGATTGTTTTTGGATATATATATATATATATATATATATATATATATATATATATAGTCATATGAGTTGCTGTTGACCAGTCTAATCTTCAATTTCACGGTGATGGTAAGGACACATAGGAGGCTGAGGTACATGTGATTTATTTATGAAACAACGTTTCGAGCGTATCACCCATCTTCAGGTTCTAAAACATAAATTAATCTAATACAGTTAAAGAATATTAAAAATATTAAAAATAATTAGGTTATGCTTATGTAGGTAAATCAAAAATTAGAAAATAACTCAGGAATTTAAAAGTCAAGAGAATCAAATTATCAATCTAATATAACACTATTGAAACGAAAAAAAATCATAAAAACAAAAGTAAATAATTACAGTATAATATTGCTTACCGATAATTCAGGAACTTAAAAAGCAAGAGAATCAATTTATTAATCTAATGTAATCACTATTGACACGAAAAAAAAGCAAAAACACAAAAGTAAAAAATTACAGTATAATATTGCTTACCGATGAAGTTCAGGAGAAATCACAAAGTGAAGAAATTATAAAGGATGTGGCTTAAAGGAGGATAGGAATTTGATCGGTTGGTTGTTAAATAAGAGAAGGTTGGTTGGTTGTTGAATGAGGTAATTAAAATTAAGAAATAATAAGAGGAACAGCGGTATTATCTATGTTGAGTGTAGGAGATTTTGTACGTATTAGTAGGGATTCCAAAATTCTTAGACTATATTCATTGTTATTATGACCAATTATTTTGAAGTTATCTGTGGAACATTATCATGAGATAATGAGATACAGCATGTCAAAGTCTCCAGTAAATATAATAATTATTATATATTTAGTCTTTTAGGGATCCTACTGCGAATAATGACTTACATGACTGCCTTTTAACTGCCATGGCGTCAATATAATCATTAGATGTTAAAGCTTCCGTTATATAAGAGCAGGAGATCTGAATGCATATCACCAAGAATGGATGTATTTTGTATCTCCAACAAATAGAAATGGTCTTGTTGCTTTGAATTTCTCGAACTTGTCTGGTTGTAGAAAACTGATTCGTCGATATACACCGATCTTATTTTTACTGATGTTCCAGAAGTCGTTCAAGCTTCTTTCCTTGCTCCCATTGGTACTTCTGACCATAATGCCTGATATCACCACCTTCCTTTGGGTTTAACTTAAGTCTCATGTTAATTGAGACTATGTTTGTCATGAAATTGAGAGACTTCAGTGGAATGCTATTTCCCGATCCAGTGACCCTGTTTCAGCTCTTAATTCATGTTTATTATATATTGTACATATAAGAGTCCAATGCAAGATAATTAAATCACGTTTACGGGATAAAGACTGGTTTAATGATGATTGTAAGCGAGTCTTTGGAGAAAAATAGGCAGCTTAACATCTTTGGAAACGAAACAGGTGTCAATTTCTATGGGACAAGTCTCAAAGCTGAGGCTCAGAGAATATATAATGCAGCCGAAACTGCCTATAATTCTCACTTGCAGGTGTCACTCAACCATATAAATGATGGTCCTCCCTCAAGGCTTCCTTGTTTAGTGTGGATGCTAGTATGCCTGCTCTTCCTGAGTCTAATGAGTCAGTGCCTTTTGATCCACTAAGAAAAGCTAATTTGCTCTCTGATATTTTTAGTCCCAAACAGTATAAACAAGAACTACACTTGACTTGTTTTCCATTGCCAAAGCTTGTCTCTGTTGCTTTTAGATCCAATAAATGGAAGAATTTCCTTGGGGTTCTGGACACATATGGTAGGACAGACCCAGGTGGGTTTTTTCCTCTATTCTTTAAGAAGTGTGCCACAGTTATAACACCTAAATTGGCCGTGATATTTAGATTGATTGCTCCTGAAGTCTGGTAGTTTTCCCTCTTGTTGGCATAAGGTCAACATCATTGCAACTCCTAAGGAAGCTTCAGCTTCAACTTCTCCTTCTGAGAACCGCACCATATCTCTTACATCTATTATATCCAAGATCATTGAGCGTGTTCTGGTTAAGCGGCTAACCAAAGACTTTGAAAACTTTAATTTCTTACCTGATTCTCAATTCGGATTCCGTAAGGGTTTGGGAACTTGTGATGCGCTTTTGACCCTCGTTTTAAATCTCAAGTCTTTACTATTGATTCGAGTTCTGCTTTTAACAAGGTAAACCATAAGGCTCTGATCTATAAGTTAAAACTACTAGGTATTGGTGTAAATCTTATTAAAATCTTTACGGACTTCCTAAATAATAGATCTTAATGTGTAATTGTTGATGGTATTTCTTCTTCTTCAGTGCCTGTTGTTTCTGGTGTTCCACAGGGCAGTGTCCTTGGTCCTTTGGTTTATATTATTTTGACTTCCGATTTGGGCACTTATCTTGAAAATAACCTTATATCTTATGCCAATGATATTACCCTTCACTCCTCCGTTAATTTTCCTAGTAACAAAAGTGAAGTTGCGGCGTCCTTGAACCGAGAATTGGCTAGGATCACTTATTGGTGTCAACTTTGGGGCATGAAACTTTACGCTAGCAAAACGTATTCTATTACTATCAGCAGATTCCGTATATTGGATCCACTCCTCCGTGTTTGCAGATTTCTGGTGAACAGGTTGAGGAAGTTTCTAGTTTGCGTTTGTTAGGGTATTTTTTTACTCTAAGCTGACCTTTGAGAAGCACATCCGTTTCTTATACTCTTCAATTGCTCAGAAGACGGGCTAGGCTTACTTAGAAAATGGTAGAAAACTTTTGGTTGTGACTTCACAGTAATGTAATCATTGTTTGCTTTCATCTTGCCTCATTCTGAGTACTGTGCTCTTGTTTGGGTGTCTGTGGCCAACTCTCATTTGACATTGCTGGATGGAGCTTTGAAATCTATTAAGTTCATCTTCCCTGAGCTTTCCTTTGATTTGTATCATCGGCTACAGGATGGTACATTTAGTGTTTTATTTAAAGTTTTTAATGACAATTGGCATCTGTTACATAGTTTCTTGCCTGAACTTTTTCATTATGTCCATGTGACAAGATATAGTCTTACACTTAATGATTTTGCTAAGAATACTTGCACTGTGCAATTTTCTCGGTGTTTTGTTCCTTCATTGGTCAAGGTTATAATCAATTGCCTAATGATATTGCCTTTTCTCCTAACAGCTCTACATTTAAGTCTCGAATAAATGTTTATTTATTACTGTAACTCTTTATTCATTATTTAGGCTTACTATGGGCCTGTTTCCTTTTGTTGCCTCTGCCTTTCTCCAGTACCCCTGGCATTTTGTGCCAATTCAATTCTGTCGTATCTGCACCGTGGGAAGGCTTTTGTAGCTTGATGATAATAATAATAATGATAATTTGAAGAAGTTAAAATAGTATGTTCGTTTTCCAGGATACTCTACATATTAACCACGCAGAAATCATCCACATCCCCCAAAACGATGCTTCAAGTAACCTTATAAGCAGAGCAGTTGTAGTAATTTCCTAAATGGTGAGAAACAAATTGTTTAGTAAGAGAGAGACAAAAAACTGCTTCGTAAATGAATTGGAAATCACAATGACACGTGTTTGTCTCTCTTATTAAACGATTTTGTTTTGAACTTATAGGATGTTACACTGCTCTAGTTATAAGCTAACCTGCAGCATATTTTGGAATGTATGTGGGTGGTGTCCGAGTAGTTATCTTGAACAAAAGAAAATATTAGTTAGATTCAGTCTCCATAAAAAGGAGCAAAAAGCGACTGAAGCATATGCCAAACTGATACGATGTGAGGTTGAAAATCCACGAGAATTATTATGTCCATATAATGTAATTGTTGCATTGTCTCCATCTATCCATTACAAGAAGAAGGTCAACATAGATAAACTTCTAATCTCTTATTCTCTTCTCTCATTTCGAAACATCTACCCAACGTTGTACTCTATCCAAATTCATTGGTTGCCACTAACTATTTGTTCATTCAATGAAAACACTAAAATTTATCGATGGCATGGATTTACAACGTGTCTCCATTGCGGACAATACACTCTTGAGGGAGATGGTAGCATCCATTCAAACCATTTCTATAAAACTGAATACTGAAAATTTGACCAAGTTAAAACAGCATTTTCATCATCATCAGAAGAAGAAAAACTAGCACATTTCATTCTTTTTTAAGGTTTGTAATAAAAAGAATTCTGATAGGGCTGGTCGGGAAAGTATAGTTTGATTAAAATCAACTCCAAACGAAATTCTGGCAAAGTTGACTTTGTCAAAGAAGCAGAATGAGCCATTTTTTTTTGTAAGTCATTTTTTAAGAATTTTTTGAATAATTTTCTTATATATATATATATATATATATATATATATATATATATATATATATATATGTGTGTGTGTGTGTAAATAAAACCACTGGAGGAGCGTAGTATTTATTACCTCGAGACCAGTTTCGGCATAGATTTTGTCAGGCCAGCCTCAGTTGATCACTGAGGTTGGCATGACAAACTTCATGCCGAAACTGGTCTTGAGATAATAGATACTACGCTCCTCCACAGTGGTTTTATTTACATATATAAATATATATATATATATATATATATATATATGTATATATATATATATATATATATATATATATATATATATATATATATATATATATATATCGATATATCATAGGAACCAGATAATTCATAAGCCACATACCTTCGGCTAAGAATGGAAACGGACTTTTTAGAGCCATGAACATTCTTTTCAACCTTTAGTCAAATTTATCTTGCTCCTTACCCCATGACTCATCACATTATGGTTGGCTTTTATACTTCTTTCTGTAGAGCGTTCGGTCAATTTTTGGATCCCTGGATGAAAAGCCCGAAATAAGCATTACTATATCAAAGGGATCAAGATGAGTCGCACTTCGGATTCCTAATCCGACTTCAAATTGGCCGAAATGATTATCACTGAGGATGACTAATTCTAATGTCTTACATACACTTTGCTACTAGAAAACCCATTTAAAAACGATCTCTTCTCACCTGGCCACAAACCCAATCCTTTCAGGCAATGACCGCGCTAATTTTAACGAAGTTTTAGCAAATCACTTAGATAAAAATAACTGGATTTTGAAATTTATGAGTGGAATTTGGATTTTTCTCTGATCCCTCATGGCGTGAAGGGACATTGCTTCTTTTTTGAGTTCACATTAAATTGGTCAACAATTTTTCAAAAGATCTGTGCTTCTTAAATTATATTTATTAATTATTATGTATTTTCACGCAATAAATACAAATATCACATTGTAAAATGGTTTTGGCAATAGTTTTAAAGATTCTCGTCATGTAATATTTGATTATTCTATTATAACGTACGTTATGTGTCATTATGATTTAAACACTAATCCACATCTACTCTCTTCCTTTTAGCATAAGGCTTATAGTGGGTTGAAGAATCCTCACTTGGGAATGTCCAGCAATATTCTGCAAGCATTGTTGTGCTCCATTTACCCTGGTACCGCTTTTCCATGTTTGCGTATCTTGGTGAAAACTTTCAACATGTTTGTTATTAACTGCCCCAGAGTTCGCTGTAAAAAAGTCTAAATGTGTTGTAGTATATGTGAGGATCCTAGTTATTTTCCTACTCACCAATCTTTGACCCAAAATAGAGGTTATATGTCTTTCTAACCATAACAGTTATACGGCACTTCTATAATACAAAGATCAGCCCACCATAAATGTAGCAGAAGTTGTCTGCCTTATTCACACAAGTACTAGGCATCTGAAAGAAGAAAACAAAAAACATTAGAAGATAAATTTATTTATATAATACAGAACATGACAGCTAGCAGAAGTATTTATATCATTCAGTAGGAAAATAAAATTAATATAAAATGCCTCACATGCATAACAATAGCTTGCTCAATAAATATTTATTATAAGTTTTAAAAGATTTGACTACGAAAATCTACCTGTCACCTACAAATGTAAACTTGCACAGCACAACCACTTTCTATGGTTGCAACAATACTGAAGAGTATTGAGACTGTGAGTGTGGTAAGAAACACACTGCCGCAAGACTGTTGACACCTATTGGACACGTAGGTGTATCTTGAAAAGTAGAGCTAACAAACAATTTTAACCATGATATTCATTATCAGCGACCTAAAATTAGTTGGAAATTGCTACTCTGGTGTCGGAAGCAATTTGGTTGTTGACCAGTGTTATCACTCAAAATAAGCTATATCCTCCTTCCACTTTTGTACGGTTTCATCTGTCAATTCCAATCGCAGTATTTTATAAATGAGTCATATTTAATGTCATGTAAATTTAGTTCCTGTCAATTTTATTTGTTTAATTCAGCCCATGTTTTAAAGTAAACTATTTCCAATGTAAGTTTCAGGAAAGACGGACCAATTTTTTGGCATAGGATAGAACCGAATTGGGGAGCGCTGTCAGGGCTAGACCCGGATATGTAGGTTTGTGGTTTACACATTGTAATATATAGTAAGACACTCAAGGAAAGCTTATAAAGGAGTACTGTGAAATGTTATATGAAATGATATAGGGGGTTCACAGCGGATTAATACAACATTACAGGTAATGGGATCAGACAGGATCTGTTCTCTAAAAAGAACACTGTTTCTCTAATAATAATACATCTCTTTCATACCAAAGTACACGCTTGTGATTGCTTATCCTTTGACTTTTGCTTCTGAAGCCTGAGATTGGCCCAAATTAACTGAGAAGGAACGAATACTTCTGAACTTTTCAAATGTACTGAAGTTAAAGTTACATAAGAAAAAATAAGCAAGTAGAAGTGAAAATACTTAAATTATTGACTACTTTCTAGGAAGTTAAAAGTAAAGAAAAGTTACATGAGTACAGTACTTAATTAATTGTACTTAGTTACTTCACAACTCTGTATATTTTAGGCCATGGAAGATCGCAAGACACAAATTTGCCAGAAAAATACCTGATCATATGTTCATATGTTCAAAAATAACTATTCGTTGCACAGCTGTAACAATTCAGTGAAAATATGCATTAAGTGTCAACAAGTCACAGAACTATGGTTATGATCTGTCACATATAAGAGAGATTATTAAAATAAAAGAAACCCAAACAAACAAAAATAAAGTTAACGTCAAGAGAAACTCCTAAACATCAATGGTAAAGAATAACCAGCAAGGGCAGACAACGCAGATTAATTTCGATGGAACAGTCAATGTAAAAATACTTACATGCATACTAAAGACCCACGTAAGGGGATATTCCAAATCCGAACAGACGGATACTGAAACGACTGCAACCCAAATTCCCTAAATAACTACGAGAATAATATGCTACAAAACGAAACATCTGCCTTGCTAAATTTAATCTGCCCCTTAACTATTTTATTGAACCCGTTGAGGCCCCTTGCAATGACCTTATTGCAACTCTAATGAATATTAACAAAAATACCTATAAAAAATATCTTTGAGGAAATGGAAGATACTGCAGGGCTTATTAAAATAAGTAAACAGAATACTTCAGACGTATTACACGAACCTCAAAGAAAAGCCCCTTAGAGGAATTAGATTAGTAGTTGCATTTATTTTGAGAAAATTTTAAAAAGCTAGAGAAAGGGGCCATCCACATTATCTCATTCTAAACCATCCAAGAATTCATAGGGATACCAGAAATGTTGGCATTGAGCAAGGAGATCAGCGGGGAGTCATATAACACACTTAGCAGCCAGAAAAGAGAATTAATACTACTAATTTAAGACAAAGGAAAATACGGTTAACTCATCTGGAAAATAGATGTAGTAGCACCACCACCAAGGGAGATTTTGAAAAATATTAATAGATTACAGCCACGGGCAATAAGTGATAAAATTAAAAGCCGTCAAATTGGCTTCAGGAAAAACGGAAGCTCAGAATATTGCAAAAGCAGAGAACGAGAAAATGAGCGTGGAAATCGTTCGTCGGAACGAGTGCAAGGCATTCGACAAAGTTTCACAAAGGTTATACAATACAAGATGCTCAGGCTGGGAATGAAAAACAAGATCGAAAGGATATTATACGATTATGTAATCAAGAGATTGACTTCGGTGGAAATATGTCTCAATCAGGTAGTCGAATTCGAGCTCCGTGCCGGTTTACCCTAGGGCGGATGTTTGAGCCCCTATCTCTATTTAATCTACCCCGCAGATATACCACCATTAAGAAATGAAGGCGATCTGTACATTTTATTTACCACCATAAAGAAATGAAGGCGATCTGTACATTTAATTTACCACCCTAAAGAAATGAAGGCGATCTGTACATTTAATTTACCTTCGACATAAGCCAGCTGATAGTTTGCCCTTCTAGCAACAAAACCATGCAAGTTAAAACGACAGCAGATAAAATAAGAAGTATCAATTGATACGAAGAAAAATTGAAAAATAAAACCAATAAGGATAAATGTAAGATGGTAACTGTGTAGAGGAAGAGCCTCTCAGATGTATATGTAGAAGGAGAGTGCTACTAAGAGGGTAAATTGGCGAATAAGCGAACACAGAAAATTCAATAATTTAAGGAGATGTGCTTTTATTTTTGTCACATAGGAACCAATTCGTTATATTTTATATGACAAAGAGAGTAACCTTAATTTTATTAAAGCTATTATAAAATGATTCAACTCATGGAGTATATTTAGGAAAAGCCATTTACATACAACTAACATAACTCAGTTAAAATTAAAATATTACGAAACATGAACAAGCATTGGAACTAATGGAGCTAAATTTATTAGAAACTTGCAAATTAACTCATTAAAGTGTGCTCCCAACTTTCTTATCATACCTATAAGATCTAAAAGCTTGATTATAATTTACCATTCTCATTAATTAATATATTTAATAGTGATGCAATAATATTAATGAGATAAAAAATAAAAATCCCAATCTTATTTTCATTTTCATTTTCCTTCGTATAAATTTAATCAGTGATATACATTTATCTTGCATCTACATCCAGTTGAGGCTTTTACCAGATAAGCAGTAAAAGTAGAGAAATAGGTAGATACAGTTTCTACAAACTTACTGCACATATTCCTAAGATAGATAAGGTGGATTCAAATATCCAACTAAAAACTGTGTAAACTGTAGTTTCCTAATGGATCTATATTCTATCTTGTCCTATTCACAGAAATCAGATAGCTAACGAGGATACGAATCTTCTCACGAAACCATCTCAACCAAAATTATATAAATGCCGCTTCTCTCGCTGCACCCACTCATTTTAATATTATCGGCAAATCAATTGTTTCTTATTTTTCTATGATAGAACTTCTAATATCATAGGCGTTCTCACCTTTGATAACCGACCTATTAAAGTCTAAATACCTGCTTTGGTTAAAATCAATAATAACTACCCTCTTCCCTAATTTCAAGAACAATATGCGTATCACCTCTGATCAAAAAAATAATAATTATAAATCTTAGCAAACAACAGCCTTTATTACTCTTTAGATTCATTTACCACTCCACCGAGCGAACTTCAGTCAAAGTTGGAGAACTTATCTTATAAATCCCTTATAGATGAAAAAATTCCCTTAGACTAAATAGCGAAGATATAAAAATACCTAAATATAAGAGGAACAATCTTTATCGACTCTCCAATCAAAGACGCGCATTCCTTACTAGAAAGGTCAATTTAATTACTGACGTCATAAAGATATCTTAAAAGGAATTCATCGTAAAAAATCATGTACTTCGCTCGCTTTTACTCTTCTCAATCAGACTAATGGGCAATCAATATCCTTTCTTTTATAGTGACTTTACTTCCTTAAATTTGCTCGGTTCAAATTGATTCAAAATATCTTTCTTTTCAAATGACATTCATGCTTACACAATTTGTACTCTTTCAGAGAAATAGTAGTGAAACTATTTGTATATCTAAGAGCCTCCTATAAAGGTAATTTTCAAACTAATTGCTCATATATTAATCATATTAGTGAACTTGGTACTGGTAAGTACATACCTTCACCAGGCATACAATGATAAGCGCATACAATCACCAGTCAAGTCCTTTTCCTCGGTTAAATAATCGCCGCCCAAATATACATTCTGACTGCAATCTCACATCCGATCATAATGGTTGGTGCCTTAAATATGAAGATAGTAATCACATTTAGTGCTAAACCTCAATTTCCTTAATCTATAGCACAGATTCTTCGCAACTTTTCATTACACATGCCACCTTCTTTTAAACTACTTCCTCATTTTGTAGCGATCATATCTGGTACAAGCAGTTTTCTACTTTATATCCTGCTACAATTGCAGTCAAAATACTTTACCATATACTCACACTCACCAACTTCTTTTTACACTCATCTAAATAGAGCACATTGCCAATAATCTATTCCGTGATCAGCGACAAACAAATCTCTACAGATTCCTTACTCTATAGATTAATTCAGTGGCTCTCTATCCATAATTCCTCTCCATAATTCATACAATTCTCAAATAGTACAAATCAGGACACTTCCTATACTCTTTATACCTCAAAATATTATTATAATAACTTCAATTTTACGTTGTGCTTAAATAAACTATTTCCACCATAAATTCAAGCCAAGCTTTACTGATACATGAATTACAGGAAAAATGTTAAATAACCTATAAACTAGCACTTTCGTTAATAGATCAACCACTCAGCTTATTGATAAGGGATAATCTATTGGAAATCCTCTATTTTCGACCAGTCTTTTAACTTTTACTTGAGTAAAAATGCCTCTGTTTAAGAGTAACAGTAATTCCTTCTTTATATTTCGCACTATGGATATTAAGGTATTGTTAACTCTCCTATAAAGAAAAAAACATTAACTTAAATTCTGTTCTCCTTTTCATATACAATCTTATTATGGTATCACTATTCCAATAATACCTCTTCTCGTTAATCACTTATTATCACCAGATGTTGATCTTTTCTGCCTGAAACTCGCTAGTATCACCTAAACTTAAAATAAGGAGGTCACAACCAAGATAATCGAAAAACTTTTGTACTTGCGAATTCAGTCGTTTCTTACTGACAAAAAATATCTTATACCTCATGAATAAGGATTCAGTCGAAATGTCCCTATCAAATCATAACCCTATTTGCTCACACACTTATTTCAGTTTTTCTTTATCTATCTAAAGCAGTGATTTATAAAAGTCCTGTTAAGATATTTGATAAAATACGAGTCCGTGGCATCAATAAACTGTTTCACGTCCAAATTGACAAATCGTCAACAATTATTAACCGCTGAAGGCATTATCAAGGTTCAGTCAGTTATCATGTTGCGAGTACTCGAATTGCCTGTTCGACGCACTCTTCACTTCTTAATTTATATTAATGAAATGCCATTTTGTACAATTTATTAAATTACTTCAGCTTAACGATGATAGATCTCTACATCTCTATGACGCATAGTGTAGGAAGACAACCTCAGAGGACCACCTTGAACTCCCACTTTTTCGAGCAGAGACCGCGTGGTCTCAAACAAACTCCTAAGGAAGGACAATAACGAAGATTCTCACGTGGAAGCTGGTGAGGTATCCCACCTTGGTTTGCCTAAATCAGACGATTCTCACCCCCCATCCCCATCCCAATGCCCAGCGGAAAAATTAATCCCCCGCTAGGCAATAGCCACCAAAGGACAGAATTGGCGCCAGACGAGCATCTTTTCAAATCCTTATCTGAAACAGAACTAATCTGTTCGCGCCAGAATTTCCCTTTAGACAGCAGGCGTGCCCGGAGGCCTTTTAGCTACTTGGCCGGCTGAGTATATATATTCAGGGTCCCTCGTTACTCGAGGGAGAGTACAGCTCACGGCCCTCGAAGATACGCCCCCCTTTCGTCTTGAGTCAACCACCTAAAAGGTGAGGGTCTCGTGGGTTAGATCACCACCGTGGACTTTTCAACATCTTCTATAGGCAAGTTCGTTAAGCGTTTTCTTCGAAGAGTTAGTGCGACATACTCATCTCACCCCATTCAGGAAAGTACGTCGCCCCGTCCGAGTGCACTCCCCCAAGCCTAATTGTATCTCCTTACTCCGCCCACGAGTAATTCATCTTGCTCCAACTTCACCTCCTTCTTTCTTGAGATAATCGACTCGTGCAATCCAAGTCTTGGTTCCATCACCACCTACCACTTCTCCGCGAAGCTAGTTCGCAAGTTAAAGAGCCTTCCGCCCATTTCTTTAAATCCTTCCCCTGTAGATAATTACCCGCTGTTCATAATTAGTTAATTACCAAGTCTCATTTTCGTTTCCCTATTGCATTAGTCCATGTCCGATCTATATATTGCAATTGCATATTACCTCAATCTTGACCCGTGTCTATATATATTTTGTGATAACCTTTTTTGGGGGGGAGTGGGTAATTAAATCATTTATTTTGGGGTAGTCTCTTTAAATAACCTTGAATGAATCCGGGCATTTTACAAACCCTTTAAGGCCAACCTCACGCACTCGCTTACGCCCCCTTTTGTTTGAGCCTCCCATTGAACAGGAGCGAGGCCTATCTCTCCACTTGTCATTCACGCGTGGCCTGTCAGCTTTTAGCCGCCTATTTATGCATGTACGGACCCACAGAGTATGTTGTACACCCATAATTCCTCAACACATAGCAACCTACGCTTAATACCACTGAAATGTCCAATAACATATCCCTCCTTACTGCTTACAGCCTATCGCTGAACATTCGTGAAACCACCCATATGACATCTTTCTTTAATATTCCAACCAAATTAACACATTTTTAATAAATACTAACCCAATTAACAGAGCCTACGCAACTAATCTCTTTGGTCTCCCCATCGACGACAAACTCAAGTTCCATTCCGACACGTAAATAGTGCGAGGATCTGGGCTCTTTGAAACTAATTTCTCATGCCTTAATTTCGACAACCATACTCTTCAAATTATACAATTCACTTCGCCTAAAATCACACATGGAATCAGCACCCGAAGTTCTAATAGTGCTTTAAATACACAGTTACTAGAACAAGGAATATTCAAACATGGCTACAAAAATATACTTTAATAGGACTAAAGTTTAGATATACATATAGGGCAAGTTAAATGGCAATGCAGTTAAATATTGACGGTTTACTGCTAAGATAATTAATACTATCAATTAAGTTTGAACCGAAGGATAATTAATCAAGTAATGATTCTAGAATTATGCAAGTTCTAGAGTAGAGGGGATCCTTGAGGTTCGACGCGGTAAAGGTGAAAGGAGCGTGGCGAAGAGGGGGTTAAATCTCTTTTACCTTGATGTGAGGCGAGTAGGACTAGGTAGGTAAGTTCGACCTCGAAATTTGGGCGTCTCACAAGACGCCCAATTCGGAAAACTAAAGTTGAGGGGGGGGGGGGGCTCTTATCTTTAAGAGTCAAACGGAGGGTGCTTCGTAGATGGCTTTTTCAATCCTTACAATCCGAAGACTTGGGGAGAAGTGTTGAAGTGCGCCTAAAACTATCTCCACGAACAACAATCAGTGACAACTAGCTCTTTCTTGTCTCTTCGACAATCACTCAATTCTTCTCTGGACGAGAATGTAGTCGATTCACTCTCGACTACCTTAGACGTTATGGTTAACGTACTAGACGGCGGCTTCAGACACAATCTACATGTGAATTTAGAGGTGTCGAATATATATCCCGAAATTATCTAGACGGGGAGAGAGATTCCTCGCTAACAGACTTCCTTAATTGCCTTAGGTCGCGATAAGGTTCCACAGTGCGAAGCCTCGATGCCCTCTTAATGGTCTTTCCATTGTGCTAATTTTCGCAGTTTATAGGGCAGACGAATTTAGAGCGATCAACGGCAAACTGGGGAAGTCAGGGAAGGGGGGAGATTCCTTTTCTCTCTCCTTATTCTTCCACAACATTCACCATATCAACGACTCAAAATTCCTTCGTGTATCTATCGTATTTGTAGTACAATCTTCCATCATTATTTACGCAACTTGATTCATTCTTTATATTTGTAAGTCCTGTTAAACATATTATACAGCTGAATTAAAACAAAATATGGACTTTCATTATTGCTTGTTTTGTATCATCAATGAGTTAATTACATCCAAGATATTTGAAAATATGTTGGTTGCTAAAATTATGAAATTTGAAGAAAGAATTGAACTTTATACAGTTTAGTAGAAATAGGGGGTGGTAGCAGTTATTGTATGATTGCAATCATATTCATCTCTGTTTTTGGCCTATTTAATTACACTAATTTTCGTTTAAGGTTCGCTAACCTTCACAGTCGGCATTTAGTTTTTGAACATTTTTCTATGGTTAATTCTTGAGCAGCAAATAGAGAAGAAATGTTATGGAGATAAGTTCAATAAATATATGTTTGGCCATAAAGTCCTGACTCACTTAGAAAGCAGATAAGAAAACAACAAAATTTTATGGACCAACACCACATTAGGTTAGGTTAACCGTTCTAATTCGACTAGATCTGGTTACGTTAGCATTATTCCTTTGACTACATTAGGTTAGGTTAACCATACTCTTTCGAAGAACCACCCTCCGTACGATGTTGTTCCTTGTTGCTCCTGCGCAGTTTTTTTCTTCTTGTGTTACCAATACCTGACAGAAATGAGTGTAAGAAAGTGGAATTAAGTTTTAAATCGCAACAGTGACAACCAAAAACTTCCTACAAAAGTTACTGTTAAGGAAATTTGCGATACTGAAGGAGAATGCACAGTCAGTCAGGTGAAGGTCTCGAGGTGGTACAAACATTTTAACTCGGGATTTTATCTGAGTGACGTGACTATTGCATATTCCCCTCGATGACAATTCCCTCCGCGACTACTGATTTAACACCTTTGATCGAGTAAAGGACGCATTTTTTTTATTCAAAGCCAGCTGACTAGTATCTGGGACGGATTAGGATGTTGGCTGATGGAATTTATTTGGTTTTCTCTCTGCTTCTTAAGTTAGACAGGATTTTCTGGCCAACAATATAATAACAAGGAATACAAGATAAATCGCTTTCTTTGTTGTTCATCCGTTGCTCTCCCCTCTTCCTTTATCATTGCAAAATCTACGAATGTTATATTTTCCGCACATCCTATAAATCAATGAGAAACTTTTTTTCAAATAGGTCCACTCGAAATTTGATTATAGTAAACCCAAACTATCTGTCTAAAAGAATTTTATTATCAACGAAAACTTTATAAATAATTTTAATATATTCTTAAACTTTAAATATTAACTCAGTAATTTAAAGTGGAAAAAATAAGCAAGAAAGCAAAAGGAGTTGGGAGTGAAAGAAGAGAAGAGAGAGTTATAGGCTTCTTACATTTTGGAGTTTCATCATCATTACCGATGAAATGTGTTGATATTCATTCATATTAATACTATAATTACTTCATATAATTCTTCAATACGTGGTCTAGTTCAAAAAATTAAAACAATGATAATTTCGTACCTAAATATGATTTGGTAACTTCCTATTGAATAAATATCACCCGCTTAAATAACGGTGGATGGAACAAAGACAGAAGGATCTGTTAATCTGCTTCGTTTCAGAAGCCGGTTGAATCAACATATAAAATACAAAAGGCAATAAGGCAGATATTTTTAATAAACAGTTTGAAATAATGGTATTTCATAACCAATTTCTTTCTGAAATATGAATATATGCGTGCCTATCCCATAGAGGGGCTAGCATAAAACAAATAATTCCTAGATGACAAGACTCGCTGCCATTAAGCGATCGTTATTGCTATGCCTAGAGAGATGCTTTATTGCTAAGAATCACGATAGAGTGGAATATCCTTTTGAGTAAGCAAAGAGGAATGAAGATAGATAGTTTTCATTTTCCTTCACGTCCCACTAATGAGGTGTAAAAATATAGGTTAAACAAACAGAGAAAGATAGATATAACGTAGTATATTATGGACATTGGTATTGTTACTTACTAGACAAGATGGCGAATTTTTTCAAAAATATTTTTAATATTTCGTTTGATGAAAGAGAATTATGGCAAGATAATATAAATACTATTGATAATGTGAAATCTGGTAAACTAATTATGACTTCTTTTTTTATTATTATTATTTTAGGAGCCCAATAACGACAGCTTACTTGGGGCATAAGTCGCTATACTATATTAAAAAACACAACAAATAACAATATATAAATAACAATGAGAAAAAAGCAAAAGAACAAAGACAACAAGGAAGCGCAGTTCGGCTTTAGGGGTAGGCCCGCCTTTCCCCCGCGCAGGAACATGCGACTCACAACAGACAGTCAAATAAAGTAAGGAGGCCAGCCGCCTGAAAAGAGTCGTAAAGTCCATAAGTTAGTGTGCACAAACCCGTACCGAGTACAAGGGACACCCGTTTTCGATCCTGCTCGTCCTAAATCTGGACAGGTAAAGTGCGCGAAGATCACCCAGACTGGGACATTCAACAAGAATGTGCTGAACAGTCTGGAGGTCAACGCAGTCATCACAATATGGTGCAGGCGAGTGCTCGAACAGAATTCGGTACGTCTTGCGAGTGTGTCCAATTCTAAGACGAGAGAAAGCAACCAAAAGCCGTTGCGGTATTTGGGGTAGGTCCATAGGATCAGTCACGGGGCGATAGCACGCAACTTTAAGTTCCCCTCTAACGTCTTCAATCTTCTTTGCCAAGCAGCCCGGAGAGCTCCCAGTATTTCTCCCATGTAATGGGTCTGAGAAAGAGTGAAACGCAAGTCTGGTCACCCAGTCCTCACGGATTCTTTGGTCCCCTCAGTGGCGTGCTCATTCCCCGCAATTGCCACATGTCAAAGAACCCAGCAGTAGATAATCTCGACATCCACCCGGCTTGCCAAAACCGTGGCGTCACGGATATCACAAACCAGGGGATGCGGAGATTCCAATGCCCCGAGAGCCCTCAGGGCGCTTTGTGAGTCACTATAGATCACAATCCAGTCTCCAAACCAGGCACGTCGCGTAATCTCCCGTACCGAGTTGTGTATTGCCACCAGCTCGGCCGTGAAGACAGACGCAGCGCCTGGCAGAGCCCCGCTGACTTCAAACAGAGGGGATACGGCGTGGAAGCCGACCCTCTTTTCAGACTTGGAGCCATCCGTATACACTGGAACTGTTCCAGCGTGACACGAGGTGTGCTCCAAAAAGGTCGAACACAATACTTCCGTTGCTGTACAAGCTTTGGGAGCAGAGGTGTGGCGACAAATAGCCAAATGTGGTACCTTCCAGGGTGGCATCATGGGCAGAACCAGGGGGGCCACCGGCCCGAGAGCTATACCTAGCTTTTGAATGAGTTTCCTGGCCCTATACCCAAAGGGCTTAAGGTATGACTGGCGTCTCTCGGTGGCATAGGCACCGTCGAGATCAGCTGCGGATGCAATGAGAGTTGTTTACGACTGAGAGAGGCGCCGGGCTCGCGCGTACAGGCGAGTGATGCACTGTACGCGGCATAGGGCGAGTGACATCTCCTCAGCATCGACCAACAGGCTCTCAATGGGGGAAGTGCGGAAGGCACCAGTCGCAAGGCGAAGGCCGGGGTGGTGGATCGAGTCCACCTTCCGCAATAAACGCTTGGCTGTGGATGCATAAAACTCGTAGCCGTAGACAAGCTTTGAACGAACAAAGGATCGATAAAAAAGTAAGGCAGTAGCCCTATCAGCGACCCAAGCGCAAAACGTCACGGAACGGAGAATATCCATGGCGTGGGTACAAGAGACCCTAAGGCTGCGAATATGAGCCTCCTAGGTGAGTCGTCTGTCAAATACAAGACCAAGGAAACAGCGCCATTTAACCCCTTCCAGGCGCAAATGACCTCAAGCATCCCTTCACTCTTCTCAACTGAAAGGCTTCAACCCAGAAATGAAATCACGTGATAATTTGACGGTGAATTTCCTAATTTCCTTTTGTTTGCATCACACAGATGCGAAGAAAATACTGGTTGAATATAGGGGACGAAAAATCGGTAGAAGCAAGCAAAAGAAAAGAGGTTATTAAATTATTTAATACTTCTAAATTGATAATGAATCGACCCAAAAAGTTGACCAAAGAGATGAAAGACAACTGGGAAAGCTAGGAAAAGTGAAAGCATGTAAGAATTGGAATTAGGTGAAAGCGATGACGTGAAGTGAGTAGAGAGAGTCAGTTGCAACATACTACCGCCACCTTATTTACGTAATAGGAATGAAGACGTTTTTTATGCAATAAAACAAGTGGCATTAAATACAATAAGAATATTCTTTCATTATTCCTGTATTCTCATTCATTGTCAAATTATATATTTTACTACTCATTGGAGCTTGGGTACGCGCAGCTCCACCACTCTCTTTCCCTTACCATATTTTAGCACACACAATACATCATTCTCTCGTACCAATACTAGCCAAAGGGGTCTCTTAAGCTAGAAACCCTTGACATGGAACAGTTGGCTGTCCCTCAGGCACGAAAGGGTCACTCCTCTCCAGTTATTGGAGAAATACAGAAATACCTTTGTCCTTGCACTCCCAGGCCCAAAGAGGACAGGACTTTGGTACCCTCAGGCTGGCTACGATTTTCATTCTTATCTGTATTTCAATTTCGTCATCCGGTCGGGGAAATCTCTACCACGAAGAAAATGGATATGTGTCGTTATTAACTAAATAATAGCGAGGGAAAATTATTTTTAACGACAGGTGTACCATGTGATAGAATTGCCTAAGGCGGCCGCGCCTTGCTTTTATCACATATTAAAACTCATACTTCCCAGGTGCATCCTGCGAGAGAGAGAATACTGGCCTTCTTATCGCCCATCATTCCGAATATTATCTTCCGCCGCTTCAAGTTTAATCAAGGAGGTTCAATTCCCCGTTTGCTTCCAGGCGTCGATCTGGCCAGATTGAATTATGCTTATGGAAAGATAAGATTTTTCCAAGCGCTACCGGGACATTCCATGGAAGTCCCCCATTGTCCCTTACCCCGAGGGGCTGGCTCCGGCTATTTATGCGATTGAATTTCGCGTTTGAATCAGATCCCGATTATCTTTGCGAGGCATCACGCCGATCCGGTCTCCCTTGTGCAGCTAGGAACTCTACTTCGAGAACCCCCTTATTGTCCAAGGACATTATCCTTGAGGGCCAAGGTTCGTGCCCCTTGAGATGCCAAGTCAACAGGGCCCCCCTGTTGTCCAATTGTTTAGAAGAGAACAACTTTAGAACAGTCATTGTTCTTCGAGCCCGTTCGACAAGAAACAGTTCTGGCTCCCCTGATATCACGTCAGTGGTAATTTAATTCCCCCCTTTTAACGTTCTTCAAGAGTACGCTTGGTTACACCAATAACCTCAATTGTTCATGCAGAACATCTCCAGTATCCTGTCTCAAGGATCGCTCTTAGTTCCGAAGCCCCACTTCACTCTCACTCCTCGAAGTCAGTCTTTTCTTCCTCGTTGAGGACAACCCCCCTAAAAACCCCTTCTCCTGGAAAAGAAATAGCCAGTCGGAACGAAGCCATTCCTTCAAATCGTCTTCCTTTGCACGACGACCTTATAAATACGTAAGCTACGAATTGCATGTAACTATTTAACTTTGCGCCAACGTAACTTCATGCTTTAACACAGATTTAGCCGCCCCTTTCCCTTCTTGTTTGTTTTGTCATTTTAAATCCCTCTAAATCTTAATCCTTCGCTTAGTCAAATTTATGCCATGACGTTTTTCATTTCATGTGTATCTCCCATTTTAATCCCTGGCCATGTGAATATTTTCCATGTGTTGTTTTGATTAGATCAATTAATAAAATTCTATTTTATTAATGCTTGCAATATTATTTATCCTTGGGCTCCGTTCCCCTTCTTAAGTATATTGAAGATTAATGAGCTCTCTCCAGTCCTATTTATTAACGTAGAGTCATTCTTGGCCATCTTATTAAACCCTGCACTCGAATATAGAATAATCCCCACAAAGAATAGATATATAGTATATCGCCACGTGCCTTTTCTACGAAAAACCGTTTATGGACCAATTTGTGCTCGATGTGCTAAATAAGATCGAACCAGAGAGCTACAAATGATGCGTATCCCTGATTATTGTCAGACGTTTTATTATCAGTTAAATTTTGAATTATTAAATACAGTTAAAGTTACAATAGTTAAATACTAACAGTTTTATTCCCAACCATTAAATATCAACAGTTAAATTTTCAACCGTTTTATAACATTAGTAAAATTTCCAACAGTTCGATTTTAAAACATGAAAATACCAACAGTTGAATTTGAAAAAGTTAAATTCCTGACACAAATTTCTTTTTATGGATGATTCCATTTATAAAATTTAAAGAATAAACACGCCCAGGCAAATACAATGACTCAAAATTAAACTTGTAGCATGATATTTATCGTTATTCATTTTCTACGAGCATAATTTTGGGTTACTAAGGGTATCTTTATTAATGAAAGTAATTTTAAATGTGTTACAGACATAAATAGGGGGCTGAAAACACCGCATCGGAACTATGATCCAATATTTCATAAATAAAGCCTCGTCGTCATGTGTATGGCCTATTTTCATTATAACCAGAAATTGACAATTTGAATACGTTCCTAAGCCAACTCAATAATCTCGATCCCTTCAAAATTTTATTTAAATTTGCAATTAAAATCACTCTCCTTTTCTTCCATCAGCCCATTTACTTGATATACATAGTGTCCGACTCTTGTTTTTTGTTTTGTTTGTATAGGTTTATTGTGCAATAGTGTATATTTATACATGATATAATACAAATACAATAATAATATGAAATAATAATATATAAATACACATAATATAAGCGTACACATTACACAAAGCAGGGAGCTCGCCAGTGTTGGCGTGCAGGAAGACGCGGCGGACCGTCCCACGCGTGTCTTGTCTGCTGCAAGTGGGTGGTGGCGGTCCTCACCACCCGTCGCCCATCTGGGCGCGGGCCGCGATCAGCGCGGAGGGGGTGCTGTTTTCAGCACTTCCAGCAGCTTGTTTGTTGGGGTGTGGCAGACCACTTAGGCGTCTTTTACAGGGAGAGGGGCTGGTTCTGGCCTGAGGTGGGCGGTGGCTGGGCAGGAGAGAAAGTAGTGCACTAGTGGGCGCCGGGAGCGCCGCCGCAGTGTTCGCAAATCTCTCCCACAAAGTCGGCGTGCAGCTCTTCCCGCGTGGAGTTGCCTAGCCTCACACGCTGTAGCATCACGCCGTTCACTCTGGGCTGCTGGAAGGATGCGTTCAGTGGGCTATAGGCCGTGGCTGCAGCATACCACGCCGCTTGCCTCTTAGTTGCTTCCCATTCTTGGTGCTGCTAGTGGGCGTTGTGGGCGGCCCTGCGTTTGGCCTGCACTTTGAGCTGCTGCAGGCTACGGCGCACGATCTAGGTGATGGTAGGGCCGTGGTCGGCTCGCTTGGCAGCCTCGTCGGCAGCCTCTTTGCCGCGCACGCCAACGTGGCTGGGAATCTAGTTGAGCCGGACACGCCTGCCCTGAGCTGCCAGGTCCTTCAGGGTGCACACGATGGTGGTGGTGAGGTGGATGTTGTTCCTGGTGTGGGCACGGGCATGGGCGTGCTGCAGCGCCTGCAGTCCCGACCGAAAGTCCGTGTGTATCACCACAGTTACCTTCCGGCAGAGCAGAGCATGCTGAGGGCGTGCAGGATTGCTACTAGCTCCGTGTGGAGGGTGAAGTAGTGGTCTGATGTCCTCCACCCCTGGGTCAGGCCGCTCTTGACGAAGGCGGCGCCGGACCTCCCGCTGTCAGGGTCGACGGAGCCCTCTGTGAAGTATACTGCGCTGCCTGCCTCCGTGACATCTGACATGGCTCTGAGGGCGTGCTGGTGCAGCTCCTCGGTGAGGCAGTGCGCTTTACTGGTGGGCAGCTGTGTGGCGGTGAAGTCGGTGGCGGGGTGGTTTCCACGGTCGTGGTGGTACGTAGCATGGTTGGAGGTGTCAGGGTCCGGCCACAGCCAGATCCCTGCCTAATTGAGGGTGTTGGCACTCGATGCCATGCGCCACGGCCATTCGGAGTCTCCTCTGTGCAACACCCTCCACGTCGTGCTGGAGCACTCTGGCACCCCCACAGGCCACGAAGCATTCCACCTTGGCGCTGAGGGGCACCAGACTGGCCTCGCTCTGCATGGCACAGGCACTGCACCACCTCGGTGCCCCCAACATGGTCCTCATGGCGGTGTTTTGCACCACCTTCAGGCACTGTTGCTGCTGCCGGGGTAGCGCTACAAGGACCGATGCCCTGTAGTCCACTAGGGAGCGCACTATCGGCTGGTAGTAGAGGCAGAGGACGGGGAAGGTTGTACCAGCGCTCGGCTGCGTCATGGCCCTCACAGGTGCTTCATCACAGGTGCGTCACATGCTGCGTGAAAAACAGCCGCCTGTCCACCCACACTCTGAGGTACTGGTAGGAGTCGGTCCAGCCAGCCCGATTCCTTGGACGCGCAGCTGCTGGCCAGCAGGTGTGGAAGTCTTAATGGCCATGGCCTGGGACTTTTCTGCCGAGATCTTGAGCCCCAGCTCTTCGCACATGGCAGTGATGAGGTGCAGCGCTTCTTGAGCCCGTGCAAGCTTGTCGCCTCGCCCGGTGACGACGAGGTCCAGGTCGTCGGCGTAGCTGAGAAGGATGGTTTCTTCACGATAGGGGAGCGCCACCAGCTACTCCATCAGCACATTGAAGAAGAACGGGCTGAGATTGCCGCCCTGATGCGTCCCGTTCTCGAAGGTAAGGTAGGGAAACTTGCGACCCTGGAACTTCACACGGGTTCGGCGCTGGTGAAGGTAGTCCTGGAGCCAGCCCAGCAGTCTCCCTCTGATGCCCTTTCTCACAAGGGCGGCTAGTATGGCGCGAGGGCTAGCCAGCTCGAAAGCCTTCTCGAGGTCAAGGAAGACTACGATGGTGGGCTGGTTTTTGGCGTAAACCAGGAGGATGATGAGGCAGTCGGCCGTACTCACTCCCTTGGTGTAGCCGAACACGTGGTGGTAAAGGCTCCCCACGCTCCACTCCTCTCCGCTGTTTTTCCAGTGCAGCTTAGGAGGAAGATTGGCCTGAAGGTGGTGTGATCCTTCGGCTTGGGGATGGGCTGGATGTCGGCGTCCTTCTACGAGGGCGGCAGACGGCCTGCTAGCCACCACACGTTCAGAAGGGCTAGCAGCGCGGCGTTCTCGGTGGGCCCAGCGTGCGCCAGCATGGAGTACCGCACTCCGTCGGCCCCCACCGCTGTGTCACGCTCATGCTTGGCCCTGGCCAGTTCCTCTAGCGTTAAAGGCCGATCCGTCGTGTGCGGCTGGCCTCGTGCCTCCCTGACCTCTTCGTCACGCTGTGGACGTAGCTGCAGGAGGTGGTGGGTGTGGGGAGGGAGCTGCTCGCTGTAACCCCTCGCTGTGAAGCAGTTTGTCTGTCTGACTCTTTCTAGTTTACTCCATTTTACTCATTCAAACGATTAAATACCGTTTTAGTCTAATGGTAGTGACACATTATAAAAAAATCAGATTTGTCAACTATCTTCCCCTGTGCGTACAGCGTATATGATCCTAAATTCATCGAGAGGAAGATTACTAATATTCATAACATCTTTTATTGCCTCTATTTTACTGCACCTTTTATTTACAAGATGCATTTTCAATGAAAAACCTCCATTTTATCTTAACTCAAAAACTATGACTAATGGAATGAACCCCTCACATCATAATAGGAATTACCTTCAACTGGGCTACATTGTTATATCACATCCTTTTAAAGAAGAACTAATTTTGATTAAGCCCCTCCTGCCCTAATACAGTAGAAGCGTAGATAATTACATGTAAATATTTTGATCTAATATACATATTACAAAATGAACAGTGCCTATTTCAGAAGGACCACGAACGGAAATATTCTGCACGCACATAAAACTAATCAATGAGGTCATTAGATCGATTCTCACATACTAAATAGTAATGCTGCCATTATTAAGAAGAGGCAGCCTTATTAAAGATTTTCTGCATTGTCATTGAATATTTGGCTCTTTCTATTTATCATTATTTTTTGTGTTGTTGCTGCCATTTTTCTTTTCTTATTCTGTATATCAAGTTTTTCAGTTTCTATAGCTGAAGAATGGGGGGTCATGTCCCAAAGCTATTTCTGCACTTGTGCGAAGACACCTATAAATATGCGGTTTATCCGGGATTAAACTACCAGGCAATGGCTTCGCTACTAAGATTAAAATTTAAAATCTAAAAAAAGCAGCCATGGTTAAACTATAGTTAAATTTTTATAAATTTTATGAACTTCGCTAATTATAATAATTTTAAAAAGGAACGCTTAAACTAAATTTCCTCCCTTTCAAAATATCGCGTTGTAAAATATAAAGTTATAGAGAAGATATATAAAAATAAATTTTCTGAACTTTACTATTTGTGAAGTTATTAGAAATGACTTCGATAAAAAAACATAAGTCAGAACAAAACTAAAATGAAATTATTATTCAAATACTCAAAAACCCCCTTAAATTATAGAGTTTATGATGATGATAAGCAGCTAATGAGTGTAAAGGACTCCTTTGAGAGGCGAACTTAAGAAATTTAAATTGCGCATTCAAACTTCCATAAAATTAGCATTTTGCCTAAAAAACAAATCGTTATCATATTATACCAGAGAGAAGCCCACCTGATCACAATCTTTGCCTTGAAAATTGAAAGTAAATAAGGGCCTAGAGTCATTTTGCAGTCACTATAGGCTTGCTGGCCAAGTTTTTACCATTTAATATTCTACATTAGAACTACAAATTAAATAGTATCTTAACAGTAAAATCAATTTAAAAATCTTGAGGTAAGGAGAAATTAGTTAAACTTTAAAAAAGTGTTTAAGCAATGGTGAGCCAAGTTCAAATGACTCACTATCGTTACGACTGTCATCTACTCGTAATCTTAAATATCAAACGGTAGCTGGATTCTTTTATTTAAAATTTGTTCAACGTAATAAGTTTAAATTACATTAATAAGATGGTCCAACTATTTTCTCGTTAGGGGCTCAATCCTGCGCAGAAGGATTTTCTTATTCAATAATGGATGAATAATGAATTTTTGGATAAATTCAGTCTCATCGAAGTTATCTAGAATGGATAAACATTATTACAGACGCAAATGGTAGAGCCACTGTGTTATTATAAAAGCATCTCTAAGGAATAAAAATCAGACTATGAAAGATTTGGCCAAAGATGAGAAATTAGCTACGTTAAAGTTGACATTCTCTCATAAAATTTTAAATGATTTGCAGAAATCTATAGCATATTGCCGCTAAATACGGGATTGTATTTTATTTACAGAGTTTGAAGACAGTAGGCATTTGCCCGGATCACCGAAGGTTTTAAATGGTTTTGATGATTGCTATAAATATTCTTAAGTATTATTTTTAGATTTGGAACCTACATTTTTTAAAGTAAAATTTAATTCTAAATATTAAAGCGCCAGAAATTTTGCAATCTTAAATAAGGTGCAGCTTATTGGGATCCTTTAAGACCATATAAACTGCCCCATTATTTTATGAAAATGATCTCCACGTTTAGAGATTTTAAGTCATTTTTATCATCTTTATGATCATTCCCTACTAATAAATTGCCGATGTTTCTTTAAGCCAAACCAAAAAGATTTGGGGTTGTGAGGGGAGATAAATATATGGATTATAGGGATATTTATAGAAGACTTTAAAAATCTACTATTGGGAACCGGTAGATATACATATACTCGATTAAAACTTTTGAACGAAATGGTATTGTGGTATACACCTTTTTCACTTGAGTGATTTAAAGAACATGTGCAAAATGAATTTGAGCATTTCATTATTATTTACTTATGCTTGTTAGAAGAGAGAGAGGTTGTAGGTGTTTGTCAGAGGAATCAGTATAGGGTAGAGAAGCAGATGTAAATAATGAAATGAAGATGTTTAATTTTTAAAAAATCTTCTACTAGTAATATATATTCTATACTACTTTTAATTATCCAATATTAATTTAGTGACTAGTTCTCTCTTTCGCTCTCTCTATATATATTATAGAGGGTGGGACGTAGGAACTTCTTAATTTGAAAGAAAGGAGGCGTGGTTAAGATGGTCATAGTGGAGTAAAGAAGAGCTCATTGGAAGCGTATGGATAGTTAGTTTGTCTCCACACTTGGTTACTCATAAATATGCTGTGATCGAGGGAACACGGCACTTTTGCCGTAGAGGCGTATTTTTCTAACGGCCACACTATCATCACGGTGCAATGCGCCTTTCGTCGCCACTTCGAAATTGTCCCGCGACGCCGTCTTCCTTAACGTAAATCGATTTTATTGCGGGTGGATGCCTTCAAGGAAACGGGCAATGTGTCTCAAGGAAAGAAAGAACCTAAGAGGACCTTTACAGCAATTGAAAATGTCGAACGAGTTACTTAGTCTATGCTGCAGGCTCCCAAGCGTTCTGCTCCTGAAAATGCAGTTGCCCTTGGCATGTCGGGACATTCTCTTCGTCAAATTCTTCCCGATGAACTTGAACTCCATCTTCACCCATACAAAATGATTGTGGTCAAAAATCTGACGGAATGTGGTTATGTAACCTGACAAACATAATGTGAGCAGCTGAATGACACCTTACCAAAAGACGAGATTGTGTTCTTCTTCTCTGGCGAGGCACATTTTCACATTAGTTTTTGGTTAACAAACAGAATATGCGGTACTAGAATGAAAAAAATCACAAAAAACTTCATGAGAGGCCCCTTCATTCGGTTCGTGTTACGGTATGGTGTGAAATTTCAAGACTAGGGATTATTAGCCCTTACCTTTTTCAAGAAAACGGTCCTCATTTAATCGTGAATTCAAACCGTTATTTGACAATGGTCCAGGAGGTTATTTTGCATACTCTAGAAAAAATGGAACTGGACAATGTGTGGATTCAGCAAGACGGAGCCACAGCCCACACCGCTAGAATTTTAATGACTATTGAGAAAAGAAGTCCCAGGTGACTGATCTCCTTGAGAGAGGACGTAAACAGGCTTGTGTGCCTGCCTGATTTAACCCTCAGTGATTGTTTCCTATGGAGTTATCTAAGATCCTTGTTTTGTAACGATCGTTCACTGACCATCGCTGACCTAAGGAATAACATTGGAACCGAAATGGCCAATATACTGCTCGACATGATTGAAAGAGTGAACCAAAACTTCCGAATTCGTCTGAATCAGTTTATTAACAATGGAAACCGACATTTAAATGATATTTTTTTTTAAAACTGTTAAATTCAATCTTCTATGCTATGTGACAAGAAAAAATAAAAATCAAGAGTTTTAAAACGTGTACGGTTTTTTGATATTTATCTCATTTAAAAAAAATAAGTTTCCACGCCCCACCCTATATATATATATATATATATATATATATATATATATATATATATATGTATATATATATATATATATATATATATTTAGGATAAATAAGCAAGCTAAATTTAGGAAGTTCATTACTTTATAATAACTTCTTGGTACTGACGTTTCGGGTAGGAACCATTCTCAAGGATGTGAGATTATAAATATATACAAACCTAAGAATTTTTTAGATAAGTTATCAGATATTTATAAATAAGCTATATGGGAAATGGGAAGAAGCAGAGGTGGTAATATTCAAATTATAAAAATGCAGGGCTTTTAACTATTAGGTAATAGGAAATATGTTTTTGTTTTAAATAAAACTGAGATTAATTAGTTATGGGTGTCTTCATTGTAAAAAGGGGGAGATAATACAAATATTTGAAAGATAGGGGTTGTTTTGGGGGGAGTGGATTTGGCGTGTGTAATTCGTGAATGGTTATATTTGTAGTAAAAGTGTAAATGAGCTTGTGTCAGAGTTTAGAGTGGGGTTTTTAAATCTAATATAAAGAGATTCCAGTGTACGTAGTTGGTTTTCGTTGTTTGCTGTGTCTTTAATTAAAAAATTATTTAAGTTTGGCTTATGGCATAGATATCTGTTTTCGTAGTGTATTAGGATAGAGAAGAAGTCGGGAGTAGTAAGTGGGGCTCTAGTTCTATTGCTGATGCCTAAATGTGCGCAAATACTGGTATGTAGTGTGTGCTGTGTCGATCCTAAATACACCTCGGAATTACATCTCGAGCAGTTGAATTCATATATGATAGAGGATCGAAGCAGCGTTGGTACTTTGTCTTTAATGTTGAAAAGATGTTGTACATTGTGAGTGTTTTGAAAATTTGTATAAAATGTTTTGCAGGAAATGAATTCTTAATAAATGATGAGAGTTTGGCCCAGAGAAATGAATTGAGGGGTCCTATATATGGGAGAGGTACAAAAACCTTTTCTTTAGGGGCGTTGTATGAGGGATCTTTCGGAGTAAATATTTTATTGATAAAATTTTGAAGAGTTTAGTCGTATAAGAAGGAAGGATATCCGTTTTGTTGGAAATAGTTAGTGAGGAAAGCGATCTCGTTGTGGAAATTGAGGTATATACAAGGTGCCCCAGAAAAAAGTTAACCGTACTTTTAATTAGTATAACTCAAAATCTATTAGAGATTTTCGAG
Source organism: Ceratothoa steindachneri (assembly GCA_963969495.1). Classification (NCBI taxonomy): domain Eukaryota; kingdom Metazoa; phylum Arthropoda; class Malacostraca; order Isopoda; family Cymothoidae; genus Ceratothoa; species Ceratothoa steindachneri. The sequence continues at coordinate 107,815,236 of OZ018319.1, forward strand.
TCTTGCAAAACAAACCAAATTTACCAACTATGTATTTATCTGTCGATTCTAGAAAATTCATTAAATCCCTTTTATGATATTGATACACTAATGGGTTTAATGGAGGCTATCAAAATTATGTTTGCGCAAGCAAGTAAAATAATGAAGCTTTGAAGGTTAAAAATCAACAAATATATTTAAATCCATTTTTAACAAAAATACCTCTTTATATGAGTAGTATAAATTCAATTTTACTTTTCTAAGCACCGAGTTCTTCCACTTGTCCTCCATTTCTTTCCAAGCATAGTTGCGCCTTTGAAGGCATTGATTGAACAACTTTTTTGATTAACTTGTGATTTTCCTTAAGTCTATTGACTTCACGTGTGAAACTAAGTGTTAATGGTTGATGCTTTGTGGTGGAGTAGAATACACTTTATCCTTTAGATATCTCCATAAGAAATAATCGCACGGTGTTAAGTCAGGGGATCTTGGGGGCCATTCACTTGCATGATTTAGCGCGACAATGCGGTTGTCAAACGTTTCTCTTAGTTTTGTTCTTACAGCAATCTGTCTATCAGCTAGTGCGCCGTCCTGAATCCACTAAAGTCTATTGAATTGATTGCTGTAAGCCTGGCGGAGGTTCCGGAAAGATTGTTTCGTTAATCATTCTCAAGGAGGCAGCACCATTCAAGTTATTCTCGTAAAACAATGGGCTGACAAGATAGCCATTCCAGCATATTCCGATCCACAGAGACACTCTCTGCTGACAAATACGTGTGTCAAGGTTGAAAGCTGTGGGGTGGGGGGGGGGGAGTCAGCGGCGTATATTGCCGAATGTTATGGCTGTTTACCTTTCCATTCATAAAAAGGGCTTCCTCGTCACTAATTACAATGTTTTTCAAGAAAAGAGCAAGTTTATAGAGAAGTCATTCGACAAATTGTTTACGACGAGGAAAATCAATTTCAAGAAGCTGGTGTCTTGCATGCATCTTATAGGGATGCCATTTTAAATCATGTTTAATAATGCGGTTAAATGATGACTTTGACAATTGTAACCCATTCTTTCTAACTGATACATGTGAATTTTGAAGAAGCGTCATCTAAACATTTCCACGTGTTTCCTTTGTTCTTATGGTTCTCATACGACCCGAACGACCTTTATTTAGATTTAAACTTGTTCCTTCATGTTGGTATTTGCGAACATTTTTCCGAATTGTGGGCTTGCTTGGTGGGTGCCTACCTGGAAAACGTTGTTCAAATCAATCTTGTACTTGTTTAATACTGCCAGTCTTAATAAGGTTTGTGACTACAAATACGCGTTGATCTTTTGCTAACGCCATGATTAAAAAGGTTCTATTGAAGTAAACTTTTACACAGAAACGCTTAAATTTGCTTAGTAAGCAATAATGACCAGACCATACCGCAGCGTGGCTAAAAAAAACACTGTAAAATGGCCTAGGCTTTGCTTGAAGAATCGTACAGTGACCCTAGGCTACCTAGGCTCCCTACGCTTCTCTTGAAAGTGCACGGTTGCTTAGCCTCCCTGGGCTTCGTTTCATAATTTTACTTCCTTGCGCAAACATATGTTTGATAGCCTTCGCTAAATGCATTAGTGTATTAATATCATAAAAGAGAATTCAATGAAATTTCCTTAATCGACAGATTAATAGTTGTTAAATAAAACATTTTTTGCAGTACCCCAAAATCTTGAATAGTTTTTGAGTTATACTAATTTAAATTACGGTTAACTTTTTTTCTCGGACACCCGGTATATATATATATATATATATATATATATATATATATATATATATATATATATATATATATATATATATATATATATATATATATATATATATATATATATATATATATCAGTCGATTCTCGGACTTTGACGAATGTGTTGGGGCAAAATTTTCTGCAGGTGAGCATTTAATTTTTGTAATATTTAGGATGTAACTTTTGATGGATCTTGTGTAAGGTGTAGCTCCTCAATTTTTATCATATTTAATGATTTTTTTCTGATTCTTTAGTTATCATTTGATCAATTTATATGAAATATATCGCATGCAGCATAATATACTTTGGAAATGAGTTATTGATAATTTTCATGAAAAATGTGGATGAGGGAGGATTCGTCCAGTTTTGTCCGGGTCCTCCTGATACTAATAACATTAAAATATGTATGCTTTGCATTACATATAGATAAAAGTAAATGCTATTGCACTAAGTTTCTATATTTATAATAGCCTATGTAATATATGTTTTTTCTCTTTAGATGAAGAAGAATTCTCTGATGAATTTGAAAGCTCTACAGTCGTGAACCAGTTTGTTGAATAATCACCTTGGAAAGATGATTTTGTCTTGATTGAGTTAGAGACAAAGAACAAATTCAAGGTTTGATATGTAGGCAAACGGCAAAGTAATGTAGCATATCTACAACTATCTTAAAACTGTGGCACAGGAAACACATTCATATATCCTGATATTCGGGACGAGTCTGTGGTAAAGCAGCGACATCGTCATCTTAAATTACTTAATAATATAATCCCTTCATGGAAAAAGCTAGCCCATCTCCTTCTTTCACTATATAATCGGGGCGCACTTCTTTTTTACATCTGTCGCAAATCTTTACTTTTAAAATTAGGTTACGATCTATAGAAAAGTCTATTAAATTAAGCGAAGAATTAACAAAAGACGGATTAAAGTCGAACAAACTGGGTTCGTAAGAATTGCGCTTTTAAACTGCTTGGATATGGGTTTCTAATGTTTGAAATGAGGTTGAATTAAGGGTTGCCATTGTGTGGAAATAATGGTTAAGTTTTACAATAATAGGTAAACAAAACATAAAAAATGTAATATATGAGTAAGCATAAAAATCAATGCATTTCTAAATATAATTCAGTAGATTTGCAGGCATTTACTAAATAATAAAGAATAAAGGCTAAAAAAAGGAACAAAACAAATACAACCCCGTGATTTGCTATATTTGAAGCTACCGTCTAACATCATAAGCTCTAGATTGTAGGCAAAATTGTATTAAGGAAAATTATGACAATATTTCTTGATAATGAAAGCACTAAAGTTCGAAAGTATTTGGAAATATGGGAATAGCCTCTCAGTTTTCCTTAGGGATTTGGGATTTGTTGCTATCAGCATTGTACCGGTAGCTGAGTAGGAAAGAAGGGGTCTAGATAAAGAGAGGTCTGAGGTGGGAGTCCTTTCCAGGGCGACATGTCTTTTTTTTTCGTAGCTTTTCTCGGGGAAATTTCCTATAAGATCTTTGCTCTCCAGTTCCTGTGTAACCTTTCGCAAACATTTTCTTTAGCAGGGAGCATAAGCCTGAACGTAGTAAGTGCTTGCAAGTTTGTACACGAACTCAACTGGCTAATTTTTTTCGGTCGTACGAAGAATAGGTGCGTTTACCTTGCAGTTTTAACATATACCATCCTGTAAGCACAGTTTCATTTTGTGGTGGTCAAAGAGTATGCGAAGAGAAAGTTTTCTTTATCAGGCAGCAAGAGTTCAACGTGGTAGAGACTTGCTTATTTGCAGGCCAACCACTACTGGCCGGTAGTTTTTTCCGTTGACCGCTCAAAATTCGTCGGCCCTCTATACTGCGAAAATTAGAACAAACGAAAGACCATCATTAAGTGGGTATCGCGACTTCGCGTTATAGAACATTATCGCGATCCAAGGAAATTAAGGAAGTCTGTTGGCAATGAATCTCTCTCCCCGTCTAGAAAATTTCGGGGTATATGAAGCCGCCGTCCAGTACGTTAGGTGTAATTTACTCGTTAGTCGAGAGGAAATTGACTAGATTCTCGTCCTTAGAAGAATTGAGTAATTGTCGAAAAGCCAAGAAAGAGCTAGCCACCACTCAGTCTTGTTCGCGGAAATAGTTAGGCGGACTTCAACACTTCTCACCACGTCTTCGGATTTTAAGGATCAGAAAAGCCATCCCCGAAGCATCCTCCGTTGGCCTCTCAACGATAATAGCCACCCCTTCCCTAATTCAGTTTCACGAAGTTAAATTGAGCGTCCCGTGAGACGCTTACAAGTTCAAGGTCGAAAAACCTGCCTGGTTCGACTCGCCGTACATTAAGGTAAAAGGGATTCAACCCCCTCTTCGTCACACTCCTCTCACCTTTACCACGTCGAAACTCAAGGTTTCCCTTTGTTCTAGAACTTGCATAGTTGTTAAATCATTACTTATTTAATTATTCCTCAGTTTAAACTAAATTCATAGTGTTAATTATCCTATCAGTGAACGTCAATATTTAATTGCATTGCCATTTAACTTGCCGTATATCTATATGTAATCTTTAGCTCTATTAAAGTATATTTTTGTAGCCGTGTTTGAATATTCCTTGGCCTAGCAACCGTGTATTTAAAGCTTTAAATACACGGTTGCTAGGCCAAGGAATATTCTTAGAAACATGCCCAGGTGGAGCCATAATTTCGGTAGGCCAGGAGTCCTATGTGCGTATAACTGCGTACACCGATTATACCACGACAATATATATATATATATATATATATATATATATATATATATATATATATATATATATTGTTTTTTTTGAAGGAACAAGGAGGTACATAGTTAGGAAGGTAGGTGGGTGGTAAGTTGGGTAGAGGATAAGAGTCTCCACTGTCATAAGACAGACATTTTTGAAGACAGCTGTGGTGCGTGAGGTTTTTTAGAGTGTACTTACTGCTGCACCTTCAGTAAGCATAGAAACTTTACAAGCCTTCAGCTGGGTCAAATGACAGGGTGTAACCTATCCAATCAGAGCTAACAGATTTGTTGCAGCCTTCTTCTGCCTTCTCAGCCGTTGAGCTTTTGGATGAAAAGTTCGTCCGCCTGTTCTTCCTGGTTGAGGACTTGGCCGGGTCAGGTTTTGATATCAGAATTTCCTTTCTCTTAGCCCTTTGCCTAATGAGCCTCACCCTACAAGGCAGCAGGGAAGCTAGGCAGGTGCTATCACTCCGGGTCAGAGCGGACTTGGGAGTAATTACAGATTAAAGCGTAACTCCACTATCCATAAAACTATGAGATTCAGCAATCATACCCTCGCCAGTGGATGCAGTATTAAGTCATAACTAGGACCTCTAGACTTTTGAGATCAAAGTTATCCTTCTCTAAGATGGACCGCTTGTCATGGCTACGAGCTCAACCTACCCTTCACCACTCTGATGCCCAATCCTGGAGGTGACCTCCCTAGTAAGTAGTTTCAGTTTTTTAAAAGAATCCTGACGGAGTTTCGAACTTCCGTCCCAACGATTGCTGGGTAAGCGCGCTAACGACTCTACTAGCCGGTAGGTAGGTAGGGAGATAGGTAGGTGGATGCGGGTGGATGGCTGAGTAGGAAGGTAGGTAGGTAGATAGGTGGGTATGTAGTTGGGTAGGTAGGTGGGTAGGTAGGTAGTTGGTAGGGAGATAGGTAGGTATTTGTGTGGATAGAAAGGTAGGTAGAGAGTTAGGTAGGTATTTACTTATATGTAGGCATTTAGTTAGGTAGATTGATGACTTTAAATATTTTTGAGTACTTTCAAAATATTGAATTTGACGGACAGTTCGATCGACAAGAAATAGTTTAAGTCAGCTTGGATAAGCCAATCGGCTTACTGGCCTTACATCCTCGAGCGATTGCTATACGAATCAATAAAATAAGGCTTTATTATCGAAGCTAAGGTAAGCTTAGACTTCACAAAATTGCTATCATTTTTTCTTTTAACATATTCACTAATGTAGATTTTGTCATCTACTTTTATAGAAAAGATTTAATGTAAGTCAGGGTTAATCTCTATTTCTAGATGTCTTCATTAGATCTTTCTGAAGTCCCCTATCTAATTGTCTTTTCTAGTGATGCCTTTATGTTTCCATTGAGAAGGACTATTTTTAGGTGCCTTCATATTTATGCTTAAACTAATCCGAGGTGGCTTTTATAAGGGAAATCTTATAGCTAATCTCAAGGTTACTTCATATGAACACTATAAATTGTAATCTTATGACGCTTTCAAAGAGGTGCGCTCTTAAGCTCAATCTGTAAGTTTATTCTTGGCGTCGCTTTAAACTTCTATTGCAAGATGACTTCATGAAGACGTTCTGAAGCTTACCTCTAGGTGCTTTCATTACGGTCATGTGAAGCCCTAATTCTCGATCCCTTGATCTGGTTGCTCTGAATGCTCATCACTATATACTTTCATTATGGGGCTCTGCAAGCTTTTTTCATGGCCGACTGCTAGCAAATTTCTCGGTTCAAGCATGTCTCTGAGCTAGTCGGGCGCTCATACGAAATCAACTATAATATTATATTCATATATCAATCACCAATGGAATTTAGATTAGTGAATTTAGTAATTGAAATGTTATATCAAGTTTTTCGTATATAAAATTTAATTAATTACGCCAAGTGCTCAAAATGCTCTGCAGCGGAATGAATACACTTCTGAATCTGTCTAGCAACTGATTCGCAGACATTGCCTAGTGTGGATGCTTTAATAGTCCTACACTTTTGCCTAATTAAATGTTCCAGGTGTTCGAGTGTTGTAGGTCTTGTACCATAAACTGCAACCTTCAGGTAGCCCCAAGACTAAAAACCATTTGGAATAATGTCCCCAAAAATGGTGGGTTCTCAATGTTTCTTCCTCTTTCTTGTGGTAACCTTTACTTTTATAAGTGGAGAAAGGCACAAATTAATTGAAGTAAAATTAATATCGAAACTTATACTACGTTTTCATTATGCCTGAAGTGTAGGATAGGGAGTTTTTCCAATCGGTGGTCCAGATAAGTTTGTGGAAATAGACGAGAATAAATTCGGCAGAAAACAAATACACCAGGGGCATCCTGGGGAGGAGCAGTGGGTGTTAAGTCGAGTAGGACGTAGCTGAAGCAGAGGTTAGGAGATGTAGGTTAGAAGGGGGTCGGTTAGGTTAATGAGAAGATTAGGGCTAGGGGGTTTGTTAGGTTAATGAGAAGATTAGGGCCAGAGGGAAGGTTAGATCGTACGAAAATAAAACATTAACCATCATATGTAAAGTATTGGCCTAATTAGATTATACTATCGCTTCGGTCTTACTGATATAGTGGCAATAATACCGAGCAAAATTAGTCTTTGTTTCAAATTTCAAATCCGTGACTAGTTAAGTGGGGTTAAAAATTAGTCATAAGCTATTTGTAAAATTTCGATTAGCTAGGATTGAGTCAATTTTCCGATGAGCTTCAACTAGTTTCTTAAGACTCGGATGAAGGCCTTCACTTCTCTTGATATCATCAGAAAGCCTGCGTTTTATTGATAAAGTGAAGACATGTGTTCATATGATCGGTAGCATCAAGCAACCGCATGATGTGATTTGTGATTACCGTAGGTATCTAAGCTTTTGATAAAATAACGAGAAACAAAGGCTGTTTCCTGTCCATAACAAAATGACACGCATCCTTAAATCAAATTTGGTATGATAATCGAGACTTTTTCTCATTTTTGGTTTTATTAATTATCTCCCTCCTTTGTGTAAATCAATTTGAAGAGTAGTCTCTTGCCCTTATTTTTATCAGTATTATTTCTTTAAAATTATTTTTGTTATTCTTTTTGTGCAAATTTAAAGTTATCAATTTGTTGGGTATTTATTAAATGAGGGTATAATTTTTTTATTAATTACAGTATATTTTTACCAATTTTATTTATAACAATTCGTGTGTTGTGGGTGGGGGGGTGGGGGGGTCAATGTTTCCTATAGGAATATTTTGGTTATGGAATTTTATACAATAATTTAGTTTTTACTTTGATTATTATTATTCATAGATATGGTTTATTTGCTATTATTTCGGGGAATTCGTACTTCTGCTAATTTTTGTGTCCTAATTCTACTATTATTATTTACTAAATTTTCTCGATAGTATTTTATATTTTAATTTTCTTTTTATATTATGCTATAATTTTCTTCTTAATTTGTTATTTATATTATTATTATTGCATTGTTAAAAAAGCGAATTACTTTGATTTTAATATCCTTCCATACTTCGGAATATTTTTTCACGTTGTCGCTTAGTTTTCGTTTCTTTTGTTCCGCAGACTTATTGAGGAGAGTGACTCTAAAGGACTTTGGAAGAGGCGGAAATAGATTAAAAATTAAAGATGAAAAAATATATATATATTTTTTTTTTAAGAAATTATGTAAAAAACAATCAATTATTTCAAATTACTTTGAATTCAGTCACCTTGATAAGTATACTAAAGATGATAAAAGAAAATTCTGAATCATGGGAGTACAATGCAAGAAAGCTGTTGTGGTACACTATAACATACACTACTCGTATATTATTTGGGGGGTGACTTAATCACCTACTGCAACCTGAACCGTGTAAGGACTGTTCGCAAGGATTAACGACCGACTAGGAGGTGAAACTTGAGGCGTTGTGTTTCAAATCCTTAATAATCAGACAGAGTGCATAAATGGCAGGCAAGATTTAATTGAATAGCCCGAGAGTATCGTTCAAGGTTAGTTTAAGATGAATTAACCAAAATATAATTTTATTTACAAACATTAAAATAAGAATGAAAAAATGGCAAAAGGGGACTATTTAAATTGAAATAGTCTCTAGAAAGTTATTATGAGAAAGGATTCTCAAATAGAGTTAAATGATTAGCGTTACTAGGCTCAGATCAAACGGGGGAACTTGATAATACTAATAATAGAGGGGATTTCAGTTTAACGGGTCGGTGACTTCGACGAAGGTCCTTCTTACGATGAGGCAAGTGGGGCATGGTCTGAATGAGGCAAGTGGGACACGACCCGAACCAACCTTCCGATTAAAATAGCCAATCTTCAAAGATGACGTTTGACGGGAAATGTGGGAATCCTTCTTCCACTGGAAGACGAAACTTCACTTCATCAAAGGTAACTCATGGAGATTTTCTTCGGTTTGATCAAACGAAGGGAGATTGTTGCGCAAATTCACATGCTTGCCGTTTACAGAAGATACCAATTGACTGCGGTAGAATCACGGCAAGGAAAGTCTTGCTTGTCGGATGAACGCTCAGGGGACTTCGACAATACGATGAGGACGACTTTAGGGGGCGTGCTGGACTCCTCGATCTCCAATCAAAACCGAGTATTTGTATGGGCGATTCTGAAAGGAAAGGGGAATTTGGAGAAACGATTCACACACTCCAGACATCTAAATCCGGAGGCGGAGTCGATTCATCATTTAACAGCAAGGCGTGTACAGCGGCTCATTCTAGCCTCGTCTCCCCTGGTGGGAGGGTGCTCGGGAGGATTTAGCAGGATTGATGAATATATCTCTAATGCGCTCAGGAGTCGAAACTTCTCGAATATTCCTGAACAAGAACTAACGTTTTCCATGGCAGGATACAATTGCACGTGGTCTCCAATAAAGTGGGGGTGAGAAGTTGTTCTTTTAAAAAGCCATTAATTATTATTATCAATGTTTTTTTGGTGCCAACCTAACCTTTTCACCACTTTGATCCTATTTCCTAATAAATGATGATGGGCATTGTCATTCTCACTCTTTAACACAGGAGAGAGATAGAACTCAACCCACATAATCTGCATCAGTCAGTTATCCGTCATATATAATGCATGTTACAACTGGATATACCTACATTGCTTCAAATTCTCTATTAGCAAATACTATTTGTAGTAAAAACTAGACACATACGCTATACAATTTCTCAAACATCCCAATTAATACAAGTTAACATCATGTTCGAACAACACAGATTACGTATCTTACATGTATAAGTACAGTAAATATACGTTAAATACACTAAGTTACTCAATTTAATAAAAAAATTCAACAACACGTAAATATCCTTCATTTAAAAATCAAAATTTGAACCTAAAAAAACTTGTAAATCTAACGATTCACTAAAGATTTTCTAAAACCACGCAGAGAAAATCAACTATCATAAGACTAGTACATAATTCAGTCCCTTTCCTTGACACAACATTGCATACCAAAACACTCCTCAAAAATTGAGAACACTGGGAATACAATACTTTGGCCCAAGCTCATAACCCCTGAATACAACATAGCAAACATATACACACACCTCCCATTCAGAAAACCCCCGCAAAACTACACATCAAATCCAAAAAAGCTTCATGTCGTAGGTGAAGTTAAATATTCTGACCTCCGTTTGCTTTTCGTGTCTCGGAACGTTTGGCCGATAGCATGCAGTGCAACTCGGCATTTGAGCTTTGTCTCGAATAATGCAATTGTACTTTGGGTTTCAATAAATCTCTAAGTGTGAGTAATTATACTTGGAAGAATTAATTCCACTATCTAGAAGGTGTTGTATATCAAAATAAGCGAAGTAAAATAAACTTTACTACTGTACAAACACAAATAAAATACTGGACATGAAAGCTAAATAAAAATAAAATAATGGACGTGTGAGATAAATTAAGGTACTCGCATACACACCTCGCCGCACACCGGCCGGATCTACTCGAGAGGAGCACAAGGGGAAGGGGAGCCCTGAGCTCGAGTACTTTCCAACAGTACGGGTTGGGTTTGCACTTAAGGCACATTAGTACTCGGCTTTTCGAAGTTATGACGGAAAATACAACCTGTATTCCAGTAACTACAGTAAGCCTCGAAAGTAGTGATCGAGGGAGTATTTGCTGGAGAGGAACCTAAGCTCAAGAGATCTTTTTCTCATTTGTTTCATTTTTTTCTTTTCTTGTATTTGGGCTCTCGGATTATGGGAGGCCGAGAGAAAGAACCTTTAAAGGGAGGCAAAATAGACACTCGTAAGGAAAATGCAAGCGATCAGGGCACTGGGTCATATTACAAAAATTCTGGCCAGGTCTAGTTTAAGTACGAAATTATTCAGAGGGCAATGAATGTTTTAGTTATTATTTAACAATTATCCCAACTTAATTCCCGCCTACGCTCGGCCAGCAATCAGAGCCTGCAGGCCTTACCTTATACGACGTCTCCTCTCAGTAGAATACTAATTTACTGAGGCAAATGCTTTACTATATATAGAGAGCTCCAGAAGTGAAAGTTACAGAGGCGCCAAAAGGGGGATTTGCTTAATCTACATATATAAAGGGGGGCCAGAAGTGAAATTAAAACTTCAGCCATCTCGCTGAACTTCTCGTTGTTACGATTAGGATAGCTATAGGCCGTGTTATCGAGCAGACGTGAACTGAAAAGAAGCCGATCGCAGATTCTTTCAGTCCTATGCGTCTCTCTCTCTCTCTCTCTCTCTCTCTCTCTCTCTCTCTCTCTCTTTCTCTCTCTCTCTCATTCTCTCTGACACTTCACTTACAGAGTGCACGAAAAGCAATACTTCTCCAAACAAAGTATTTTGCACACCTCATTTTCAGACCTTAACCATAAGAAATAAATAGGCTTGGCATTTCAGGGAAGAACCTACACATCATCGAAACATTCAAAACCAAGGCCGCAAGCTGAACGTGGTTAAAAAATATCACAAATTAAACAAAACTAATAAAACAAATGGCACTAATTACACTATTAAACCTTGTTTAAATTAAAATTTATATATCCTTAGTCAAAACACTACCCATACAGAAAAAAACTCATAATGGGAGGTAATGCTAGTGAAATTTAATTACTCTGCCTAATACATATCCAAGTAATCATAAATCTCAGAGAGGGAAGGTTTAAACAAAACCTCTACCTGTGGCGCCTGAGAAGATACGCCTGCACGGCCAGACAGCCCCAAGGGAGCCGCGAGATTTTAGCGGGACCACATGAGCCGATTGGGTTCCATTTCTTGTTGTCGCACCCTCTGATCGGTGCCAGACTCACTGTACCAAGTGCTTTTGCGCAAAGCTGTTAGGACGCCGAGACTATCCTCCCCGTCGCCCTATGGGGGCGACGGGGTATAAATACTTCAAGCCAATCTTTGAGGAAGCAGTACCATACAGCTCTGTCTTGGTTAACAGCCACGTACTGCCTCATATACCCTACTTCGCCTCCCAACGGTTTCCAGCTACGAACGTGACGCATCACCTCTCACTCGGTTATCGACTTCGTTGAATGACTGATCTACTCATTCGCTCATTTCTCAGCGAGGTTGAAGAAGGAGGAATCTTGCAAGAGGAGCTCTGCAGCCCCCCCCCTCCCCTCTTACTTGCCGTATTCAATCCTCCAGTCATTTAGGCTTAACTTGAGGCTCCCCGATATTTACACTAAACCATTATCTCTGGTAGCAATCTCTGTACATCATCTCGCGTACTCTCGCACCCGTGGAGTCATTTATACCCCCCCTCGTTTGGTACCCCTGGTCTCATTTTATTTATTGTCATTTATATACTTGTGCTATTAATATTTTCTTTGTATAGAATAAAGTTAAATATTTTTATCATTAGTTTCTTAAATCCCAGAAACTCTTAACAATTGATTATTTAGGCCAACCGCACTCGATTTTGTTTATTTAACCCTCGCACTAGGATCTGTATCCCGATTTTCTGGCGTGCCCTCTTCACGGTCACCCTACGACATATATATGATATTCTGGTGTCATACTTTTTAGGGTCAGCCGCAGTATCTGATTTCATTTCTTTAAACCTGTGACAGATTCTAATGGGTGTTATTCTTTTATATTAAAGGTTCTGGTTTTAGAAAGTGTAGAAAAGGCTTACCAATTTCCCATTTTCCATTTTGTGTGCATATTTTGTATTGAATTTTGGACTGTGTGAAGCTTTATCCCGTTCCAGGTCTCATCAAACATCTGCCGTATTGTGAAGGAGTAAATATTATTTATTTTTTGCATTGTGTTGTCGTTTTCTTCGTGCCTATTGGGTAACACAGAATCGCGCTAAATTCCGGAGTGAATATTTAGAGTATAATTAAGAATTCACGCCGTGCGAAATAATTATCTCCGTGTGCGTTTATTTTAAGTGAAGAATCGTAGCTCCACCAAAGCCTATGAGCACTTCCCCTATTAGTCAAGTTATTCCCCTTCCCCTTTTTGTGGTGCTTTTCTTGAAAGTTGGTCGAATGCGATAATTTATCCTCATTATTTAACAGTTTTAAGTTGCGAGGAGAGTCGATTGGGCTCTGCGGAAAGGACCTCTTAGCGTATATTTGAGAGGACGAAAAGATCGAAAGAGAAAGAGAAAAGAAGGAACGACAAGAAATAAGAGAAAGTGAAGAGAAGGAGGAGAAGAAAGGGAAAGAATTCGCCTTCAAGAACTTGAAATTAGAAGGACCAAGAACGAGACGCTGTCTATCAGAATGGGGTATGAGGTTTTCCCTACCGCGTTTGTTAAGCTTCTAGTTTTCAAGCAGGGCAAGGATTTCGGAGCCTTCTTAATACAATACAAGAAAATCTTCCAAATCAACTATTGGGACATCGAAGCAGATGGAGTGGCTCAATTATGGCCCTTGCTAAATTCCCAACTCCAAAATATATTCATATCACTCCCCTCGTAGGTAACAATCGATTATTCGACCTTGAAATTGGAGTTCTTGACGGCCTATAACAAGACCTAAAGCTTATCCTGATCTAAATTCAGACATGCCTGCCTTCAGCCAGGCCAAATATACCGTCAGTTTGGGTATACCCTCAACGTCACCTCAACTTTTGGCTCGATGCTTCTAAAATCACTCATGACTACGATGCCGGCGTTGAACTCTTCCCAAGAGACCAGTTGTTGGCTGCACCTCCACCTTAAGTCAGATCTTTCGTAGATGACCGGCGGTGTCTCACATTCAAGGAGTGCACAGAAGAAGCCGACATTTTTCAGCTACCCACAACCTTTATCTGAAAGGGTAGAAAACGGTCCCCCTTTTCACAAAACCTAAGCCAAACAAAGGTAAATTCATCCCGCAAAATACGAACAAGGGTGCAAAGGGAACTCGGCCGTCGAAGCAGAAACCACTCTTTCTGTCCGAACACCGGGGTGTAAAATCGTTCTCTTCAGCCCCCCCACGTTATCTTTTCCCAGGAGACCTATCATTTGTTTTTTCCTGTGGTGCGGATGGTCACGTGAAAACGAATGCCCTCACAACTCTCAGTTCAGGAATAACTCTTCTCATCAGGTACATCAGATCTGTGTTACGTCGGTGCCTTTCTCAACACCATCGGAATCTTTTCCCCACCAGAGCACCTCAAGTCCAAGCGGCCACCAGGTAAACTTCTTGTTTGATAAGGATACCCCTAGAGGCCTTAAGTTCGAATCCGGAACGATTTTTGGCTGCCGTGTCTCCACCTTTGTTAGAGATTCCGGGTAAACCTGCATAGCGGTTTAGGGCAAGCTGCTTCCCCCAGTACCTCCAGGTGATAATAGATTCGCCGTCGTGCACGCCTACTTGGGGAATGCCAAGCGATTCGCCATAATTAAGTGCAACATCGATGTGCGTACATCAATGGCTGAGCAGAAATAGTAGCAGCTCATATTAAATTCTTCTCAGTCCTCATTGGCCAGTGCCCACGGATCTTCCTCAACTCCCTGTCCCAACCCGTGGCCCGTTCGTAAGTGGTAAAAGATTCGAAGATGACCTCACCCCTAGAAACCTCATGTTCTTTAGAATTCAAGGAGGTCATGACTTAAGACTTCTCAAGGAACCAGAAGAACTGCGATTCTCTCTGATCCCTGTGGGCTATGATTCACTCAAAAGAGCAAGAAGCCACCCGAGGAGACAAGGTGATCTCCTACTAAGTTACGGGTGGCTTACTTTACCTTGCGTGCTCAGAAAATGGTAAAACCCCGACGCGAGTATTGTGTGTCCCACGTTCTCTCGTTGGTCACATTTTACCCACTGCCCATGACAGCCTATTTTCAAGCCATTTTAAACACATGAATATTACCCAGTAGATCTTCAAATATTTTTATTGGCTAGGCGCCCATGAAAAAAATCCTTCGCTAATGCATGTCTTGCGACATCTGCCAAAAGACTGCCGTCAAAGGACGAGTTAGGCCCGCACCATTACAGAGAGGACCCCTAATCTCAGAGCCGTTTTCCCGTGTCGCAATTGATCTGATTGGTCCGATACACCCCTTGTCTAGGGAAAGTCACATTCATATGCTAATTTTAGTGAAATTTGCCATCCGATTCCCCGAGGCCGAGCCATTGAAGAATATAGACAGTATATCCTGCGCTGAAGCACTAATCTCTTTCTTCTCCCGCGTTGGATTACCCAAAGATATCTTGTCTTATCGTGGCCGCCAATTCACGTCGCAACTGATCGAGTACGTCGGCAAGCTCCTGAAGATAAACTCTTCTTTACAACCCCCTTCCACCCAGCTGGTAACGGGATGTGTGAGAGGCTGAATTGCTACCTCAAATCAATCCTCAACAAACTGTGCGCCGAACAAGCCCGAGAATGTCAGCGTTTCTTGGCGATATCCCTTTTCGCATACCGGAAAATTCACCATGGCTCTTTAGGTTTTGCTCAATTTGAGCTTCTGTATGGACGTAATGTTAGAGGGCCGTTCAGCATTCTAAAAGAGCTCTTCTCCAATTCGAAATTAGACCGGGAGATACAATCCTCCTACGCTTACCTCCTAGACCTGAGGCAGAAGTTAGGAAAGTGCGCAGAGACCGCGCATCAGAACGCCTGGACAAACTTATGAAAGTATAAAAACCTACTTCGACTGTAAGTCCCAAGAAGGAAAATTAAAACCCGGTGACGAAGTCATTTTACTACTATCCACGGAGAACTGTAAACTTTTGAGCCAATGGAAGGGCCCCTTCTCAGTGAGCGAGAGAGGTGGCCCCGCCGACTACTTGTTCAAATCCCGCCTGGCACTAAGATCTTCCACGTGAACATGCTTAAAATGTACTCTCGACGCGCTTGTGCCAATCAACTTGGGCCATGGACGAAGAATCCGCCTTGGAGTCCAGCTATCTGCTTGACCCCTTGGTCGTGTTACAAGTCGCTTGCGTGGGACAAGACGCGTAATAGTCTTTCACGTCTTGCCAGATACCCCAGATTCCCCATGGACCAAATTGAGCATAAACCATCAGCACCCGATCCTCCAGAAGACCCAGTTAGAAGCGCTGCTCATCCAATCACCAATGTAATCTCGGATCCTCCTGAAGGTGCTACCAAGTTCGAAATAATATTCAGCTCACCACCCAGGAACCTGTCTGTTTGAAGCCGTACCCTCTCCCTATTCACTTAAGAAAAGCGTTCAATGAGGAGGGAGACAAGTTATTCAAGATAGGTATTATAGAACCTTTGGAATCGGAGTATTGTTCCCCAGCAATCATGGTGAAGAAGACAGACAATTCTTACCGGATATACATCGACTTCCGGAAGTTAAACACCTTCACGGTGTTCTATACTGAACCATTTTCCCTCATCGATCAGAATTTGCACATGGTCGAGAAGGCCAAATTCATTTCAGAATTAGATCTGTGTAAGGACTATTACCAGATTCCATTGAGGAAAGAGGTAAAGAGGTACACGGTCTTCCTCAACGACAAGGGTTGGATGCAATTCCGGCGACTCCCTTGCGGGTTAGTGACGCCATGTAGTAATTATAACCGAATGATTAGGCGAATATTGGATGGACTGGCCCACGTCACCTTCGTCCCTTCCTGTGCTAACTCCGGGAACACCACCTTACGATTGGCCCCAACAAGCGCCAATTCGCCTTTGGCACTATTGACTATTTAGGTTTCTACATAAGGAACGATTTCTTGGTTCTCAGAGCTGACAAAATCAAGGCAATTGCCGAAATGCCACTGCCTGCAACAAAGAAGTTGTTGGGGTCCTTGATGGGGTCCGCCTACTTCTACCGACGTTTTATTAGGAACTTCGCCTCCATTGCTGCGCCCCTGAGTGCTCCATCTTGGCACTCCGTTTGATAGCTAGCTTTTACCAGCTAGCTTCAGCACTGATCCTTCGCTTACACGAGCCCCTTAAACCCTTTGGCATACGGACTGACACGAGTAACGATGGCATAAGTCATGTTCTCGTACAGTATGGTGATCCTAGGGAATTTTTTCCCATCGTATTTGAGAACGGTAAACCATGTGTAATCGAGCGAGAAGCTCTTGATATCGTTTAGATCATCTACAAGTTCAAAGTGTTTCTCGTAGGTAAAGAATTCATTAACGAGTCTGACCATAAACCCCTCTCTTACCTACGGAACGTACGTTAAGAACAATAATGGTCGCCTATTGAGGTATAGTCTCTCGCTCCGAGAATTCCAATTTAAAATTGTATATATAAAGGGTTCCAAGAATTTCCTGGCAGAGAGATTCAGCGGAACTCCTCTTGATTTGTCTCCAAAGTAATTTCCCATTAATTGTAACGTTAAATGGATCACTTTTGCATATATTCCTGAAAATATTTTGTAGCTTTGCCTTATAAAAATATGTGCAATTATTTTTTTAAGTATTTTCTATATATTTTTCATGAGTTACCCTGTTCGTATGTGCCTTTTTTGTATTGTGAGATCTTTCTTTTCTTTTTAATATCCTGGTATGTAAGCCCATGGTTAACGAGACTATGGTGACCCTGGCTATTGATAACTATTCTGTCTGTTCTATTTCATTAATAATGTTATATACTTTTTATTCTTCATGTGTTCAGTAATAAGAATAGAGAGCCTTTCCCGTATTCCCTTTATTTGACTTACCTTTTTGTAGAGTACTCTGTACCATCCCTTTTGTAATTGTGTCCCTATGGGAAATTTATCCGTATAATTACCCTATATTAGTCTGATTTCACTACCTTTGAAAGCTCCTCCTTTGGAGTGAAAAAGCTATCAGAGAGAGAAGGTTTACCCCCACCCACCAGAACCCAACGTCTACCTATGGCGCATGAGAAGATACAACTGAACGGCCAGACAGGCCCAAGGAAGCCGCCAGATTTTTGCGGGACCGCGTGAGCCGTTTGGGTTCTATTTCTCGTTGTCGTACCGTCTGATCGGCGCCAAAACCGACGCTACAAAGATCTCTGCGCAAACCTGTAAGGCCGCCGAGACTATCCCCCCACCCTAGCACGCAAAGTCAAATGGAAGTATAAATACTTTGAAAAAATCTTTGAGGAAGCAGAACCATACAGCCCTATCATGGTTAGCGCAACGTACAGTCTAGTACACCATACTTCGCCTCCCAACGGCTTTCAGCTAAGAACACGACGCGTCACCTCTCCTCGGCCATGCTCGTATCTGATGTCAAATTTCCAGCCGACAGACGATAGACATGAACAGGCATCTATCACTTGGTTATCGACTTGGTTCAACGACTCAATTCTCAGTGAGGTTAAAGAAGAAGGAATCTTGCAAGAGCAACTTTGCAGCCCCCACCCAACTTACTCGCCGTATTCAGGCCTAGAGATTAATTAGACTTTACGTGAATCTCCCCGATAATTGCACTCTCTTATTTTCTCTGGAAGCAATCTCCGTACATCCTCTCTCGGACTCTCGTATCCGTTGAGTAATTTCTATCCCCCCGCTCCCCGTTTAGTAACCCAGGTCTCATTTATTTTCTTTGTTTAGAGTAAGTTATATATTTTTCTACCATTAGTTTCTCTAATCCCAGAACCTCTAAGAATTGATTATTTAGGCCAACCGCACTCGATTTTGTTTATTTAACCCTCGCACTGGGATCTGTATCCCGATTTTCTGGCGTGCCCTGTTCACGGTCACCCTACGACAATAAAAAATATCCTAATAATCACATTTTTAGACCTGCTATTATTTTTGTGATTTCTTATCATTTATTTTGGAAACTCTACGTTAGAAAAAAACATAAATTGCTCTGAGTTAGCAACAGTTTTTAATTTTAGCTTCTCACAATGGGAGGTAACGTTATAGATATTTAGTTTCTTGATTAAAATATATCCCAGCAATCATGAAACACATTCTTGTAATCATACAACATTAGAATGTGAGGACATCAGTAAAAAAAATAATTAAAAAAGTTTCATCAAGTCTTGATTTGATTCGTTCTTTGACTTGAGCCTCCGATTTGTTCTTGGCCTCTGATAAAGCAACCGCCCTCCCCATGCCTGCTGCCTCTGTGACTTGGTTCACACACTTCTCTATTGACTAAGCATGGCATGGACAGAGTGGAACTTGCTTTGGCTTGTCAAGGATATCTTTACTTCCGCTCTACTCAGTTTACATGTCAAAAAGTTTGAAGAATCCATCAGACCAGTATCTCAGCCCCCATAAGGAAGAAGCACTGGCGTTGATGAAAGTTGTTTTCCTGGGATGTAAAGAAAGATCTCCAAGTGTCTAATCATCTCACACCTTCATGTCCTCAAGCTTGAGGACAGCAGCTCTCTTCTGTTCACTCTCGCTGACTGAATATTATATTGAGCGGTTGATGCTTGGAAAACAGCATCAACTACAGACTTCTTTTGCAGCATAAGTAGCCACAGATGAAAAAAGATGAAGTGCTAGCCTTCCACTCAAGAATGTATAACTTTGATGTTGAACCAACAGGGGTAGTACGCACCAATTATTTATTTCGCCGAGTCTTAAGTTGTTGAGGGGGTCTGCCTTGAAAGCTATTTATTGAAACCAATATGAGACAAAGCATGTTTGCTGTTGTCACCCTCTTAGAATTACTCAGATCAAGAACGTTCAAAACGTGTCAGATCAGTGAGAGGTTCTCCTGTGTTTATGGCATGTGTTATCCTATACTCGTAGGCTTGATCGGTATAGAGATCCTTTTCGACAGTGTCACTCAGTGAAGTAAGAGGCTCTTTAATTGAGAATTTAGTGAATGAAAGACAGATTTCAAATTCAGTTGCTGTCTCTACCATTTTGCAAATACTTCCTGTCCACTTGTTGTTAGACAAGGACATGCCATACAATGATGTGTATAAGTGTTAAAAAGCAACAGAATTTAAACATACAGTCGAACTCCAAGGAAATCCTGCCCAGCACAAGAAAAGCAAAGAGAGGGCCAGGTGTACTCAGAGCTGCCCCTATCCACTCCTCCTCTCTGGCTTCCTACTTCTCCAACCTTTTATCACTTGGATCCAACCTGTCTATACGTGTATAACTTTGTTCGTAATTTTGTTAATACATTTTGTAACATATATAAACTGAACACTTTGTAATAATTCCCCATTGTAACTCCAAAGATGTTACTCGATGCATCGAAATGCGTCAGTTAAATTAAAAAAAATGAGAAATTACATTAATTTATTTCTACCTTTGGCAAAATAACAAACATCTGACAAATCGAGAAGATTGAAAAAGGAATTATTAATTCGAGACTAGCGGTCGCTTATAATAAAACATGCTATAATAAAAAAAATATATATATATATATATATAATTCATATATGCATATATATGTATACATATATACTGTATATATGAGGACCCTACTGGAACTTATCCATTTGTCAGGTTGCCGGTAACCATATTATTTCCCGTTATATAATAAGATGTAAGAAAATGAATTATATTACATATATTTCTGTATTTTCCTTATATTATATACTATATAGTGTGTAAAATTTTAAAAACGGTCATACAGAAAACAAACAAACATGTAGAAATTTATTTGCTCTATATTAGAAATTTTTAGATCGCAAAGTATTATAATAATGAGCCTAAAATATGTCACAAAATAATTGCTAAATATCATCGATAAACCTTTGCACTAATCATGATAACGTTATAAAAAATTAAATATTTACTTTACTCACCCGTAGCGTGACCAGCATTGAACTTTATTAGTTGCATTACTCTTGGACTGGTTATCATTTTCTTCAATTGACTCAGAGTAGGAAATTTATGCCTGAGGAACAAAATCATCTTCGCTATTATCACTGTCCACAGATATTCTAATTCTTTCTGAGTTTAATTCTTAAATTGGTTTTAAGGTTCCAAGAATTTTTCATTTGGAAGAGAGAATTTTTCACAGATGTTCGTAGCTTGGAAGAGCAGCACTAAATGATTCACCCGGGTAGGGCAGTAAGCAGCATACAGTGAGATTTAACTTGTCCCGACAACTCTGCATTAATGATCATTTGAGAGGCGGTCAATGTGACCAGTTCGCTGTTTTAGTAATATCCCTAAATGTTATATGAAATAACAAGACGTATTGAATCATCTGATATCACACAAAGATTAATAGCGTAGAAAAAGTATTGATGGAATATGATGGTAAGCTAGTACAAAAGGTTGCGTGAATTTAAATCAGAAAATGCCGTGATTTTTACTGCTTCGCTGTTCTAGTGTTAAACAAAACTTACTCACATTCGAGAATCATGCAGTACACTTACATGAACTTCACTACATAAAAACTTAACGAAAACAGAGTTACAAAGAAAGTCAACGCCTTAATATAACTAGAAATCAACCTCTTTTGACAAAAGGTTTATTTAATCACACTATACAAACGATTCATCCGCACCTTCTTCCAAACTTGAGCGCTCAAAATTATTCCAATATGTACATAATCCACTCATCATCCCACACTTACACGCATAAATCAAAATGTTACTACTTGCTATATGCCAATAACTGAAACAAAGGTTGATACGTCCTTCGTTTCCGCCTCATATCCATTGAATTTTGAAATTTAAGCGTCATTTTAGATCGAAAGATGAACCCAAGAAATTGAGATTTATTTAACTATAATTAGAGAGTCCACCGATTAATGCCAATATGTACCTCTCATTGAAACTCCTCAATTTCAAAGTTACAAGAAAAATAAAAATATGGTGGGAAAGCAGGAGAAAACTAGTTTAAAAGGAGGAGTATAAGATTGTTAGGGATGAGGGAGTAAGATTATTTACATAGAACGATGGGTCTTTTGTCGATATTAAACCCAAATGTCCTGTTGCAAGTATCTGGACATACAATACATTGAATATTCAAAGAGGAATTGCAAAATGGCGATTTGGATAGAGGAGATGATATAAGTGGAGGGGAGATTGCGGGGCAAGGTTTCACGTATATAAACCTCAATAGCAACAAAGGTATATCACCGAAAAAGATTAAAGAGAGCTTTAAAGAAAGTAGTGGAGTAAGAGAGAGTTAAAAGAGTGGAAGTTATATATCCGCAGGTCCTCCTGCATCTATTGGGGCCAGAATATTTCACAACTATGGAAATGGGGCCATAATGACGTGCCATTCTTCCAGGTTTAAGGTAAGGCAGGGGTATTATACCTCCACTACATCAACCAAATTCTTACGGAGAAAAACAAAGATGTAGGAAGAATGAAAAAGTTAAGCAGATATTTAAAATAAGTGAAAAGGATGACACGAGAGAGAACATCAGTTTCGATTTGGCCTCGGGGTTTCTGGATGGTAGGCCATTACTATAGGGTTTAGTTGCAGCAGGTGACTTAGCCCTGCCACACCTTCCTACCCCCTTGTGGGAAGATCGCGAGATATAGGATACCTATTGGATAACCTAGTATTACCGAGGCGGAAGGTATCCGATATAAGAGCTTTATGGTGTGAGTAAAGAAAATATGAGACCCTGTTTAAGAGTGGGAATTTAATTCGGTGAAGTTGGTGAGATTCAGAGGATTCTGTCCAGCACAGCAGGTTATTGTGTACTATCGATATCATTTACAAGGCGATCTGCAAATGGAAGGGAAATAGATTGAGCTGATTAGTTGCCAGAGAATAAAACCTAGGTGTAAACCAATGAGAAAGTGAGAAGCTTTATCGATGAGGACGATATCTCCTGACTGACCAATTGGATCTTGCTTATCAAATTATTGTGGCGAGAGAAAGAGGAGAATGCAGAAATCCATTTTAAAGTATCAATAAACAGCACATATTTTATGTAACGGAGTAAGCATAGAGTACGGAAGGCCTATTGGATGGGGTACAGCTATGCTGTGTTCGCAAAACACTCGCGCGAAGGCAAAACGAAGAAGAGTGCCGTAGGATCGTCTCCAAAATGAAGTTCGCAGACAAACTTTGCAGGCGAGAAATCGGTGAAGATGGTCAATCCATAAGACTGGGTAGCTGCATAGTTAAAGTTTTCAGACAGTAAAAAGCTAGCCGAATTTAAAGATGAACTTCAAGACAAGTGTAAATATATTTGCTGGAAGATAAACCACCAATGAACTTTAGGAT
Organism: Ceratothoa steindachneri; assembly: GCA_963969495.1. NCBI lineage: Eukaryota > Metazoa > Arthropoda > Malacostraca > Isopoda > Cymothoidae > Ceratothoa > Ceratothoa steindachneri. Next base: position 107,838,247 of record OZ018319.1, read on the forward strand.
GCTATTAACACGTGGAAGGTGTTAATACAACACAGAGTGGCTAAAAAAAACATTATAACACAAACACAAACACCCTACACCAACCTCTACTGCAGCAGTCTGACAGCATGGTAGAATTAAATATTCCAACATAATGACTGCTCATTATCGCCAGATATTACTAGAAACCTGCTAAAGGGGGTGCAAACTGACTACTGAAATACTAGTTCTGTATAAATAATAGGAAATAAATCATTTGTCAATAAATAAATTCAGTTTATTTGACTTTTATATATAAAGAGACCAAAATTTGCAAAGATCTATAATAATTTTTACAGTACTGTAAATGCAAAAAAATTCCTTCTGACCATACCTAGCAAGCCTGAAAGACACCATGACAAGTCAGCTTTAGGGGGGTGGGTAAATCTAGCATTGTGTTTTTATACCAACCAGTAATTATAAAACTTTTCCTTGTTCATGGCAGGAGTATATGGATAAGAAGAATCTCATAGGGTGCACTTTTCTTCCAGGTCAAGGGATGTTAGTTATATAGAAAATCCTGCATGTTTACATTTATGTAACAACGATTATTTTCTATTTTTAAATAAATGGAGGAGACATGTGACTATAGACTATACGAGTCACATTTATGCAGAAGATAGCAACTAGTGCTCATGAGTCAGCGCTTAGTGGTCTGACATCTAACTCTCAAAATTTCTTGCAACCTAACTAAATAGACAAGATCTCGGGTGTATGTAAGTTACGAGTCAGTTATTTCCGTTTTGTGCCAAGAATTTCTTAGTAACCATTGTAAACTTACTTTAGCTCACCGATTTGACGGATAGCTCAGTCATCCCCTTAAAAAAACCGTGGTTTAGATTCCAAGATAAATTATGTCCCCACTGAGAAAGAAAAAACTGCTAAAACGGTTGCTGATCCCAAGTTTATAAATTATAATACTCGTTGGCAGTATCTAAAATAAGAATTCATTGAAAGAGTGGATTTGGTTGAATGGTGGGATAGAGTATAATCTGAGGTCTGACTGCTCGAGGTTAAAGATATGGGCTTGTTTTTTAGTGCCAGTGCGAAGTGATGCACAAATACGAGCATCTAAGTTCAGCCAAATTAATCTAAAATAGGCCTCGAATTTTGATGTTGAGGACTTTATTTATAATGGAGGATCGATGTAGCGATAAGAGTTTTAATCATTTGCATAAGAAATTATTTATAATTAATAACTATATTTGTCTCCTTGTCTCCTTATCTCCGTGTCAGTGAATAGAACACCCAAGCCACTTTTGTCTTTAACTAACATTCGGGCACACTGTAGACTAGGAACTGTATAGCCTATATTACCCTTAGCGGTCAACCAAATTTTTGTTTGTTCCTTCCCTGTATTGAAATTAGAAACGATGATTTAAAGGCAGAGGCTCTCAATTGATTTTGTGTAAGCCATTGCTCTAGAATGTGTATGTATCAATGTATTTTTCTAGATTATGTGTTGAATTTTTTGTTTGGTTTGTTATTGAGATGTATTATGGTGCCATTTTTTATAAATGTAGATATGATATGTTATTATATAGTGGTAGTATGTGTGATTCATGTGTGTAAGCGTTGTGTAATTGTTTACCATAATCGAAAATTTGTCGAACGAGATTCTTTATACTTAGTACTAAATCTTAAAACGTGGTAGTAGCCATTGTTCGAATACCAGTTTTAAGTGATTCATTTTTGTGGACTGAACATTAGAAGGTTTGAGGGGGCTAGTTATGTTTATTTTATCAAAATTAATCTATATGAAAAATATATAATTATGTCAATATTCTAGAATACATTCGCCGTAAGATGTTACTTATAAATCTCAACTTCATTTTTCATGAATACTTTAATTAATAACCCCTAAACTCTTTATAAACGCGGCAGTTTGATATGGCCTACTTGAAAGATTTAATGTCCCTATACATGCGTTTATTAACAATGATTAAAACACAAGTTTCTGATTTGTGGGTATATTTACCCCTACTCGATGCTCCGAGATTTTTCCCACAAGAGAAGGAGATTTGGGCACTCCTTCTGTCTTTGAGTGAATTCTTCGCTCATAACGCCGCGGGAATCTGAATCTAAGGGAGTTTCAAGAGCAGCGGTCGTCTGGGATTCCTTTTTGCCTGGGCTGTCGTGATAACGGGCTGAGCCACATGGTTAGATGAGACGTGGGGGCACTGTCCTAACAAAACGGAACAGAATTTGATACGGACTGACACGACTTCACCCCATCCTGAAAAGTACTGATACTCCAGGTAACAGTTTACAATGGGGAAGCGGTTTGCGCGTCGCAGGTAGTTATGGACTACCGGAAACCTTTTGAAGGTCAGGGGCCACTGGGGAAAGAAGTTCATTTGATACCCGATACAGGTACACCCGCTATCGCGGACGAGGGTGTTGACTCGGCACCCATTAACGCTTCTGTTTTCGAATTTCAACCTTCCTGGAGAACTCTTGTCGAAGAGGAAATTGAGGTGGTGCCCTGGGGTACTAGGAGGCGAGATTGGGGTTGAGGTTCTGGCCGCGATGGAGGGGAAGCGGGAACAGCATTCACCTGGTGGACTTGGTGAATGAGATAACGACGGAGTTGGAAATTTGGGGGTAATTTTGGCGCATGCGGCCTTCGACACCGCACGCAAAACATACGATTGGCCTACTGGAAAAGGTTGACACCGGGGCATAAGATATGAGGGGATTGACATAACGAGGTTCCTATAGAGGAAAACTTCTGGACGTAAAGGGGCCCGTAACCTCGGCGAATTTTGGGGAGTTCTTAGTAGGGAACCGCGAGTTATTAATTTTATTCTTGGGGGATGAAGGGAGAGGCTTTTTATTTTCCTTCGAGTATAATATGTGACTAGCCGCATAGATATCTGCTTCTTCTATGCACTTTTTGAAGGAGTTGCACTGACGATCCTCCACAAAGGAGCGGATCTCTGGTAGTAGTGATGCTAGCAACTGATCCCTTAGAACAAATTTACCAGGGACTCATAATTTTGGGGGACTTTCAATGCATTGAACCAAGAATTGAAATTACGGGAAAGAGTATATCCAAAATGACGGAGGTCATATTTGGTTGGATGCGGGCGTGGTGAAATTTGGCGCGGTAGAAATCAAGCGTCATATTTTACACCACGAATAGTTCAGATTTGAGGGTGGATTAATTAACCGTAGCTTTCGAGAGAAGAGATACATATAGGTTTTCTGAAGTGTGAGCTAAAGAGAGGAACAAGCTTAGCCACACCGTCCGTCTCGATACCCAATGATTAACTAAAAATTTTCTCGAAGAGAGTGAGAAAAAATCTGAAGTCGTCTCCTTCTTTGAACGTGGGGAGATTAATGGAGGCAGATTGAGGGGCTTCTGTAAGAAATTTACTGAAAGCTCTTCCAGCCGATTGCGTTTTAATTATAAATCATATTGACGAATTATCACACGCTCTTCGCTCTCTCTAATTTTGTTTTGTTTAGCTCTCTTTTTTCTCGCTTTGCCACTTAAACCGAGGGATTCTCCTTGGAGGTTGGCTAATGATTAACAGGTACATGTTGGAGTTGCAAAAGAGAGACAATGACAAAAATATATCTTTAGTAGCAACAAAAGTAATATTTAAATATACACAGATATTGGGTTTAAAGGGAATGGTCGCACAAACGAAGTTGAATGTCTACTTGGCACACAAGCGTGTTAATTAGGGGATCAAAGAGGTGGGGTTCAGTTTGGTGATTAAAAGAGGATTTTAAACCAGGCGCGCACACAAAGAACGGATCTATTGGGTAAGCTAGACTGTAGAACAATCTGCAGGCTGCAACGGTTACAATTTCTCACGTGCTCGTTGCAAGGAACGGCCAGTCTAGATAGGATAACTGCGATGGGGGAAGTGGGATTGCCTCACGCTTCAGATGAGGGAGCACACGTAGTTGGCCTTCAGAGATGTGAATGCTCGTCAAATACTCGCCAATTGACTATGGCAAAGTTCAAAGATGTCGATTTAGCCTTCGTCCTCGAATCGAAGTCGTCGTTGTCTCCGATCGCAGGGTGCGAGCGTTCGTTAGCTCGTAAGCGTGGTTAAGCGAGAAGACTATTAGTGCTGCTTACTAAAGTGAGTCGAAGGATTATATAGACGCTCTGTGAGGTGGCTTTAAATGGTTTGGTTGCCCCTCCATAGGCACGTGCGATTTGGAGGAGGAAGTTGGTAACTCTTTCGGGAGGATTTAAGATAACGTTGCCGTAGAATGTTGGGCCAACTTTGATCTATGACGGGAGGCAAGAATACTGGCTGAAAGGAAGCCGTGGGAGACGATGAAATCTGTACCTAAGCAAATACAGCTAGGGTGTGACAAACGGCCTGGGCTACACCCTAGCCATGGTTAAGCCGTGCTTTTAAAGCTCCATGTGGTGATCTCGGGACGACATGGATACCCAAGGGCACGTGGTCACTTTTCGACCTTAATCTTCTAGAGGGTAAATAAGAAAATACTTCTGGTTCAAGTGTAACTGCATTGCTACTATGTGTAAAGAATACTTGGTGCCAGAGAGAGGCCGATGAGATACTTCCCAGAGGAGAATGCGCAACGGTCCGGCAACCTATCTAAGGTGAGGGATTTGAGAAACAATTGTTTTCAGGAAGGGTGAGCATGGGGTAGATACCTAATATTGTATACTGTAGACAAATAGCCAAGAGATAATGAGAGGTGACCAGGCTCTCAGTTGCTTCTAAGTTTCCTGGAGCTGATGGCATTGCACTGAAAAATATGCCTCTTGGTTCTATCTTACTGGAGCCGATGATGACCCTCTTTGAGTAGGAAGTCTTACCAGGGGTGATGTATATATTCCTTCGATTCAGACTTTCAGGGAAAACCAAATTAAGCAAATCTATCAAGATTCATTTCCATGATGAACTTCAAGGTAAAGGAGAGTCGAACATTTGTGGAACATAAGACTACAAGCTCATTAACCCACAAGAAATTAGGAAAGATAATACGCATGCGATTTCGTCTTTTTATAAGACCAAACATGAATCATGCACGGATAAAGAAAGCAGAAAGTGAGAGATCGCAAACGAAATAACCTAATATAAACTATTTTACTAATTAAATAAAAAAAAAAAATAATAGGCGCGGTTTAACCATATGCCATCGAACATTCTTCGCTTTTGAGGCCACCTCGCATCAAGTGCTATATTTTAGATTAACAATTCTTGCATTTTATTTTGTGTTTTTACTGGTAAATTGCCTACCTTTAGTTTACTGACGGCCGGGGCCTAATAATATAATTATCTACCAACTTATCTAATCGCAAAGGCGGTGGATGCTGTAGCAACGGTAAAGACCCTCCTACTGCATATAGCTGGAGGATAGCTCGCTCTCCTAGACCTATGTGCCTTGCAAGTGTTACATTTGTAGCTTCTTTCAGCCTACTGCAGCTGATATCCGAATTATTGCATGCACTGCCATTATAAACTTCCGCAGATCACGCGGAAATCTATTGCGACACTTAATTCTCTTTATCATTAAAAATGTATTAAAATATCTCTCCTCTCAAATTTTACACTTTTTAGTGACTTCAAACAAAGATTACCTCTTTCTCTTCTTTCCAACTACTCACGTACATACACAAATATACACTTATATGCATGCTGATGTGGCCAAATCTCTCAAAATAAGCATCAAAACAGAATTCATTTTAGTTTGTTTTCCGAGAAATTCCTATTCTCATGTTCACCAAAATTCTCCTCAGAGGTCACTAGATACATATATACACTCATATGTGTATTCATTTACGAGAAGAATTGAGAAGAAGCTGTTAATATAGTAAAAAAGAATCTTTTGTAAAATCCTCGAACGAGATTTTAATAAGTTGAGAGCTAAGAAAAGCTGAATTGCCTCAATTAATTGACTTGAACTTAGCACACTGCTGATATTGGCTAATGGCCGACGAGTTTGGTTAATAGCCTCAGGCTAAGAATAAATGACCTCTAAATTACCTTTGCTTTTCTCAATTTAAAGGCTTTAACCAAGAAATGAAATCACGTGATAATTGGACGGTGACATTCCTAATTTCCTTTTGTTTCCTCTCACAGCTGCAAAGAAAATATTGGTAGATTATCGGGGGCGAAAAACCGGTAGAAAGAAGCAAGAGAAAAGAGGTTATTCAATTATTTAAAAGTTCTAAATTGATAATGAATCGCCCAAAGAAAGTTGACCAAAGAGATGAAAGACACATGGAAAGTTAAGTAAAGTGAAAATATAGGTAAATGAGTTGCGATTTAAAAGTAACAATGGTGACATGAGGTGATTAGAGAGGGTCATTACAACCGTATCAACGCCTCCTCATTTACTAAATAGGAATGAAGAACTGTTTTATGCAATAATTTAAGAGGCCATTTTCATTCGATAAGGAATATTATTTAATTTTTGTATTTTCATTCATTGTCGATTATAATCTATGAGAAAATAAACAGTAATTAATAATAAATCTTTTTACTATTATGAGGTTCAACTGGTATATATTTATATACCACCTTTGTAAAAGCTGGTTGGTTTTTCTATCCTCGAGGGAATTTTGTATAGATAAATAGATTACATAAGGTTTCTACTCTGAATCAAATGCAAGTGTAACCGTTTCAGAAATTTAACATTATTCTCTTCTGTTATATTAACTGATGCGGATTTTGTCAATGGTGCATTTCGATAGGAGATTTAATGCCAGATTACGCCTCTCCTCTGCTTTATAACACTTGTACCTAAATCCAACTCAATTTAACGTCACAAACGGAATTATTTGGAATAGATTAATAGCTCTAATGATGAGTTAAATATTTATTTCCTTCTTTATATAGAACAATTATTTTTTTCCCCATTTTGAAATTATTCTCTTTTTAGAAATAGTTACAGGAGGTATGGGCGTGGATCTTTGGTTTGTTGGTTAATGTAATTAGGAGTGATATTAGATTGGGTCGTGAGATCACTTTATATGTGCCCTTTGATATATTCCAATCTCCCATAACTTATGTTATTCTTGCTTTACTTCTGTTTGCAGAAATCTTTCTTTTCAGCACTTGAGTTTGGTTTTCTACCCCCCAATCTTCTCAAGTCCACTTCATTGCAGAACCAGAGGTTGATGAGTCTTATGTTTATACCCAACTCCTTAATTCCTCAACTTTTTCGGCTCTATACCATCCATGCATATTCCAACGATCATCTTCACGTGCTTTGTCGTTAAATTTTAAAAAAGTAATAGGCGAAATACTCTTAGATCTACATTTTTAGATTTGTTATTAGTTTCTTTCCCAGTTATCAAACATAACTTCTAATTCCTTCCACTGATACCGATCTTGTAAATATGCTAAATGTCCTCCAAGGATCGAATATAAGAGGTTAAATAAAAGATACATTAAAACTAGTATTAATCAAAGAACTGATTAGTAACATTTCAATTACTTTTTCTTTGGAATTTAGAAGAGAAGAGATGAAACCTGCCTCGCAGAAATGTCGTTAAGGGTTTTTTTAACTTTCTTTCGAAAATTTAAAAAATGCCTTAATTCTTAGGTAAAAAATTCGCAAAAATCACTCAATGAACAATTTTAGCGTTTTCAACTTTTCGTTTGCGATTGACTGGAGAATTTCTCAGAGTTTCTTTTTTAGAATAAATCTTCAAATTACGATCGTGGCCTTAAGTTTTTGTTGTAGAATTAGGCAGTTATCGCCTATTTCTCGATACCTTCGTTTGTGCGGGGAAGGACTACGACAGCCCAAAATAGTAATTAGAATTGAATTTCGTTGAATGCGAGTTTTTTTTGTTATTTGAATACTTTAAATATGGTTAGCTGAGATTGGTGTTATTTAATTAGGCTTTGGTGGTTGCAGGACTTAAACAAGAATTTCAAAAATAATCTGTAATTACACAACAAAAAATATAATACAAAGAATTACACTCCCTATTTATTAATTAATTCAGAAATGGAAAAAATATCAATAATTACTCATGCCGCAAGGGCTCAATACTCCGAGTACTAATCCGATAAGGTTTAGGAAGTAACAACGAATGGAATCATAGCCTTAGGGGCACAATAATTCCCTTTAGTTATCCGAGATGACTCGGGATGAAAATACTTGACGAGTCTTAGTCGGAGGGTGTCGCAACGCCTTGACGAGGAAAGAAAAGGTGTAAATATCTTACTAATGGGTTGAGGAATAGGTTCTTGCGGTTTTATCAAATTTATTCATTACCATTGAAAATTTTAGAAAAACTTCATTGTTAATTGATAACAATATGCAATTTTTCCAATAATGTATTCTCCGTTGTTATTTCTGATTTTTTCCCAACGTTTAACTAGTTTTTCGATGCCTCTGCAATAAAAATCTCTGGATTTTGACTATAAGAATTCGTCTAACCAGGTTTTAAATCCTACATCAGTATTGAACGAAACGCCACGCAAATTGTTGGAGAGCGATCGGAACAGATGGAAATCAGATGGAATCAAGTCTGGCGAATAGGGAGGATGCGGCAGGATTTCCAAATTAAGCGTTTGGATGGCGTTTTTTGTTATATTGGCAATTTGAGGATGAGCCTTGTCGTGTTGCAGAAAGACTCCATAACGTCTATGAGGTCGCTTTTCACGAATAGCTTCGGCGAGTCGATACTTTTGTTGAACGTAGAGTTCTGCATTGACAATCTCGTTGTTCGCAAGGAGCTCATAAAGAATGATGCCTTCACAATCACACTACACACATAACATCGTCTTTCGTGGATGAAGTCATTGCTTTAATCAGGGAAGTGTCTTTTTTTATTGGGGCTAAGCCATTGTTTTCGATGGTTCATGTTGACATAAACACACCACTTTTCGTCGCCAGTGATGATGCGGTGAAGAAATCTCTCCTTATATCCACGAGTAGCCTTATGACGAGCAAGTAAACATGCGGCAATGGAGGAGCGTTAAAATTTGTTGCTTTCGCTCAAAGCGTGCGGAACGTATGCCCCGTTTTTTAACTTTCTCCATCGAATGAAGGTGATTCACTACAGTTTTCTGATCACACGCCGATTTTCGATTCATGAGGATTTTTATGAAGAAGGTCGTTCAATCGATATTCATCCAAATTAATGGGGCAACCAGAACGTTCTTCGTCATTAAGATTCAAATGACCGTTTTTGAAAAGTTAAAACCACCATTGAGCTGTCTTTTCAGATAAAGCATTTTCTCCGTACACAGCCGAAATATCGCGACGAGCTTTGGCTGCGTTTGCATTTTTTTCCGTCTCGATTGAAAATGAGTAACAAGTGTCGAAAATGCACCTTTCTTTCAACTTGACATTCCATTTTGAGGATAAAGAACAAAAATTTAATTAACACAACTTTTAAATAAACCGCAATCACTTATTACTCAACTTCAAGACGTAGCCTAAGCAAAAGCCTAATATTTTACGCTGTTAATGCTTCATAATATGTACACAAATCACGTCAACAAAACGCAAATCAACAAAACATTAAATAAAAACGCAAGAACTTATTTCTTAACCTAATATTTTGGGGGGCTACGAGAACTAGACGCTGGAGAGGGGAAAACTCCTGTGGGTCTGAGAATGTGCGCTACTTCTGGACGGGTTCTTCGATCCTGACGCCGTCGTTCCAAATAAGATCTTTGCTGCGAACCGGTGAGCAACCGTGTTCTATCGCTTGAGGATATGCGCCGTCAGTGGATGATCCGAAAGATGTCTTAAAAGAGGCTGCCGAATACCTTCTGTATTTTCTGGGCTTGGCTCAATCTGAAGCAACCTAGAGACAGCTAACCACCACGATCTGGGGTTTCCAAGGGGAAAGGGGTACGTCTTCGGGACACTTCCTTGGTTGGATTCTGACGGAATACTTCTACGATTAATTTTGTGACGGGGAATATATAGGCTTTCGCCGAAACTCCTATATTTGCTAACGAAAGCAATTAAGCCTTGCCTCGACGTTTATAGCTCGGTTTCGGGGTTTTGATTGTTCAACTGAACCGAATAAATTCTCGACTAATCTCGCCGGAAGTTTGCTGACAAGTGTAAGGCATTTTTCTTCCCGATAACTCTCTTTTTACAGGGCTCTATAAAAAAATCCTACTCGATCTCTCTTTCTTCGACATACCAACCTCCTCAAGATGGAACCCACAAGGGTAGTGACTTAACAACTAATAGTAATTCAAGCTGTACACCGATTACACCCCGTACTAATTATAAAAATAAAAAGTACATATATACAATGCTTTTATAGTAATTACACTAGGGATTTTAAGAAAACATGTTCACCCATTTCTACTAGGGTATATCTACGACTACATATAATCATATTCACAAAATAAAATTAATAGTGCCTGAAACTAAAGTTCATGGTAGACATGGCCAAGGTAAATTACTCAACAACTTAAAAATTCACAAAAATTCATCAGAGGTACATCAGGCCTCAGTTATACCAGATAGGGAAGTATATTTATAATAAGGGTCTTTGAAAGGACCGAAAGTTAGTTATACCTATGTAACTACATGAAATAATCACACAAGAATTAAGGTATGCCTAAGTTTCATTGCGGCTAAAATCAACGTGGTTGCGACTTACCCTATCCGCTATACAATTCTCTAAGCCATTTACATATGAAATCTTTTATTGAAATTCCTGCAAAAATAGGCTCCAACGCATCAGTCCACCCGTCTTACTTTTTTATGTTTTTCAAGTACACCAGTGGCTTGTGAGTGTTTCATTGGTAACTCTTTGCCTAATAAATAAGTCTCAAATTTTAGGATTGTCCATACAATAGCGAGGGATTCGCGCTCAATTACAGCATAATTCCTCTCACGTAGTAACAGCTTTCGCTTAGTGCAGTGGTTCTCAACCTTAATTACCCATGGATCATTTTACTTTAAAAAAATTCGGTAGCCCCAAAGCCCTCGAATTTTTCACTAATAAAAAAGCAAAGGAACTGTATTAATAAATAAAAAAATAGTATATAATTATGCTTATCTTGAAGGAAAACTTTAAGTTTAAATTAATACAAATAAATTATTAATAGTTAAAATTTATGGAGCATTTATGTACAAAGATGAGTAAGTAATTTAATAAAAAATGTAGATTTATTCGATGAAATCCCTGTGACTGATGTTGCTAATAGAAATAAATTATTTAATAGTTAAATTCTATGTAGCATTTATGTACATTAGTAAATAATTCATAATATACCTTTAAAAAGATAAATAAGCAAATACATAAAAAATGTAGATTTATTCAATGAGATCCCTGTGACTGATGTTGCTCAGCGAGTTTTTTTATATTCGGCTCCATCGATGTCAATGATAGTCGAAGATCACCCTTTTGCACAATGTCGAGTCTATTACGAGCTTTTGCAATAAGTAAGTGTGATAGAACGGTCTGGGGCCGCTTAAATCCAGCCGCTATCACATGGTTAGAAACATTGCTACCCACGTGCATCTGCGAGAGCAAGCAGGGCGCGTTATCACCACCTGATTCAATATTTAACCAAGGAGGTCATTCCCCCCCCCCCCCCCGCGTTTGCCTCCATTCGTCGATCTTGCCAGATTGAGTTAGGCTTACGGGCAGATAAGTTTTTTTCCCAGGCGCGACCGGGGCATTTCCCCGAGCCTCCCATTCAATTGTCCCCTACGCCAAGGATACGGCTCCGGGTACATATAAAATAGCATTTCCCAATAAGAGCAGATCAGATACAGATTATCTGCGCGAGACATCACTCCGATCCGGTCTCACCTTGTGCACCAGGGAGCTCTACCTCGAGAACCACCTTATTTTCCAGAAGAGGACAATATCCCTTGAGTGCCAAGGTTCGTGCCTTCGAGACGCCAAGTCAATAAGGCACCCCCCTGTTGTTCAGAAAGAGAACAACGTTAGAACAGCCATTGCTCTTCAAGCCTGTTCGTCAAGAAACGGTTTTCATTCCCAAGACATCACGTCAGGATAATTTAATTTCTCCTTTTTAACGTTCTTCAAGAGAACGATTGGTTTCAACGATAACCTCCATTGTTCATCTAGAACATCCCCGATTTGCTGTCACAAAGATCGCGTGTAACTCCGAGGCCGACTTCGCTCTCACTCTTCGAAGGCAGTCCTTCCCCTTCGCTAAGGAGAACCCCCGAAGAACCCTTCTGCTGGAACTCGCCAGTGGACCGAAGATTCCTACGCATCGTCTTCCTCTGCACAACAAATTGTAATTACGTAAGCTGAGCATTACCTTTAATTATCTAACCTTTTATCAACCCTACCACATGATTTAAATGGTTTAGCGAACCATTCTCCCCCTTTTAATTTTTATTTGTTTAACTTTTCAAATCTCTCCAAATCTTAATCCTCGGATTAGTCAGATATTCCCACGACCCTTTCCATTCTCCGTTTATGTAAACATTTTCTTTTTGTGTGTGTTGTTGATAGTTTAAATAATAAAACTCTATTTTATTGATGATAGTCATATTATTATTTCTTGAGCTCAGTTCCACTTCTAAAGCATATTGAAGATAAATAACCTCGTTCAATCAGATTACCACGCACTCGAAATATTAGAATAATTCTCTCAACGAATAGTTATATATGGTATATCGTCGAGAGCATATTCTACGATATATATTTATATATATATATATATATATATATATATATATATATATATATATATATATATATATACTATTTAAATTTGGTATCAAGTGTGTAAGGTTTAACGCTATATCTTTGCAAACACTGGTCTCAGTCAAGTAAAGCATAGTGTTATTTGTTATAAGAATAGAGTATAGTAGTTCCCTTGTGATTTATCGATTGCTATTCCCTTTTTTTGAAACTTAAGAAGCTGGAGTAGCTCAAAGAACTGTTATAATAATTTGTTTTGTTTTTTTGTGTTATTTTAGACATTGGTTATCTAGGTCGAGAAACCAATTACGAATACGTCAGTGCCCATATTTTAGGTAGGCTAACCCTCTAGAAGGCATATTTATTATTGCAAGGAATTTAGTTGGTTGACTATTGCGCCCCTAAGTGCAAATATGACTCAGTTCGAATTCTTTAAAGCGCAATGAGAATCCTTGGGACTTTCCGAAAGAAAATTGATTGAATACGTTCAAGAGAAGCAACGAACGGAAAGAAAAATGTTAAGAGAAGAAAGGCAAAGAGAAGGAGAAACCCAACGAGAAGAAAGAGAAAGAGAAATCCAACGAGAAGAAAGAGAGGAACGGAAAACACAAGCTGAGCTTCACCATCATCTTGAAATAACTAAGGTACAGGTCGAAATACAATCAGTCCGTGCACATTAAGAAGCTCCGCCCAATCTCCCACTTAAGCTCTCCAATTTCAGGGATGGAGAAGATTTCGGAGCATTTTAGCCCACTTCGAAAAGATTTTCGAGATCAATAACTGGATCTAGAGGCTGAAGGTGTAGTAAGATTACTTCCACTTTTAAATTGTAAATTGCGCGATATTATCGTATCTTTACCATCTGAATGTATAATTGACTACAGCACCTTAAAAGCTGAGTTATTGGCCGCTCATAATATGACTCCCGATTTCTACCGACAAGAATTTCGAGGAAGTCGTATTAAACCCGGACAGACGCTCCGTCAATTCGGATACATTCTTCAGAGGAATTTTAAATTCTGGTTAGAATCCTCAAAGGTTGATCCTAACTACGAGTCCTTAACAGACTTCGTGTTGCGGGATCAATTTTTGGCATCTCTCCCGACGGAGATCCGCGCGTTCGTCAAGGATCGTCGGTGCCAGACCTTTAAAGAGTGTACCGAAGAAGCGGATGTCTATGCCGCAAGCCATAATTTATACCCCAAGGAGAATCGAACTTCTCACCAATCCCCCTACCAGGAAAGAAAAGGATTCACGCCCCTTCCCAGGAAAGCCGCCGAAGTTTCCGGGCCCCGTAAAACCTCAAAACTTCTTTTCCCCGAACCAACAACGAAACACCAAACTTCCCGTTAAGATTTCTCCTCCATCACTCTTCTCGAAGCGACCAATCTAATGCTTCACCTGCGGTGTAGAAAACCACATCAGCTCGAATTGCCCCCAAAATTCTAGGCTTAAAAGTGGACCAGCCCACAAAGTTCACCAGATTACTGCCACCCCGGCTTCCCCGGTGGTGCAGACCCAAGCAGCAACTTCTCCCCCTCCGTCAGGCCACCAGGTAAATTTTATTTTTCGATAAAAGTTCACCGGGAACTTTGAAATTTGAGGAGGGCAGCGTGAACAGCTGCCGTGTATCGACTCTCGCCAAAGACACAGGGTGCACGTATTTCATCGTGTCCGACGAGCTCCTCCCTCCAGTGGACGCTAACTACGAAAAATTTGCGGTGGTACATGACTACCTTGGGCGGGCGAACCGATTCCCCGTCGTTAGATGTTACCTGCCGTGTCAGTATTATGATTGCTGGGCCGAAGTCATTTCAGCACCCATACAATTTTGTTCCGTACTTATAGGACAGAGCCCTCGAGTAAGTTCCGACCCTGTGCCCCAGGCCGCCCTTCCTCGAGTCCGAGCTAAGAAGGAAGCCCAAGAGCCCGTCCCCCTCAGAACCCCGAGAGCGTCCGAATTCTTGGAGATCCTTAACCAGGATTTTAGGTCCGAAGATCAGAAATTTAAGCCCGGTGATGAAGTACTCCTGCTCCTTCCCACAGCGAGTAATAAATTACTGAGCCACTGGAAAGGTCCGTACTCGGTCCGCGAGGTACGAGGACCGGTAGATTACCTCATTAGTACCCCAGCAGGCAATAAGCTCTATCACGTCAACTTATTGAAAAAGTACCCCTGACGCGCCCATGGAGATACGTTCGTAGCACTGGACGAAACATCGGCGCTTGAAGAGGATTACCCTGCGAGTCCCTTAATGTCATACAGACAGTGTGCATCCAACCTGATGCCGATTACTCTCTTCCTTCTCTGCCAGGCGTGTCTTTTGAACCCTCTGACCTGGATATCGACGCGCAGCTGACACCATATCAAAAGAGTCAGCTACAAGAACTATTATGTCAGTTCGACGACGTTATTTCAGAGAAGCCTGGATGCGCTACTAGTTTCAAGCATGATATTAAATTAACGACCTTAGAACCTGTCCGTTCAAAACCCTATCCCATTCCGATTCATTTACGCCAAGCTCTTTACGCTGAAGTCGATAATTTGATTAGTTTAGGCACTATAGAACCTTCCACCTCTAGTTATTGTTCCCCAATCGTCATGGTCAAGAAACCTGATGGCTCTTATCGGATGTGAATCGACTTTCAGAAGTTAAATTCGGTAACTGTGTTCGACGCCGAGCCCATCCCGTTCGTAAACCAAAACCTCCACCTTTTTGAAGACGCTAAGTTCATCTCAAAACTTGATTTGTGCAAGGCGTTTTGCCAAATTCCCCTCCGGCCCCATGTGAAAGCATATACCGCCTTTGCAACTGAGAAAGGCTTAATGCAATTTAAGCGCCTTCCTTTTGGCCTCGTGACCGCTTCTAGTAACTATAAACGTCTCATGAGAAGGTTGTTAGATGGACTGCCGAATGTCTCCTTTTACTTTGATAACGTCCACGTCACTACTCGTGAATGGAGTCATCATTTACCCCTTTTATTGGCTCTCTTCGAGCGACTACGCGAAACTGGCCTCACTATTGGCCCCAGCAAATGCCATTTTGCCCACGAAACTATAAATACTTGGGTTTTAAATAGGACAAAGCCAGTTGGGTCCACAGGAAGACAGGATTAAGGCAATCACCGACATGCCCCTCCCGAATACTAAGAAGCAATTAAGATCATTCCTAGGATCAGCTTCTTACTATCGGCGATTTGTTCCGAATTTCGCTGCCATTTCGGCACACCTCAGCACCCTTTTAAAAAAGAATTCCCCCGATCGACTACGTTGGAATGATGTCGCGTTTCTCATTTTAATCAGCTCAAGAGTAAGCTTACTTCTGCCCCCATTTTAAAGTTGCCCAACCCGGATAAATCCTGTGGAAAAAGACCGAAGCGAGCAACGAGGGCATTGGAGGTGTACTCCTTCAATAAGAGGATGACGGAACGAGTCATCCACTTGCATATGCTAGTCGCCAGTTATTACCACGTGAAAAGAGATATGCCACTATAGAGAAGGAAGCTCTAGCAATCATATGGGTTGTTGACAAGTTTAAAATGTATTTGATAGGAAAGGAATTTCAGATAGGAACTGAACACCGCCCGTTGGCCTATATTCGGAATGTACGACACTCCAACGGCCGTATTATGCGCTGGAGTCTACTCTTGCCTGAGTACCAATTTAAGATAAATTATATAAAAGGTTCTGATAATCAGGTCGCTGACGCACTCAGTAGGAATGCGTTGCCAAATAGTTTAGATTAATTTTAAATTCGTAGGATTAGGATCTCCATTTATGTATATACCGTCTTGTACGACTTAAATTAGATTCTCTTGTAATATAATTAGTCAATGTATATGTCTGAATTTTGTCGCTCAAAGTCGATTTTTTTCGTATGTGTATATATTTGTATTCATTAAATTACGTATAAATTATTTTGTCGCATATGTACTAATTTTATATTATTTCATTGTTCCATGTCTCTTTTATGGTTAAGTTTGTATTAAAGGTTAGTTTCCCCTATAATCAAAAGATCAACATTATCATATGTATTGAGGTAATACTAGCTAAGTGCATGAAGGTACGGTCGGTGAAAGAAGGCAAGTCCTTCACAACGGAGCTCTATGGTTGCCCCTTCTTTCTTTTTTTTTCGAAGTAACAACTTCCCTTAGAATGGAGGGGTGTGATAGAACGGTCTGAGGCCGCTTAAATTCAGCCGCTATCACATGGTTAGAAACATTGCCAACCAGGTGCATCTGCGAGAGCAAGCAGGGCGCGTTATCGCCACCTGAGTCAATATTTAACTAAGGAGGTTATTTCCCCGCCCCCCGTTTCGCCTCCATTCGTCGATCTCGCCAGATTGAGTTAGGCTTACGGGCAGATAAGGTATTTTCCCAGGCGCGACTGGGGCATTCCCCCGAGCCTACAACTAAATTGTCCCCTACGCCAAGGATACGGCTCCGGGTACTTATACAATAGCCTTTCCCAATAAGAGCAGATCAGATATAGATTATCTTTGCGAGACATCACGCCGATCCGGTCTCACCTTGTGCACCAGGGAGCTCTACCTCGAGAACCACCTTATTTTCCAGAAGAGGACAATATCCCTTGAGTGCCAAGGTTCGTGCCTTCGAGACGCCAAGTCAATAAGGCACCCCCCTGTTGTTCAGAAAGAGAACAACGTTAGAACAGCCATTGTTCTTTAAGCCCGTTCGTCAAGAATATGTTCTGATTCCCAAGACATCACGTCAGGATAATTTAATTCCCCCTTTTTAACGTTCTTCAAGAGAACGATTGGTTTCAACGATAACCTCCATTGTTCATCTAGAACATCTCCGATTTCCTGTCACAAAGATCGCTTGTACATCCAAGTCCGACTTCGCTTTCACTCTTCGAAGGCAGTCCTTCCCCTTCGCTAAGGAAAACCCCCGAAGAACCCTTCTGCTGGAACTTGCCAGTGGACCGAAGATTCCTACGCATCGTCTTCCTCTGCACAACAACTTTGTAATTAGGGAAGCTGAGCATTACCTTTAATTATCTAACCTTTCTTCAACCCTATCCCGTGCTTTGAATGGTTTAGCGAACCATTTCCCCCCCCCCCCTTTTAATTTTTATTTGTTTATCTTTTTAAATCTCTCCAAATCTTAATCCTCGGATTAGTCAGATATTCCCACGACCCTTTCCATTCTCCGTTTATGTAAACAATTTCTTTTTGTGTGTGTTGTTGATAGTTTAATTAATAAAACTCTATTTTATTTATGATAGCCATATTATTATTCTTGAGCTCAGTTTCACTTCTAAAGCATATGGAAGATAAATAACCTCGGTCAATCAGATTACCACGCACTCGAAATATTACAATAATTCCCTCAACGAATAGTTATATATGGTATATCGTCGAGAGCCTATTCTAAGACAGTGAGAAACACGACTAAATTCTGATTCAACAAGCTAAGATAATGGAAAAGCAATGATGTAGAGTTGTGCTTTATTCCAGAGTAGTGGATACTTTTTAGCAGTTTCATTTGTTTTCCATATATCATGCTTCCCATCTTTAAATTTTGCCTGCAATATTTTATCACTTTCTAATTCAATGAGGATTTCCTGCAAAGAAATGTCTACATTCGCAACATTAACTTCCAAAGGAATTGTCACCCAAGTTGGTATATCCATCATGAGTAAGACGCTAACCTGAGCTTGCATATCTTTGTGTAAATTTTCCAAATATTCACTATACAATGCAAGATCATCATCGTGAAGATCGCTGCTAATTGAGGCCAAACAAGGAAACTGTTGTACAACTGTAGCTTTTTTAGGAAAAAAGTAATTGTACCTCTACTGGATATGAAATCAGAATTTTTCCTTAGAGCTGTTTATTAAGTAAATTTATTTTTTCAAATATATGGGTGTTGGGCAAAAATAAGACAATAGAATCCCAAAGTGCAATAAAACGATGAAGACAATTTCCCTTTGACAAGCATTTCACCTAAATATGCATTACAAGACGTTCAAACTCTTCTTTATTTTGACTACAGATTTCACGAAAGAGGCGGTCTCTTAGAGAATTTGATTCAATATGGTTAACTAAGTTTATAACAACACTAAGGGCATCATGTAGGCGTCCATTCAATTTCTTAGCAGCTAAGTATTGACGGTGTATCACACAGTGTATGCAAAATACCCGGATACAGCTTATTTTAAGTGTGCAATAAAACCTTTGTTTCTGCCAGTCATGGATGATGCACCATCAGTAGCACATGCCATTATGTTTAAAGTGGAATATTGCTTTCCTACAAAAAAGGAACAACTTCATTAAAAATTGTTTCACCTCTCGTGTCTGTCTTACGAGGGGCGGTCAATAAGTTTTGCGAATCGGTAGGGCAAAACAGAGGAAGGGGGATGGCTGTTTGTTGGGTGTTAGGATAAGTTATGACAAGTCCGGACCTGCAGCCGCACGCTCCTATTTAAGAAGCAGTAGCTGATCGCAGATCGTCAGTCACAATTTTTCAACAATGTAGAAGGTTGAGCAACGCGCAGTGATCAAATTTTTGACCAAGGAAGGCAAGAATGCAAAAGAGATCAATGAACGCATGGTTGCATTGTACACCGATACCACCCTTCCTATGCAACCATTGCTCGTTAGAATAGGGAGTTTCGTCATGGTCGTGAGTCCCTTGAAGATGACCCCCGTCCAGGACGCCCGTCAGACGTGACCAACGAGAACAATGTAGCCCGTGTGGAGAGGATCATCCTCCAAAATCGACTGGTGAAGGTCAAAGAAATAGAGCGAGAACTTGGAATATCACATGACAGTGTTATCAACATCATCCACGACAATTTGGCCATGACCATGACGTTGGGTCTCTAGAAACCTCATGCCCCATGATCGACTTCAACGTCGTCAAAGTCCACAAGGCCAGAGTTGCACAAGCTGGCCTGCGCGAGTGTGGATTTGAGGAGCTCAACCATCCCCTCTACAGTCCAGATCTGGCCCCTAGCGACTACCTTTTATTCCTCCAGCTCAAGGCTGCACTGCGTGGACACCGGTTTGGGGACGATAAAAATGTCCAGCTCGCTGTCCAGGAGTGGATTGAACAGCAGTCGGGAGATTTCTGGTTGTCGGGAATTCGAACCCTCAGGGACAAGTGGCGCAAGTGCATTGAAGTCGAGGGTAGTTATATCCGAATTGCAAAACATATTGACCACCCCTCGTAAATCTTCTGGCGAAAAGCATTTAGACTCTGGGTCCTTGATCATCCATAAATCTAACAAATGTTAGTAGAATTACTTCATTATCTTTTAATGTTAATTCATCAAGCTGAAAAGCAAACTATTTTACTTGCAAATTAGCTATTAATTGCTTTTCAACATCCTCTGCTATTTAATCAATGCGTCGTGACACAGATGAGTTGCTTAACGGAATGGAATTAGTAATTTCACTTGCACTTTGTTTCAGAGCTGATGAAATTATAATAGACACTGCTGGCGAAATTAATGTTTTACCAATAATATGGGGTTTTCCAGCCTAATTCTATAAGATGCCAATAAACCATCATTTAGTTTGCTTACTTGGCTGTTAAACACTTGACCCACCATCCTGCTTGCTTAAAAATCAGTACGGAGTTTTCTAAAGTATTCTACTGGTTTGTCTTTCTTTTTATTGTGCTTGGTTTTCAGATGTATTTTAAGTTTACAAGGCCTCAAGCTTGCATTTGAAAGTAGATTCATGCATATGAGGCAGATTGGTTTCGTTACATTCTGCGGTGATGGAATAAATCCGTCAGACAAATATTCAACAGAATACTGTCGGCACTTCTTCTTTGTTAGCGCCGCCATGGGTTTATCTGCAAAAATATATCAGAAGCTGTTATAGCCTATATTACAGTTTATAGTTAAGAATTGTATGTAATTTGGTCACTTATTGCTTAAAGTAGAGTGTATATATATATATATATATATATATATATATATATATATATATATATATATATATATTATATACATATACCAGAAAGAAAGAGAGAGAGAGAGAGATAAAGAGAGAAAGAAAGAGGGAAAGAGAGGGAGAGGGAGGTGGAGAGAGAAGACATTTTAAGATAAACCATTGCAATTATATGGCGTGACGAGGCGAATAATTGTGAGTAATTTAACTAAACATCCAAGTTAACATATTTAACTTTGCGGTACTTCAATTACAATATATTGGGCACTATTACCATTTCTCTGGATCCACATGTACGACATGAATTATGTTTCACTGTGTGTGTGTGGGTGTGGGTGTGTGTGTGAGGGAGTGTATTGAAGATTAATTTCACACGCACGTGTTGATATTTGTGACAACATAACATAACATGTTATAACATGACACAACGTAAAGTAACATAATATGATACTCGAATGACATAATATTTGATGCAATACAAGATGATACAATAATTATGATACGCTTTATTACACCATAATACACTCAAATATAATACAAAATAACATATAATAGTTAAAATGTTATAATATAGTAATTTAGTAAATCCAGGACTCAATAATTACTCCTCGCTTTGATTCAAATCTAATCTGATGGAGTTCATTATTATAACAAATGGGAATAAGGGGTTCCAAGCTTATTAAGTTTGCGATGAACTTCCTAGGAATGCTATTATTTTGATACATTTAATCCCATCTCTAAGAATTAAAGTACATAGTAATGATATTATAATAACTTAATCCTTAAACACCAAAACACGTTTTACCACCAATTAAAACTAAAAAATATTCACATGAATTCTCTATGAGTTCACACTGTGTATCTGTACGAGTTGGACCCGGAGGCGAGAAGCTGCCAGATAATGTTTTCTATGAAGAGCATTAATAGAAATTAAAAATCGATACTAATAAATAATTTGAAGGATAATGATATATATAAAATATATGAAAAAAATGGTGTTATAAAATTTTATTGTTTTTTTTACTGCTCATAAATTACACTGGTCTGCGTCAAAAATGTATCTTAGGTTTACTGTAGTGTTTCTTAATAAAATTGACCTCCGAACTCCGAATTTGGCATCCATTTTTCTCTATCAGGTCCAGTTTTTGCGATACAGTAGGTGATAATAATTTTATAGTTTATACATGTCCTATATTACATCAAAATTTCAATAGTTTTTGCACTACTGTATTCGCAGTACATTTTGTCTACATTTTAAGTAATTATGTTAATGAGTTTATATTTTTGCAGGTTAGAAATTGCTTAGCATTATAATAATAATAATAATAATAATAATAGTGGTTGAGTTAAAAGGTAAGAATAGCTCATACAGATTTTGTATGTTTGCAGCAAAGTGAATTTTCCGAGCAGCAATGTATGTACAATTTCTCCCGTAATTAAATCTTTGAACCATGCATACTCGTATTATGGAGTAAGGCTAGGAGATCAACATACGGGTTTTGCACCACATATCTGCTGCAAAGGATGCTACATAAGTTTAAGACGCTCGAGTCAGGGCGAACAGAAGTCTCTCTCCTTTGGTGTTCCCATGATGTGGAGAGAGGGCAAGGACCACACTACGGACTGCTATTTTTGCATGACAAATCTTAAAGGTGAGCATTGTATCAGGTATTTAAGCTTTCTCTATTATACTTGCTCCTGAAAATGTCATTATTATGCATAGACTTGGCATAAATTTAAAAACTAACATAGTTCACTTCAGCATCAACATATCTTTTGCTGAACATTTGTGTACTACCTGCAACTCCAAATCAATTCCTTTATGTAATATGAAATTATATTTTCCAAAGGTATAAATAAGAAGAATAAACATAGTGTAGCATATCCGGATGTTCCTCCTGCCATCAAACCCCTGCCCCATGGTCCAGGAATTCCTATACCTTCTCCCCCTGAACATATATAGGTCCATGAAGAGATTAATATGGAAGTTAATCAAGATTATGACACATCTGAGTCTTATCAGGATTCCACACATGATATGGTCGAAATACTATTCATTCAAGTTCAGTTAAATGACCTGACCAGGGATCTGAGTCTTTTAAAGGAGAATGCACAACTTTCTGGCTCTCGACTTCGTGAAGGTAATCTTCTCGCTAAAGAAACAACATTTTGGGGGGTACAGAAATAGAGAGCGAGAGTTTCGAAGCTATTTCTTACAGCATTCTTCCAGCTCTTTAGTATACTGCGCCAATATTAAAGGACATGTTGTGTCCCTTGGAATTCCCTACAGCCTATTAGAATAGAGACTTTTCATAGATTCCTCCAGTAGAAGTTTAAAAGCTGTCTTACTGAATTTTGGTAACAAGATAGCTTCCGTTCCTATAGGTCCTTTAATCCAACTTAAAAAGTTATGAAAATATGAAAAAATTGCTGGATGCATTAAATTACTCTACCCACAATTGGAGGATATATGATGAATTGAAGGTAAGATCATTTTACACTTGGCATTTCTAAGCTCTTTGATATTAACATTTTCATTTTTAATTGTTAATACTTGTATACACCTTTTGGTCAACTTACATTTTACAAGAATGCAAATCTGGAAATCATAAGTCATTTTTCAGTTATATTTTTTTGTTGAAGTGTGTCCCTATAGGTTAATGCATCCTATTGGGTCAATGGGGAACTTATCCAAATTGAGAAGGTATACAACACAACTCAATAAACTCAAAATAAGATGTACATATATCCAATTAGTTCCAATACGATGATTTAATGCATTGGTATACAGGACTTTTCAGTACATATTCATATTCTTATTGTTTTAAGCAAAATATCTTTGAGTTTGTTTTTAGAAATATTACTCTTTGAATTTACATACCCTGCTTAATTTCTTTTAAGTTAGTGTTTCTTATACTTAGGGTGCAAACAGGCTACACGAAGCATCCATTTTTCCTATGTTTATGGGACAGTCGTGCAGATAGTATGCACTATGAGAAGAAGGTTTGGCCTCCACGAGGAGCATTTAGAATTAGATCAAACAATGTGATAGCTGAAACTTTAGTGCCTCCTCACAAAATACTGCTTCCTTCACTGCATATAAAGCTTAGAATAATGAAAAAATATGTCAAAACCCTTAATAAAGAATGCCAAGCTTTTAAATTTCTTCTTCAAAATTTTCCACAAATCAGTGACGCTAAGTTCCATGCGGGAATTTTTGATGGACCTCAGATCAGGAACTTGATGAGAGATCAGCAGTTTGAGGCATCAATGACGGACAAAGAAAAAGATGCCTGGAAAGCTTTCAAAGCTCCAGTTAACAGTTTTCTAGGCAATAAAAGAATCCCAGAATATGTTGCCCTGGCCAATCAGCTCCTAACAAGTCTCAAACATTTGGGAGTCTGAATGTATATAAAGATACACATTTTACAGTTCCATCTGGATTATTTTCCAGACAACTGCGGGGATTACAGCGAAAAACAGGGGGAAAGATTCTACCGGGACATAAAAAAAATGAAATCCAGGTACCATGGCAAATGGGACGTAAACATGCTTCCTGACTACTGTTGGTGTCTGAAGCGTGATGCACCAGATGAGAGACACAAACGAAAATTGTCAAGGGAGTCTTTTCTTGGAAATTAGAATTATTTTCTTTATTATTTTGCATTCTTTATTTTTTGTTTTATTAAAATGATTATAGCTTACATATGTTTATTTCTGTTTCTATGATATAACAATAATAATGCATTAGTAGATAGAGAAAGGTTATGGAAGTTTTTTTTCAGGAAAAATGAGGCAATCTCAATGAAAATGGTGTATACTGTACTGCGAAAATCTGACCTGATTGAACAAATATACATTCATTTTTGAGCTCAGGAGGTTTGATTCATTAAGAAACCACAAATAAATCCTGATGAACATAAAATATTTTTTCAAACGCAGGCCTGTGTTTTCAATGGCAAAAGTTAATGTTTGAAAACACAAATTGGCATCCAACAGTACTTCATAAACAC
Organism: Ceratothoa steindachneri; assembly: GCA_963969495.1. Taxonomy (NCBI): domain Eukaryota; kingdom Metazoa; phylum Arthropoda; class Malacostraca; order Isopoda; family Cymothoidae; genus Ceratothoa; species Ceratothoa steindachneri. Next base: position 107,862,822 of record OZ018319.1, read on the forward strand.
GCGTTACCATCCTCCCTCCTCCACCTCCCCACTACCCCCTCTCTTACCTTTTCTCTTTATCTCTCACTTTTTCTATTTCTTTCTCTCTTCCTCTCTCTCTCTCTCTCTCTTCCTCTCTCTTTCTCTCTCTCTCTTACTCTCTCTCTTTCTCTTTCTCTCTCCATTCTCAGTAATAATAACAGTTCTGAAGTAGAATTGCCCTATGGCCAACTAAAATATCACCGTGGACCCCAATTCGTTATTTTATGTGTGTGGACCCCTAGTAATGTTACATGGCCCCCTAGAGGCCATGTGGCACACGGTTAAGAACCACTAGTTTGGTGTATGCACTGGCGAAGCACTCATCATTAGGTCCGTATTGGACTAACTCGCAACCTATCCCGTCGTTGCTAGCATCTCTCCTGATTCCAAAAGGCTCGGCCGGATCGGGGCAGACGCGAGTTTACCTTTGAGTTGATCAAAGCTGGCAACTGAAGACGGGGTCCAGGTGAGTCGTTCGCGGTTTCTCTTCTTTAAGAGATCGCATAAGGGGGCGGAAAGCGAGTCAAAGTTCGGAATAAATCTCCTGTAGAAGAAGGTAGAGCCCATAAATGACCTTAATTGCCGTTTGTTAATGAGTAGCGGCATTCTCGTGATGGCTTTATTGGTTTTCGTCCTGTGGGGCTAATCGTTGGTTTCCTATGCGAAACGCAAAGTAGTTGATTGTGTCTTAGGCGAAATGACACTTGTGTGACCCGATAATAATGTTGTGGCTTCTCAACCTTTGCAGTAGATAATCAAGGGTAGTCAGGTGGGTTTTCCAATCGTTTGTAGCAACATATATTTTAATCCTTCATTTACGAAGCCAACTCTAACGTCTACCCTCAGATTCTCCTCATTCACTAGGTTTTTGAAACACTCTCTCTTCCCTTATCTTTGATCTCGAGGTTGTTGCTCAGGACCACTTCGTGTTTTCCCTAATCTGCTTTACGCGAATATACACCTTGGTTGAACTTTCTCTTACCTACTCTTCTCTATACATCTTTCTTAATCAGTCTGGTGTTTTCAATTCACGGTAGACAACTTCCAGTGCAGATGCTTTTGTTGATGCCACTGATATTTTGCATACTTTTTTCTAAGCGGGTAAATATCTCGGTATTCTTGTCAATAAATGTTGGTAGATTGCCGTAAGCTTTTCGCATTCATTCATCATTTAACACTTTCACGGGCCACTTTTCATTAATTTTAGGATCAACTACCCACACGTCATTCATACTTTCCACTCTTCGTACATTTCAGCGATTTTAAATTGCTGATGCTATCATTCTTAACTGCTATGTTATTTTACTCGAGTAAGCAGTAGAAAACTGCTCTAATTACCATTCAGTCTCTCGAGGGGTCTTTAACGTTTTTCTTACATATCTTACCTATCTTCTTTACTAAATCTAACTCGTTACTCGAAGATTGTCTGCCAGTTGTAAATTATTAAGTCATTTGGTCAAGCAGAATTGCATATAAAGGGAATGCAAGGACGCAAATTGTATCTTTGCACACAAACAAAAATAATGAGACACAATTATGATTTTAGTGGTAAATTGCTACGCAATATCAATTGAGCTAAATATTTTCTAAAGTTTTTTTTCAATAGACCTTATGTTATGAAATGTTTTTTTTAAATAGTTGCTACATATTGATCAGATCTATAAAATTACTTCACAAGGTTTACTACCGAACAAAATCAGAGAACGATTTTCCTTTATTAAAATATTTTCAAAAATATGATGAATCGATAAATGAAATTTACATAGTACATAAAAGCAGGCATTTAATATATTGTATGAAGATTTCATATGATACAATCGTATATTTGAGACATTATACTAAATAAAGAAGTAAAATAAAATATTGACATGCAACATAAAAGAAATATCATTCACAGAAATACTTAGCAAGCAAATACACTCGACAGAAAGCAAGATTTGAGAACGATCAAATTTGAAAAATTAAATATAAGGGGCTAAAGCACTTGTTTTCTATTAATTCGGCACAAAACGATAATAATATCTGACCAGTTTCTTGCAAAATTCTGGTGTTATTGTGTTCTATTCTTGCTCAATTTTCTTCCATAACTTCCGGACAGCTGAAGGCTACTGGTCTCGAGCTTTGTTTCCAATCATCTTCAACAAGTTCACATTTGGGTTCAAGTTCGTGCTCTAAGAATGCCACTTCATTAATTCGATATCTTTTTGTTCGGAAATCTATTTTACTCACTTTGCACGGAACATTGTTCTTATTAAATAATATTTGCTGATTTAGTTAGAGATGCTCATATTGAAAGTAAAAAATTTTGTTTTAGGAGGTTTAACTACACTTTCACATTTGTCATATAAATTTTTGCACTGGCGGCCAAAAATATCTCCCATACCATGACGCTGCCTCCTCTCTGCTTCGCAGACTCGATGGCACATTTAGGTTTAAGTCTGTCACCTGCAGCCAGGACACACAAAGAGTCTGCCATCAGATCTAACTAAATTAAATTTACTTTCGTCACAGAAATCAAATCTTTCCCAATCATCATCCCTCCAAGCAACATGAGCTTTACCATATTTTTAAAGAAATTCCTGCCACAGTCTTGAAGGGACACTCCATAGAATAGCTATGTTTTCTAGGTCTAGGACTATGGGAGGTCGACCGACTTTTGCAAGAGATATAAATGTTTTTTCATTGTATAACTCAAAACGAGCAAAATCACACCCTTAGACCTTATTACTTCTCTTTAAATGGCAGAAAGAACCCTCTTTGAAGTCATTAAGCGAACAAATCTCTGACAGAGATTTGTTTTCAAAAAATAACTATGGGTATAAAAATTAAAGCTAGCTTGATGAAATAAAAGCTCAACTATAAATACTAAGAATGGTTAGCCTATTTACCAATATATGAAATTATTTTATTTTTTTATAAGATCCATTTTTCTGGTTCTGGATTTTTCAAAATGATAAATAACTTTCTCATTAAAGTTGTTGATATCACTTATCATTGTATTTCACTTGACATCGAGTTACTAACAAGTGTGTTTATTCTTTTTAAAGTTAAAAAGCATCTTTCAGTTTCAACTGATATCATCGCCGTTGTTTCTACATTATTGTCCATAAGAACGATAAATAAATCAATGAGCTTGTCGTTTGAGCAGATAGTTCCGTTTTGAGTGTTACTTCGTCAAGCATTGGATATGCCTCAGCAGCTTCGAGTTCTACAGTTAGAAAGTCTTTACGATAAGATTAAAAGCAATTCTTTAGTAGCATTTTACTGGATTCAAGATGACCAGTAAACTAAATCTTTTAGTACATTCCTTGATAATTATATCGCAAAAATCTGTTGTAATCGATTTTCCATTAGTACTTGAAATCTTCTTTTTTTTATTTTCTTCATTGAAGTTGCTTTGTTCGAAACAGTCTTTATATTGATGCCTAACATTCTCAATAGCAGCAGTAAATTAGTTTGCATATGATTGTGCAGTTGTTGCTTCAATACACCTAGATTGAAATGGTCCAAATAGAATTTCATCTTGGTTCTTTATTTAACTGAAGAATTCCAGTCAAAAGATAAATTCGGGATCATTTAGTATTCTTTTAATACCAGCCGCTGCAAGCCAGTTTCTTCTGATTGAGAGGTTTGTAAAATGTTGCAGCGCTCGATTAGTTCATCTTTTCTTTCGTATACATCGTTTACTAATCGACCTTTTAAAATTCCATCTAGTTGCTGATAATTGTGGAATTCGCTCTAAATCAGCTATTCTTTAAGGGGATTTTGAAAAGATTGCAGAAATTACACACAAGCTATTGAAAAAAGCTCTCACTTTTCTAATTTTTGATGTTGCTCTCACATTTATTAAGTTCAGTTGATGTGCGTGACAATGTACGTAATCAGCATTTTTATAAACTTCTTTTATTCTTGCTTTAACGCCTTTTTCTTTTTTCACTAAGAGCAGCAGCTCCATCATAAGGTTCAGCAATAAGTTTCTTCAGTAAGATTTGAAGAGTTAGAGAAAGCTCAAACCTTTTAACAAGTTTTCCTTTCAGTTCATATCTGAACACTATTGTCATTTGTGATTTATTATAAATATCTGTAGTTTCATTACACATTACAGCTAAGTAATCAGTATTTTTAATATTATCCTTGATATTCATTATACAAAGAATAATTCGTTTTGAATCGTTTTTGAAGTTCCCTTAAGAGATGTAGCAGTTCGAAAATAAGATTCTAAACTAGGATAGGATTTACCCAAGAAATTAATCAAACCGCGAACAGTTCCTGGGTTTAGGAAGAGTAACTCTCATTATGGCCACGTAAAGGCTACTCAAATTTGCTGCAGAATAATATCCAATCAATAATTTTAGAGAGCATGGCCCCAATATTTACACTAATTCATTTTGTCTGTCATTCGACTGTTTAAATCCTTCCCTCAGCTGGTTTATGATATTCATCTTACCAAGAAAAGATAAATTCGCTACGTTATTCAAATCATTTTCCTACTATTAAGCCTAGTGCTTAGAATATTTAAAAATATCTAGTCAAAAAAAGTTATTATTTTCTCGTAATTTAACTTCGCTAGTATGTCACATCATGTAGATTCTAGGCCAAAAGGCTCGCCGTTTTAAATTCATAGTTTTTTGTCTTTTTCGTTAAATGTTTTCTTATTTGAAAGTTCCCTCTTCCCCTTCTCTTGTTCATAGAGAATGTTAAAGGTTGGGCAAGAGAGGGTAAATCTTCCACACCCCTAAAGGTCTGAGATGTATTTTTTCATCAAACTCATTCTTTCTTCTCTCTCGCCTCCGTTTGCACGTTGTGTTAAATTGACTATCTTAGCCAGGTTTTGGAGCGACGATGTTCTGCACTACTCGCGACTGAGTGTCTCGCGTATTATATATAGTGACTTATTTTTCACAGATTGACAATTATACAGCCCTGTAGCTCTTAAATAAGAAAATTGCATACTACCATTCGAAAGGATACTTTTTGAAAATTGTGCTAAGAGACGTGCAGAATGCATTCGCCAAGGTTTGGATGGAAATTCTCCAATATAAGATACTAAAACTCCAGCTTGATTCAATCATGGAAAAGGTCATCTACGACTTCGCCTCGGACAAAAAGGTTTGTCTCATGACCGAAGAATGAGGACCCAAGTTTAAACACATGGCGGGTGTATGCTAGGGGAGTTGTCTGAGCCCATTTTTTTAACTGATCTACACCATCGAAGTCCCACCTCCGGTGCACACGGAGGCACTCTTTTCAAATTTCGCAGAGGACCTAACTCAATGCGTCTTCAGTGTGGCCAAGAATGCAAAGGCACAGGCAGCACAAACAAAAACAGAAATCTTCAACATAAACTAGTACAAGAGACGATGGAAGACAATAAACAACAAAGATAAGCTCCAGATTATCACATTAAGTCACTGGTTGAAGGGGTCGTCGTAACAGGTGGGAGTATATACGGCTATTCTTCCGAAGGCACACTACCTGCCTACAAATCTCCGCCCATTGATATGGAAAGCACTACACAAGAAGCCGAATCTGGCTAATGGGAAATCTACAAGCTATATAGATTTAATAATCTTATCTCGGCTAATAATAGGAAAATATGCCTATTGTTCATCGAATATAAGCTCATTTACATTGCCTTGGTGACCTAAGCTGCTAACAAATCCTCTATGAGAAAACTCGATCAAGTCCAGAACTCCGCCTGTTTCATTATCAAAAATGTCAGAGGACGCGATCTTCGACCGCAAAGAGAGATGCACAGAAGGCAACATCTAGAGTCCATTAACATTACTACTCAGAAACTGAGTAAAAGGGTATGGGCAACACTGACGTAGAGCATCATTCCTAAACTGCAGGGAACAGGAAGAAGGATCATTATGACTTCCAGACTCCGTGATAAATGTACCCACATCAAAAGATTCCCTAGCAGGACGATCTCTTCCGAGGAACACATAAGACCGACATACGCATGAAAAATACACAAATCAATTGGAGCATGCAAACATATCGTATGTAAAATAGAAGAAATCTAAAGGAAACAAACAAACATATCACAAATAGCTAAACAAAAACAAAGAAACTACAAGGTAAGCTGCCTATCCAGATTGCCTATCAAGGAGGGAACGCTCGAAAAACACCAACAACTATACATAAACATGCCAAAGTTTAGAATTACAGAAGCAAATGAACACAGGAGAGTAAAAAACAACACCGAAATGACTGTGACATAGTAAGGATAATATCATCACGGAAAAACTCTCCCTCGCCTCATTGTTTGACCATCTCTTTTTGTTCTTTCCTATCAAAGTGTCTTCACTATTTGTACATCAATTTGACACGTAACAACGCTGGTCTAGTACATTTTGTAAAGAGTATTATCGTTATAGTAGCACGAACTGAACTATACTGTTGTAAAAATTTTGTTGCTTAAACTGTTCACTCTTTTAACCAGGAAACAAACCATCACAAATTAAATTAAAAAACAAAATAAATATGTGTTTTAGAGGATAGCTGGATCTCTATATAAATAATAGCCAGAGACACCTAAGTACACTGACTGCGAGAAAGAAATGAAAGAATAAAGTGTGAATGATGAATCGAGTTTCGGATCACACGTTAATCAGTAAAATGCTCTAGGCATAGGAATTATTTCTTTTTTCACCTACTACTTCCGAGGTTTAACCATTGTTGATCCCACTCTTCCCTTTCACCCCTCCCCTCCCTTCCCCTTTATCTTTTGCCCCCCTCCTTCCACAATGAAGCTCTCTAATCCTCGCTTCGGCCTCTCACAAACACACATTTCCTCCTCGGCTGGCATTGAGCTGCGCCACAAAAGTGTGGAGAGTCTCTTTAGGAGCAACTTGGCCGAAGGCTTTCTTCTCTGCAGACCCCTTCTGAAGGAGGGAAAAGCACTAAGAGATGCAAGGGCTCTACAAATGAACTTAAGCCTCATTTAAAAAAAATTCTCATAATTCAGAAAAAGCTAGGAACAAAAACCAATAAAGGTCTCCTTTCTTGATCTCGCGTTTTTCACTATCCTTCTCCTCCCTAAAAATATTAGTAATTATAATTCATTGATTATTCATTTTACATTCACTGTGGAATTTACTCTGGTCTCACTCGTTTTTAATATTGTATATGATTTCGATTGCAGAAGATATAACAATTTGACAACAAACGATTGTTGGGAAGAAATGAAGGGGCTACTTCAGGATAAAGATACACTAACTGACTGCTTAGGGAAACGACAAGTAGCCTCACGAAATACAAAGTCGTGTGCATTAGAATTTAAAGTTATAAAAATTACCTAGTCTAAAATGGATTAATTTCAGATAGCTATGATTTATAAAATTATTGATATCTTTGAATGTTCGACGTAATTAAATTCCCTGAGCAGCCTCAAGATAAAGATAAAGATACGCTTAGTGCTTTGTGAAATGACAATTTAACCCTAACGTCAATAAATAGAGAGTTGTGTATATTTGAAGTTAAAGTTATAAAGACTCCATAACCATGATTGGACTAATTTTAGATAACTATGAGTTTGGAAATTATTGATGAATTTGCATGTTCGACGTAAAGAAATTCCCTAAGCAGTCTGTTTACGGCTGAGGAAAGAGCCCATTAAGAATTCTTAGTTAAATTATTCGAAATTCCACCTAAATCATTAAATGTCCTTCTTACTTTCCAAAAATTACTGGTTAGACCTCTGCTGGAGAATCTTATTCAAATTTGGCTTTTTATTCGCGTGCGAGTCTAGTCGCGGGTGACTCTATATCTTACTATGTCGGTCAGTTGATCGGTCCCCGTTTTGGTTTGTTTTTCGTCTGATTCTAACAAAATTTGAAAGCTAACGTTGTTTTACATTCTCTTTCGAATATTATAATGCAAAAGTCTTAACAATATTAGCCGGTCAATTATTTCGCATTAACTTCATAACTATTTTGCTGATTCTAATGAAAATAAAACAAATATGTTGTTTTACATTCTCTTTCAAATTATATAATTGAAAAGATCCTCCCAAGGTCAGCATGAGAATCAATTTGTTTTAACAATAACATCATAACTGTACGGCCGATTCTAACGAAGTTTAAAACTCTAATGCCGTTTTACATTCTCTTGAGAATGATATAGTTACCAAGGTCCTTTCAATTTTAGCTGGGGAATTATTTGGCAATAACATACTAACTATTTGGACGATTCTAACGAAATATAAAAGCCTTATTTTGGTTTACATTCGCCAGGGAATTATTTTGTTTTGGCAATAACATCAGAACTATTCGGTCGATTCTAAAGAAATTAAAACTCTTATGTTATTTTACCTTCTCTTTCGAATTATATAATTGCCAAAGTACTCCCGAGGTTAGTCCCGAAATTATTGAAAGTTTTGAATGTCGTAAGGTCATAGAAAGAGTTCAGCGCCATGTCACAAAATTAAACACTGAACTATGAATCTAGCTCTGAATTTACCAACACAACCGTGATTTTTCCTCAGAGGTCATTAATATTCTATATACAAATAATTGCAAAAAAACATGTTCACAAGGCTATTCGAGACATTTTAGGTCGCGTTTGAGGCTAGTCGCGGGCGACTCTATATCTCACTATTTCGGGCAGTCTCCGTTTTGCTTTTTTATTTCTTTGTTATCCAAATTGTAACTATTCGTCCGATTCTAACTAAATTTGAAATCCTTATGTTGTTTTACATTCTCTTCTGAATTATATAATTGCCATAGTCCTTGCAAGGTTAGCCGGGGAATATTTTTGTTTTGGCAATAACATCATAACGATTCGACTAATTCTAACGAAATTCCAAATCTTTATGTTGTTTAACATTCTCTTTCGAATGATACATTATTTCTAAAGTACCCCAAAGGTTAGCCAGAGAACTATTTAGTAATAACATCATAACTATTGGGGGATTCTAACGAAATTTAAAACCCTTATGCTGTTTTACATTCTCTTTGAAATAATATAATTCTCAAACTCCGCCCAAGGTTAGCCGGTGAATTATTTGGCAATAACATCATAACTATTCAGCCGATTATAGACCGGTCGATGAGCGTCGTGGTCATCATAACCGTGAGCACTTGATGACACAGGTCCAATTCAACTCCTTTATTCATTTTTATATAATGGTTAAAATGGTTTCCACTATAAATTATAGTGAGACAGATTAACGTATATTGATGTTATCAAAAGAAGCATATATACATGTAGAGACAAATTATTTACTTTCATTTTAACTGTTTTAATCAATATCATATGCGGAAGACACTGCCAAACTGTGCCTCATCTGCCTAATGCTAGCTACTGTTGAAAACAATTATTGAAACTATTCCCTCCAAATTTTCACTAACTAATCGAAACTTTGTTTTAATTAACTTAGTACAACATATTGCTTCTTTTCTATGACGTGGTTAACGACCAATTAGTTTGAATTTCCTTCTATAAAATTCCACAAGGTGGAATCAAGTTGAAGTCTTCACCAAATAAATTTTCTTTGAAGGCATGGTTAAAATTGAGTTCCCGATTTCCGAATTGGTCATTTGGAAGCTTCACTGTCAATTTCAGAATTCGGAGACCAGCGTATATTTCGGTCTTTTATAGTAATGGGTACGGCATTTCAGGCCTTCTGCGACATTTTAGGCTTCCCCTATGCGATTTTAAGATGTTTTTAAATGAGAACTTCCAATTTTGCTTAAGCCTAAAGTTACCTCTGCGTTACGGAGCTCAGCCATTTGGATTGTCAAAATCACGAATTAAATAATTATTTGAATGGCGAATAATCTTTGTGTATTTCCTTTAAATTTTCTTTAAAATTGTTGAGAGATTTATATAATTTAGTTATTGTTTAAAAGAGGTTCTGAATGAAACTGATAAGGTAAAAGATGAACATATGGAAGTTTCCGTTGTGAAAATGCAACATTGTGTAGAATTCCTCCTAATATCATCTACTCGACCCTCGATAAACTACTGTCTATTCCATTGTTATATATTCAAAAACACAAATTGAGGAGAAACGTCTCCCGGCGATAATAATTCTAATGCATAAAAGATAGACTGTATATAACCTGCACACTAGAGAAAAATGTGCCATATCCTGGTCTTTACTAATATTCTTTGAAAGTGATTATGGAAAAGGTTGTAAGTCTAAGAACACCAATTAACAAAAACTCCTGCCTTTAGACATGAATTTAGAAAGGACGTACACTTGAATAATTTGAAACAATGCTAATTACTCAAAATTAATGTGAGCAATCATGCCACCAATATGAAACAATGCATAAGACAAGACTCTTTCATGATATCGCAAAACCTCTCCTTAAACTGTTATTTATAGCTTAAATGAGAGGGTCCTCAATATTTCACAATCACTTAAGCACATCAGGCAGGGAAAGAACATTTTAGGAATATTGTTATTTCCATCGCAGAAAGGTAAATAGAAATATGAATTGACATATTATCAAACATCTTACATTTAAAAGAGGTTAAAATCAAAATGATACTAAAAAAAATAATAAAAGCTAGTTGAATATTGACAGGCTTAACATAGAAATAAGCAAACAGCAAATTGCATGTGTGTGGGAGAAAATCAATCTAGTTCAACAGGATACGATGACGATAAAAAAATAAAGATTTCAAAATTTAAAAGTAAATAAGACGTAGATAACCAATGTATGATTTCCAATAAACTTAAAATCTCACCAAACAAACTCAATAAACTTAAGAAAAGACCATTTTATATATATATATATATATATATATATATATATATATATATATATATACATATATATATATATATATATATATATATATATATATATATATATATATATAAATATATATATATATATATATATATATAAATTTGTATAAATCTTTCATGAACGCGAAAGAATGATGAAATATGAATTCGGAGAACCACAAGAAACAGAAAAACAGGGGAATTTTCACTATCCTGTTTTTCTTTTTCTTGCGGTTTGTAAGATTCATATAAATATATATAAATATAGGGCGTGTAAAGAGACTACAGTTGTATGGGCACGGGGTAAGAAGAGAAAATGCGTATGTAGGAAAGAGGGTAATGCAGATGGATGTAGAGGGAGATCTTATCCGTGGAAGGCCGAAATGACTTTGGATAGAAAATATTGAGAAAGACCTGGGAAGAAAGGGACTCACAAGATAAGCCACTAGGCACCTGAATAAGTGTCAAAGACTTGGAAGAAACTTCTACCTCACGTAAGAGTGGGTAAAGGTGAAAGGAAAAAAGATATATATATATGACGAACTTAAGAGGGTTTCTCGAGTTCTCGTTAACAACGGCTACCCACAAGAATCCATCGACGCCACCATGAAAGATAAAAGGAACTAGGCTTCCGTCCCTAGCGTCAGGTCTACTCCGAAGAAGAGTAATATCGACCTTTATTGCTAGGCCAATATGAATACCGGCTACCGTTAAGACGAAAAGGCTAAAAAATCCATTCTCCATGGAAACGTGACTCCAATCGACCCTAATATGGTTATCAATCTAATTATATACTACAAGACTAAGAAAACAAGTAGTTGCATCATGAAGAACAGCTGTCTCCCTATAACTAGCGAACTCCAGGAGACTAACGTCGTATATGAATATTCGTGAAACTCGTGACTGTTAACACCGCAATTCAAATACATTGGCGTAACCTACACAACCATGTCAAGGCGACTGATAGCTCACTTTCAAGATAGCGCGATTAAAAAACCCGCCTACTCTCATGGCACTACCCTGACTCGTCAAAGACTGAATCAGGACACCTTTATCATCTTTAGACTCTAAAATCGCAGAAGATTGTGAAGGGCCTAAGCTGTCATTATTTAAATAAAGAAACAGGTAATTAAAGTGCAACTTCAGCCGGAAACCATACTCCCGACGTCTAGGCGTCTCCGAGTTGACCCCTTTTAAACGAAGCATGTTTTCAAACCACATTTTCTTTTGCCGCCTTTGCCAGAGAACTAGATCGGAGGGACAAATATTCAGACAATCTGAGCCTTCCAATTTTATATGTTTCTTGTAGCGCTTAGTTTGCCCTTAAAAATTGGCATAAAACTAAAGAAAATTTGGCTAGCTGCCAGAGTTCCACCTACTGTTGCAATTAAGAGGTCAGTAATCTGCATAAAACTTGACACGTGGTTAGGTGAGCACTCCGCAGACAAAATTAAAGATGAGATAGAGAAAAATCAAGAATGGGCCAAAATAGAGGAAATAATACAATTTAAAAAACAAAACGGAGAGGAACACTACTACGTATTTAAGGCAATATTCAAAGATACTAAAATGGCGTCAAAAGCTGCTGAAAAAGGACTCCTCACGTTCTACACCAAGAGAGCACCTGTTCAGATAGAAAGAGAGACATTCGGCTCTCTCCTGGTCTGCCTTAAGTGTTACGCTCTCGATGACCACACGACCCGAGAGTGTACGTTCTAGGGCATGAGATGCTCAGAATGCTCAAGCATAGAACATAGATGGGAACAGTGCAAAAGCGAAGAAATAGTGCGCAAATTGTGGATATCCACACCGCACCCTCTCAATGGCATGTCCCCTGAAGAAACAAAAACTAAGGAACAAAAAAATGCAATGTTATATAGGAAGGAAAGGAAAAAGACAAGAACTTACGCAGTGGCAACGGCAGGGACGGCACAGGAACAAAAGATAGTCGTGAACATAGAGAAAAATATGAGGCCAGATCTCATATTGTGCATGCTCCATGCACGTTCTTTGAACATTGCAAAACCAGGCTCATATTCGGGAGAGCTAAATAAAATGCTCACAAAAAATGGCCTAAAACCTATGTGGTTCCCCGAGAACCCACCTTCCAGCGACATGTATAGAATTTCATTGACAACAAAAAAGGAAACAAAGGAAACGACAGAAGAGCAAATAGACACTGAAACTGAAATTAATAAAAAAGACTCGGAAATAATTGAACAAATTAAACTGGTAAAACAAAAACTTGAAAGAGAAAAGGAAAAGGCAAGAACAAACAATACACAAAAATTTATCATTAAAATTTATGGAACCTACACATCACCAATTCCGCTTGTTAATAAACAAAGGACTGGTCAAAGGGAAATATAAATGGGATTACGATTCCGAATTAGTAATGCCCTTAAAGAGGGACAAATATAAATTTCGGCGAATTCATGTTCTAAGAAAAATCTCAATACGGACCAATTTAAGAAAAAACGCCCAGGACATACTAGATCACCCGCGAACTCTGAGAAGGCCAAAAACGGAAGACCAACCAAACGATAAAATGCATCTGAACGTACAATATCCAAAAACTCTAAAAATCTTTACTCTAAATGTCGAATAAAAAACTGATATATTGCAATAAAATTAGACCAATCGATCTTGATATAGTCATCATAAACGAACAAGGTATTAATTTACAAACAGATCACATCAAAATCCCAAACTTCACAGTTTTAGCTTTAATGGAATAGCCATGGGAATAAAACAGGAAATCTCTTACACCAAAATTAGAGATCTGGAGTAGTCATATATAGCTATTATGCTAAAAATGACAACAGGGGATCTGGTGGTTACCGGGGCATATCAACTCCCCCGGCGCTCGTACATCCCGACCCCGAACTTGATTCGGATCTTCCGCCGACCATCCTCAGCGATCATCCTAGGGGATCTCAATATAAGATGTACCTCTGCCGGGTATACGACCGCCTTCAATGGAAATGGGAAAACCTTAGAATTCCTCCCAAAACGGCAGATGGTGCAAAGAGAGGGCCCTGATTTTCCCACTTTTGTAACAGAACGGTCTTTAACCACTCCAGACATAATATGGACTAATCCGAATTTCGCGTTCAACATCCCCACCCCTCCCAGCCCCGCAATACCTTTGGACTCATTACGAAGATTTCAACCTCGCTTATCCAAATTGAAATTCCCCAAAGGAAGGCATTATCAAAAACAAACTGGACACAGTATAAGAAAGATAAAGAAAATTTCAGTATAACCTCCCTTGCAGAAACTCCCAGAGAAGAAATCAACACACATCTAAACAACATTACAAACCTCATCATAGAAGCAGACAGGCTATACGTTCGAAAAACTAAATACAGAAAAATCCCTTCTCCCCAATGGTTCAATGAAAAAAAAAACTAAAATGTAGGAAATTTACAACACATTCGAAGAAATCCGCCGACATGGTAGCAATAGAGAAAGGTGTGTACGATTAAGAGGCCTCAGAGATCAGGTAAACAATCTAATAAAATATATAATAACTCAGCATGGAACAATATCATTAGTAATATGGATATAGAAAAGGACCCAAGAGCGTTCTGGAACTAATACAAAAAGCTTAAAGGTTCCTACCTAAAGAGAAAATGTACTTGAAAGAAAGTGAAATCACCAAGCATAACAACAGAGAAATTGAAAAAAAAGATTTAAAGAGCATTTGTCTAGGATCTTCTCTATTATTCGGGAGGAGAACCAAAACTACGATGTGGCCCATGAACAGCACACAATAGATGAACTAGAACTTAGAGAGCACGAACGCTCAACATTTCCAAGCGTGAACGAATCCCGCGATCAAAGGAAGGAGGGAGGGTCCTTCACCCTAGTCGAATTTAAAGCAGCTCTGCATCATCTAAACAGAAAACCTCAGGCACTTCTTAAAATATTCAATGCATGCCTGAACACAGGACATTTTCCACCAGCTTTGAAGACAGCAAGGATGATATTCCTACCCAAACCCGGAAAACCCAAGGGCCACATCGAAAGTTATAGACCAATTTCACTGTTTGACTTTATTGGAAAGCTAATGGAGAAGCTACTCAACGAAAGATTAAAGACCTTCCTGGAAGAAAATGATAAGCAAAATGTACAACAACACGGATTCAGGAAGAAATTAGGTATATAGACAGCACAAGCACTCATTACCAAGAAAATCGCATTCGATATAGCAAGAGGCGACAGAGTGGACTTGACAGTCCGCGACATCGCCAAAGCTTTCGACAAGGTATGGGTACCAGGCCTTAAAGTTAATATAATCCAACTCGGTCTCGAGACAAACCTAACCGGAATCCTGTGTAGCTATCTGGAAGACAGGAAGATAAAAATCACTATCAACAATTACACTGGCAGTACTTTCACTCTAAAGGCGGGGGTTTCGCAAGGTGTGTGCTTCAGCCCCACATTGTACGCAGTGTACACCAGGGATCTCCCTCAACCCTTAGAGGAAAGTACGATGTATATCAGTGATAGACAACATTAAGAGGATATCGCACAGCGCACTGCAAGAGAGATAATAAATATAAATGAATACGAGAAGACGCATAAAATAAAAACAAACCAAAGCATATCAATGAATAGAAGGAAGACGCACCGAGTCACCGCCAACAAGATCTACTACACCTACAGTGAATGGGGTAAGGTACTCGGCCTAATATTCTTCAAAAAGGGGTACAGTACGCATATGAGCCAAAAGACTACACAAGCAAAAAGTACTCTTTCCTCTCTACAGATATTCAAAAACCTCTCTAAAGAAAACAAAAGAAAATTATACCTAGCCTTAATTCGTCCCATTTTAACGTACCCCATCATTCCAATTAATACATTAACCAAAACGCAAATGTGAAAACTACAAGTAGTCCAAAATTACGCGATCAGATTCATAACTAATACCGCAAGACTAGAAGCAATACCATCACTGGAACTACATCGGAGAGCAAAGTTGAAACCAATCAACCAATTCCTTCACTAACGTGCCCTCCCAAATATGGCACCAATTAAAGGAGGAACTCCCAAACGAAAGAACCAATAAAGTTTTACCTACCGAAAGAGAATATAGGTGACTACACTTTAAACAAAGGAGATATAAAGTGAGGAATATAGTAAAAGAGGGTTTTAGTAGGAGAAATAGTGGGGAAATTAAGGAAAAATTATAGAAAAGCGAAAATGAAAAGTAGTGTAAAAGACAGATCCCTGGTGAAAGGCAATCTCTGGCTTTCTTTGCGTTTTTGTATATAATTTATGATAAATATATTTATATATATATTATATATGTATGTAGAAGGCATTCAAGCCTTTGTAGTAACAGGTTTTATTGCTCTCTACTTGATTATTTGAAGATTTGCATCTTCTTGTCCGGGCAGTTTACTTAAACAAAGGTTTAAAAGTAGCCGAAAAAATATACATGATTTCGAACCAATAATATATAGAGAAAGACCCTAAATTTATAATTAGCTCTTAAGAATACAAATTAGTAATCTAATAATAGTAAAAACAAAATATATGTATACATGTGTATATGAAAAAATACATATATATATATATATGTGTATAAGTGGGTGTATATATATGTTAAAAATAATATATATATATACATGTATACATAATAGATATATTAAGAAGATAAATTAAAATAAATATAATTAATCAAATGCAGCACTCGAGAGTGCACCAAATATACCATTATTGCCTAGAATCAACACTTTAAAGAGAAAAAGAACGGCTCGAACGCTTCCCTCGAAAGAGAAACCATTGAATAAATGGGTGGATATGAAATCAAGAAAACAAAGGTTCCTAAGCTGATAAATGTTAAATAAAGCAAAATAAAGTAAATTACAATAAAACAACATAAAGCGATTGCCAGGCAACCTGGTACACACACACTCATCAACACACATAACATTGACATTATTACCCTACCATTATCACCTCATCAATCATCTCTCCTTTTACACTATTATTTTTATCTATCCTATTTTATTCTCCCTCATATTCACCACCTTTCAATTCCCAATCCCAATCCCCAAATTTAAAGATCACACTCACATTTTCAACGTTATTTGTGAATCTACCGAAATTGCTTCCAGGATCATGGAACAGGGACTTCTCACTTTCAACATAAGGATCCCATCCGCCCACATACAGAGAGACGTCTTCACAAGCATAAAGATACGCCTCAGATGTTATGCGTTGGGAGAAGATACGACGCAAAATTGCCCTCAAAAGACCTTTATCATCTGTTCTGAATGTGGGACTGAAGGCAATTTTAGCCATACTGCAACAAAAGAGTTAAAAGATGCATTAAATGTCAAGGGGGACACAGAACTACGGCCAGGTTGGTCCCAAAAGTAGAGAAATTAAAAGAGAGAAGTAACAGGGTCAAACAGATATCATACGAACGTAAATAAAAACTCATACACAGCAATGGCCAAAAGTGATCATAAGGACCCGCAACTCAGATAAATTTAGATGGTACTCTCAACATAAAACTTACCTGTATATTACATGCCCACGTGATGAACATAGCTAACCCTGGAAGTTATGCAATAACAGTCAACAGCATGTTACAGGAAAACGGGCTCAAACTGATTTAATTCCCCAAAGAAGTCGACTCATCGGCCATTTTCAGAATCAAAGTCACAGAAAAGGCAAAACATGAGTTAATCGAAGAGGCGAAAGGAAATCAACAGGCGGAAGAATAAGAAGAGGACACAAGCATCGAAGACTCAGATACTGAAAATTACTCCGACGACACAGAGCAAGAGTGCATACGGGTTACTCTCAGGAAAGCCCAAAGAAAGGACAGATCTAAATCAGCAAGTAAAAGGGGTCCATAACCTAGAGATGAACTACCAGGAGGACACTCGAATGCAGTCAGTAATACTAATATCAGAACATGGAAGAATAACACAAAACGAGAAACTATAGATATTGAACTACAATGTTATTAACACAAATCCTTCAGGAGAAACACACGACGGAGCGGCAATAGCTGTCAAGCAAGGATTGCAGTACAAAACAATACAAGGATTGGAGGATGCATATTTAACTATAGAAATTAAAAAGGAATTAAGCAACATGATTGTCGCAACTGGATACCAGCCACCCAGACGCCCCCAATTACCGGTACAAAACTTTACTGAAATGTTCAACTATAGGATACTGGTCATTTTTCTGGGCGATTTAAACGCTCATTGCGGGGCTTCTGGGTACAGAAGTACAAACAAAGTCGGAAAACAACTTAACACGCTTATCATTAGACATTATTACAAAGCCTGGGAACCAATTTCCCTACAAACTTATGGGGAGAGCACCCACTAAACCCTACATCTGCATGGTTAACTTCAATTTTCCCCTTAACTATTTTATGGAACCAGTGGATGTTTCTTGCAGTGACCACACTGCGACTCTAATGCACATAAACAAGAATCCTATACAAATCCCTTCAAGGAAATGAAAGGCATACCATAAAGCAGATTGCGATAAGTGCAGAGAATTACTTAAGACGTACATGCCCAGAAGCTCATTGCGGGGCTTCTGGGTATAGAAATACAAACAAAGTCGGAAGAAAACTTAACACGCTTATCATTAGACATTACTACAAAGCCTGGGAACCAATTTCCCTACATACTTACGATGTGAGCACGCACCAAACCCTACATCTGCATGGTTAACTTTAATTTTTCCTTTAACTATTTTATGGAACCAGTGGATGTTCCTTGCAGTGACCACACTGCGACTCTAATGCACATAAACAAGAATCCTATACAAATCCCTTCAAGGAAATGGAAGGCATACCATAGAGCGGATTGCGATAAGTACAGAGAATTACTTAAGACGTACCTGCACAGCCCGCTCGAAAAAGCCACTCTAGAAGAAATCGACGGGGAGTTAGGTAGGATCAGAGAAGAAGTTAAAATGGCAGAGAAGGGGGCCATCTCCATTAACTCGTTCCAAACCAGTAAGCACTTTAGGTGGACACCATAAATGGTGGCTTTGAGCGAGAAGATCAGCTGGGCTGCAGAAAATACAAAGAGATTCGGAACAGCAAGGGAAGCATACAACGCACTCAGGAGACCAAAAAGATAACTTATAGCACTAATTTATGAAAAACAGAAAGAGAAATGGGATCAGCACATCCAGAAAATAGATGTGGAAACATCATCAAGGGAATTTTGTAAACATATCAACAGATTAAATACACGGACAACATGGATAAAATGAAAATTAAGGATGCAGAGAACAACATTTTAGAAGATGAGGAAGAAATAGAGGAATTATTTAGAGAGCACTGGAGAAATGCATCCAAAATTAACGAAAAAGAGAATGAGGACTATGACATTGATTTCGAGCATCAGATCGTGGAGATAAGTAAAAATAACAACGACGGAATACACGCAATCATTACATCTGATGAATTGAAAGAAACCATAAAGAACTTTCGACATAGAGCCCCATGCACATCGAGACTTACCAGACTAAATTACATCGAAGCACCACCGAACATACTGGATGGAGTGAGAAACGTCTTCAATGTGTGCGGGTTTGCCCCAAGGCGGATGTATGAGTCCCTCTTTTTATTCAATCTACACAACAGATATACCCCCACCAAAAAATGAAGGCTGCATGAACATCCAATTTGCCGATGATGTCACTCAAATCATAGTTTGACCCTAGAGGAACAGCCCAAGGCTAGCTAGGATAAATGCAGAAGAGATAAGAAACATTAATAGATACGAAGAAAAATGGAAAATTAAAACCAAAAGGGATAAATTTAAAATAGTACCCGTATATAGGAGGAGCATATTAGATGTATATGCAGAAGGACAGCGCTACAAATACTACAAAGAATGTAAGGTTCTTGGACTAACCATTACGAAATCAGGTTATAAAAAGCACGTAACTGAGAGGATAAATCAAGGAAAGAGCACCCTGGCATTACTGTACAAAAGAGTTAACCTAAGCATAAAAAATAAAAGAAAAATATATCAAGCCATAGTACAGTCCGGGATAATTTATCCAACCATCCCGATGTACACGATCTCGAGAAGTAACCTATTAAGACTCCAAAAAGTCCAAAACAAAGCAATCTACTTAATAACAAACACCAGAACAGGAAAAAGAAGAAGGCTACGAAAATTGCATAGGCGGGCAAAGATAAAGCCAATTTACAGAATAAGTGCAAAAGGAGCAAGGAAAGTCTTAAAAAGGACACAGAATGAAGTAGGAGTTGAATTAAGCAACCAAATTGCCCAAAGAGAAGGATCGAGATCACAAAGATTATTCCCAAGTTTCCCAAGGATAGATAGTAATAGAAAAGAATAGATAGAGAGATAGAAACCTACACCAGTTTTTAGTAAGAATATTTACTAATAACGTTTTGAATGCCTCATAAATACCAATACTATTTTCCAACTTTATCACGCTAGCTATACTACCTAAAATGGACAGAGATAAGCCTGGCCTCCAGGCAATTAGCATCTCTTTGCAAACCTATTACTTCCTTCAGCCTTTAGAATCTATTCGTTTTTTACTATCATATTCGCACACGGGACTCACAGGGATACGTGGGACAGAGATCACGTTAAAGTGAAAGATTATAGTAAGAGAAAAGTGACATATCGTTGTTCGGATTCCACGTTCAGCTGTAGGTCCCATGACTAACTAAGGCCACTTTTGTCTTCGCTGTTCTATCTTAAAACCTTCTTCTTCCTCTCCCTCTCACTCCTAACCACCATATTTACATGCTTGGAGCCTACTTTGGCTCTAGAGAGTGTGAATATGTGGGTATATAAAGGAATACCGGGTCTCCCCCTCCTCCCTCCTTGGCCGCTCCATTAGCGCCAAGGAGGGTCGGAATAGCTGTTCTTTGTCTCCCACCTCTCATTTCATTTCATTTCATAATTCCATTTCTGTTCATTCCCTGAAGATGACCTAACAGGGCCGAAAGACGTCTAGGAATAAAGAATGTCATTCACGGATGTTTTTTCTCGCATGGAAGACCAAGCTAAAAGACTTTTAAGAAATAGTAAGAAAATACAAGTTAAAATTAATAACACCGCCACAGATGTGGACTTCAATAGAAACTGCATATATATATATATATATATATATATATATATATATATATATATATATATATATATATATATATATATATATATATGAATGGGTGAACAGCTGACCATTGAATTTCATTAAATGGAGAATAGCTTCTGAGACTTTTTAATTTGATGAAGGATTTGATTACCGAACAAAGGTCGAGTTACTTGCAAGCCTTAGTGAATAAGTCGAAAACCTTATGCGTTGTATGGCCTTACTCCTCGTCACTTAGTTGTACAGTTAGAAGATTTGTGTCTTTGAAAGTTTCGTGAAGTATGATCATGTAAATAAATGATTATGTAATCATGCTATATATATATATATATATATATATATATATATATATATATATATATATATATATATATATAAAGAGGAGAGAGAGATCAGAGGCGACTCCAGGTCATCAGCATCACTCGGGCTCACGCAGATTTCGCATAAGACACATGTATAAAAGGAGGTAAGAGACGCAATGAACAGCGCATGTACGAGTATTTGTGAACCGATAATTTAACAATAAGACAGATATATAGTTTCAATATGAAAATTAATCATTTCATTTATTCATGAACTTTCAGTCGTCTTAGTTTGATGGCATTTCGCGTTATCCGCAATATTTTTAGCCTCAAATGGCTTATAATTTATATCTAGTACTATGTGTTTCTCCACTTCTAAGTTAAGGGTAAAAATAAAGCAAACCTGCAAAGCAACTGATCTTTACACAGAGACGCACGGAATAACAGCAATCAACTAACGACAGCGGTGTGCACATCAAACATTATCCTGAGACCTATCTTACTGTCGCCTGTACCGTACTCTTAACAAGAGATGCTAGGTTATTCTTTTACACCTACGAGGCTCGTTCGTATTAGCCCGAGTTGCTGGATAATCTTTTGTTCATTTAAGAATATATTAGAACGGAAAACTTTCATAGATTGGAATTTATTAAAAAAAAACATAATTTTAATCATTTTTATTTTTTACGATTATAGATAACAACTCGGGCTGTAACTTCTGAGCCCGAGTCAAACGCATGTGAACGATGTCGATAGACACGCTGGGTGCCTGAGAGGCCACTGATATATATATATATATATATATATATATATATATATATATATATATATATATATATATATATATATATATATATATATATATATTAGGGTGATGCAAAATCTGACTATCATGGATTTGGGGGATATGCCCTTATATGTTACTATATGTTATTAAAATATTACCTAATAAATTATAGTCAAAACAAATATTATTCAAAGGTCGTGCTAGGCCTTTGAAAAACACAATTTTATAACAACCATTGGAAAAAGATATTATATTTATCCTTATATTTTAGTTCCAGTTTATAATATATAGAATAGTGAAGTGAATGTAAAATATCATTATTTTTAAACATAGAAATAGCTTATGACAAGACATTCAGATACCAATAACTTTCATCAAAACTTTCAGCGCAGTTAGATGCCTCATGCGTGAGTGTTTCGTGTTCTCCGGTAATTGCTATTAAATAACGGCTGAACACACTTTGCGTATGGCAGTTGCCCAATGCTTGGGGTTTTATTTCGTGTAAATTTTTTTCAATTATTCTGGTTTCTTGTTATAAACAAGACAACAAGAATCACAATTGATATTTGGCTGATTGGCCAACAGATCTATATATTAGAATAAGGTCAGCTCTTATCAAAGAATGAATAATTCCTATATTCATGAATTACAAACATGACAATAAGGGGTGCGTCAGAGGAGTATTAACTTTTACTGTTAATCATGTGTTAGAATTATAGCTTTTTTTCATAATTCTAACGCCAAGAAGTGTAATGTTCTAAAAAGTTAAATAAACTGCCTGATTAGTATCAATTGTTGAAAAGTGCAAAGGAACAAAATCAAAGTTTTCAATAGAAAAATAAAATATCGAGAAAAACATTTAGGAACTACCTGAATTTGAAAATCTTAAAGAAAATGCAATAATATATATTTCCGTTTACCGAGGAAATTCGAAAGGGAAACATCCTCACGGTAGATACGAGGGGTGGTCAATAAGTTTTGCGAATCGGTAGGGCAAAACAGAGGAAGGGGGATGGCTGTTTGTGGAGGTGTTAGGACAAGTTACGACAAGTCAGGACCTGCAGCCGAACGCTCCTGCCTCGTCTATTTAAGAAGCAGGAGCTGATGGCAGATCGTCAGTCACAAATCTTTCAACAATGGAGAAGGTTGAGCACCGCACTGTGATAAATTTTTTACCAAGGAAGGCAAGAATGCAAAAGAGATCCATGAACGCGTGGTTGCAGTGTACACCGGCACTGCCCCTTACTATGCAACCATTGTTCGCTGGAATTGTGAGTTCCGCCATGGTCGGGGAGTTCCTTGAATATGACCTTCATCCAGGATACTCGTCAGACGTGACCAACGAGAACAATGTGACCCGTGTGGAGAGGATGATCCTCCAAAATCGACAGGCAAAGGTCAAAGAAATCAAGCGAGAACTTGGAATATCTCATGGAAGTGTTATCAACATCATCCACGACAATTTGGCCATGAACAAGGTATCTGCCCGTCCGGTCCGTAGAAACCTCACGCACTATGATCGACTTTAACGTCGTCAAAGTCCACAAGACCAGAGTTGCACAAGCTGCTCTGCCCGAGTACGGATTGGAGGAACTGAACCATCCCTCCTACAGTCCAGATCTGGCCCCTACCGACTACTTTTTATTCCGTCAGCTCAAGGCTGCACTGCGTGGACACCGGTTTGAGGACGATGAAGATGTCCAGCTCGCTGTCCAGGAGTGTATTAAACAACAGTCTGCAGATTTCTGGTTGTCGGGAATTCGAAGCCTCAGGGACATGTGGCGCAAGTGCATTAAAGTTTTTGGTAGTTATATTAAAAAATAATAAAAGCCTTTTTGTCATATTCGTTTCCTTATATCGGAATTGCAAAACCTATTGACCGCTCTCGTAGATTAGGAAGATGCAAAGCAGAGAGAAGGAACTGTGAAGAAACAACCAACTTTAGAAAAAATACCAATTTGTCAATCTAGTACTTTTGATGAAACATTAGTTCTAGCAATCAGCTGCAGCACTTCGCTCAAATACGGAAGAGTGAGATCTTGAAATAGCCTCAACATCCAAACAGATTGCCTCTTAGAAAGAAGAAGAAATCTATGAAAAAGGTATAGTCTTCGCATTAGATGTGCCTAAGATCAGGGATCGATCTGCTTTTACGTTGTCAATAAAAACAATCGCAAATATGGGAAAAAATCTCTAGCATTACAGTATTTGCTACTCATCAATTCGTAGAGCAAGAGGAAATGAAAGGAAAAATATAAGTAAAAATAGCTCTAACAAATTTGAAACAGACCACCCTTGATCGTTCATTGGGATGGCAAAATTCTGAAAGACATTATTGGAATTGAAGTTGTTGACGGCTGCCATTTCTATTCTTTGAAAGCGGAGAAAATCAACTGTTGGGGGGTGACAAAAATACACTATAAATAGTAAAATAATTGGCAAATGCTGTGCATCAAGCATTCTTTGATTGAACTTCAACAGATAAGATTAAAGGAGTGTTTCATATAACGGCATCAAATAAAGGTCGTAAAAATATAACCATGTTTATAATTGAACAAAAACTGAAGAAACATTTATTATCATTTTCATGTCAACACCAGATGGCTGAACTTATTTTAGAATCAGTATCACCTACATTAGAGCCATCATAAGGTCCAGACATTCAATTATTCAAATGACTAAAAGTAAACTGAAAGTAATTGATTTATCTACATTTAATCGATTGAAATAATGCCCACAACTACGAAAGGCGGAAATCATCGCCTTTGCATCACGAAAAGAGAATAAACAATAGCCTCGCGACTTTAATTGACTTCGTCAATTAAGTAATTTATTTTTCGCTAATGGTCTGATTGTCAACTATGTCTTCCAGTCTTCCTAATTAATGCAATTACAGCTGGTTTCCCAGTTACTGAGCACATTGGTTGTTTTCTCCATTTTTCTCATTCACTCTACAGAAAGATAACAGATCTTGGAAATCGACAACGCTATCACAATGATAGCAGCTTTAGTTTAAAAATATGTTTTTTCCGCCCTTGCCTTTCTACCCTGCCATAAAGTTAAGTTTGCCTTTGAAGACTTATCTGCTGACGAGGATATACCTCAAGAATTCATTTCATTCTCTTACCTAAATTATATCGACATTATGCACGAAAGAGGAAAGAATAAGAAAAGAGCAATACTATTATACCTAATTCAGATGTGGAAGGTACACATGGTGAGTGGACGACTTTGAAGGTCCACCTTACCCCCCCCCCTTCCCCGTCGGGTAGAGGCCACGTGGCCTTAAATAGGATTACAAAAAGCGAGGCAGCAAAGAAATTCTCGCGCGGTAACAGCCAGCCACTGTCCCCAGCTGTGTTTTGCTGACGCTGACCGACTTCCCGCTGATACGCCTTCACCGAGAAACCCATTCCCCGCGGACATACTAATCCCCCACAGACACGAGGCTCCAGCTAACCCACCATGGCTTGAGGCGAGGATCGCCGCCTGAACGAACGTCTTCCTAAGGCCTTATCCCGTCTGGTAGACGAGGAATGGCGCTACCAGATTCCATTGCGATGCTATGCCCTGGAGGCCCTCTAGTGAACAAGCTAACAGGATTTATTCGGAGGTCTCCTCGTCTCGAGTCGAACCTCAGAGTTAGAAGGTTTCATCGGCTAGACTAATTGCCATGAATTTTGGCCACAATCAATAGGCAAATTCGTGAACCGGCATTTCCTCGGAGAATTGTGCGACCCACTCGTATCATCCCGTTACAAGATTACTGCCCATCCACAAGCATCTCGCCTAAGAGTTCAAGAATATTTCGACTCATCTTTCAATAGTAATTCGCCCGGTATTCAAGATTACCTCGCTCCAGCCTGAGTTAATCCAATCGCTCGTGCAGTAAGATTATCTCACCGCGAAGAATCCGAGCTTTGGCTTCACTCCCGACTTCAGCAGGAGTCAGGTCTACAAGGTATAGCAATTCCACTTTTAATATCCCCTATTGTCCGTGTTTTCCTCCTTGACCAAATATAACATGAATCCCCTAATTGTTGCTTTGGTCATTGTGTCATTGATCCCTTCTGAGCCCGAAATTAATTCTCAATTTATCCCTATGTACATGTTTCCATATTTATCTTGTTTTTGTTATTGAACCTTTATTTTGGGTTTTAATCTTTTAATAACCTTGAATGAAACTTGTTATTTAAAGTCCCCCCCCCCGGGCAACAAATACGCACTTTTAAAGTTTTAATCGCTTTAAACTTCCAGAACCCAAGGAGGACTCCCTGTCCCACCTCATTAACTTGGTACAGCCAGTCGTCCGTAGGTCGCCTGCCACGTAAGTTTAATTGCCTTCACAGCTGCTAAGGTATACACTTACGATACCACGATACACTCTATTGTTTTAAATTGCATTACAAGAACGAATAACTGCATTAAAGGCTTTAATAATGCATTTACAAAAACATATTTACAGTATTCATCCTATTATTTGGCAACTAATAACTGCCCTTATAAACAAAGAAGCAGCCGCTCAAACCACAGAACTTCAATATAAATTTGAAGAAGAAATTCACACAAGAAAGAAATATAAAAAGATCAATGAGAAGTTGATGAAAATAGTAAGCCAATACCAAGAAGATAATGATAAGTTAGCCTTTCCCTGATCTGTGAGATAGACTCTAAATATTTGCTAAAGTTGTCAATTCATGTTTAGATTTCCATAATTAAATATTTAAATATTTAAATCTCATGTGAAAGAGAGTAATTCCTAAACTTTTCATGATGGTCGTGGAAACAAGATTAATATAACTTTTTAATTAAATTAAATATTAGACCTTTTACTTTTAATTTTTCATAAAAAGATAGTCAATTATAAGTTAAATCTCATGTCATTTTTCCCACTGTCAATTTTATGATATGCTAGATATTCTGTTAATATTTAATTATTCAAAGTCAGAATTATAGCATTTCATTCATAAATGCACTTTAAATATAAATAGTTTAAAATCTCATGAGAATTGAATATCTAGAATTGATTTCCTGCAGAATGAAATAGGCCTCGTTGGGAATGGCTATAAAATACTTTTTAAAACTTGCCAACCTTATTTTTTCCAGGCAACCTTCTTTCAAGCAAATATGATAAGCACCGAAACAATGTATTAACTTTACCGAAGTACCCCGTATATTTGAGTATGGCGCAAAATATTTAGAATGGATTATGAATAACGAAGCTTTATTCGTTTGGATTTACGAAAAGTTTAAATAGAATGAATGTTCCCAGTCATTGATCTTATATATTCGCTCTGTCAAAATATTTGATTAAGGATTAAATTCGAAAAAATATTTGATTGTAAATCTGCTAAGATTCCACTTGATCTACTCTACGTGCAAGTCTAAATGAATTGGCAGGGAATCTTTAATCCGTCTGCTCTCTTCCAAAGGACTACTCCATGTTCGTAGAAATATCCAGTGAGATAAATGGCATTCAAATATAGGGAATGAGCTTAACTACTTTTTCTCAATCTTGTGGAATTCGAAAACTCGTGTGACTTACCGAGAAAGTTACCAAGTCGATGTCTCCCTAAAAATGGTCATTTCCTGAAAATGCAATTCCTGATAGTTCGAAGACTTCGACTTCGACATCAACGGGTTAAAGAATTAGCCTTCGACTGACGGACTTCTCGCGAGGCAAACCAATGAGTCATGTCGGTTTCTAGATGGCTTGTTTGTTAAAAATGGAATATACTTGATTTTAATGAGTTTATGCCGATGGAATTTCTTTGCGTTGCCTTTGGATGTAAATAGAATTAATTTTCTATGCAAATTAAATACAAATTTCAATCAGATTTCCCCCACCTAGACATTATATTTGAGTTGGCGTTTTCTCTCCTGTAATTGTATTGTGAGGAGCTTATGCACATCTCACCAAAAAACAACACTTGTGCATCGGAATCTGTAAAGAAAAGTTTCGATTATGCTCTAAATAAAGTGATATTATAAAATCCTCTATAAAGAACACTCATCTCCACTTAACGAAACAACATTTGAAAAAATTCAGTTGACCATTCTTTCAATTAACAAAAGTAAAACTAATAACTATCCCTCACGAGTAAATCATGATTTTATTATTGTATCGCTATTGGTTTGTCCATCGAGTTTCTGCGTCAGATTACTATATGTAAACAAGCCGCTATTCTCTTCCTTAACAGGAAGAGTTTGGCTACACAGGCACCCCTGCGGGGGTGTGGCCTACGGCCTTATTTGCTAATCTTAACCGCCTTTTTTAATCCCCTTTATAGACTCTTTATTTTAACACCCTGAACACCCTTTTCATCTTAATCTTCATCTTCATCGTCTTCTTCATCTTCTTCTTCCTCTTCTTCTTCTTTTTCTTCTTCTTGGGTCTGTGTCATACGGCCTATAAAGATTCTTTTTTCTTTTTTCCATCTAAATTTGCTATAATAATTTCCATGCCAAAATTTTAATAAATTTCCTGAACTTCACCATTTGTAATTCTTTTAGTTTTAAAAAAGTCACAAAAATTTAATACTTATATTTATTTCTGAATTTTACCATTTTATTTTTTTATATTATAAAGGAATTATTAGAAATAAATTAAATCTACTTAGGTGACAACCGAACTAAAAGAAAAAATCTTATTCAAACCTTCAAAAAAATCTCGTTCTTAAAATATAGGGTTATGGATAAGAACAGTTTTAATTGGAACCGAAACACGTGTCTCATAAAATAACTGGGTTTTAAAAAATGTCATTCTTCAGTCAAGCAAACCTCAGAAATATCATACTAACTATTTTTACCCATTTAAGAAGTTTATTCTTAGATGTTTCGAAATATCGTAAGTGAAGACGAATCCCTTTGCTGTCGAGGAAAAAGCTTTCTTTTGATACCTTTGTTTTTTCTTAACTCTATAATTTAACTTGGTGAATTTATGAAATTTTTAAAAATGTTTTTTTTTTGCTTAGTGGATAAGAAACCTTTCATGTTTTTGAGTTTAGGTTTATTTGAAACTTTTACTCGCAGGGCTCTTTTTTGTATGTTTCGAGCTTTTATCAAAGTTCTTTCTAAGAGTTCAGAAAAAAATAAATATAATTATCGAATGATTTGGAATGAAAAAATATACAAATCGTGAAGTTCAAAAAATGTATTAAAATTAGGGCTTTGGCGCTTTTATATTATCATTACGTATATAAAACAAATTTAGATGAAAAAAGAGATCTGACGAAGGTTTTTCTATATATCAAACTGGGTGAAATAACTTAAAAAAAAGGTTCAGGATGTCTATGTTGAAAAAGGTGTTCAGGTTGTTAAAATAAAGAGTTTATAAAGGGGATTAAAAAAAGCGGTTTAGAATAGCAAATAGGCCGTAGGCCACACGCCGAAGGAGTGCCTGTGGAAACAAGTTCTTTCTGTAAGAAAGAATATGAAGTATGGCTTGTTGTTCGTATAATTATTGTTTTTAAAATTGAATACATTTTTTAGTCAGCGAAATTAATTTTTTAATTAAAAGTATCCTTTTATCATGTATAATTTGGCTTTTAATAAATTTACAACGATATAAAAAAGTTTATTCTCTATTTTCGGATAGGGATGAGGTCCGCTCTTTGAGGCTTTGCCTGGACCCTATTAATGGATATGCATTGCTACAAAAACGAAAAAAGGGAAGAAAAAGATGAAAGATTTGGGGTAAAGGGATTATTAAACACGAATAGAGATGTAGTACCCGATGAGCACGAAGCTAAATTTTTGACGCAGGGAAAATCTAAGGATTTTTCCAAAGGCAGAGGGGACGTGTGTTACAAGGATAAAGGGCTACAAGTCAAGTTAGTCAATTTCAGAGATTATCAGGGAAAAAATACTGAGTATTATTTAAAAAACATTTAAAGGTAGGAAACTGCCAGATTGCACCTAGCAATACGCCCATTATGGTTTTGTAAGTAAAGACAGAATATAATTATATTATAAAGCTTAGTTAAAATGTGGATATAAAAGTTGACGTAAAAAAGATATAATGTGATTTAGTTTGCTTTCGCATCACCTTTTATTGTTTTATTCAAATGATGATGAAAGCGTTTGTGTTCATGTTTTTGCCTGTTTATATTCATTTATAGTTTTACAAAATTTATTTTAGCATTTTTCCTCATGTCATCTTTTTATATATCCTAGTACTCGTTATCGAGTGAGTGAAGAGAAAATCGAAATTTTAGAGAAAAATAAGGGCTTCCTTTGATTAATTAGTATAAAAACAGAAACAAAATTCATTTTTGGAAACCAATTTCTGGACTCATCAGGAATAAATCAAGTTTAAGACTCGACATCGCGAAAAAGGCCAAAAGACGTCACATATCCACTGAAATGGTTAATGTACACGGAAGCATCTCACGTAAATCTTGGTTTTCAATCCCTGAAAAATGGCTGATATTAATCTCATGCAAGAAATAAGGATCCTTTGACGGTATGGAATTAAATCCATGTCATCTCCAATGACAGATCAAATTTTAATAAATTGTTTTCACGGTTTTGTAAAATGTTCGCATTTTTGTCCCGATTTCCCTTTAAGTTTTCCGCTATTCTTTCTTATTTCATATGAGTCAGTTACTAGAATATCGGACCCACCTGTTGGTCAATTAACCCAATTTCATGGGAGTGTAAACGAGTTTGATATATTCACCTGCGAGTTATAATATAGGTATGATCCTGCAAATGAATTAACTCGACACTCCTTAGGTCAGTCGATCGCAAGCACGGTCTCCTTACTGAATTTGTCCTATTCTTCTACCTTTCACTCTAATGCAGAGATAGAGCTAGGGTCAAATTCAGCAGACTTACCTGAGGAACGATTCCAGCAACTACAGAGGCTTGCCCACATAGTAACAGAATTACTAAACGACCAAATTCTGTATAAACAGTGCGAATTTGGCTGCTTATTGCATGTTATTCCTTTATTGAATTTCTTTAGCAGTCATTGATTCTTACAAGCTCAAACATAAGCTTATCGATGCTTCGTGTCGTCTTTTTTTAATATAGTGTCATCTAAAGATATTTCCGACATAAATGGCAAATATAAATGCTATAAAACCTTATTCTTCTTAATATAGTTATGATAGAGTAGCCTGCTCTTTTAAACTAAACAAGCTGCTCCTAATTTGCTTGACTTTAAACCTTCATTACATGTTGTCAATTATCAATCCTTCTTTTTAGGGGGTGGAAACCGAATAGTAGAGGAAATGGAAGAGGATGACGCTATAGTAATGAAAAGTATGTATAGCGTTCAATTAAACAGAGAGTATCGGCAATTCTTAGAGGGATATAGTATATCAGGTGGTTATTATTTATTATCTCGAGGCTTGCGAATTAATGAACAAAGATACGAAGGAGAAATTTAACAGTACAGACTTGTATATGCTATCTACGAAATATGTGAAAAGCATTTTATGATAGTCATTTGGTAAATATCGCACTGCTTGGAAATTTAATTTAGGTGAATCTCACTCATATCAAAAAATTATTCCATTGTTCGGTGCAATCAATTGAGCATTTAGGGGCTAGGAATGAATCTTTCAAAGATCAATTAGTTATGTCTGTTCCCAAAATATTTACTGAAATGGAGTATTTTAATGGCAAGGTTAAACGTTTCCATTGTACTTCTAATTTTTAATTCAGACCATTAGCAAAAAAATAAATTAGATGAATTATTCATAACCAACAGACTAATACAAACATTCGGCCTCCATAATAGGTTTTACAAGTAACTATCTTACTTATTATCCTTTGAAGGATTTCTCTCAATCATCGCAAGGATCAAATGAATACAATATATTTCTCTACATGGGATGATCAGATGATAAAAAGGCTTTTAACTCAACCCCAATTCAGTTTTTACAGAAATTCAGAGAAAGCGATGAACAAAGTATACTCTATCGCTGGTAGGTATAGTCAAGCAACATCATCATTTTGCTTGTACTCAGTCAAAACCAAATTACACATAGAGAAAGAATGAGACGGAATCTCATTTTAATCCAGCAGAATACAGTAATTATCAATGATATTTTCGAAGATTTAGGCTAGATCAAATAGATAATCAGAATAGGTGACAAGGTGTTATTGGCCTAAATTATAGAACTACAGTCAACGATAACAGAATTATGAAAAACGTGTATCAGAGATGTAATGAAAATGAACTTTTCCAAAAATCATATAATGACTTCAAACCTCTCAGTAGATATTGCATTTAGAATTAATGATCAAATTTTAAGAGCTGGTTTAAGAGTCGGCATCCTTAGGATACCTTTATTAATTCCTAATTCAAGAATTAAAAACGAAATTAGTACATATAAATTAGGAAAATCGTGAAGGCAAATGTTGGCAATTTCGAATGATTGGAAAACTATATATGTATATCGTTCTATTGTTTATTGGATAATGTATGTATTAAAATTTATGTGACTTATATGTCTACACTTCACACATATGATTTCACACTTTTTTATTATCTATATCTCGTTACCCTTTCTATACCAGCTTTCAATCTCTCATCTCTCATAATGTATTTTTATTTTCTCATGACCACTGTGTTTTGTAGCCTTTCATTGTACGTAGGCCGAGCGTCACTTATTATATTCCTACAAATATGATTCTTGTAAAGTAATTCTTTATGTATTCCTTGAGAATAAACTGAATAAAGTTCAAAGCTATTTGGATTCAAGCCATGAACAAAAGAAATACAATTGTTTTAAAAAAATAGGAGATATAAGGGAGTTATGAAATATAACTTTAGATAAAATATTAATGTAAAATAAAAAACGAATTGGGAAGTTTACTAAAAATTTCTACTAAATTAATTGCAACACTTAAATTAAAAAAATAATATAGTTAAAATTCGCTGTTACAATAAAAATGGATAATAAAGCAAGTTAAAAAAGGATCCTATCACTACTTACTGAGGCAAAACCATCTTGGAGAAAAAATGATGGTTTAAAGTTCAAACTTATGTCTAAAACTTATAGCTTTCATGGCGCGAAATGTTGCGGTAAAAAAAAGGAAAGAGAGACAGAGAGGAAGAGACAGAGAAAGAGAGAGAGAAAGAGAGAGAGAGAGAGAGAGAGAAGGGTTGACATTTAACTAAGCCTTTGTTTTTTTGTTTTTTTTCTTTTGATAACAAAATAGAAAAGTGTCTTTATCTTCTTCCACTCTCTTTCTCCCTTTTTTTATTTTTGCGCACACATATTCATCTTTCCTTCTTTTTGGTCTTTTATCTTATTAATTTTAATTTATATCTCATAACATTTTAAAACCATCCTTAATCTTCCCATTAGCCTTCTTTCACAAACTAAATTTGTGAAAAGGGAACTGGTCATTTACCTATCGATATCACTTCCCAGTTTAGGTTTGGTATTTATGTCCATGCATGAATGCTGTGCGTTGGATTTTATTTATTTATCCTTGTGTATTTGTCAAGAGGTCTTAATTTATAGACGCATCCACATGTGAATCTCCTAATTTCCATATGACTTGAGGATTCAGACGCACACCTGTACGAATCTTTTTATAAGTTGGTATGATGCTTTGTACGTTATTACTTTGGCTGGTTGTTGTTGTTGGCATGGAAAAGATTCACTACTCTACCATGATGATGCTCTAACATTTTCATGGGAACTTATTCTTGGCATAACCTCTGAGCAGGTCGTCCTAATATATATAAAAAAAAAAATATATATATATATATATATATATATATATATACATATTACAATTTGAAAGTAGTAGCGAGGTGATTAAATGTTAATATATAATAATTAGAGCGAACATAATATTTGTTTTCGAGACTAGTTTGGGGATGAAGTTTGCCATACCATCTTCGGTCGCGTGCCAAATGAAACCAAACATCTACACATAGAAATCTCAAACAGAACAGTCACTAATCGCCCACTCTGGACATTAAAGTTAGATAATTCTCGAATTAAAGGGAGATTCAATACCTTTTCTTTTACGAAAATATTTCTAAGTGTAAATTCATGGGACCAAAGGTAATCAATTTGATGGTTTAAATTCTTTATGCAATTAAAAATACTCGATGAGGTACTGGCTCGTCATTATGTTAATATACCCATATTTATAAGGAGCTTTAAGTCTCTCCTATAAAGAAGGAGGGGATATTATTATGTAGATTTACAAGGAATTAAATATAGGCCTGCTAAATTGGCTTGCTTTTTGGATTTTGCGAAGTAAAGATTCAAGATAGTAGAAAGGTATTTAAATGTAGGTGTGTTGGGACAGAGGACACTGCTTAATCGCACAATGAAAGGGGAAGTATATTTCATCTTGCAAAACGGAAGATCGTATATTCTAGCGAGTCTTAAAAACATATGTTCCGCCATGATCCTTTTAACATTTACATTGGGATGCGATTAAAATTTAATCTAGGAATTAGACTGGGTCAGCTTCCGAAAAACAGTGAATATATTTTGATCGTTGAACCTTTCAATTTTCACATCGAGGAAAGCTAAACAATATTTATTTTCACATTCACCGTTTATATTTTATTGTAGGGGAATGGTCCCCCCCTCCTCCCCCGTTCACTCTTGGTGCAGTCACAGGGCGGTTACCGCAAAGACATCCGTCAAAGGCATCGGCGGGTTCAGTGCTTAACCGCAGTGTGGCACAACCCAGTGCCATGACAGACCCTGAAGGTCAAAAAGGTAAGATCTCCCCCAGGAGAGTGAGATTCAGTTTCAAGTCAAATAAGAAATTGGAGACGTGTTTCTCCCAATCTCGAAGGCTAACGAGGAGCCGATGTTTGACTTTGTGTGAAAAACCGTTTGGAAAAAGAGCTCTCCTGGGGCCGTCCTCAAGCCCCTCTCCCCCTTACCACTTCCCCAGTGGGGTGACGAGGTATAAATGAGGAACTCTGAGGAAAATCGTGGTAGTACCGAGACTGGAGAGGTAGAGTACTTGGCTCGCCAGACCAAGAAGTACCCTGTAAGAGAGGCAGGGCTACCTTCCTTAAGGGGCTAAGAAGAAGCTCATCATCGAGCTAAGTCCCTGGTTATCAAACCAAACGATAAGTTAACTTTGGTAAGTTCAACTTACTCTCGCCAGAGAGACTCCTCATATCCTGGTGCACCTTAAACACCAGGGGTATTCCTCGTCCTTGAGAAATTAAGAAAAGAAGGAGGAAAAGGCTCCCCCCTCGAGCCCGTTATTCGGTGGCCACACCAAACTCTTAGTTAACTTAGTGAGGAACCAAGTTCAACTTGTTCTCGTCAGAGAAATCCCCCTCCGTTATAGTCGCCCTTGAGGAAGACTGGAATTAAGAAAAAGCTCATCCTCGAGCTAGTTCCGAGTTACCAAAACGAACGTTAAGTAATTTATTCTCGCCAGAGAAACCCCCCTCCGTTATCCTAGCCCTTGAAGAAGACCCTCCCCGAGTTCAGTCCTCGTCCATAAGGAAATAAGTAACGAAGGAGAAAAGCTCCTCCTCAAGCTCGTTACTCGGTGATCACATCGCACTCCAAGTTAACTTGATTAAAGAAACAAGTTCGACTCACTCTCGCCAGAGAGACCACGACTGCCTAGGTGTTGCATAAAGCACCGTCTTGGTTTTCGTTCTTGAAGAACCTCCCCCCCAAGGAATTTAGCCCATCTACATCTGGACACACGGCACGCGTCGTGAGTCAATAACATTTCTGAGGCCTTTAAACTCCACATGAGTCCGTAAGCCTAATTCTTATATTATTGTTGTGTGTAGAGAAAACGTTAACTTAATTTTTTGGGTAAACTAATTTAATTAATTCTTGTTTAGGATAATATTTAGAGTATTGCTGTAGTTAAGGTCTAAATGTTATGTATTCATTTGATAAAAGTAAAATATAAGTTTATTTTGTGAATTAGTGGGCGTTTCTTTTATATCCTTTCGTGTTTCAGAACGGCTCTGTTCTTTAAGATATTCTTATAATATCAATATATTAGACACACTTAGCACTCTTAGAGATAGAACAAAAAGGGGGTGGAATTCTACGACATTTATAAACACTGGCCCTTACTTAAGCGATTAAGCAATGTACTCTCTCCCAACACACCCACACCCACCTTTAAATATCCTTCTACCAATCTGAAATAGATTCAAGTGAGCTTTTTCTTATGGTTCGAAGTTTGTAAATAAATAAGAGAATGAGGGGTGCAGAAAGCAGATGAATTCTTTTAATTTTCAATACACGAACATTTTGAGAGGCAGACTAATGAGAAATAGAAGTTTCAGGATAGAGTTTTATGGAACAATGGTGGAAATTGGCCAACGGAAGGCCTGTTTGAATGACCGTCCAGCTTTTATTTATATTCAAACTTCGAACTATAAGGAATATATATATAATCATTTCAGGCATTTGCTACACTGTAGAGAGACTCCATTTTTGGTATATCATCATCCCTTCTTGTTTTGGTCTTCGTTAATTTCATCGTTTAGTATATGGAGTGAAAACGGTAATTTTATTGTCCATCTCTCTTTTAGGAATCTTGCTTCATTGCCGATTCAACTCCATTTCAGGTTTCTTATAGCTTCAACTATTTCCTAAAGTTTGGATTGTTCACGTAAATTAATGGATGATTTTCTGTGATACCAAATTATCCTCATCATAATGCGTTCAGGAGATCATTATGTTGTTTTAAGTTTTAATATCTGTTTTTAGCTAGGCTCAAAGTTTATGTTCCAGACATCATAGTTGAGATTATGCATTATTCTTTGTATACCTTTCGTTTCAGGTACATGGGCATGTTTCTTTTGAAGGTAATGTTTTCTTTCTAAATGGTTTTATTCCAGAGTGATTCTGCGTTCGAATTATTGGTCTTTTTCCGGTGAAATTTTAATCTCTTGAGCTACATCGATATATTGGTCTACCATTTCAGCTTTTTCGGTGTAAATTATAATATCTCTAAATGTCAACCACTGCTTGGTTTTTCATAACTTTTGTTTTTCCAAGAAATAATTTCAGGTGATTTAGGTAATGCCCATCTATCGTAATCTATCTTAATACCTTTGTTTTGCAGGTTTAGTCTCGTAAAGTTATATTCATGACAGGAAGTTAATAATTTTGGAGAAACTATATCTCTTTTTTTTAACTCTTCTGTAAATTAAAAAGGTCTGAATATTTCAACAATCAAATGCCTAAACTGCAATTTTGGTAAATAATTTCTATGATATTTATGAAAAGCGGAATTTTACCTGGATATTGCAAGGTATTATCGTTGGTGTTTGTATTGAATCAACTAATTTCTGGTAGTCTAATAATACTTACTATAGAGGTATATTCTACTCTGAACTTTTGTAAATGAGCTAAATTAGAATATGTATGTGGTCGCTCGTTGAAGTCTCTTTTCTTTAGCCTACTTGTTCTCTCGGATGTCGGTCCTTTAGCTAGTTTTGCAGTCTGTTGAAATGAACTCTTCTGACTCACGAAATAAGGCTGATTGTTCTGTACTTTCTAAGATCTGTTTGATCTCCATTTGGAGTAGGAAGATTATTATGGTATTGTGCCACTCTTCTGAAATCTTACATCGTTTTATACCATTCAATGAAAAGGCAAACTAGATTGTCCCCACTAATATCTTCAGAATCTTTGAACAAGTCAAAAGTGATTTTGTCCTGACCTGGTGCTTTGGGTCTCTTCATTTGATTGATTGCAATTTTAATTTAGGATTTAAGAATTTCGAGACAATATTGGGTGTTGTTTTTCTGTTGTAGTTCTGGATGGTGTTGGTACTTAAGAAAATTTTCACATTATACCTTTGTTCTTTTAACTATTCTTTCTCTATCCTAAATGATTGTAATATCTTTCACTTTTGTAGCTACTATGTGATTGTCGTAGAATACTTTTGTAGAAGAATGCTATTTTTGTTGTTTTAAGAAAGAGCCGTCTCAAACACGTAAAGATCTAGTGAAACGCACAGGAATTAACCCCAAAATAAATTCAACAATTAAGTACAATAACCAAAATGAACCTCAGAAATACTACGAATTTGAATGCAAAATAATGACTTCCATAAGTTCTCAAGTAAGGTTTTTTAACTTGACCTTATAATGTTGGTTAACTCGCTACTCATTTCAATGTAAAAGAAATAGGCTAATTGTGTCTACTGACTTTAAAATACCTTGGTTACTCTGGCACGGGTTTGAGTCTGACCTTGAACTCAATGAGGCCATACACCTTAGGAATCTGGTGGGTTCTTGGCCGCGTGCCTCAACCAGATTGTTGGTGGTGGACTGGATGACTTGGCAGTCACAAGGGACTTTGGGAAAGTGTGACAGATGGGGGCCACACGGTATTCGGGGCAGGGGGTCTTCTTTAAGTGCAAGAACTATCACGGTGCTTTAGGATGCACCACGATAGGCGGGGTCTCTCTGAAGAGAGTAATTTGAACTTGGTTCTTAAACCAAGTTAACTTAGAGTTTGGTGTGACCACCGGGTGACTGGCTCAAAGAGGAGCTTTTTCTTCTTCGTTTCAGAAGTCCTCAAGATCAAGGACTATCACAGTGCTTTGTGCTACTCCAAGTTAGTGGGGAAGGGGGGGGTTCTCTGACGAGAATCAGTTGAACTTGGTTCCTAAACCAAGTTAACTAAGAGTTTGGTGTGACCAACGGGTACCGGGTTCGAGAGGGAGCTTTTTCTTCTTCGTATCGTAATTCCTCAATGCCAAGGACTATCACGGTGCTTTGTGCTACACCAGGATAATCAGGAGGTGGGGGTTCTCTGACGAGGACCAGTTGAACTTTGTTCCTAAAACCAAGTAAACTTAGAGTTTGGTGTGCCCACCAAGTAACGGGCTCGAGGAGGGTGTCTTTTTCAAGGGCGAGGACTATCTCTGGGCTTTAGGATGCACCAGAATAGGAGGAGTCTCTCTGACGAGAGTAAGTTGAACTTGAACAAGTTAACTTAAAGTGTGGTTTGATAACCAGGGACTAGCTCGAGGATGAGCTAATTCTTAGTCCCCTTGGCACCCGGCCTCTCTTGCTGGTGACTTCGGGGCCTCGTTGACTCACGGATTCTACCCTGTTTTTCCCAAGTGTTTGGTATTTATACCTCGTCACCCCACTGGGGTAGGGGTAGGAGAGAAAGGGTGGCTTGTGGACGGGCTGCAGGAGGGTTCTTACTCCAACAGTTTTTCTCACCAAGTCGTACCTCTGGTCCAGCTGGCCTTCTAGATTGAGAGAAACGCGTCTTCAATTTATTACTGGAAATGAAATTAAATATACACTCGTAGGAGAGATCTTGCAGTTTAAACCGTTCGGCTTTTCATAGGGAAGAGAGGCAAGAGCCTGTGGTTACGAGATTGACCCAAGGTACCTGGCCGGGATGTTTTTGTGGTCAACGTCCCGTGTCTCAAATGGGAGAGAAAGGAGAGGGTCGATTTCTCTATACAGCTCCCTTCGAAGAACTCAATGGGGGGGGGGGAAGTCCAGGGCACTCAAAATAACTAACTCAACCTAGTCGAGTACAGCAAAGTTGCATGTCTGTAAGCCTTCTATTACCTTAAATTTCTTTAAACTTAAGTGCACACGCGCCTGCGTACACAGGCACGGGGTCGAAATAGACCTCGCAAGCCTACTGGGGGAGGGGGGGGGGTATGTTCCACAGCACAATTTACCATACTCAAAATCCAATTTAACTTTCAAACAACTAAAACCTAATTTATCGATTACACGCAACAAAATATAAACAAAAACAAGCTACCTGCTTACATTTCTGAGCTTTTAAGAGCTTAAATCTTAACGATAACTACTGACACGAAAATCAAATGAAAACATGATTTCACGCTTACTAGGAACTGACATAACCCTCAATGATTTGTCGTCACAGCTTAAAGAGCGGCTGTACTTTATCGGCTTCTTTGATGTAGCTAATAGTGAAATAGCGCTCTATGACCATTACCTTACCGCGCCTGAGTCGGCCGTTCGAGTTATTGAGTCTACCCAAGTATTTCACTCAATGGCAGTGGTGCTCCAACTTATGCGAACTGCCCGTATTATGGTACTTGGATACTTTTAAACTAACCCTCATGGCTAGAACGGCCTATTGCAGTGGGGAATAATTGCTGGGAGCCGGGATCCCATAGTCCTCCTTTAACAAGGTACCTTGGGAGATCGAGTTTGTGTTAGATCTAATTTTTTCGGAAACCATTTTCCTTATCGGGACCTGTTGCAGTGGGGCATAATTGATGGGAGCGTGGGTCCCATAATCCTTCTTTAACAAGGAACCTTGGGAGATCGAGTCTGTGTTTGATCTAATTAGTTCGAAAACAAGTTTCCTTACCAGATCATTAATGGGCGTAGAGCACACTACTACTTGGAGTTTTAGTGGTAACTCCGTGGATGCTTCGTTCTGGGGGAAGACTACTGGGGGTATGGGATACTCATTATCCTCGTCTAAACTCTGATTCGATTTACATGGGTGTACCACCTTGTTACTTCTATCTTGCTTCATTGTCACCTCTTTTGGCTGGGTTCTACTTGTATGTACTTTCTTAGGTATCCTGGCTTGTACCTCTTCCCTAGTTACTAATCCCTCGATCATTACTCCATTTGGGTATTCATCGATCCTTTCCTAAGTACAAAGCGGGCTAAAGCTGCCTCGACCTCCATATGATGTTCGATAGATGCCCTTACATGTGCGAGCATTTTTTCTTTTTCTTCTCTCTCATCTCTTTCAGCTTGAGCAAGTTCTCTTTCCCTCTGTATTCTTCTTTCATCTACTTCTTTTTATCTTTATTCTTCTTTCTTTTGACTCTTTTTCCCTCTTCATTCTTCTATCCTTGGCTTCTCTTTCCGCTTTCTCTAGTTTGCTTTCCCATCGGGTTCTTCTTTCTTCATCTTCTAGTGTTATCTTTATTCATCTTTCATCATCTTCTATTTCTATCATTATTCTCCTTTCTTCCTCTTCTATTTCTATCCTTATTCTCAATACTTCTGTTTTTCTTTTCAACTGTATTTTTCTTTCGTTTGTTTTACTTCCTGTCAGTATTCTTCTTTCTTCTACTTTTATTTTCCACTGTACTCTTTTTTCTTCTATTATTCTGTCTATCCTTATTTTCATTTCTTTTTGTTCTCTTTTCCAATATCTTCTTTTTCCTTCCATTTCTCTATCAAACTGTATTATTTCTTCTTCTTCTTCTTTTTATTCTCAATTCTGACAGGACGTAGGCATCCATATCCTCGCTTTCAGTCCCAGAAGTTGGGCTTGTTAGATGAGTCTTTTGAACGGATATATTTTGTGAATGTCCGTCGATATTCCTTGCTGTACGGTCAGGTACTTATGCTGCCACTCACCAGGTAGCGCGCCGCCTAACTTACCCTTAATCCCATTACTATGCTAAGTGTAATACCACTCCGACAAAAGATTTTTCACTTGTCCTAACAATTACCTTCAGATTGTTTCCACCCCTAACTTTACCAATTTTCCTCTCGTCAATTATTCTATTATTCCTGGTATTCCTTTTACGTGTTGGCTATCCCGTAATTAGACGCTACTGCGTTCTTTCTCATTGAAATCCCACACCTGACACCACTTTTGTCGAAGAATGCTATTTTTGTTGTTTTAAGGAAGAGCCGTCTCAAACACGTAAGGATTTAGTCAAACGCACAGGAATTATCCCCAAAATAAACATATATTTTAAATTTAACAATTAACCACTATCACGCTGCTTTGTCCTACCCCAGGATAGTAAGGAAAATTATCTGATGAGAATCAGTTGAACTTGGTTCCTAACCTAAGTTAACTTAGAGTTTAGGGGAACCACCGGGTAATGGGCTCGAGGGGAAGCTTTTTCTTCTTCGTTTCGTAATTCCTCAATGGCGAGGACTATCACGGTGCTTTGTGCTACACCAAGATATTGAAGAGGGGGGGGGAAGTTGTATCTGACGAGGATCAGTTGAACTTGGTTCTTAAAACCAAGGTAATTAGAGTTTGCTGTTCCCACCAAGTAACGGGCTCGAGGAGGGTGTCTTCTTCTAGGGCGAGGACGATCCCTGGGCTTTAGGATGCACCAGGATAGGAGGAGTCTCTCTGACGAGAGTAAGTTGAACTTGAACAAGTTAACTTAAAGTTCGGTTTGATAACCAGGGACTAGCTCGAGGATGAGCTGCTTCTTAGTCCCCTACGTAGCCCGGCCTCTCTTGCCGGATTCTTCGTAGCCTCGTTGACTCACGGATTCTATTCCGTTTTTCCCAAGTGTTTGGTATTTATACCTCGTCCCCCCACTGGGGTATGAGTAGGAGAGGGTAGTGGCTTGTGGAAGGGCTGCAGGAGGGTTATTACTGCTATGGTTTTTCTCAGCAAATCTTACCTCTGGTCCAGCTGGCCTTCGAGCTTGAGAGAAACACGTCTCCAATTTCGTACTTGAGGTGAAATTAAATATAAACTCGTAGGAGAGATCTTGCAGTTTAAACCGTTCGGCTTTTCATAGGGATGAAAGGCGAGGGGCTGTGGTTACGAGATTGACCCAAGGTGCCTGGCCCGGATGTTTTTCCGGTTAATGCCCCGTGTCTCAAAGGGAGAGAAGGGAGAGGGTCGATTCCCCTACAGTGATATTTTAGTTATTTATGTCAATCTTTTGCAAATTTATACCCTTTCCTTCTTTGATGTTGTCTGAAACAATAATTCTATTATATTTTATTATGTTAGTTCTGTGTTTCTTTTTAAAGAACGCTTTTATTTCGTTTAATTAATTTTTGGGGGTAGTGTTTGTTGCAGTAAAGTGTTGGCGCTTCTTCCTTATGTATAAGGCTTTTTACGAGTGGTAGTTTTTGTTCATACTTTGTATCTCCCTTTATTTTCTCCAGTAGCTGTTGTGTGTTTCATCAAGTTTCTGCTCATCTCTTGAATATTTCTTGTGCTCTTGAGTTCAAGGGGATGTTCATGGTATGCCATTTAAAGATGGCGCTGCATCTTAATGAATCTAACTTAAATGGAGGAGCTTTCTTCTCTACTTTGAATTTCAATTTTTATCTTACATCTTATCATCCATTGATCAATGATTTTGATTTTATTGATAACTTGGAAATTATTGACTGATATTTGTATCAACGAGCATAAAATTAATCTAAGGGAATATCTAAATGTTTTAGCTTCTCCAATTCCATCTCTGGTACTCTTCTTTTTTAAACATAGTGTTCGCAATTTTGAGGTCTTGGGCTAGTATAAATTCAACCAGCTCACTCTCCTTTCATTTCTTACTCCAATTGAAAACCTTTCATTGCATGATTCATTAACCCGACAGAATTTTGGATTAAAGTTTTCCATGCAGTTGTTGAAATGACCTTTGTTTTTATTGTGGCTTGTTCTGATTTCATCATAGCATGAATCTAATTCTTCCTGCTTACTCGCAGATGTTGGTACGTAGACTCTTAGCTTTACGTAAATTAATCTTTTTGATATGCCATGAAACTCTATCTATGATTTCTTTGAGCTCTTATGTATCAAGAATCTTATACATAAATTAGAGCGAAATTAAGTTAGAGGTACTTATATTAATGCTCTGCTCGCTGAAAATTTACTCTCCTTTCTATCAAATTTATATTGACATAGTTAATCTTAAAAAAATATAGATAAATGGGGAAGAGTAATGATGGAGCGGGAAGCAGGATATATGTATACTAGAATATTTTATCCTGATTGAATAGGAAAATTATTGCTTATTGCTGCTAACTTGTATATTACTTGAAAATGTGATCCCATAATGAAACTATCGAGCAAAAAATAATCTTCTGTAAGCAAGCTTTATTTTTTTATTGCCATCTTCATTCATTCTTAAATTATATAAATATATATATATATTTTCAAACTTTCATTTTCCTTTACTTCCTTTGCCAGAGAACTAGATCGGAGCGACAAATAGTCAGACTGAATACTAAATGATGTAAGTGGGTAGGTGTGGGGAAAGATAGCTGAAAATAGACAAGAGGTAAAAAGAGACAAAAGTTTGGTCGGTGCAAAGTGATGCTAATTGCCTGGTGATCAGGCCTATCGCTTTTAAATATTTTCTTGTTTTGTGGTTCCTTTGTTGCCTTTGGGATACTTTATACTATTA
Organism: Ceratothoa steindachneri; assembly: GCA_963969495.1. Classification (NCBI taxonomy): domain Eukaryota; kingdom Metazoa; phylum Arthropoda; class Malacostraca; order Isopoda; family Cymothoidae; genus Ceratothoa; species Ceratothoa steindachneri. The sequence continues at coordinate 107,906,899 of OZ018319.1, forward strand.
TGGCGTTCAAGCCATTTGTCTTCAAAAAATTAATGTTCATGAATATCTTATGCGCATTTGCTGTTGTAGTAATTAATTACTTTATTAACTTTACTATTATGCTTGGTGTCTTTGTTTTTATTTGTATATTTTGTAGTGAGGGTAAATCGTATCCTTTATTTTTTCTTTGATGTCTTCTTCGTTATATTTAGGTCTTCATTGGTGAATTTGCTGTCGATATTCGGTGAATTCTTATAGAAATTGGTGAGGTTTCGTAATTAGGTTTTCTTTTCTTGCTCGCTTTTATTTGTCAATGGTTTGGGTAAAAACATTCTTATTCTCATGCGTAGAACGCCACTTCTGCTACACCAGCTAAAAGCACAGCGGAGTTTGGAAATCTGGCGCGACATATACCTCTTCAGTTGTGGTTCATCATTTGGATGATATGATCGTTCAATTCTCGATTAACCAGTTCCTGCATATTCCTTGTCCGTTCTTTCCTTACAATGTTAATGAGAATTAACCCAGCCTCTAGGTGCAGCTCTTCCTGGCGGATTCTTTCACGCCTAAGTGTAACTGTAATTAGGTACACTCATTAGTTCTGCACCACATGTAGTTACCTCTTCTGTGTATTCGAGTCACACGAGAGAAATAAAGAGGGGTATAGCAGCATTTATCTTACAAGTGCATTGTAGATCTTTTTCTTATTGTTTTAACGGAGACTTCTGAACATGTATAGAGTTCTAACTGCAGCTGTTGTTGTGCTGATCCTTTCAAGGTTGTGCTTCGTGTATCCTGTTGATATAATCTTCATTCCGAGTACTTTGAGCTCTGTGGAGTAGGAATAACGTGTATCCCCACCATAACATCGTATAGTAGTCTCCTGTCTATGGAGACTACTTTGAACTTTTCCTAGTTCGTGCGGATTTTTCACCGGGCCTCGCAGGTGTTAAGGTCCTCAATTTCTCCTGCTGTCATACGAGCTTGCCAAGGCGCATTCCTCCATGGAAAAGTGATTATCTGGGTGAAATCAACGGCGAATTGAATTTTAAGGAAAGTGGAAATCACAGGGGTTGGGGCATAAGCTGTGTAAATCAAGTAGAGAGTGGGGGACAGGCAACTTTGTTCCGTTTGTGCACCCTAAACTGATATACACCGCTCTCTCCATGACATAATCACAGAGGGTTCTTTCTAATTTTTTACTTAGGCCCAGTCGTAAGATCTTGTACTGCATTCCCCATTTACACACATTATCAAACGCTTTTAATACATCCCGACAAACAATGTCCAAGGAACCTCTTTCCCGTGTGGCTTGGGATAGCTTTTCCGTGATGACATTAATTGCCATCTCCTTACTTCGCTTCATCCTAAAGCCAAATTAATATGGGTTGAAGCGGGAGTTCTCCTCCAGGTGAGGGTCTTCTCGAAGAGCTTCCCGCCAATTCTAGAAATGAAATTTGCCGGTAACTCTCCGTCACCGTTGGGTCCTTTCCGTGCTTAGGCAAGAAAAGCATCTTAGCCGTTTTTTAAGAATTTGGAAAGTATTCCGTGTTCAGACGGGCCCTATATATCTTTTTCATCCCTGCGATGACATTGGCTAGTGCCTTTTCAAAGTTCAACATTGTAAGCCCTGATTGTCCTGGGGCTTTTTGACGGAAGGAGCGGAGCCCGCTGAGTAGTTCTTTTTCGTTAATCTCGGCGTTTCCGTCGCGCTGTCTATCCAACTGGTGGTGAGGGTGCGTCTTGTGTATTTGGTCAGACAATCTGAGCCTTCCAATTTTATATTTCTTGTACCGCTTAGTTTCCACTTTAGAATTTTCCGTGCCATGATTGGCCAATTTTTGTAATACTTTTGTTCACGTAGAAAGGCTATATATAGTGTAGCAATTTTTGAATAATTGCATTTCTTTTCATTGTCTGAAGATGAACTAACGGGGTCGAAAGTCGTCTAGGAATAAAGAATGTCATTCGCGGATGTTTTTTTACCTCGTAGACCCTGTTAAAAAACTTGTAAGAAATATAAAGAAAATACAAGTTAAATTAATAACGCTGCCACAGCTGTGGACTTCAATAGTACATACATACAACACAGCCTTTTACCTAATTATATATATATATATAAATATATATACATATATATATATATATATATATATATATATATATATATATATATATATATACGGTACAAGAGAGATAAATTGTATGTGAATGAGAGTAGGAGAGATGGAGTGTTTATTTAAGCCAAGATACTGCCACTTTGGAAAACACGAATATGACGTGAAAAAATGACACTCAATGAAGATAATCTTTTTGAGAAGGCAGGAATAAGGTCAAGGGACATATTAAAATACCTTAGTCGAGATTCGATTCCGGGTTTCTCGAATGAGGTTTAGTTGCTTTAACACTAATCTCGAGGCACAGCAAATTAATCCGACCAAAACTTTCAGGCTATTAAATCCAACACAGCCTTTTACCTAATTATATATATATATATAAATATATATACATATATATATATATATATATATATATATATATATATATATATATATATACGGTATAAGAGAGATAAATTGTATGTGAATGAGAGTAGGAGAGATGGAGTGTTTATTTAAGCCAAGATACTGCCACTTTGGAAAACACGAATATGACGTGAAAAAATGACACTCAATGAAGATAATCTTTTTGAGAAGGCAGGAATAAGGTCAAGGGACATATTAAAATACCTTAGTCGAGATTCGATTCCGGGTTTCTCGAATGAGGTTTAGTTGCTTTAACACTAATCTCGAGGCACAGCAAATTAATCCGACCAAAACTTTCAGGCTATTAAATCCAATATCTTCTCAGTATAGAAGCTACTTCCAAACAAATTTTATACCATATTTATAGCTTGCTCACATATTAAAAGCGCAATATACATATCATATTAATGGATATGTATAATTTCTGCTTTAAAAACATTTTGAAGATTCAGTATTTGTGCATTGCGCATTATATATCCATAGCCTTCCCAAAGCTCTTTCTTCCTCCCTCGACAAAGAAAGAGAGATTAATAGAGAGAACAAAGAGAGAGATAGAGTTAGAGGAAGAGAGAGAGGATACAATTCTTCTCTTCTCTATTCCACTGTGATTTCACGAATAAAACAAGGACTGCTGACCAAAAGTCATGTACTTTGACTTATTCTGATTTATGGCTTTGCCACCTTCAAAACTTTAAATAATTTTCGGACTATCCTTGAAAGGATCTTGGAAATTACTTTATTCGAAAGAAAATGTAAAACAATATAAGGGTTACAAATTTCGTTAGAATTGGCAGAATAGATATCATTTATTGCCAAATATTTGCCCGGCTTACCTTAAAAGGATTTGGCAATTATATCCTTCGAAAGAGAGTGTAAAACAATATGAGGGTTTCAAATTTTGTTCGAAACGGCTGAATAGTTATGATGTTATTGCCAAATTATTCCCCGGCTAACTAGGAGAGGACTTTGCAATTATATCATAAGAAAGAAAATGTAGAACAAAATAAATGTTCCAAATCTCGTTAGATTCGGCGGAATAGTTACAATGTTATTACTAACACAAACAAAAGCAAAGCGTGCACCGACCGACATTTTGAGATATAGAGTCGTCCACAACTAGAATCGCACGCGACTAGAAATATAGCAATTACGAAAAACCGGCTCATTCTTACAGCATCGTTTTGCGGAATGGCTTCCGTTGTAGTGACACATAAAATAAAACACCACACACATATATGGAGACAGAAAAGACAAAAAAGATGAAGTGAAATATTGATTGAACCATAATTTACGTTATGTAGACATGCGTTGTTAATAATGGGCTCTAAAAAACATGTCTATTCCCTGACCATATACGTGTGTAAATATTTGGATAATTTTAAATTACTGTTCTAATCCCTATTGCCATTGACTAGTGTATTTAGAATTAAGGATATAAAGATTATTTGAGAACTGAAAGGTATTTATCAAAACTTGAACAAAATTTATGCACATATTACTTTAAATTTCTGGCCCATTTAATTAAAAATATTATGGTAGATTGACCGAATTTTCGGTGGGCAGGAACAGGGTTTTTCTTATATAAGGATCCAGAAAGAACATTGAATTATTTTATAATGTTTTCATATAAATATTTATTTTATTATATTAATTTTCATTATATTTATTATAATATATGGAAACTTTATAAGATATTGAATTATATTTAAATGTGCACGATAACTGCGTGCACATTTCCACGAAAAATTCAAAATTAGGTTTCTGAAATGAGAAAATCGTAGAATCTATCCTCTCTTTTGAAAATAGTTGACTTATGCTAGCACATCTCCAACACTGTATCACAAAGTCAAAAGTAAAGCAATACTACCAAATTGAGTCGATGGATCAAATAAGTAAACAGCCATTACATAGTTTATAAAAACTTAACATAATTTATTCAGAGACAGCCTAAAGGTATATGACCTTCATACAACACAAGTTCATTACACGCTACAATCATTAATATTTGAATTCACAAAATATCTTACATTCTATATGCGCAGATTTTCATAACTTATTAACTCAATTATTACCGATTGTGGGAGAATTCCACGTGGAATTACTTTCCCAGCACGGAAGTAACGTCCATGCGCTGGAGAAGATTCTAAAATCTGGTTAGGCTTAAATTGGTAAGCCCCCTTCTCCCCTATCCACAAGCGGTAGTCTCGAACTGCGTCCACCACGGACCACCTTTACGCGGGTTAGAATCACCTCTGCGTAAAGATTCGAGGCCATTCAAGAGTAGCACTGTTTCTCCCACCCCCGCGGGGGGACCCTCGGGTATATATAGGGCTCGTCTTCCTTGTGGGAGACACAGAGTTGAGGAGCCTCGACGAGACCCAAGAACTTTCCCCTAGTTCCAAGTCAGGTGCTAACGACAAAACAAAGTGACGGCTGAACTTTTGTTGTCTTGGAATTAATCCAGCCAGTGTGGTAATTCCATTTGACGATCGCCACCGTGCTATTTTTCCGACTCCACTCATCAACTCTTGTCAAAGCCCTCCTAGTTTCCTCTTCGTTTTCGGGTGGCCGAAATACTCTCCCCTGGACTGGACGTTACCCCCCGCCCCCTTTGGAGAACCGTCATCACGTTAACTTCCCGCTCAGAAGTTCCGAGCGCCTTCGCCTCAAGTTTATTGCCTGCAGAAGACATCCGTGAAGCCTAACCCTGACGTCTCACCCTGAATCCTCCGTAAGCCAACCACTCTTCCCATTCAGAACCCATTATGTAAATCTTCCCCATTTGAATAGTCTCTTTCTGTAACGCATTAATCCATAACCCATAATTGCATAACTCTGCAATTTCCCCCCTCATTTACCAATTTAATTTTGCTCATTTATTCTCTTATTTTTATGTAAATAAAATTATATTTTTGTACATGCCTCTTTAAATAACCTTGAGCTTTGCCATGGCCCAAATTTTACCTGACCTCCTTGCACTCTTTATCGCTGTTCCGCGAGTCGAAACTCGTAGCGTTCCGTCCCTTGTCGGATCGCCTATAAGTTATTGGTTCCTCCCCCATAGATATAATATGGTATTGATATAATGTAATGTCATATCATGACACCGACTACACACATATACTCGTTCGCAGTCATATATAAAGAATTACATCAGCTTGTTAATTTATTCTCATCGTTTCTAAACCCACATTTTAGGACCATAATCAGAACAAATGGAACAAAATCAGAAAAGGTTGAGTTAATAAAAATGATGATTGCGTGTTATGTCGCGTATATTGCAAGAATTTTGGCCTTCCTTACTACGTGAAAACTTACTGAGGGAGAGAAACGAAAGTCATAAATCACTCTCTAGATATACATGCATGATGATTTATATTGTCCTAATCGACCATCTGCAATACTCTGTACACACACTTATTGAGATATAGCAAGAGGGTTCGCCGGCAATATGGACGCCAAAAGTAGGATAAGCACAGAGGAAGCTTTATGAAAAAATAAATATTCCATAAACTCATTCTACGGATTAATCCATATCAGCAAATATATACACAATACGATGGCTAAGAACGCAAACAGGAAAGGATAGTCATAAGGGCTTCCTGACACTATAGAAACAGTTGGCGAACACAAATCACTAACACGAAAATTCAACAGTAACATGAAAAAATAGCAAACTTGGAAAAAAATTAACAATAATAGCCCAATTTAAGTTCATTATGCAACCATATAAAGGCTATCAATTTTAAGCATACATAATTGAAGGTTATTAAAGTTAAAGATAGTTTTCCGTTAGAATTGTCTGAAAGAAAAAGCGACAGAAAGAGTTGGTCTTCTTCCTTCTTACCATTTCTCTGAGTAAATTGAATATTAGAGTTTGTATATGTTTACATGTATGCTTTCCACGCTAGTACATGAAAGAACACGCTACCAAAATCTAATATCGGGATAATAGGCAATATTTCTCATATTATGGAGAAGGAGACACATATCGTAAATGTACAGCTTCCAAAAAATAATATTTGAACTGTGATACAGACTATTGCACTTGGCTATGTCACCTCGTCTCTATCAAAATCTAATTAAATGCAAATTAGAAATATGTAATACACAATAGTAAGAAGAGAAATAAAATAGTACTAATACTAAAGTTGCCAATGTAGCTATAAGTGAATTGGAAAGAAAAAAACCTTTTTGAAATTTTAAAATGAGTCATTCACATAGATTATAACTTGATGTCGTAGGTCAGGTTAGATTTCGTGACCTCCGCTTGCTACCTTTGACTTGGAAAGGAACGTGGCAAGCCCGCAGGACCCTCTGCGATTGGCTTTGCCCTGAATTATGAAATTTAAACATCGGTTGCACTAAATAGAGTAAGAGTGACTATTTTCCTTGGGCGAATTAATTTAACTAACTAGGAGGTTCAGGATATCAAACTGGATAAAGTAAAATAATCATTACTGCTGTACAAACAAAAATCAAATAATGGATACAACAGAGAAGGATACCCGAGAGAAGGGCTTGGTGGTGGGATTGATTTTCAAAAGCACGGTTAGGTTTGCATTTGGCTCATTAGTACTCGGCCTGCTTAAAGTTATAAAGGAGCATACAACCTGTCTTCTAACAAATACTGTTACCCTCAAAAGAGGGATCGAGGGAGTATTTCGCCGCGAAGAAGCTGAGTCGAATAAAGCAGTGTAGGAGTCTCCTCGTTCATAGTTCTTATTTCTTCTTATATAATTTTCTTGTCTTTGGGCTTTTGTGGTTAAGGATGCAGAGAGAAAGAATTATTCTGCGTCGCGTCCTTTTTGGCAAAATACTAATCTTACCCAGGGCGAAGCTTAACTATTTATACGGGCCTGCCAGAAGTAGATTTTACTTTATCTATATAGATGAGCCGGGAGTGAATCTAGACCTTCACGCCATCTCGCGGAACCTCTCGTTGTTACAATTAGGCTCGTTATATGGCGTCTTATCAAACAGAAGTTACCTAAAAAGGAAGCTGATCGCGGGTTCGTTCCATCCTACCCGTCTCTCTCTCTCTCTCTCTCTCTAACTGTGATCTCCATTTCTCTCATCTTTGAAATCTCCTTCTCCTCAAGATAGAACTTTCAGAAAGAAGTGACATCCAATAATTCGAAAAAGAGGGGTGTACATCGTAATTTCGAAACAACTAAACAGAATAAAGAATATATGTCATTAAAAAAACACAAACACAAAAAGATCCACATAGAGGGCTTGAGGAGTACATATGTATATGGATTATCATTCCCCCCCCAAATAATTCACAATAACCACAAATATCACAAATACCTTTAAGAAGGAGGATCACCTGCCTCGGGTAAACCTCCTCCATAGCAATATAAAGTTAGCACAATCAGTCTACTATATAAAACAATCAAATAATAAAAACGGTAGAGGTTCCTTACCAAAAACATTTTAAACTTTTGAATTCCCCAAATTATTGCGACGGCCTTTCCTCCAATCAGAGCGTAGTTCTTTTCGTAGGATAGCAATTTCCGACTTGCATATGCGATAGGAAAGCTCTCATCATTTTTCCCTCGTTGCCGGCATCTGTTCGAATGCCAAACGGTTCATCGGGATTGGGTAAATGTAATGTGGGCACCAACGCGAGTTTTCCTTAAGTTAATTTAAACTCTTATCCGCCAGCGGGTTTCATACGAGGCGCTTTAGGTCTCTTTTTTAAGTTCACACAAGGAAATGGAGAGTGAGGCTAAATTCTGAATAAAGCGTCTGTAAAAGGACGTGAAACCCATAAAGGATCTTAATTGCTTCTTGATGGTGGGTAGAGGCATTTCAACAATGGCTCTAATTTTATTCTCCTGGGAAGCTAGTCACTTATTTCCCTTACGGAAGCCTAAATAGTCAATTGTACTGTAGGCGAAATGACACTTACTGGGACTGATAGTTACATTATGCTCCCAAGGTCTTAGTAAAAGTGCTTGTAAAGCAGTCATGTGCTTATTTTATTTATTAGTACCCACATAAATATTATCAAAATAGAATGATATATTTGTTAATCCATCTAATATCCTTCTCATCATGCGATTATAATTACTGCAGGCAGTGACAAAAGCAAAGGAGAGTGGTTGAAATTGCATCAGCCCATTTTCAGCCAGCATTAAATGCTTCTTTCAGATGTAAGGGTTGCAGATACGGATTAGATCGGACGGGTTCTTGTGTGGTCAATTGGATGTTGTGTTTAAATTGGGCTTGACAACCGTGAATTTTCGAGATTAGTACTCGGCCTGCTTAAAGTTATGAAGGAGAATACAACTTATCTTCTAACAATCCCTGTAGCTTCGAAAGGAGGGATTGAGGGAGTATTTCGCTGCTTAGAAGCTTAGTCGAATACAGCAGTGTAGGAGGCTCCTCGTTCCTAGTTCTTATTTCATCCCATTAAATTTTATTGTCTTCGTGCTCTTTGGGTAAGGAAGGCCGAGATAAAGAATTCTTCTGCGTCGCGGCCTTTTGGCCAAATACTAATCTTACCCTCTCCCTCACGCATCTTTACCGAAGAGTTACGTAATATACTGATAAACGGTATAATGTCTAGGTTTCACTTACCTAGTTGATACAGCGTTCGTACTCAGTCTTTGAGCTACCGGATTTAATTCTAAACGATAGTGCACACAAAAATCAGTGCACGTAGAGGTCTGGTAACTGATTGATGGGCGAGTTTTGCTTATCCCTGTGTGGTTATCTAGATCTTACATTTATCATCACACACGCATAATAAATCAAAAAACGGCATTTCCTGTCCATTCTTCACACTACAGAAGAGATACTCTTCTCCTATGTCCTATGATCTAATGATTCTGGCTAATATGTAGCTAGATTCATCAACTTCTCACATTAGCGAATTGGCTTCCATTTTACCGTGGTTGCGAAGTATCCTACCTCTTGGCTAGTGGGTATCAAATCAAGAATTACTTTCTGGCACCTTCCCCTAAAAATAAGGATCGGCACCTTGCGCTCTCGGCCTTACCAGTGGTTGCTATACCAATCTTTATGTTAGTTTCATTATCCCGCAGTGAAGACATCTTTGTATCTCCATTCCTGTATAAATGTTACCATCAGGCTAATATTAAAATTTTGTTCTTAATCGAAACAAATTATAAACATATATATATCTACATATGCGTATAAATTTTCCTATTTCGATTTCAAATATATGAAATTTTAATTATTCTTGATTCTCTTTCAAAATAAAAAATATTTTGTAAATCAAATATCTTCGGTTCTCCTTTGACAGATATTTCACACCCTAATTTTCGTTGAGCGAAACCTTTTGGAAATAGTTCTGAAGTGGTATTCTTATAAAGTTTATGTTTTTATTGTCTTCTGTTTCAGTGTGTTTAAAGAAGTTCATCAAATAATTGCGACTATTTGTTAGTGGTTTGATCTATTTGTTCAATGGGTGGGGGCAGGAAAGAAAAGTGTTTAGGGGGCATACGATCGGAAAATTTCTTTTTAACCTGAATGCGGTGATTTGTCAAAATTTTGTGCAACAGTTGGAGTGTCTGAAATTTTTAAAATTTGCATACGCTGGATATGCGTAATATATAGTCGTGCGGAAGGTTGTCTGTATAGAATGTGCAATGTTTCTTAGCGTTGAGAGAAGTTTGTGTTTATGAATCTTCTGAAGATGTTGAGTTAAGATATTTAAAGAATTAAGTATGAGAGGATGAGAGTGGAGCATGATGGTTAGGTATGGTGTGGTATTTATTCATGATATTTAGGAATGATATCGTGGGGAGGAGGTATGCATTTTATTTAGCGTGAAGGACTTTTGGAAATGTTTTTGGTACCTTTTTATATTTATTGAGTTGGATTGGAAAGTGAGGGGTATGATGGCTACGTAGATGTTAAATAACATCTTGACAAATCCCGTTGGCAAGTCCTTTCCTTATGAATAAGATCCTGGATAGATCACTTGGTGATGTATGTATATTGAATGGAAGTTTTATTTATTTATGGTCATTGGGGTAATATTTGGTGTCCAAAACTATTTAATGATGATGTCACCTGGCACTGTGTTAAAGACTTTGCTGGTGTTTATTGTGGTGATGAATCTAGTCTTTGGGAGATATTTTTTATTAAAGCCTTTTACAATGTCTGATTACATTGTGTTAAGTTGAGTTTTGTTTTGAAGACATTAGAGAGGCTACGCAATATATGATTTATGGCTTCGTTTGAGAATTGGGATGATATAGTGTGTTTTTAGATGGGGTTATGAAGTTCTTAAGCTGTAGATATTGGCGATGTATATGAAGGCCAATATAGTTGTCGCGCTACGGTGTTTATCTACGGATTCAACTAGTGAGTTTTAAGTGATTTCCTTGTAAAAGCAATGGTTAAGAAGTAAAATGAAGTTTAAATGTGAGGTTGAATGGAATTCGGATGAGTTTTTGAACATATTTCTTTGTCTGTAAGAAAAAGCGACAGAAAGAGTTGGTCTTCTTCCTTCTTACCATTTCTCTGAGTAAATTGAACATTAGAGTTTGTATATGATCAGTTTTTAAACATATTTCTTTGTTGCGCTTGGCGGATAGTTGGCTGATTATGAAGCAGTGTGACATGAGCAGTTTGCATTGTTTGACTGGTGTAGAAATATTCTCTATGTTGAACAGAACTTCGTGTGTGAAGGGGTGTTTGTGTCTGGTAGTTTTTTTATTGTGACTCATGGTTGGCGGCGTTTATTCGAGGCTGATTGTTTAAATTTATTGTTTCTAAATGATTTTTTAGTTGGGAATTTCATGAGTCGAGCGACATAAATAACGATCAAATATGAAACTCTTATCAGAGAAGAAATGAAGATCCTGGATAGTCGTTAGTCTGGGGAAGCAAAATCAACTTGAATCAGAGATTGTGGCAATAGTTTGTGTTATGAGAATGAATTATAAAGGGTAGTATTTTGATCTGAATGTGTTTTTATTATATTAATATGATAAGTTGCATTTGCATATTTGTAGATTTAATTGCAGTTAACGCAAAAAATACTGTAGAAAGAAAATATAAAGAAAAGGATAGAAATATAGGAGCGATGAAAAGATTTGAATTAACTTATTCCTCTTTCCTGAGATTCAGTTGAGTTCAAACAATCTTAGAACCGACCCACATCGCAGCAGACAATTAAGGTACCAAATACCGACAATGACAAACATAAATAATTTTGTCTGCTCGATCAATAAAGATAAAGCGTAGATATCAGGTCTATGAAGATGACACTCCTAAATATCTATTCCTACGAAAATGTTTAAAGTTTATAAAAACAACGAGAAATTACATCAAAACTTTCCCAAGAAAATGACTGAAATAAATAGAGGGTTGCATATAAGAATCTAATAAACATGTTAAAATTACATACGAGAACCTTAAATCAGTTAGAGAAGCTATTATTCTTTCTTTACAGCTATTCAATTAAATACCAGACTTGTTGTTCTACAGTTTGTAAACTTTTGAGATTTAATAATCTGTGCACCAATCTAATTGAATTTTTGTGTATGTACGTGCAAGTTCTACTAAACTTACACCAACGATTCTCTATCGTTTTGAATCCTATCTTTCTTCAAATTAATTGATTTTTTGAACAAAATTCTGATATTAATTATCCATATTAAGTCTTGATAATTGGCTTACAAAATCAGCGAGTCGTGTGTTTAAATTTTAAATGAAATTCTGCGTTTTTATTCTTTTGGCTCAAAATCGAGGTCATTATCGCTTGCGACGGAGCAAAGGGACTGTGATGGGAAAAGCAGGCCATAAAGCTTTTATATTTTAAAGTTTCAATTAAATTTTCTTAAGTCACTCGTATTCTCAAATACTTATATTCATGCAATTATGCTGCAAAGTAAATAAAAGCTGAGAATTAAGCTAATATAGAGATTTGGTGCTGCATTCCTTTTTGTTTAATCACTTTCGGAATTTTATATTAGATGTAGTAAAGTTTAACAATTATTTTATAGTCATAAAAATTTAACAAAAATATACTTAAATAAATAAGTTTATCTTCAATAGATGAGGCTTATCATATCTCAGCAATCTATGACTTCTATTGGTGTTATGGTAAGCTTAATATCAGTTGCCTTCTATATTAGTACTACGTCCGGGGCTGCTTTAATTTTCTATTTAATATCTGAAAATAAATGTAAATGCTGTTAATCTTACAATTATATGTGTTAAGTTACTAAACAAAATGTACTAAACAAAGTCCACAAATTAAAAAATGGAACACACTTGCTTGTTCTCTGATTTATGTCCCAATTTTACAAAGCAAATTTCCAATCCTCTCCAAAGTTTTAGCACTAAAAGTTTTTTATTAACCTGCTTTATTATTTCTTGTGATATTTACAAATTCTAGGGCGTAACCTGTACTCTAGGTAAAAGTGGAAGAGTCAAGTAAAGTTAAGAAAATCCTCAATCAAATGAGGATTTTACAAATCCTCATTCAAGTGAAAGAAAATCTTTTTCTCAGATACGTTCAAAGACACCTAATGTGCCAAATGTAATATCAAACTAAGTTTCATGGCTAAATAGGATTACTGATAGAAAAAGAAGAACTTAAAAGAATACAAAGATTAAGGTAGTGTTACATTGGAAATTTTGTCCTCATTTCAGCATATACAAACTACAAACTAGAGTCTTCAGACACATGAACTCGTTGCCAAAATATGACGGGGAATACTTGCGAATAATTCTGAGGGCCATCCCATAAAGGTCAAAAGCTGACTACGGCGATATGTTTGGCTTTACTATGATATACCAGAGGAAAGCAGATGGTCAAGTCTTGGTCATCTACAAAAGTCATTTATTCTTTTAAGTGCATCAATCTAGCCCTCAAATTCCCGCTACAGATCCATGCCTATAGGAGCATTATCTGCAGGCGGCTTTACTCCTTGGTAGGAGAAAACAGCAGCAAATAGATCATCACAGAGAGAGAAAAGAACCACCTCTAGTCAAAAGTGTCGAAGGTGATAAAGTTTAAAGAATATATTCAGTTCTTCAAGGTCATTTTCACTGACACAAGCATGGCAGGGAAAGCAAAGGAGAATGGATTCCTTTTCCTTCACGTCTGTGTTTGTCCAGACCAATTTGAAATGGATTTCACGGAAATACAGACCTGTTTTTGATTCGTTATTTTTCTTGGCGGCAATTAAGGCCGTCTTCTCTCAAATATCCTTTGCTCCTTTGTGAAGAACAATAATAATGGGCTTGAGTATATCCGCATTTCCTCTAAGTTCTCCACTGAGTGCGTTTATTTGATATCTACATATTTAATATCAGTAAGGTTGACTTATTTTGTACTCTCTTTAGTTAAAATATCATTGATTTAGAGAGAGTGTGTAATTCGAGAGCCGGTTACATTAGCGTTAGTTTTACTAGCATTAGGTAGAATTTTATTTTGTTCACTGGATTTAGGTATCGGAAACTGTAGTTTGCCAATTTGTTTTTTTTTCATTTTGTTATTGTTTTTGTTACATTGTGCTGTGTATACTGTCTTAGTCATTTACAGCTTCAGTATATTTGCTTTGGTGGTGTTAGCGTATTCACACCTCTTATTAAAATACTTTCTGACCCGTTGATGGAAATTATCAGCTTTGTTAAACATTTCTACTTTATTTCAGGGCGTTTGATTTTTTTACAAATTCTCTGTATTATTTTGTTCTATAAGATGTGGATATCACCTTGGTATCGTAGTAATTTGTATTATCTCGCCTATGAATTGAATATTCTTGACTGATCCTTTAGGAGCGAATGAAAAAGGATCGGGGAGAGGTAGGTTTAATGCCCAATGCCCTCTTTTGTTTCCTTTGGCCTTTACTGAGCAAGGATCACTTATGATGTTAGAAAAGAAGGTGCTGACCTAAGCAGAGATGCCTTTTCTCATCAGTTCGCATTATGAATCTTTCATGCAAGACATAGTTAAAAGCCTGTTTGACAGCATGAGATACAAATCAATTGTTTGTTTTACGGCTATGGTCCAGTCCATATTTTTGGTTATAATAGCGAAAACAAATCCTGTTTCTCACAACTTCATGAAATAGTTACCCTCATAAATTCCTAAAAAAGTTTTCTTTTTTTTACAAGTACTTTTCGAAGACCATGCCAAAATTTTAAAGAGGGATATTGTTCTAAAATTACTAACCACTGTATTTGATTTATCAGCCAGGTTTATAGATGAAAATTATTTTGGTATTTCGAAGTATAGAGGAGAAATGTCCTATTAGTTATTTTGTGCTTTTTAATACATATGTAATTTGGGGGGGACATGTATAGTTCTATATTATCCTGAGCTGTAGGAACCGTTGTAAGTAGATAGGTTAGAGTTAATTTTCTGGCTTGTTATTCCATCACTTCTGTTTCAATACATTCATCATATACATCATTTTCGTTTTTCTATATATTGAATACATTTTTCCAGTGCTTTCGGGAGAGAGTTTCAGTTTCGAACGCATTATAAAAACTTTTACTCGGTCATATAATTCGATGTTCAAAAACTGTCTGAGGATCATATCTTCTGATCCTTTGAGGCCAAAATTAGGTCTTTTTTAAATATTCTGGGCAATTATTAGCATGCAAAGCTGGGCTTGCCGTAATATTTTTCTGGATTTAGCATGTTTTCCTTATTTCATATGTTTTATTTTTCATTTACTATGCAAACCGTCCCTAAAATATTTTTATATTTTATTATGAGTATATATTTTCCATTTCATGTACTTTTCCTCTTAATCTCATCATTTCAGCTTCTATTTTTTCGGTGTCTTTGTCCAACGGTATTAATGATTGTAGTTCCCTCACAAGCCTAGTCATAAAAACTCTCATTTAGTACTTTGCTAGTCTTTCCTTTTTTCAAGTCGTATCTTTATTAGGTTATAGGAGGTGATTGCCTCCATACTATTAGATAGAATAGGGAAGGTTTACTTACCTCACTTATAGCGTTCTAAATAAATTAGATGTTTGTAATATAATCTCTGTTCTATTGGTGCTCTTTGTGAGCCGTTGGTGGTCAGGAATTCTCTCCCAAGTCTACTATTTTCCCCTGAATAATAATTTAGAGATCCTTTTTAATTAGATTAGTGCTTATGTTATAAATGGAGTGAATTAGTGGTTGGTGCTGATATAATTATTAACCGTCTTGTCAAAGTGTCTACTATAATTGATAATTACCTCTCGTCAACGTCTATAAATACTTTGTATATTATCTCTTTTATGGTTATTACTATGCCATCCTAACTTATATTTAGAGAACGCTTTTAATATACATAATATTTGGATATTATATTTTGTCCTTTTTGTTTGACATTTTTCATAAAACTATAATTGCGTCAGTTTTCCTGCGATATTCTTGTAAAATTTGCTCTTTTGGCGGCCCATCCAATAAATTCAATTTGGATTATTTTCATTTTACTTACCCTCACTTTTTTATTAATAATTATTGATAGGATTTAGCTATTAGTGACGAAGTTAATTACTTCCTGGTTATTTATGTATGTGGTAGTTCTTTGGCGGTATTAGGATGCTTTCCTTCAGGAAACATCTTCTTTTGTGTGGTCAAAACTTTATGTCTATTTAAATTTTTTTTATGGCCCATGATTAGTTCCCTTTATATTTTTGTCTGCAGGACTGTCTTAATTTGTGAGGCAAAATGTTAACATTGATTCCACTGCTGTCGTATTTTGCATCTTGTTTTTTGTCTTACTTTCTTTAGTTACAGTAAATTATTTTCCTTCCAATCTCGCTTGTGTTATTTTCCTAGTTCTCTTTGGTTTGATGCTGCTTCGGCCGCTAGTTGTTGTCGTTTTTTCTGGTTTTCTCGTTTACTTGATTCAGATATTCTTCTTAAGGGAGTGTTTTCTGTTACGTTGTTTTCTGTAATTTAAATTTCTTCGGCTGTTACAGTTTGATTTTCTTTAAATGTCTGGGAAGGGGTTTCTCAGACAATGATACTTTTTTCGTCACTCCGTTTTCGGCCTTGAAGTTTTAAATTTGTCGTTAGAAACTGTCCAGTGTGTGCTGTCAATCATATATGCTTAAACAATCAATATACGACACCTTTTAGAATTTTTTTCTCCTTCAT
Organism: Ceratothoa steindachneri; assembly: GCA_963969495.1. Lineage (NCBI taxonomy): Eukaryota > Metazoa > Arthropoda > Malacostraca > Isopoda > Cymothoidae > Ceratothoa > Ceratothoa steindachneri. Next base: position 107,923,504 of record OZ018319.1, read on the forward strand.
GCGCAATGGAGTATTTGTTTTAGCATAAATAACTAGTGTTATAGCATATGTCTGGGTATGCGATTGCTTTCTCTCCTTTGATTTCTGATTGTATTCTGTCTTCTCTTTTTTATTTAATGAGTTTTTTTAATTTGAAATGTTTATGTCAGGGTGTTAGGTCGTCTCCATTGCAGTTTTTCTTGTTTATTCTGTTTTATGAGCGTTACTGCAGTCCCTCAAAAATTTACATTTTCTGTGCCTTGATTAAATATACTTTTTACTGAGATGCAGTTTTTCCTAGATTGAATTTATTTACAATTACAGAATATTTGTATTGCTTATTCTCAGTAGAATCATAGTAACCCTTTATTAATTGATTTGCCTGCCAACCCCATTAATTAAATATTTTGGTAATTTGCTCTTGCACCTTCCTAACTTTATCATTTTTAAACATTTGCCCACCTATGCTTTCTCTCTATTTCCTCTTCTATTTCGCCCCGTCGAGTTTTCAGTTAAGGTTAAAACAAGCATGCTTCAAACTATCCTAGAATAGATCATTCCTGTGTGAGCAATTAATGAAGTAGATCGTCTATACAGTGTAAAAGACGTATTCCATAAACCATAGTTATCACATGAATCAGTTCTTACAATTTTAAAGGATCTCTTTACCGTAGCAAGCTTTCTCCTTGATGAATGCCAAAGGTTTTAGGGTAAGCTGAACTCATTTTGAAATTTCAAACATTAGGATGCTAATCGTGTAGAATTGTAGAATTAATAGAAACTGCTATCCAAGGATAAATGAAAAAGAAATGATCCTGAAGCTAAAAACCTTTTAATGGTTAAGGTTACCCTGTCAAAACATAGTCCAAATGGTCTACAGGAAAAGTACTGAGCAACAAAAGAGTTCAGTTTTCATCAAGGTAAGAGAAAAAAGCAACATGGAAACCTTGATATAATTTTTAAATCTCTGAATTATTAACGAAAAGGGTTAGAAGTTTTAAAACAGATTTGGAAAATGTTCGGAGTCAGATGGAGCTTATGGAGAAAATGCCTGTATAATATTTATTTGATTCTAAATTTTCTTTACATTCAAAACGTCTTGTCATATATTGGAGTGATACAGGCAAGCATCAATGAAAAAGGAATGAAGATATACAAAAAAGGGGAAAAAAAAAACATATGTGTTCCTAAAGAGACTCAAATAGATGCGCCAACGATGACAGCCAAAAGTTTTTGGAACTAATCTATCGAACACAAACCTATTATCAGTAACCTTCCAAATTGATTAATAACCCAGGAAGCAAAAAATATGTGATATGCAGAAAGTTATTTTATTAGAATGAAATTACGAATAGATCACTTCAAAGGAAGAATAAACGGTTTAAATAAGTGTAGAAGAATGGCATGCTTGACGCTTTCTGTTGTGACTAGAAGCAACAATTATAAAACTATACTACGCTGTAGAGGGACCCACTAAAATAGTAATATTCCCCCTCCCCCTAAGATATTAATTCGGGGAAAAAAGCGAGCGGTTAACCCCCCTTCCGCCGACTTCCCCCTTTTTAGACTTTCCGCCTAGTCACTGAGAAATTCACATCGAAGATTCACGCTGTGATTGAAGACTATCTCCCCGCCGTCTTAAACAATCCCCCCCCCCCACAAGTCAAGAGATTATTCTTTTATTTGTAGGCTTGCCAATTTCCGTTTATTTGGTCCCCCTGAGACAACTTTTATGGCTCTAGCCTCTTGCACTTTCCCGTAAGGACACACTCTGTTGCTCCGGCCGATAAAGAAGGTTCGAGAAAGACTCTCTCGCTCTCCCTGTTTAGGAGAAATCCGAGTATATATGCGCCCTCTCAAGGATTACCCGCAGATTCGCTTAGATGACGCTTCCTCGAACGCAGATTTGCTTGAACGACGCTCTCGACCGAGAAGTGTTTAGTGACTGTCACAGGCCACGGAAGAGCTGAACATCACACTCGTAACTTCGAGTCAGGGAGAAACCACTCTTGAGGCAACGTCAGCCTTTCTCAGTCTCCTTCGGATGAATGATTGTAGAAGTCGTTCTACGAAGTTCTTCTGGTGAGATCTTGAGGACAATATGCCCAATAGCTCGCTCAATCCGAGTTCAGAGAAGTAACCCGCCAACCTCCGAAGTTCGTCCAGTGAACATTTAAGGATAAGAAGCCCGTATCTCACGAAATCAGAGAAGGGAGAACGTAGCATCACCCTCATTGGGTTCCCGTCTACACACATGAGTAATCAGGATCACTAAGGCCGCTGCCCTAAGTTTTCCCCACTTTAAAATCGAGGTACAAAGGAACTGAATCTCTCCCCGCCCCAAATCTCCCATTATAATCATTTAATAACCCAGGTTATCCAATCAGTATTCGGAACCTAATTCCATCTTATTCTTGTATATATATATATATATATATATATATATATATATATATATATATATATATATATATAGATATATATATATATATAAGGGGCTGTCAATAAGTTTTGCAATTCGGATATAAGGAAACGTGATATGAGGAAAAGTGTTTTATTATTTTTGACTGTAACTACCCTCGACTTACTTTAATGCACTTTCGCCACTCGTCCCTGAGGCTTCAAATTCCCGACAACCAGAAATCTTCCGACTGCTGTTCAATCCACTCCTGGACAGCTAGCTGAACATCTTCATCGTCCCCAAACCAGCGTACACGCAGTGTAGCTTTCAGCTGGTGGAATAAAAAGTAGTCGCTTGGGGCCAGATCTGGACTGTAGGGGGAATGTTTGAGCTCCTCGAAACTGCACTTGGGCAGGGCAGCTTGTTTAACTCTGGCCTTGTGGACTTTGACGACGTTGAAGTCGATCATGGGGCGTGAGGTTTCTAGCGACAATTTGGTCATGGCCAAATTGTCGTGGATGATGTTGATAACACTTCCATGTGATATTCCCAGTTCTCGCTCCTATTTCTTCGACCTGACCCCGTCGATTTTGGAGGATCATCCTCTCCACACGGGCCACATTGTCTTTGTTAGTCACGTTTAGCGGGCGTCCTGGATGAAGGTCATCTTCAAGGGACTCACGACCATGGCGGAACTCCCTATTTCAGCGAGCAATGGCTGCATAGGAAGGGGCGGTGTCTGTGTACACTGCACCATGCGTTTATAGATCTCTTTTGCATTCTTGCCTTCCTTGGTTGAAAATTGATCACTGCGCGGTGCTCAACCTTCTCCATTGTTGAAAAATTTGTGACTGAAGATCTGCGATCAGCTACTGCTTCTTAAATAGACGAGGCAGGAGTGTGCGGCTGCAGGTCCTGACTTGTCGTAACTTGTCCTAACACCCCCACAAACAGCCATCCCCCTTCCTCTGTTTTGCCCTACCGATTCACAAAACTTATTGACAGCCCCTCGTGTATATATATATATATATATATATATATATATATATATATATATATATATATATATATATATATTGTGTACCCTTCATCAAGTTTATAATAAAATCTATTTTTGTTGTTGTATTTGGAATATTCCTTGATCACGCAGCCGCAGCTAACTATTTAAATCACACCCCTAGAACAATAACCTTTGTTTCCTTGCTTAGCCAACCTTAGAGCCTGTGTTCGTATATTCCGAATACTTGGCCATACTTCGCCATAAAGATATATATCTGCGGGCAACTTTGTGAAGAGAGATGTGATAAAATCCGTCCTTAGGATCTATCTTTGTTGCACTAGATCCCCTGGGTGCATTTTGAAATACCTTTTTGCCCGATGGTAGGCGGAAGGGATGGGGATTGTAGAACGCGGCTATTACACCGATATCATGAAATACACGCACACTCCCATTAGGTTTAGACACTGGGAATATACGGTCGGCATGCGTTACCACTTCACTTTCTTCTATCATGTCGTGCTCTATTAATTGGGAGACCAGGGGGAGAACACGGGAAGGGAAGCTGTCCAGCTTTTGTAGATTTTTTTTTATCTAAAATCTTAGCCCCTGCTCTTGGACCACCTGTATAATGTGGTTAGCTGAGTTTACAAGTTTCAGGGACCATGGGAGACGGATGTCTAGGCGGTCTTCTGCGTCCATCAGCTCCTGGAGTGGTTTTAGGGGCTCTAATCCACGACTTACCTACTCCATTTCGTTGTCCCCGGCTTCTCGGTCTCCATTTCCCGTTCGTTCTTGTTATTATTTTGGTTAGCGTTGTTGTTGTCGTTATTTTCTGCGGGAGCGCTGGGCAGGGGGATATCTGAGAGACAACTCATTTTGTCCAAGAGAACGTAGCACTGCACTGAAGGCTGTGTAGAAGAGCTTGAAGGGGCCGTAGATGGAGGGGGCGGTGGAATGTTGATCACAAGGGAGACCGCCAGGCCCGGAAGAGGTACGTTCGTCATTATCTCGGACTGGGGCGGGGGGGAGAGGGTGTCTCGAATACTGAAATTGACTTTGATCGATTTATGGATTTTTGAAGCCTAGGCGCGTGATCCTCTACACTATCTTAGTGAAATGGCGAGAATTTTAAAGTACGTAAAGTAGGTAAACATCGATACAAGTAAGAAAAAGTTAAAAAATATGGTTTTTGGCTGTCACATGTAGTGTTTTAAGTCAAAAATAACGTTTGATAATGTCTTTATCTCTATGGGCTGGAAATTTACGTGATCCATTGTAGGAGAGAATTCTTATGTATGAGAAAATGTAGATTCTTTACTACAAAATTATGCGCACTAGACAATGCTTGATCGCAAATAAAGGCCCATTTCTTCTCCTAGAATAGTCCTCTAATAACAAAAGACTGATTTACATTCGGTCTCCTGTGAAAAGAGTTATTATGAGCCCACTAATTATAAACAAAAGCCTGTAGACGTTTATCTTCCAATTTATGCAACGATTGTAACCATTGAATGAAGCTTTTGAAAAAAGCAGTCCTTCATGGACAGCTGCAAGGAGGTCGTTCTCTTTCATGACCATGCATGCTCAGAAGTGGCACATTTCTTCCAAAATATAATCTGCTTTGGTTTCGAAAGATTTTCCTCGACTTGCATAATTTTGTGCCCAGCTTCCCCCCCCCCCCCGCCTTTTCTGTCTCCGTTTCTCTCTCCAACCATCTCTCTCATCTCATAAGCTGCATTGTCTATTATGCTGGAAAATATATTACATCATAGATTTTATCAAATCCAAAATGACTTTTTAGAAGGGATATCCACTGTATAAACTGATGTTGATGCATATTCAATAATGATGGAGTATTTTCGGTAGAGTAAAAATGATTTTAATTTCTTTTAAAAAACTAAATTAATTTCTTGGCAACCTAAGAATTTACTTAGACCTCTTTTGCTTCATTTTGTCACAATCAAATTGACCTACAATGGGAAAAGTATTATACTTCAGGGATTGTCCTCCAATTTCATCGGTGACATCCTAGTTAATTTTAGATCCTACAGTCGGTAAAACCTCAAATTGCCTATCTTCTTTATTCCCTAAGATTTTGGAGAATTATTTTCTTTCTTCTTCGTCTATTTATATGATGTAAACATTTTCTGGGGTTTGTGCTTACCAATAAATTTTCCAATTTTGCCTAACTTACACAGAATAATAATGAATAAAATCCCTGAAAAGGAATAAATTAATTAGGCAGATTTGAGACTTCTTAACAACATCCAATTATTAGGTGACAAATAAAATTAGTGAAGGATGCAAGGATGGTAAGGTGCTATCTGTATGATAAGATCCTTTAGTAGCAAATTTTATGAGTTTTGATTTAAGTGGCAAAATTAAGTGATTTGGCCTAGGTAATTTAATAAGGCCTCAAATTTTTTTTTTAGGGGGGTAGATTTTTTATTTATATGAAAGGCGAAAATCTAACTAGGCGCATCAATAGACATTTTTTCTAGAACAACTTTGTAGAAAATTAATGAAGTTACGTATCAAAGGCAGTTTTCCTGTGGTGGTATGTAAGGTAGAGTTTTCATTTTAATGAGAAGTGGATTTGAGGTCAGTTAGAGATTTACCATTTTATAAGGCTATTTTTATATTATATGGAATAGTCAGTGTTGAAATTTTCGTAAGGGATCCATTACCTATAAATCAAAAACTCTATTTGCTTCGCTAATGTTTTTCATATTAAAACAACTAAAATTGTCCCCCATATGTTGTCTATAGAGGCTTTTTTAAATAGTGAGGTGAATCGATAATCGTTAATATTCTTCGTCTTTCATGTTTGTCTCTTTTCTCGATAATTGGACATCAGGTTGTCTAAACCTAATATCGAGAATCAATTAGGTAGAGTTTCGTAATCGATTTCTTTTTTATTTTATTATATATTTCGTGAGTTTATGTTCCATCGTACACATTTTACGTGAATGCTCTCTTCAGCTAGTCATAAATCCCCACCCAAGCTCTTAATCCTATGTGACCTGCTAAGATTTTGGAAGCGACAAATGTGCTCATGTTGATAAAAGGTCTTTATTTCTCCAAGAATACGTAATTAAGGATTGAGAGTTTCAAATTAGCATGGAATGGGAAATGTCAAACCTGAAGAAAAGTGAAAGATATTCAAATAATGAAAAATATAATTGCCTCTGAATGGGAATCTGATGATGATGTAAGGCGTTGTTCAATATTCAGGTAGGTAAGTGCTTAGAAACGTGTGTTGCTTTTTTGAGATTCGTTTTGTTACTAGAGTTTTGTCTCTTTCCAGGACAATAGTTTCCACAGAAACAGCCGCAATGGGTACCGTACCATCCACAGAGTGTCTAGATGCGTGGTTTTGGTTAATCCGCAAATCTGATTCTTTATAAGGTTCGGTTTGGGACTTCATGACTTCCACCAACTGATCACCTAACTGTCGTGGAATGGCCAGACACACACACACACTCTCCCTCTCTCTCTCTATCCCTCTCTCTCTCAATATATATATTTATATATATACGTAGGTACTTTAAGGCTTGGGACATGCTTTATTATTAACTTTTCAGGGTCCTTTTAAACAATTATTTCAGAGTGCAAGTTGGTCAAAGATTATCAGGTAGCTGGTACGCGCTGGGGTTGCAAAAACAAGTAATGACGAAAATATGTCTTTACTAATAACAAAATGATATTTATATTTACACAAAAATTGGGTTTAAAGGGAATGGTCGCCCAGACGGGGTTAAATGTCCACACCAGATACAGGTAGGTTAATTAAGGAAATAAAGAGGTGAGATTCAGTTCGGTGAATTGTAGGGGGTTTTTAAACCAGGAGGGGGGGGGGGCACACAAATAATGGAGCAATGGGGTAAGATAGATTCAAGATCAATCTGCAGGTGACAACGGTTACGATTACCTTACGTATTCGTTGCGGAAAAGGGGCCAGTTGGGGTACGACGAATGCGCCAGAAGAAGTCAAGTTACCTCTTGCTTCAAACGTGGGACCACTTGTCAAACCTTCAGAGTTGGGAATCTTCGTCAGGTACTTGCCGATTGACTCTGTCAGAGTTTACGGATGGGGATACTTGTCGATTGATTATGGCAGAGTTCACGGGTCGATTTAGACTTCAACTCGAATCGAAACCGCCGCTTGGGGGAGGGGGGGCGTCCCTCAGCTTTTTCGCCGGAGTAGGTAAAAGTGTAACAGTGCTCCTCTCTAAACTCAGTTTAAGGGTTATATAGGCGCCTGGTGAGGTGGATCCAGACGCCCGCGCGAATTTGGGAAAAAGTCGGCGACTCCTTCGGTGGAAGGGGGAATCGTGATAACGTTAGTTCGAATGTCAAACGGATTTCAATCTTCGAGCGGAAAGCCTGAATGCTTGCGTAGAGGTAGCCGTAGAAGGCGATGACATCGGTCCCTAGACAAATACAGCTGGGGCATGTGATAACGGCGTCGGCTGCCTCCTTGCCCAGGTTCAGCCATGCTTTCACAGTTTCATGCGGTGATCTCAGAATTCACCTGGTTACAGAAGGGCACGTGGTCGCCATTTGACCCCATTCTGCTACATCCCTCCCAACCAAAAAGAGGACACTTTCGATGATGGGGGAGAAAGGTGACATCCCCTTAGACGAATGAGTAGGGGACTCGGAGTCTTTCACGCGAGTGGTCACGGGGTATGCGGAATTCCTGACCTGACGTTGAGCAGCTCTACAAGCTAATTCTACCCGACTGCGTGTACATATAACCGGAGAAAGAAATGAATTATTGCTGACCATAAGAGCATTAAATGGGACATAATTTAAAAAAATGAAAATAATATTTATACACTAAGTTATACAAAGCAAAAAAAACTAGTTAAATGGATATTCAATGATACATTTTACTTAAATTGCAGAAGGATTACGGTGGTACATATACACATATTATGGAGTCAGACTAGGCTTCTAAATACTAATTTTATATATACAAGGGCGATATTCGTCATAGACGTAGACATCGAGAAATATTATGACATAAACAGAAATACTTAAATATAAACTAATCTCTAGCTGGCGGTTTTAATAATTACAAGGTGGACAAATCGATATGGAGCAATTACAATTAACATTTAGCTGGTGCAGAGCTCGCTAATAAATTTTGCTTTTTCGAACAAGTGAAGGTTTTGGTTGATTTGAATCGGTTCAGCATCGAAAATAGTCACGGAATTTTATTTGCGAAAATCTACATACATGCAGTAAGAGACATCTGGGTTTCCGTACCAGAACTATTGGGGAACAATAATTTGACGTGGAAGGTTCATGGAAATGTAGGTTAAGCAGATTGTTAACCTCAGCGATAAACAGGTCAGATTCAGTTTGGTGATTTAAAGGGGGATTTTAAACCGAGGGGGCTTGGTTAGACAAATAATGGAGCAATGGAGTAAGCCAGATTCAAATCAATCTGCAGGCGGCAACGGTTACGATTACCTTACGTGCTCGTTGCCGAAAAGGGGCCAGTTGGAGTAAGATGAAGGCGACGGAAGAAGTCAAGTTTCCTCTTGCTTCAGACGAGGGAGCACTTGTCGAGCCTTTGCAGTTGGGAATCCTCGTGGAACTTGCCGATTGACTATGGCAGAGTTCACGGATAGATTTAGCCTTCAGCTCGAATAAAAATCACCGTGGGGGAGGCCTTCAGCTCGTTCACTTGAGTAGGTGGAAGTTTAACAGTGCTCCGCTCTAAACTCAGTCGAAGGGTTATATAGGCGCCTGGTGAGGTGGATCCAGACGCGCGCACGAGTTTGGAGAAAGGTCGGCGACTCCTTCGAGGGAAGGGAGAATCCTGATAACGTTGTTTAGAATGTCCTAATGATTTCAATTTTCCAGCGGAGAGGTGGCCGCGGGAGACGATGACATTGGTCCCTAGGCAAATACAGCTGAGGCATGTGATAACTGAGTCGGCCGCCTCCTTGCCCATGTTCAACCATGCTTTCACAACTCCATGCGGTGATCTCAGGATCCACGTGGGTACAAAAGGGCACGTGGTCGCCATTTGACCTCATTCTGCTACACGAACATTTAACATAGAAAGATTGTTAAAGGTTAAAAAACATTTATATATGTCTAAAATATATAGCATTGAGGATTTGAGGTAGTATCTGTGTTATTATTTTTATTATGTAGTAGGAACAATCCCACATGTTGAATATTTGGTCATGAGGCCAACAAATAGACGAAAATTCCTGAAGCAAAAATGTGAAATGTCGTCGTGAGGTGAAACAAACGTTGATATGGGCAGAAGAGGCTCATTAGCAAATATTGTATCGGACAGTTACATATATTGTGAAGGAAAGCATCATTCATTTATCTTATGTAGGAGTTGTTCGCACTTTATTTGCCTAAAGGTTAGACGAGATGAAAAGATAGGTGGAGAATAGTCGAAGTGCGGTCTTCATAAGGAGTGGAAGTGTTTTGATAGGCCAACCTAACTTCAAGCATGATATTCTTTGTTTAAGCAAATTTTTTGTTGTTCTTAAACTTTTTATACGCTATATATTTCTTTTTCACTTTAACAATTATTTCTCATCTTCATATTTTTTGCTATACAGATACAAATTCTTCCAAAGCAGTTTTCGCTTTTCCATGTTTAGCTAGGGCAATCTTTAGGGAACATTATTGTTATGCTTGAATCTACCGCAAGTTTTCTCCGTAAGTAAACTTGTTCTACGTTTTTCACATTAAGGTAAATAATATATAAAGTTCTCGAATTTAATTGTTATCTCTTCAATATTGGTGTTTACACAGAGCTGGCGAACTACAGCAGTGTCATGCTCTATTGCTTTTCTCGCTTTATATATTTTTGTGTTGCTGATGTTTATCACAACTAAAGGAACCCCTTTTGGCTAGTTTAAATTATTTTCTAAAGAAAACGAGCGAAAGGGAATTTTCATCATAGAATGCCTTTGAATATTCGTTCGCTACTATGGCTATCTACGTTTCAGACATTAATACTACCTATACTTGACCTTTTTCTTTATGAACCCGTTTCAAATCCATCCGAGTGAAATATTCCCTGTTTTATTTCGCTTTAAATAAATCGAAAAAGTTTATTATATAGAAAAGCTTTTGGAATACAGGGATACCCCCCCCAAAACGGGCCCCAACTTTCGATAGAACTCATTTCTTAATTTTCTGCAAGTATTAAATGAAACTTTGGTGATAACTAGTATATTGTGTTTAAAAACATCATATCAAAACATGAAAGTCTTTGGATTTATCTTCTTTAATCTATAGCACGTGTGCATTTCTTAAGGCAAAGCATAACGTTGTCCATGACGTCCTTACAAACACGACCGACTAATGGCTCTGATCTTCTCGCTGATGGCTTTCTTGAGTTCCGTGATGGTCCTGAGTCTCTCTGCGTACACTTTATCTTTATGGTAGCCCCAAAGTTCTCTTTCGGCCAATCTCGGGACAGGTTTGAGGTGTGAGACCTTGCTCAATCTTGCTAGAACCAGAAATTCCCCATATGAGACGGGGACTAGGCCTGCAGCTCCCTCTTAAAGGTTTTGAGGACCTCAACATACCGCTCCTTGGTGACTGACACTATCGCGCCAAATTCCTTGAAGAAGAATGGTCCGATGATGAGTCCGGCTGAGGTTGCAGTCCATACCGTGCACTTAGGAGAGTGTAAGGGTTTGGTGGTTATCTCATTCGGTCTAGAGGTCACACAGAAGATATTTGTCTTCGTGTTTACCTTTCCTTTAAGATGGAAGTGAGCTTCATCTGATGTCCAAGGGAAGTTAATGGAAGTTGAGCTCTCCTAAATCTTCTGCAGTATCTTGACTGCCTTAGCCTTTTTCTGCTCCTTGTCTGGGGCTGTAAGGATCAACTTTGTCTATATTCTGTATGGGTAGTCTTTTACACCCATTAGTAGCAATCTCAGGCTATTCTCGCGGGATATACCGAGGAACTGACTTCGCTTGCGCACAGAGCGTTTTAGACTCTGCTGAACTGAATCTCTCACGCTCTTGACCAGCTTAGCTGTACGCTTCCTGGGGCGTCATGAATGGCTTGGACGTTTGTCACTGGCTGCATTGAGGTTCTGCACTGTCCCATAGTTCTCGAAATGGTCAACCCAGTCCTGAATTCTGATCTTGGAGGGGGCTTTTTTATATTATTTTAATTATACTGTATCATAACGATTATTATTCTCCTTTAGTGTCGTCAAATTCCATCATTCTTTTATTTCAGCAGAACTAGAAATATAACTCCCCTAACCTTTAAGAAGTATTTAATTTATCATGTGAAACTAGATTGTATTCAGGTCAAATTTCTGGTAAATTTTGAATTAACTTTAATATGCATAATCCAGAAATTAAATTTTATCTTTTATCATTCCTTTGCATCTCTTCTGAATGAAATTTTTACCATGTACAGTACCGTCCTATTATACATGAAATACCAAAATCTACCTTTTTTGGAAATGCATGTTTCATTTGCATAGACATTGCAGATAATATCCTCAAAAGTGCCTGTGGTGGGGTTCAAAGTTCATTTCATAGAAAAGCGGAGAGAATAAGTTATATGGAAGAAAGGTTTTATCTCAAACTAGAAAACGTTGGCCTATTTTTTTCAATTTAGTCACGAAAATTCATAAAAAATGACTGCAAGCACTGTGGTATGTATATTATAAACAACTGGTGACGGTATTCTGATTTATAAAGATGACGAGACGTGCTAAGGTAAATAAATCCTTCAGAATGTACAGTGTCAGGAGGAGAAGTGATTGATCTCACGCATAATAAAGCTATTTGATAATAGCGAATTCTGACATTTTGAAAGAAATAAGTTTGTCAGCGAAGTCTCAATCTCATAGTAGAGCGCACGATACAACAGGTTTCGAAAAAGGATTGATTTAGGATACCAACTAGTATTTTTCGTCTAGCACACCTACATACTAAGAAACCTCTAATAAGTTAAAATAATAAAGCCACTAGGATGGCCTTCGCAATTGAGCAAGTTCTGTTAGGTTTTAAAATGTAGCAAATTGTTTTTAGAGCAAAGAAATTCAATTGAATTTATTAAAATTGAAACTGAAGTAACCTTTAAAGCATGCTTTCCAGCGCTCAAATTTATACGTTCCTATTTTTTTGTGGCAAAGTAAACGTTATGATATAGAAGAATCTGCTAGAGGACAATTTATTGCCCTGTCTCCTAAGAAATGCATTATCTGACTGTGCTACACAGCAAAGACGTCGAAGCAGTTCATGTAGCTAAAAATATCTGAATGATGAGCTGGCCTCCGCCGAACCCTAGCCTAATTCTGAAAGTAAACCTAAGAGAGATAATCAATGGGATATTTCTTCAGCAAAAATTTACGGATGAGAAAGATATCGGGCAAATAATATAATAAGATTGGAATATAATCACGCCCAAAGAGAGTGGCAAACTCATGCTGCCAGAAAAAAGGTCTGTTTAACTCTCGTTAATATTAAGTTCAATTTTCTATGGTATATGTATTTATGCTATATGGTTATACATATATTTTCTTATTGTTCCAAAAGATTCTTGAGTTCAATCTAACTTTTTTATCCTCTTCTATGAAATGAATTTTATGAGAGGGAAATTTCAAAGAATTTCTGTCAAAATTCCATTTCAATAAAACGACACTTTTTAAGAAAATATAGATTTAGTTATTTACTTGTAGTTACACTTTTGTCAGAGAGAGAAATTAATCGCTCCCCTAGAACCTAACGTCTACCTGTGGCGCATAAGAAAAGATGCACCTGCGGGCCCAGACAGCCCTATAGGAGCAGCGAGAATTTCACATGATCGGATGACCCTGGTGCTCTTATCAAGAATTGTCGGGCCAGTCGAGCCCAAGAAGCCGCCTCAAGAATTTCGCGCAGCCGTGTGATTCGTGTTTGGGTCCCCTTCTTTCCCGTCGCATCTCCTGATCGCCCCCAGGCCTAAGTCATCGAGGACTTTCGCGCAAGCCTGTGATGCTCGCCGAGAATATCCGCTCCCAGCTGGAGCGCCAAGTCTAATGAGATCCCTGTCCCCCTTTGGGGGGCCTCTGGCGACCCGATTCCCCCAAACCAGTAGAAATACTTTGGGAAAAGCTTGGAGAAATTAGTACCGCACAGCCTCGTCTTGGTTAGCAGGCACGTACAGTCTCGTACAGTCTTCGCCTCCCAACGGTTTCCAGCTATCAACGCGACGTGTCACCTCTCTACCCGGTCTGGCTTGTACCTAAGGCCAGAGTTTCCGCCCGACAGATGATAGTCACGGACCGGCATCTATCACTCGGGTATCGACTTCGTTCTCATCTCGAGTAATCCCTCGTTTATTTCTCAGCGCAGTTAATCCATTAGTACATAAAGTACAATTTTTTGTGATAAAAGTTTAATATTTTTATGTTTCTAGATACCTTAAGGAGAATATTTGTACAAAATTTTATGAATCTTCTATTTTTATATGTTGAGATATAAGGTGTCCAGAAAAAAGGAAGCTATGCAATATAAGGAAAAAAAGGAAAATTTGAATATTCAATTTTCTTACAAACATATTAATACCTAAAAGAAACCTAATTTTATTATTTTTAAACGTATGTATATTTAGTCTTTTGTGTGCTAACTGAAATGAGACTTAGGATGCAATCCTACATCACACTTAACACAAGTAAATGGTGCTTTTCCAGGACAATTGACACATCTCCTTGTGTTCAAGCTTTCCAACAAGTGCCCCAAACCATCCTATCTAACTCCAATCTTAACTTAAAGTGCCCTTTTTCATTTCCTCGATGCAGTACAATGTGATTTCCAAATAATTCCTGCGAAATTTCTTCGAAAATTTAGAAGAGGAATATTGTCTTTCTTGGCCTTTTTCTTGTCTCATTCTTGTTCTGTAAGTAGAAACCTACTGGTCCAATTGGTCAACACCGTCCATGTAAGAATTATAATTCTTTATTGCTACTGGTTGAGGATGTGATGTATAACCTTTTAACTGTTTGGAAAATCTATTTGTTCTTCCAAGTTCTGATGAATCAAAATTTTAAGCAGGTGTCAGAACCTTTTTATCCCAATATTTTATTGCCACTACAGAATCAGATGCATGTATTTCTACAGTACTCTTTGGTTTCTTTGTAAATACATTCTTCACTTGTAAGAGGGCAGTTCATCAATCTATTTTCTCTAGCAGTACCAGATGCACATATGCCTAAATTTGATAAATATTTTAATAACTTATAGGATGTAAAATAATTATTAAAATATAGCTTGTAACCAGAATTTTTAGGAATATTCGTTTTATTTATCAACCCATCAACTACGTCTCCCCAAGTCCTACTTTATAATCGTCATTGTGATTTTCACTTTGTTATTTTCATCTACATATCAAATGAATCCATAGATCCCGTAGATGAGCAGAGTGTCCAGTTTTTGAAGCCAAATTTATTGGTTTTTCCTTTATGAATTGTTTGGCATAATGCCTTCCAAAATATGACAGCATTGATTAGTGTTCTTTTAAAACTCCTAATTCAAGAAATAGACTGCTTAGGTGATCAATCAATGGTCTTATCTTATATAAAAGTTCATGGGCATCCATTTTATGGTTGTCACTGAAATGAATGTGATACGATATCATTTTAAATCTGTTATATTGAATAGCGTGTGACTAAATGCAAGGACTATCAGATATCCTAGACCAATAGAGTCATTTATTTGGATATTTGAATAGCCCGAGAGATCTAACCCACTAAATACTCCTTATAGTTCATCAGTGTTCAAATCTAATTTGATATTTCTTTGATAAGCATAAATCTTTGTTCAACTAATTTCTTCAATAAAATGATAACTGTAAAACAATTTTAGTAGTTCTATTTCATAATTTGCTCAAAATATGTCCTCAGATAAACTCTCAGTTGATGATTTAGAATAATTTATATAAAAAAGGAACCTCTTTACCCCAGTTTACTTGACTTACTTTCACTTTTTTCCTACCTATCAATTGAACTACCAGACATGTTTTCAGCCTTAGTTTCGCAATGTTTTTCGGGGTATAAGATCACACTTTGTCTTCAAAAAGGGTCAGCCAAGGTGATTTATATCTCCAGTAGCTTCATCATCAGACAGATCTGAATTTTCATCATTTAGAGACTTTACTTCTGGTTCAGAAACATGAAGAATAATGTCACCAGATTCTATATTATCTTCATCCTCATCTTCAAGCGATGACAATATTTTGTAGGAAAAAATCATTGAAAAGCATAAAATTAAAAATTCAACATTATACGAAGAACAAGATAGATATAAATAACTAAAAGAAAAAAGAAATATACTAGTTTATCTAACCTTCTATTTATATCGGAATAGTTATTATAAACCAGTTTATCCAACCGGCTATTTATAAGGGAATAGTTATTTATATTTTACAAATATGGAGCATGTGAACAAAAAATGTAGTCTGACTACATAGCGTTCGTTTTGCTGGACACCATAATATTATTCTTTGTGGAATGTATGTTTATCAATATCTATATAAATCTATAACTTCAACATTATAATTAACATTTCATGTATATATATATATAAAAGAAACAAACGCAATAATAATAAATTTGCATGCAGAATAATAGCAATTTACTTACCCAGATCGGGAGGCAACACGCTTACTAGACGACATCCTGAAGTAAACTGATTTATTTCAAAAGAAATTATATTTTGCTTACATTATTCATATAAAGCGTGATAGAGAATTGTATTAAGGGTAAACTGAAACCAAAAAAAAAGTAATTATAACCAAACTTGATTTTTGATGAATATTTCCCTAGCGTCTATTTTTAAGGACGCGATGCACTACTGGGTTAAAGAAGCTTCTGGTAAATTAGGCTTTACGTGAGTCTCCCCGTTATTTTCACTCTCCCACTTTCCCTGGAAGCAATCACCGTGCAGCCTCTCTCGTACTCTCATCCACGTCGAGTCAGTTGTATTCCTCCCCACGCCCCGTTTGGTCCCTAGGGTCTCATTTTATTCATTCTCATTAATTTACTTTTGCTAATAATATTTTATTTTTATATACTAAAGTTATTTATCTACAACCAGTTTCTCTAAACTCAGAACCTCTAAAAATTGAGTATTTAGGCCAACCGCACTCGATTTTGATTAATTATCCCGCGTACTGGGATCAATCTAGACCCCCTCTACCCCAATTTTTGGAGTGATCGACGTTCGACTCTACGACAATTTTATATATTTCTCTTTGTACAGACGCGGCCAAACGTTTTTCTTATTCCTTGGGAATGTCTATGAATATGTTGTCATAAATTTGCATGCATGTGTCACATAGATCGGGAGAGCAAAATAAAAGTACAAGTTTTCTTATAACTTATTATGGAATATCTAAAATCATGATGCTATTGAAATGTATGAAATCCTGGTATTAGCATTCAGTATGTTACACTCAAACTGCCTTTATATAGCACATCATATTTGTTGGTTAATAAGATATTCTATGTCAACAGGATTAAAGAATAATATTATAATGGCAAGAACACCTAATTATATTGAGGAGGAAAGAATTCGTTACGCACACTACAAAAAAACGGTTCAGCTGTCGACAAATCAACAGCAATATGATCATTTTCGCACAACAATTACAAACTGCCTATTCATCTACCTAATGAGGATAAAATCGAAAGATCGACGATGAAAAGAGTATAAAGAGATAGTTTAACAGATCCTGAATTTGTATTGGACAAATAAGACGAACCACAGCTATTTTTTTCTTTTGTAAAGGCAAATGATTTCGTCCCTGAATTGTCACGAAAGTTAGAGCTGAACTTGTAGCATTTCGTGTAAACTACTAAGTCTTATAAAGAAGAGCATTTGCATATGTCCTTTCAAGGAAAAGATGTTAGACAATTATTTATCTTTTTCAGTGAATGGACGGCTCTGGGAAAATTTATGGAGGAATTTTTCACCTTCTTATATCACGTACCTGATCACTATTAATGAGCCATGATCGCCACTTCATTTAAGGGAATCTAAGAATGGTAAATCAGCACATTTGAAATTATAAATCTTCGGAACTTATAGGACATTCGATGCACATATAATTAGTGCCATGAGAAGATTTAGGCACTTCTCGATGAAATAGAATACAAAATTTCTAATTAAAAGTTATGTAGAGAATTGAAATTAATCCATATATTTTTGAATTTCGGGAGCAATAGAGAAAATACTCCCGTTTACTATAACTTTTTTTAGTCATTCAATTTTCAAACACTATTAAGAATTAAAAAGGACTCTACATCAGTTAAGAATTTGGAATTCCTAAAATAATTTTGGAAATAATCCAAAAATTTACTTCTTCCTCCCCTATGCAAAAGGGTTGCTGTTAAAATGCAATTCGATAAAACAGTAGCCAATATAAACCCTAACCTAGTAGAGTAAATTATCAAAGGCTCTCTGGAGATTAGTGGGGCCAAATTAAAAGAAGGCGTCAATCTCGCTCGACAAATAAATAAAGGACTGAATCTACTACTACGTTAGCACTTAATTTTGGTAACGTTGACGAGGCCTACTCTACAGGCTATAGGATCAAAAGCATTCCTCCCTTAATCTCCAAAATGATATGATAGAACAGAGATAATCTGCAACTGGGGATTGATTTACCAAAAGCAACAATGAGCTCTGAGGGCCTAGATTAATCAGAAGACATCCTCATTTAGCTTTCCTAGAAATAGTTGCTTAATTGTTACTCAGGGATTAGATTTAGTTAACTAAATGGACATTAATTTGAATAATCACTAAATCTTTATAGTGTGTTTTTAGAGAGCTTAATTAATCAGTACGTTATTTTACCACCTCTTCAATCTGAGTCATAAGTACCGAATTCCATTCCCTTGTCGCTCCTCTGTAATTTATAAATATACAGTAGTTGTGAATCTTGCGATTCATCTTATATTGGTTCCACCATTAGGTTCATTGCCGCATCGACCAGTATCGGGGAAGGTCGACCCGCACGGGGCTGATTCTAAACAAATCATACCCCTTGGCCCATACGAGATCACATCAAATTATGCAAGTCTGAAATTAATCTGGATAACTTTAAATACTTATTCCTAGCCCCCATCCAACGAACTACGAATATTAGAATCGCTTTACATCCTAAAATTAAACTTAATCATCATCATCAACACTAACTCTATAATTTAAGAAAAGGATTTTTTTGAGGATTTCTTTAAGTATTTGAATAGTAATTTCATCTTAGTTTGGTTATGACTTATTTTTTTATAAAGTTATCTCTAATAATTCTTTTATAATATCAAAAAACAAAATAGCGAAGTTCAGAAATAAATATAGGTATGGAAATTTTGTGAATTTTTCAAAACCCAAAGAATTACAAATGGTGAAGTTCAGAATTTATAAAAATTTAACTATGGCTTCTTTTTTTAGATTTTAAATTTTAATCTTATTAGGGAAGCGCAAGCTCCCCCCATAAGGGTTAGTGGCGAAGCCATTGCCTGTTTTAAATATAAATCAAACTGCATCAAATCATGAATTATTGAAATTTTTATTCTTGTATTAAGCAGCTTATCCTAAATTGCACTATTCAATTTTAGTATTTTATGAAAACTAGAGCGTTTACCTAACCTTTACTATCTTAGTTTCATACTGCTGATAATTAGACTAACTCCTCGAAACGTTCAAATCCTGTTAAGGGCTTGGTTTTCCCTTTCATATATATATATATATATATATATATATATATATATATATATATATATATATATATATATATATATATATATATATATATATATATATATATATACATATATATATATATATATATATATATATATATATATATATATATATATATA
The DNA here is from genome assembly GCA_963969495.1 of Ceratothoa steindachneri. Lineage (NCBI taxonomy): Eukaryota > Metazoa > Arthropoda > Malacostraca > Isopoda > Cymothoidae > Ceratothoa > Ceratothoa steindachneri. Next base: position 107,942,764 of record OZ018319.1, read on the forward strand.
TATATATATATATATATATATATATATATATATATATATATATATATATATATATATATATATATATGTATATATATATATATATATATATATATATATATATATATATATATATATATATATATATATATATATGTATATATATATATATATATATATATATATATATATATATATAATATATATATATATATATATGTATATATATATATATATATATATATATATATATATATATATATATATATATATATATATATATATATATATATATATATATATATATATATATATATATATATATATATATATATATATATATATATATATATATATATATATATATATATATATATATATATATATATATATATATATATATATATATATATATATATATATATATATATATATATATATATATATATATATATATATATATATATATATATATATATATATAATATATATATATACACGAAGATCACGGAGAGCAAAGGACAGTTCAATGAAGATAATCATTATTGAAAGGCATGAAAAAGGTCAGAGGACAATTTAAAATCCCATGGTAGATATTTCATTCCGGTTTTTCGAATAAGGGTCAGATGCTTTACCACTAATCTAGGAGGCACAGCAAATCAAACCATCCCAAACTCTCACGCTATCAAATCCTATATCTCCCAATCATAGAAGTTACTTCCAAAGGAATTTTCTACCATATCTATAACTTGCTCACACATTAAATGAGCATTATAGGAATCAAACAAACACAAAAGAAACTACAGGTTCTGAGGGTAGTAATAACTACCAAAGAATTTCTGTTTTAAAAAAAAACATTTTAATGTAGAAACCAAGATGGAGATTCCCTGCATTGCACACTATATGTCCGTATTCCTCTCACACTTTCTCTATTTTTTTCACCAAAGAGTGAGAGATAAGATTGATAGAGGGAGAAAAAAGAAAGAAATAAAGAGAAAGAGAGAGAGAGAGAGTGATAAATTTCTCTCACTTCTATTCCATTCTCGAATGCATGAGTGCCAACCCCGCACTCTCTTCTCAAGTCCATAATAATAAATCCTGCGCTTTCCAAAATAAAAAAAAACAAGTTCTACAATCCTATTATATAATTCTTGCACGATACTCTATCTTTTTAATTTCAAGTAATTTTTGTAACTTCGTATGGGTATATATGCCTGTCTGTGCAGTTACATGATTCTAAGATTGATGTGGAAAGTTGTTGGACAGATGCAATTGTATATTTACTCGAATATTTTCAGTCGCATGCGAGTCTAGTCGCGGGTGACTCTACATCGTACTATGTCGGTCGGTCGATCTGTTCCCGGTTTTTTTTAAGGGGGCGGGGGTGTTATAATAACATTATAACTATTCGGTCGATTCTGACGAAATGTCAAACCTTGATGTTGTTTCACATTTTCTTTCGAAGGATATAATTGCCAAAGTCCTCCCAAGTTTAGCCCGGGAATTATTTTCTTTTGACAATAACATCATAACTATTAGGCCGATTCTAACGAAATTCAAACCCTTATGTCGTTTTGCATAATTGCCAAAATCCTCCCAAGTTAGCTTGGGAATAAATTAAGTTTTGGAAATAATATCATAACTATTCGGCTGATTCTAACGAAATTTGAAACCCTTATGTATCTTTACTTTCGAATGATATAATTATTAAAGTCCTGCAAAGGTCGGCAGATAATTATTATTTTGTTTTGGCCAAAACATCATAACTATTCGGCTGATTCTAACGAAATTTGAAACCCTTATGTTGTTTTAAAAGTTTTGCAGGTCGTAAGGCCATAAATCAGAAAAGTGAGAGCACGCGACTGTTTGGTCAGCAGAATTGCTTTTGTATGTGCCCTTGTTAGTAGCTAATATATTTGTGTGGTGCGTGTAGGTGTATATAATTTCCGTTTCTTCACTCAGTTTTAAAAATGTTGAAATTAAATTCGTTTACAGTTTACACAAATTTCTTTCTAATCTCAAGTGTTTCTCCAGAACGATATTTTTCGCTATAAACCGATTTAAAAATGAATCCTGGAACCCCCGTGGGATATTTTTACTTTCTCTGATAGTTACCAGTTGATAATTAATAGCTTTTGGCAACTAAGAAAAAACGGTTCCTTCTTACAGACATCGTTTTTGTAGAATGATTTCTGTTATAGTGTCCATAAAAAAATACACCGCATGCATATCCAGACCGAAAAGACAGAAAGTTGAAGTGAGATATTGATTGAACAGTATTTACGTTATGTAGACCGTCGTTTCTTTGCAAAGATAACGGATAATGGACTCTATAACCTATGTCTATTCTCTGAACAAAAAACGTGTGCAAATATTTGGATAATTTTAATTTACTATTCTAATCACAATTTACAATTGACTAGGGTATTTAGAATTAAGGACTTCAAAAGTATTTAAGAACTGAGTGGAATTTTTTCAAAAATGAGCAAATTTATGTAGGCACTACTTTAAAGTAAAATCCAATAATAACACGAGAAGGTTTATAACTTTTTAGTTCAATTATTCAAAAATATGTTTGTAGATGGCCAAATTGTAGATATGAAGTAACAAGGTCTCCATTATATAAGGATCCAGAAAGAACATTCAATAATTTTATAATGTAATTATTTTATTTTTTATTTAATACTCCATATTATTTTATTTATTATAATAAATGAAAACTTTATATTTTATTAAATTTTATTTCATATCACATTTTTAATAGACATCTTTTATTTTGTTCACGATTGTTGCCTGCACTTCTCGTTGAATATTTAAAAATGTAGGGTTCAGAAATTGCTAATCGTAGAATCTGCACTAAATATTGAAAACAGTTGGCTTATGCTAGCACATTTTTTCCCTTTATGTCTCCACTAATCTGTATCACCAAGGCAAAGGAAAAGCAAGTATAACAAATGAAGTCTATCGATAGAATGGGTAAACGACCATCACATAGTTTTCAAAACTTTAGAATATTTTGTGACGAAGCGTTTGTTACTTTTAAAAAGGGTGTTTCTATGGTTCTTTGCATACTTAGTTTCGAAGTATTTTTCTTATTTAGTGTCAATTTTACACATCGATATGTTCTAACATTGGTGTAAATATTCATATCTGCCCAGCTAGATTCATAGGCGAATACATATGCTAATATTAATTTTAAGCTACTAAATCCCTAGATAGTAAAAACTTTCATATATATCCTCTTAAAGTCATATCTCTGAAACATCTTGTGCTGCTCTCGAGTATTTTGACAGGAATTTGACAAAGAATAAGAGACTGTTAAATTCTATTTGTTCATTACGAAAAATACCAAAAAAGCTTCCATTTAGAAGAATATATACTACTTCATAATATCCACACCTTATAAATCATCTGCACGAACAGGATAACGCGTTATACCTCTTGCATTGACTCTGCCTAGATTTGAATATTTATACTTCCTTAGCTCACTTCCACAACCACACGCGGCTATATTTATGTACATAAACAACATAATTTATTCAGAACAATCATAAAAGATATAACCTGCATATAATTGAAGTGCATTACACGCTGCAATCATTAATATTCGAATTCACTAAAACATCTTTCATTCTAAATATGCAGATCATTATAACTTTTTAACTTAAGTATTCAAGATTACAAACACATAATCATTTACATATATACGAGTATAAGAAGAAATGCATCAGCTTTTTAATTTATTCTCAACATTTTTAATTTCACACTTTTTAGGACTATACTAAAACTACCATCGAAATTAGAATTGCGATCTAAGTCAGAAAAGGTAGAGACCAGAAAAATAATGATTACGTGTTATTTAGCATCTATGGCAAAATATGTCATTTACAATATTACGGAGAAACTCACCGATGTATAGAAAATAGACTCACAAAGCACCAACTAGCTATCTGTGCGTGAGGATTTACAGTGCCCCAACCGACCATTTGAGATACTGTCTGCACATCCTTATTGACAGATAGCAAGATGTATCGCTAGCATTATGGAAGCCAAAAGTAGGAAACACACCAGAAGCAGCTTTAATAAAAAATTTATTTTGCAGGAGCTCATTCTCCGGATTTGTCCATATTCTCAAATTTATACAAAATATGATGGCTTAGAGTATTAAACGTGCTTCCCAACACACCTTCCTCTTTTAAATATACATGGAATAGTAAAGCACAAATTGCTAAAGCGAAAATTCCACAGCAACATTACAAAACTGGCCAACTAGGAAAAATAAAAATTAATAATCTGATAAGCGTTCATTTTCAACCAATATAAAAGCTATCAATTCGTAAAGATCCCTCAATAATATTAACAGATAAGAAAGAAAGTGGAAGATAAAAACAAACGGCCAGATATTCTATATCCTTCCAATGAACATCTGAAACTCGACGACGTCATCTTCGAGACGACCTCTAACCGTACTCAGACGAGGGGAAACTCCTGTGTATACCTGTCACCGAAAGTGGATTCAAGGCCCACATCAACATTACAATTTCCCTGGACAAAAGAGAGCTTTGGAACTTTACAGGTTCTGCAACCTCAACTCGCGAAACAAAAAGAAGGCATTCACTGTCCTGGTACGCTGTGGTCTAGTGTACCTGGCAGTGATAACGCAGAGGGCTAGCTGTATCTCTCTCATTACGATACACAGAGTACATAACAAAGACGACCTGCTAATAGCTGGCGAGAGTAAGATCGACCATATTAAGCAAATAGTCCTGTCCGCACGAGCTGAACTTAAGCAAATTACTATGGAATTCCAGAGGCTAGGGAGAAGAACATACGAAAAAAGAGAATGCGAATTTCACTCTACACTTTAAAATAATAAAATAACAATTCCATAGCAAAGGCAACACGGTGTTGCAAAAATATCATTGTTCCCCAAAGGAATAAAGAGCGCAAGGGAGCAAATAAACCCGATTTATGTATAAGCTAATGTTAGAGAGATAAGTTTACCCCCTTCCGCCTTAGAACCCAACGTCTAACAGTGGCGCCTGAGAAATATCGACCTAAACAGCGAGACAGCTGCAAAGGAGCAGCGATAATTTCGCGCGACCGCGTGATCCGTTTGAGTTATCTTTCTCTTCCCGTGACATCGCCTGTTCGGCGCCAGACCTACAGCGTCGGGGACCTTCGCGCGAGGGTGCGTTCTCGCCGAGAAAATCCTTCCCATACCCTGGCTCACAAAGTCTAAGGAGATTCCCGTCCCCATTTTGGGGCACTATAAATATTTAGGACCATACAGCCTCGTCTTGGTTAGCAGCCACGTACAGCCTCGCACACCCTGCCCCGCCTCCTAACGGCTTCCAGCTACCAACGCGACGCATCACCTCTCTACGGGGCCTCGCTCGTATCTAAGGCCAGAGTTCCCGCTCGACAGACGATAGACACGGACATGCATTTATGATTCTGGTATCGACTTCGTTCTTGTCTGCAGTACTCCCTGGTTCATTTCTCAGCGGGGTTAAAAAAGAAGGAATTTTGCCAAAACAACAACTGGCCACAGTTCTTTCCGCGGTTGCAAAAGACATCCCTGATTATACACCAAAACACTAAACCAACTTTATGCTGCTAAGGGTCTAGGGTAAATTGTCTTTCCCGAGAAAATATTTTCCCATATACAAGAACATGGAAACGCACGACCACTGACCCTCCCAACCCGGAACACAGAGAACCCACATTTAACTGCCTTCCTCTCACCATCACCTCTCTTATTGTTCACACCACGTCCTTGACTCTATCGCTTCTCTCCACACCACCTATCTCATTTTCCTCTAAACCACACCAAACAAGCACCTGGAAAGACTTACCTTACACACTTGCACAAGAGATGGAGGAATGCCTTGCAGCCAGAGCATAAGCCTTGCCAGACTAACAGCTCTCACTTCCCCCGAAAAGAGAAGCGCGTCCCTCTAAGTCCCAGGTGTTCGAGGTCATCTTTGGACAGCTGGACATCGGTATAAAGAAACTAATCTAGCAAGGACATGAATATACAGCTATATGCCATAGCCACTCACACCTAGAGTATATGATCTCCAAAATCGCTGCATAACAAATTGCCCAAATTGGACAAGAGCCAAACCTACCCCTCCACTCATCGCAAGAAAGGCAGTAGACTGCAGCCAAATTGACTCATGTAGAAAAAATTTAGGCAGAAATTGAAAGAAACCATAGGTCAACAAAAGTTGCAGTAGTTATAAAATTTCCTGATAAACGCATATTTTTAAGGTGATCTTTGGAGACTCTTCATTATATTCATTGGTCTTCGCAAATCACGCTAGAGAAATACTAAAAATTGCTGAGTTGTCTCTACTGCTATAAAAATAACTGATCAACTCATCCGAACTTGCTGGAAAAAGACAGGAAGATGTGCTCAGAATGCAAGCAGGAAGGATACGTATGGATGCATTGCGTTTCAAAAGAAAAGAAAAGCCTAAACCACAGATGACCTGACCCCAAAGCCTAAAGAGTAAGAATTATTGGAAGAAAAAATGGACATTGATGGCCCCCTCCACTCAGCCACCCCGACCAAAAGTTCATCTCATGAAAATAGAAAAAGAAACCCCAGCGCCTAAAAGTTAATTCAAACAAATTACCAGGTCATAATCACTCGATGCAATACAAATCAATCTGGTCATCGCAGTGAAGAAAAACTTTCATCAGACTAGGAACATCACTAATGATTTCATCGCAACAGACCTTAAGGGGTACTTTCAATGGTTCTACAAATACCCAACAGAGGAGGAGGTAGTTAAGACCGCGATAATGAAAAAAGAGTAAAACTATACGACTCATCGTTCAAATTCTTTGAGCAGAGCCTGTATGAAAAGTTTTGTTCTTTCGAGCCTTACAGCGCTCCTAAGTACTAAAATTCTCTGACCAAAACCAGAAAGTAAATATGGCTGAAAGAAACAGACTGGTAATTCTTGCACATAAAATTCAAGGATAGTACTGCGAAAAACACCAGTTGTTTAACATTTACAGATAAAATGACCTAGATATCCTACTTTTTTTCAAAACTAGAGTAAGTGACGAATATTCCATTAAGATTTTCGGTTTCAACGTCCTACAGAAGAACCTGACAGGCGAGAGATATGATGGAACGGTAATTGCCGTACGGTCAGGACTAAAGTTTGTGAAGACTAGAGAGATTGATAATCGTTTCTGTTAGTCTTTATTATAACGTACATGGCAACATTGAGGTGAATTCGGAATACCAGCCACCAAGCAGAAAGTACCTTCCGATTCACGTCCTGTTCATCCTCTTTGAGAAAGTCTACCCCGTCATCTTCTCTGCGACCTCAACGCTATAACAATAATTGCTGGCTATTCCCAAACAGACAGCCGAGGAAATAGCGTCGGCTGTTCCAGTGTAGAGGCGCAGTGGAAAGGATTAGCCTGACTTATCGACGTCAATGTACCCAAGGACATGCACCAAGTGGAAAATCGTGCTTAGTGATCCCAACTTCCCGTTTTACCATTATATACAGCCTCGACAGCTCACACCTTGTTATCAAGGTGCCTACCGCGCACATAACTGTCTCCTCTTCATCAAGGAAGAACTTCGTAGGTGCGGAATGGGAGGCCTAAAAAAGGTCATTACAGGAGGAAATTCACGATATTCTTAGTGCCATGTAAGAGATGATCGAGAAAGAGATGTCCTACATCTTTGAAAGCTTTGCGACCACGGACAATATAATACCGATCTCAATGGACAAGGTCTTGGTCACGATGCGCACAACTAAAGAATTCATCCTGCACCCGCGATTCAAACATATTAAAGAAGACGTCCTGGTTGATGGATACGTCAGCCCAATGAACTTTGCGATGGTCCAGCAGCTCATAGAGCAAGTGAACGCTGGACTATTGCGCGAGATGAGAAAAAATAGGACTGTACGATCCACAACTTGGATATTGAAGATAATGCCAGAAGATTCGGGAGCGTCTCCAGCAAGCTGTGTGGAAGCCTACTTCGAAGGCTGACTCTGCTATGGTGCACCTTAGCAAGTACACCAAGACTCCTCAAGAAATACCGAGCTTTTGGAGAAGTCTGTAGCGACTTTTGTCACATCTCCGAAAAAGAGGAAGAAAACTTCGATCTGAGCTTCGAATACAGAGTTCTGGAGCATACAAAGACACTAGAGGAGATTCACTCCACACAGGAAGGTATGGTGATCTCTCAAGGAGAGCTAATTAGTGAAATCTCAAGCTTTAAGCAAAATGCTCGTGATCTAAGCCTCACACTAACAAGCCACTTAAAAGAGGCCGCAGTAAAGACAAAAATCAGACTGGTGAATCATTCCAAAAGAGTATTAGCAGTAGGATATTGCCCAGACGACCTGAAGACATCCAAAATGTTCTTTATTTAAAACCAGGGAAGCCCAATGATCAAGTGATGATCTACAGGTCAATTTTACTTCTAGAGAAAATTGAGAAAGTATTCCAAAAGATCATAAACAACAGAATAGTTTCTCATCTGATGTTAGACTGACTGCAGAACGAAGAACAACACGGTTTTGTCAAGAAAGAGAGCACGGAAACTACAATCGCTTTAAAATACCAACATAAAACTAAGGGGCTTACCTCTGGCTGCATGGTTGATATGATTAACCCGGACGTTAAAAATTCTTCAACAAGGCGTAGACTAACGGAATATATTACAAAATCTCAAGTTCGGGATGTCACCTCATTTCGAAAAAATCCTCCACAGCTAACTAACAGGCAGGAGAGCGGTGTCTGATTCATACCCACTTTGCGGTCTATGCAGACTATGCCAAGGATAGCGAAATGAACCAGACTGTGACTCGCCAATCCATATCTGGAGGGCGAGGCAGCTGAGGCCCCCAAAATCTCCAGTTACAAGGAGAGAAAGATCGAAACAAATCAAGCCATGATTGGCAGACGGATGCCAGAGTTATCCGATTGGATAGCTTGAACATTAATTATTTACAGGATCTCCAAACACAGCAAGGGAAGGAAGCCATATAAACTCAAAAGTTCAAGTTGCAAAACTAGAACTTGACAAATTACACAGATTCCGTAACCTAAGTTTAAAGTAAGAAGAAACTGTATACTGCCCTCGTAAGAACAAACCTGCTCTGCCACAGTTGTATTAAATACCTCCTCAAGAAGTAGGATGATTCAGATACAAAGGCTGTAAAGTCGGGCCATATGCTTCATTCACAACGTAAAAAGGAAGGATTTTGTCTACTCAATGGAGCTTCACAGGAGAACGGGAATCGAGACTGTAAATTGTTTCTTTGCATTCACTAAGTTACACCATCTGGGACAACCTGGAGGCACCTCTTCCACCAGGTGCTGTAGATGACTTCTTCTAACTATAGGACCGGGAGAAATACTAGTCATACATGCCTCCAGTGAGGTCAGTGGCCGCACAGGCCATCTTCAGGTGACTCTGCGAACAACCCAATTGTGAACTAAAAATTCATTAAACAAAAGTGAAAAAATAACGAAAATGCGCTAAACTACCATATTGTTAAATGAAAATATAGGCCACTATAATTAAACTGACTCGAGACAAACAGTGATTTACGATGATTTTTATCTATGTTGGTATTATATTAATTGTTAAACAATTATTACCATTGGAATATTATATACATTTTATATTATACCTGTATTATTTATTTATGATGTAATATATTACGACTGAGATGGTCCCATCCAAAAGCACAATTTCTACCTCCCCTTTTACTTAAGTTTGACCATTATTCCTCTCTATCTCTGTCTCCCAATCCACGGAAACCAGGAGGGGTTCCATTTTTCACCATCATTTTATATGAATAAGAAATGAAAAATAAAAGATTCATCATTCAGACTCCTTTAATGAATTTCCATTCTAATAACAACCTGATCATTACAATAAAGAGGCAAAGTTACCAAACATCCCGGAATCGGACACTTTCTGCTTCTCTTCGTATTCATCGCTAATTTATCCTTATCATTATATGTCTTTGGAAGGGCATAAATCTCTTCCCATTTTGAAGTGAAGTATACCTCGCTGTCTACATGGAGAAGCCTAGTTTCTGAAGTGAAGCTCTTTGCAGGGATAAGGAACTGCCTCGGAGTGGTTGGGCAAATACTTCTATGGCTAAGCACTACTATCTACACAGGGTCATTCTCTCACACTAGGCTGAGTTTCAGATAATAAGATAAACTTCCAGGGTAAGAATATGCACTTGGTTCGACCGTAAAAACTGAATAAAGCGAAAGGTTTCCACCATTTAGGGAGAGTTGCTTCCACCTTTGGATTTTATATCAAAAGAGAAAAGATGTAGAAAGCATCACTTCTAAGGGAGGGGTCAGTGTATTGAATATTATTGATTTACTGCCCAAGATATCAACACATGAGATTGTTAATATAAGCGTTAATTGAAAATTTTGGATGCTGAAGCTGGGTCTTATTCATAAGATATGACGCGAAGAAAGATCAAGATAAAACATCTCTGAGACCATGTGAGGATTATGAAAGTTAAAACCTTGAGCAACATCTTAAAGCTGCTTTTCCGTTATACCTCTATGGTAGGGAAGGTGACAGGAAACTATTTGGTACTCTTCCCTGTTACAAATTTCCCTGAGTATATTGAATGTGGATAGTTTTTACATATTTATATCTATTCTTCTAACGCTACCAGATGAAAGAACATGCTACTAAATTCTACTATTAGTGCAATATTGGAGTGGAGGGAGACACCCTTTGTAATTGTTTATCTTCGAAACAAATATCTATTTCAACTATAATAGAAGCTATTGTGCATGAATATGTCCTGAACTATACTACCTTATACTAAGAGAAACAAGGTGTGCTGACCAAAATGTCGCGTGCCTTCACTTATTCTGATTTATGTCCTTACGACTCTGAAAACATTCAATAATTCCCGGAGTAAGCTTGGGAGGACCTTGTCAATTCTATCATTCGAAAGAGAATGTAATGTACACCTTAAGGGTTTCAAATTGCATTAGAATAGGCCGAATATTGGTTATTGCCTAAGAACTAATTCGCTGCCTAGCCTTGGGCGGACTTTGGTAATTATATTATTTGAAAGATAATGTAAAACAATTTAAGGGTTTCAAATCTCATTAGAATCAGCCGAATAATTATGATGTTATCGTCCCAAGAGTCTAATTCCCGGGCTAACATTAGAAGGAGCTTAGCAATTATATCATTCGAAAGAGAATGTAAAACAATATAATGGGTTGAAATTTAGTTATAATTGGCCTAATAGTTATGATGTATGTTATTGCCAAAACAAATTAATTCTCTGGCTAACCTTGTGAGGAGTTTGCAATTATATCATTCGAAATATAATGGAAAACAACATAAGGGTTTCAAATTTCGTTAGAATGGTCGGACTAGTTATGATGTTATTGCCAAAAAATATAATTCCATTGCTAATCTTGGGAGCACTTTGGCAATTATATCATTCGAAAGAGAATGTAAAACAACATAAGTGTTTCAAATTTCGTTAGAATCTGCCTAATAGTTATGATGTTATTGGCAAAAACTATAATTCCCTCACTAACTAGGGAAGACTTTGCCAATTGTATCATTGAAATAAAAGGTAAAACAAAATAAGGGTTTCAAATTTCATTGGAATTGGGTGAATCTTTACAATATTATTAAAAAAAATACAAACCAAGGACCGACCGACCGACCAACATAATGAGATGTAGAAGCGCCCTCGACTAAAAAGTCACAACTTTCTTAAAGATTTTTGAAAAGCAGAACTAAATTATGTTAAAATATATATATTTTTTAATTAAAATAGCTGGCCTTAACTTTTGTCACACCTCATTTATATAATTGGAAAAGCGAAAGAATGGTCACACCCTAATTGCATAGTCTAGAATAGTATAGCATAGCACATAGCATATCATTACATCGTGGTGCTTATCATATTATAGCATAGTATAACATGGCATAGTATATTTTAACATAACATAGTATAGTATAGAATAACATAGCAAAACTTACTATAGTAAAGTATAATTTAGTATACTATATGTAGTATAGTATCTCCTAGCATAGTATAGTCTAGCATAGCATATCCTAGTATAGCCTAGAATTGTCTAGAATAGCATAAGATTTTATAGCATAGCCTAGTATGGTCTTAAATATTAGCCTGGCAAAACTTAGCTTCCTGTAGGATAGCCTACCATAGTATTAACTCACCTAGCATAATATAGCCTAGCATAGTGTAGACTAGCCTAGATTGCCTAACATAGTGAATCCTGCCTAGCTTAGCCTAGCATAGTATATCATAGCATAGTATAGTATAGGATAGTATAATGGAGTAAATTATGTCATAACCTACATAGCCTACCATTGTATAGCCTAGTCTAGCATAGCCTAGCTTAGTATAACTAAGTGTAGCCTATGATTCCCTATAATAGTCGAACTTACCATGCATACTCTAGCGTAGCTAGCATAGTATAGCCTAGACTTACATATAGCTTAGACTGGCAAAGTATGACTTAGCCTAGACTAATCTAGCCTAGCCTAGCAAAGTATGTAGAGTATAGCCTAGAAACCATAGTAAAACCTAGCCTAACATAGCCTAGTACAGCTTAGCATATATAGGATAGTAAAGCTTAGCATAGTATAGCATATCATAGAATAGCTTAGCCTAGAATAGTATAGTATAGCATAACCTAACCTTGTATAGTTTAGAATAGTTTAACGAAGTATTGCCTATCCTATCATCGTATAGCCTAGGATAGCCTAGCCTTTAAAAACCTAGCATAGTATAGCCCAGGGTCTATACTAGAATGATGAGAAATTCAGATACTTTTTAAACACAAAGAGGTACATCGATGATCTCCCGAAAGATAACATAACAGTGCGCCAAATGTGTGCTTTAAAAGCTGTTTGCAAAAATTATTGAGGCAAGTGTTGGGCAGTTCTTTGCAAGATTTGCTAGGTTTAGAGAACTGGAAGGGACGGTAAAATTCATTCAGTTTCCAGACAGTATCAAACTGGATGAACTAAACTTGCAAATGTTTTCATTGGAGAGACATGGATGATTTGAAATGAACTTGATTGAATTTCAAAGTAGCTCAATTTGGAAACAAAAGAAAATGTTGATCTTAGAGTTGACTTAGAAAATAGTGAAAAAGGAGTGATTAGAGACGGTATAACAAAGAGAAATGCGGAAAACGAAGTATTAAGAATGTAGAATAGTATTCCAGAAAATTCTCTGTTTAAAGAACCTTGCAACAGCATTACAATCCATGTTTTCGTCTACATATGCTTATGAATCTTTGTTCTCAGGGATGAACTTTGTTGATTTTCGTAAGAGGAGTAACCTGATGGATGAAACTAGCAGTGCATGCATATCTATCAAGGTTACTAAATATAAACCCGATATAAAATCTGTCATCAGTGATACAGCAGCAGAAATCCCGCTGATGTTTTCTTTTGAAAGTGGTTGTTTGAATGTAGTTTTTAAGGTAAATAAATATATTTTCTTTTTATTATACATCAATTGTAAAGGATTTAAAATACGCAAAAGATTATCGGTTAGTAACCTTTTACTGTGATTTAGTAATATAAAGGTATAACTGTGAAAAAATAATGACTGATTAATCGAAAAGAATATCAATGTTAATTTTTTTTGTTGATATTAATAATAGACATTAAATTGTGTGAATAGGTATGGCAGTTACAGTTATACTTATAGACTAATGAAAAAATCCACACAAAGAACCTTTTCGTAAAGCCTGTTATAATCTTTTTAATTCAGTCAGTTTTACATAATTTACATAATGACTTATAATACTGTATCTTTACTGTTCTTGGGTGATTCTTTATTATTTAAAAAGTTCTTCGAATGCTTAAGAGATATCAAATAATATGTTGTAAAAAAAATTGGGTTGGCACGTGAAAAAATATTGTGTTAGATATTTGGCCGATTTTGGCACGGACTCTCAAAAAGGTTGCCCACCCCTGGTATAGCCTATCTACCATAGCCTACCTTACCCTAATCTGGCCTAGCATAATATAGTATAAGCTTAGTATAAACTGGCATAGCATAGTATAAACTAGTCTAGCATAGTATAGCCTAACTTATCATAGTATATCCTCTCCTATTCTAGCATGGTATATCTTGACATACCAGATCCAACCATTGTCTAGCCTATCCTATGCTAGCTTAGCATGGTACACTATAATCCAGCCTAGTCTAGCGTAGTATAGTACAACATAGCCTTACATAGCATAGCATACCCTTGTATAGCCCAGTCTAGTATATGATAGCATAGAATAGACTAGTATAACTTGAATATATAGCATAGCATAGTATATATTTGAATAACCTAGCTTAGTATAGTATGCCTGAGCCTATCACAGTGTATCAAAGTTTTAATATACAATTGTAGGCTGTGCTAACCTAGACAATGTTATACCCTGCTAGGCAGACTAGCCCCTACTTTGATGAGCTAGGCTAGGCTATATTTTGATAAGTTAGCCTAGCCTAGCCTAACTTATCAAAATATAGCCTAGCATTGCTTATCAAAGTAGGGGCTAGTCTGCCTAGCTGAGTATAACGTTGCCTAGTTTAGCGCAGCATACAATTGTATATTAAAACTTAGTCTATCCTAGCTTACCTTACCCTAGTCTAGTATAGCCAAGCTTAGTATAGCGTAGCTTTGCCTAGTTCATTGGAGCCTAGCCTAGTATATACTATCTTATCCTAGTATAATATATCATAGCTTACTTAACTCTACCCTACCCTAGCCTAATTAGTATAGTACCTATCATAGTATTGCCTAGCCTAGACTAGACTATTAGATCTTCACTAGGCTTGCATAGCATGCATAACATAGCCTAGCGTACCCTAAAAAAGCCTCGCTTATCATAAACTGGTATAGCTAATACTAGCCTAGTGTAGCATAGCTTAGTATATCATAGCCTAACCTAGCATACTATAGCGTAGCCTAGCCTTGTATAGCCTTTCATGCCTTGCCTAGCCTGATTTGGCTTTCCATGCCATGCCTAGCCTAGTATAGCTTAGCCTAGCCTAGCATAATCTAGCCTAGCATTAACTATCCTGAACATTTATAGCCTATACTATACAATTATACTCTAGTCACGCATAGTTTATTATTGCCTAGCCTAACATATTATATTCTATTCCTAGCATAGCATATTATAGCGTAAATTAGAATAGTATATCTTACCCTTGTACATTATATCTTAGCATAGCTTAGCATAGTATAACCTAGCATAGCATATTCTAAGCTTGCTTAGCAGAGTATAGCATATTATAGCCTAGTCTAGTCTAGCAGAGTATCGGCCGAATAGTTATGATGTTATTGCTAAAGCAATATGATTTCTGGGATAACCTTCATAGGAGTTTGGCAATTATATTATTTGAACATAATGGTTTTAAATTTCGTTAAAATCGGCCGAATAGTTACAATCTTATTAAAAAAAATAGCAAAACGGACACCGACAAACGACATAATGAAATGAAGAGTCGCTCGCGACCTGACTCGCACGCGACTAAAAATAAAATACCAATTATACTAAAGTTGCCATTGTTGCTATAATCACAGTTATTATGAAAATTTTGTTAATCTTTCTCCTTCACTCATCTTCACCGAAGGTTTTACAAATATACTGATAAACGGCAGAATGTTTTGCTTTCACTTACCAGTTTGAAACAGTGCTGGTCTTCTCTCTTCGAACTATGATATTGAATCCCAGACGAGAGTACACCCAAGGGTCAGTCCACATAGAGGTCTGGTGACTGATTTATGGACGCGTTTTGTTTATCCTGGTGGCATTAGCTAGTTCTTACAGCAAATATCAGACACAAAGAGCAAATGAAAACACTGTATTAACTTTCCAGCCTTCACAGCTCAACACACACACTCTTCTCCTCTGACCTTTATTCTAAAGAATCTTGATAATATGTAGATAGTTGCATCAACATACCCCAGTAGCGGAACTGGTTTCCGTTTTTCAGGGGCTACATAGTTTCCTACCTCTTCGCTAGTAGGTATCAAAAACATAATTGCTTTATGGCACATTCCCCTCAAAACAAAGATCGGTACCTGGTGCTCTGGGGGGCACCAATGATTGTTATACCGAACTTTATGTTGCTTTCATTATCCCCTAGTGAGGTGGCTAAAAAATTCCTAGGAATAAAATATTTGTTTGAGGGCATTCGTTTATCTCCATCCCACACAAAAATGTTGCAATGTAAGGGAATTGATACTCTACTTCTCCTCTTAGTTAACTCTCTGGTAGTTAACCACAATATCCGGGAGGTGTAGTCGATGTAGCTCAAACTCCTAACCACTTCTCTGTTGCCCCTTCTCTTGAATTTATTTATCAGAAACATACATAGAGGAGTTCCAAAACTGTGGTTTATGTCTTCCAAATGAGTCATGAGCCTTTCTCTGTGGTTCATAAAGGGTCTAACTCTCTGTTCATTTAACTTGCCGGAATGAGGCTGAAAATTCAATTTCGGCGCTGTCTCGATCGCCTACACGGACTGCTAATACATTCTGGGTACATCAACCATTGTTATTTTTCGTTTCGTACGAATCCTCTCACTGTCCATAAAGAAGGTATAATGGTATGTACATTCCTCAGCTCTAATGAAGTTACACAAGTTAGTCTGATAATGTATAAACATGTGTGAATATCAACCTTATCCCACTTGACTTGGCCTACATGTGTTGCAAAGTGTTTGGTGTTTTTTATCTATTTTTTACGTCTTCTGTAAATAATTCTAATTAGATTTAATGTAAATTGCTTTATTATTCTCCGTGATGATTCTGATTTACGAATATGTATGTCTGTATCATTGGAATTGAAAGAGTATCAATGATAAAATTTAAAACCCCTACAGTCTGAGTCACGTATGCCCGAAATGAATTTTTCTAATAAATTAACTTAATAGTGAGGTGTACTGTAGATGAATTTGTACTAAACGAGGTCGTTAATTAACTGAATTTGAGGATTTTTGTTAGAATTTTACAGGTGGGTTTTTCGTACGACTATTCTCGTTCCTAATGATTGATATTTTGTTTTTTAGATGTCGAAGTAACGCACTCACGAGGGATTTCTCAACTTTGGCTTCTTACGAGTATTTAACCCGAGGATTGGCATGCACTTGCCAAATTACGTCATTTGCAAGAAGACACATGGTAACGAGAGCATGAAGACCTTTAAGTTGAAGGAGCACATTGCCAAGTTTCATCTGGAAGTGGCTAGCAAGGATTTGGCTTACTCCAAATTTAAAGAACACCAGTTCAAGCGGTCGAGATTAGATCATTGAACAGGAATTCTCTTTCAATACCTCAAGATCGTCAAAGCCACGCACGATTTGAAAGACGCTTGTTAAAGCTTGCATGGTAGAGACTGCTTGTCTTGTCCTAGATTAGAACTGTGTCAACAATCTTAGTCAGATAAATCTCCCAGACGACACAATCAAGCAACGCATCAAAGACGTAACTCATGAAATGAAACTTTAGGTGAGGGAGAAAATCCGACGCTATCCTACTTCGCCATCAAACTTGATGAGATCAATGACGTCGCACTGCTTCGAAGGCTTCTGATTTATACTTGGTTTATCTCTAAAAATCAGATGGAAGATGAGTTCCTCTTCCGTAACCCATTCACAACAACTACAAAGGGTGAAGATGTCAGGAAGATGGTGTTTAACTTCTTCTAAGAGGAAAGTTGCTTGGTCTCTGCACGAAGGGAGCTCCAAGCCTGCACGGTTTCAAGTGAGCTTTTCTGACCCTGATCAAGATAAAACCCCAGATGCAATCACAACACAATGCCTCATCCACCTTGAGGATCTTGCCTTCAAGACGCATGCTGCTGCTCTCAAGCTCATCTTGGAAACTGTGATCCGCATCGTCAACCATTTCAAAGGAGGACACTCATCACCAGGTTGTTTCGTCAGATACACCAAAACATGGATTCTACCCACCATGACTTACTCTTCTACACATCTGTTGTTGGGTGTCAGCAGCTTTTATTGCTGGTTTAAAATTATTTCCACTTTCCCCAAGACTAGCGAATTCGCGCTGAAGTATCTCATTTCTTTCTCATCAACTTCCCTCTGGAAAAGAGGTTTCTCGACTCTCGTGGTAATTAAATCAAAAGCCTAAAACATATTGGATGCTGAGGCAGACATGCAATGTCTCTTGAACCACACAAACCGGCACATTGATTTGCTTGTATAAAAAAAAGCAAATACAACTTTCTCATTAAAATATTGATTAAATCAATCCCTGTTAATAAACATATATTGATCTTTCTCTCTCTGCTGTAATTAATATTTTAAATTTTACCAGAATGTATCTGCGTTATTAAAAATAAGTACATTTTCAGAGGGCTTATAAAGGGCGGGATACTACTGAATGTGGTCACCTACTAGAAAAGTTTGGGAAACACTGCATTAGGATGAATCATCAATTTTGTCATCTATTATTTTTGGATTAATTAAAACTTTCTATCCTGAAAAATGATTTCGATATCGTAATAATTTTAATTGTTTATTATGGGTTGTTAGACCCAACTTTCATTGGGCGAAAGTGAGAGGGTATATAACCTATTTTATTGTTGATTCAATTTTTATTATGGCTTAATAACGGTTTGTTGAAGGTATTTTGTCTGAATTTTTTTAGGGTTTTGGTTTTTTGCATGCTGCTGCAAAGGTGAATTACTTTTTCGGCCTTAGAATTCTCTTTCTTTAACCTAGGAGCGCTAAGAAGTTATGTCGGATATGGAGGAATGTAATGCAGGATCGTAGGGAATGTTGTTTGTATAGAATGTACATTGATTCTTTGCGTTGACTGAAGTTAGTGTTTGTGAGTCTTCTGAAGTATTTGAATTAATATATTGAAACAATTAAGTATGAGAAGTTAAGTGTGGAGCATGATCAGTATTAATTTTTCATATTTACAAAGATATCTCTGGAAGGATGTTGAAATTTTCTTTGGCGTGAAGGAGTTTGGGAAAAGATGTGTTGGTGCGCGATAACTGATTTATGAGTTTATTTGAGGATTGAGAAGATATATTGTGTTTTCAAATGGGGCTATGAAGCTCTTAAGCTGAAGGAAGTCGGCGATGTCTGTGAAGGAGGATATAGTTTTCGAGCTACAGTGTTTTTGAAGTATATTTTGATGTGATCTGGATTTCAGATCGTGAATTTTATTTAATTTTCTTGTGAATGCAGTGGCTTAGGGGTAAAATAAGGGTTATATTTGGGGTCTGAATGTAATTTGCGTATGTTTTTCAATATATTCCTTGGTTGCACCTGGTGGATATTTGGTTGATTATGGGCAGTGTGTCATGAGCAGAATGAATTGTTTGGTCGGGCTTGAAATATTATTTGGTGTGGTCAAGGGAGATTCGTGTGTGAAAGGGTGTTTGAAAGTCTGGCATTCTTTTTATACTGTTTATACTGTGGTCGATTGATTAACTTTATTGTTTCTAATTGGCTTTTTATTTGGTATGCATTGCCAGGAGAGCGGCGGAAATAACGATCAAATAGGGGTCCGTTTGGCGAGGTAGAATCGAGTATTATATTAGACAGAGAAAGTGGCAATAGTTTATCTCCTCGAAATGAAGGAAAGGGGAAACGAACGATTCATTCGTTAGAAAGAGAATAGTAATAGGAAATACTTCATGAATTCTAAAGGGTTGTATTTCGGTTGATGCTCTTTTTCTTATATTAATATTATAAGTTCCATGTGTATGTTTAGCCATTTAATTGCAGCTAAAACAGAAAAGGGTGTAGAAAGAAATTCTGAAGAAAACGAAAGAAGCATAACAGTGATGAAATTATTTGAACTAACTTATTCCTCTTTGCTGAGATTAGATGTAATTAAAACTAGCTTACAAGGCTACGTACCAAATGCCGACACCAAGAAAAATAGATAAGTCTGTCTTCTTAATCAATAAAGATAAAAGGAACATAAATATCCATGAAGCAGACCCTTCTAAGTTATATATTGCTATAAGAATATTTAAAGTTTATGAGAATCAATGATGAACTTCATCACAGGATTTCAAAGAATATTGATGAAGTAAAAAGATGCTGGCATGAAAGAATCTAATATTCCTTCTAAAATTAGTGCAAGAACCTTCATTCAGTTAGGGAAGCTTTTATTCTTTATAGTCTATTCAACTACATAAATACTGAACTAGCTGTTCTACCCTTTGTAAACTTTTGTGATTTAACAAACTGTACACCAGTCTAATTCAATTTATATGTATATACATGCAAGTTCTCCTAGACTTACATAAACGATTCTTTCTCATGTTGCCTCCTACCTTTGTTCAACTTAATTGACTTCTGCACAAAAATCTCATATTAATTATCTCTATTAAGTCCTGATAATCAGCTTACAAAATCATTGAGTCGCGAGATTAAATTTTAAATGAAATTCTAAGGATTTTTTCTTTTGGCTCAAATTCGAGACCATTATAGTTTTCGACGGCTGAATGGGACTGTGATGGGAAAAGCAGGCCTTAGTGCCTTTATATTTTAATGTTTAAATTAGATTTCTTGTTATGTAGATTATCAAATTCTTATATACATGCAATTATTATGCAAAATCTATAAAATTAGGAATTTAGTTAATACAAAAAAACTGCTGCTGCATAACTTGGTGTTTAAACTCTTTCAGATTTTTGGATTAGACGTAACGTTTACCACTTATTTTATAGAGATATCAAATTTAACAAATCCTTTTAGAGAAATAGGTTTAACTTCAATAGCTGAAGCGTAATTAACATCAGACATGTGTGGCTTCTCTTCGTATTATGGTAAACTTATTTTAATTTGCCCTCTACCTTACCAATTCATTCGAGTCTTCTTCAAATTTATGCTTACTAACCATAAAAAATCCAAAGGCGGTTAATCTTTCACTTGTTCTTCATTAAATTTAAAAAATGAGTGCACTTGGTTTACCTCTTTTTTTAATTCCCGATTTTGGAAATGAAATTTTCCTTCCTGTTTCAATTTCCAAATTTTAGCACAAAAAACACTACTAAACATAAAGTGATTCCAAAGTTTCTTATTAAATCTGCTATTCAACGTCTAACGGGAGCCTGGCTTATTATTGCTTGTGATATATATAACTTCTCTTGGGTCCACTTTACTTTAGGTAAAGGTGGAATTCAAGTGAAATTATGAAATTACGCGATTTTTTCGCATAAACCCGTTCAAGTGAAAAAAACCTTTGATCTAGCTATGTTCAGACTACTAATTTTCCAAGTCTGATACCAGACTAGATTCCAGGGTGAAATGGGATTACTCAAATCTAGAAGTAGAGAACTTCCAGAAAAGGGCACACATATATTGAGGTAGAGTTACATTGACAAGTTTCCTCTTTTCTCTCGCTATTATTTTCTTCAACATATATAAACTACATACTAGGGTCATCAGCCACATGAACGAAATGACAAATATGAGGAGAGACTCGTTGAAAATAACTTCGCTGGCGATCGCTGAAAGTTCAAATCTCGATCGCGGGCAAGTGTTTACTAAAGTGTTTGAGAATCTTAATATCGTATTGGTTAGGCAAATAGATATAACCTTTAGTTTTAGTCCGATATACCAGAGAGAGGAGGAGGCAGAACATTTGGCCTCTTCCAAAAACACTAAATCATTAAAGCACATCAACCTAACTCCCGAAATCCCCCCCACAGATCCAGGCTCATAGGAGCATTATCTTCAGTTTACTTAATTCCTGAGTGGGTCAACACGCCAGTGAATAGATCACCAGAGAAATAGAAAAGAACAATCCATAGGCAAATGTTTAAGAGGGATAAAGTTTAAAGAATATATCACTCTCTTGAAGGTCATATCCAATGACATAAGCATGGCCAAGCAATTAAAGAATTATGAACTCCTCTTTAACGTGGGTTTGCCCAGACTAAACTCAAAGAAAGTTCAAAGAAATACAGACCTAATTTAGATGCCTAAAATATGAGCAGCATATGAACAGGATCTGCTCGTTCGCCCACGAACTATGTTCCTTTTGTGGCCAAACCCGTATGAAACGACTGTAAGAGCAGCACAGGGAATTGCGTCAACTGTACCGGTAAACATGACTCTATCACCATGTCATGCTCAGTAAAAATATAGTCAATAAAAAAGAAGCAACAATAAAAGAAAGTAGAGGAAGAGAACAGGACAAATTGATATATGCCAGGGTAGTGAAAGCTGCAATCACGAACACAGAAGACGTCCTTCATGTTCGAAAACAAGCAGTCAACCAAGAGCATGTGATCTATTTATTACGTACATACTTCTAATCCTAACAAATACAGGTTCATTTTCGAAGGAACTGAATCAAATGCTTAACAGAAATGGGAGGCAGGAGATGTGGTTCCCCGATAGCCCCCCTTCCCATCGTTTGACGCCGTAAAGATACAAATACAAGCTCCCACACATGTACCTATGATAACGGACACGACACCCTTCACCAAATTAATAACCTATAAGAACAACAAGCTTTCAAAAAGGAGGCCTTAGCAAAGAATTCGCATCTACAAACCGACAGAGAGTAAGATCTTCCTCACCTTCGAAAGAACAATGCTGTAACGACGGACAGAACTATCATTTAAGGAATAAAATGTATTATATATAAATGGAAATATCGTGAATATATCCGGAGAAGCAAGAAGAAGCAGACTTTCTATACGAGATTTTTCCCAGATGCTTTCTACCCGCTCACGATACGGATCACCAGAAGAAACTATCAGGAAAATGTAGAACCTCCCCGTTCAGACCCTCTATCCCGAAGAAAAACGAGAGAAGTAACTAATCAGACAACAACAAGGACACACTAACTAAAGACTTGACAATCATACATACCTATGAAAGTTGACTGATGGGACACAAAACAAAAGAATTGTTAACATTATCCGACAGTGTAACCCGAACATCATATAAATTTTTGAACACAGAATTAATATGGCACAAAGCAAAATGAAATCTTCACATATAAAATACTGACGACAAACCACAGTCAAGAACGCTTCGACGGTGCTGCCATTGCAGTCAGAAGGAGAAGTAACTATAAGCAACTACCTTCATTGAATGAATGGTATCTAACTATTGAGATCCAAACCCCACTGAGAGCCATAGTTGTGTCCACAGGATATCTCCTAGACAAAAATATATCAGTCCGCACTAAGGAAGTCTTCCACATGTACATCACCAACCGCTTTACACCAAATCCGACTTAATTGTAAAGAGCCCGTAGTTGCTCCACAGCTATTACATCTAGCCCGGCCCACTGATCCCATGTGACCACGATGACATTAATATCAAAGTCTCCTCATACCAGATTCAATTACCTGCAAGAAAGAGAAAATGCTTCTCTCGAACTAACAAAAGAAGCCAGCTTGGAAAAAATAGAGCAGAAGATGGTCCAAAGGACGCAAATAATAGTTGAAGCAGACTGAGCAACTGTACATTTAAGGCGATGTCAGCGCAAGCGTGGAAACAATCTATGTATGATTTAACAGATAAATACAAAAAGAGCTATAAAGACTTTAAACTAAGATAAACACAATTTAATCTTAAAAGATATCCTTAATGGCCTCAAATTCACGCTCCCTGAATGGAAATTTAATCTAAACTCTTGTTTCAATATATTTTTTAGGGGTGATGCGTCTATAACTATTCTCACTATACGAGCGAAACTAGTCTCGTAAATAAAGATTACGATGCTACAAATTGACTTTTTTCATATATTAATATATATATATATATATATATATATATATATATATATATATATATATATATATATAGGCGTAGGGACTGTTGCCACGAACCCATCGACCGCTTTTGCGCCACAACGATCGGAAGCAGGGGCTAGGAATCCATGCTTCTCTAATTATTCCTAGAAATGTGGCCATGAGATGTCAAAGCCACTCCGGCGTATCCGTTTGAAGTGTTTAAATCTGCGTGCGTGTGGATAGAGAATGTAAAGTGAAGGGAAATTGATTGTCTATTTGAAAAAAGGAAAACTGGATGTTCTCTCCCTGAGTGGAACCAAGTTGAAAGGTAAAGGTGTAGAATGGTTTAGTGGGGTGAAAGCGATAAAATTAGGAGTAAATGAGGAATTGTTTGAGTGAGAGCGAAGCATAGGGAGGTAATACTTATGAGTGAGAAAGTGTGTAAGAGAGTACAAGGAGGTAAATTCAAGTCTGTTGTGGGTACATGGGAAGTTCGGATGCGAAGAGTAGGTGATAGGGACCGTGTGTTATTTACATGTGGGTGAAGCTGAAAGTGTGAAAGAAGAGTTTCAATGAGAGCTGAATGGATGTCTACAAGGTTTTAATGTAAATAAGAATGTAGTTGTAATTGATGACCTGAAGACAAAAGTAGGTGATCGAGTATTGAATGGGGTAGTTGTGAGATAGGGAGTTTCAGGAGTGGATGATAATGGTGTAAGGCTCGTGGAAATGTGTGTTGAAAGAGAGATGGTAGTTGGAAACACATGATTTAAAAAGAAAGAGCAAAAGAAGTATACCTGGGAAAGATTGGGTAGACAGGCTGGAGGGAGGTTGATTAAGGATTAAAGAAACATGTTAGACTATGTTCTTATAAGAAGAGAGAATTTTGAATCTAGATGTAAAGAGGGAGATGGTGAGAGACTTATCTGTCCATCACCTGGTGAGAGCAGAAGTAATAGTAAGGCGTTAATGGGATGGCAAACGAAGAAGTTTGCCAAAGAAGGAGGTGGTTAGGGTGGAGAGCTGAAAGAAGCGAAGTGCAAGGAAGAATACAAAGAGTTGGTTGCAAGAGAGTGGGAAGTAATAAGAGAGTCTAAGCGTTTGGGTGTGGAAGATGAGTGGAAGTGGATGCGTGAGAGCATAGAAGAAGTTGCTAGGAAAGCATCTGGAAGATGGGTGCTTGGAGAAGGGTAGCGAATGGTAGAATGCTAAAGTGGAAGAGCTAGTGAAAGCGAAGCGTGAACTGCTCAAGAGGTATAGACAACAGAAGCACAGGAAACATGGAAGTGAAAAATCGAGTGCCTTAACTGATGAGTTAAGCGAATGATAGGTGAGGTGAAAGAGCGTCTGAGTGCTTTAGAGAGAATAAAAAGCAATTTTGGAAGGAAGTGAATTGCGTGAGAAAGAAGAAAGAGGTGATAAAAATGAGAATGAAGGATGGAAGGGGTGAAGTAATCAGTACAGATGAAGAAGTAAGAAAGAGATATGGAGATTATTTTGGGAATTGATAAATGTGGAAGATAAGTAGAGAACTACAGCAGGCATGTCTTGGAAGAGTTTGGAAGACATCAGACAGAATTAGAAGGTGTGAAAGAAATTAGCAAAAAGGAAGCGGAAAAGGCAGTGAAAACTACAAAAGGTGGAAAGTCAGCGGGTATAGATGGGATAAAGAGTGAAATGTTGAAAGCACGGAAGAAGGGGGGAGGGAAATTGTGTAGTAGAGTGGTTGATGAGGTTGTTTAATGTATGTATTGACAAGGGGTGTGTGCAGGAAGATTGGAGGAATGCATGCATTGTTCCTATTTACAATGGGAAGGGTGAAATAACAGAACTGAGTATGGTAGTTATAGCGGTATAAGCCTGTTGAGTGTGCCTGGAAAGGTACATAGACAGGTCATGAGTGAAAGAGCAAAAAGTTGAACCAAAAGTCGGTTTGGAGAGGATCAAGGGGGGTTTAGGAAAGGGAGAGGGTGCGTGACTCAGATTTTTATCTTGCAAAATATATGTGAGAAGTACCTGGAAAAGAATCAAAGCTTGTACATGAAATTTAGGGATTTGGAGGAAGCGTATGGCAAAGTGGACCGAAAGGAGATGTGGAATGTGTTGAGAATGCTTGGGATTGAATGTACATTAATAAGAGGCATCAAAAAGCTTTTAGGATGATTGTAAAGTATGTGTGAGGATTGGGAGAAAGGAAGGTGACTGGTTCAGTGTAAAAACTGGACTCAGACAATGATACATGATGTCACCTTGCCAGTTGAATTTGTAATGGATGGCATAGTGAGAGAGGGAAGAGCAAGAATGGGATTTCTTTTTTTCTGGAGCCCATTTAGAGACTGCTTACTTGGGCATAAGTTGCTGTACTCGATATAGACTACTACTAGGCTATATTATAAAAGAAATAACAGAGAACAAATAATATTATGTAAATAACAAATAACAACGGTAAATGAGGACAAAGACTAAAAAATAACAACAGAAAAGCAAAATGGCAAGAATAAAGTGCGTTCTAGCGATGGGGGTACGCCCACCTCCCCCCAGTGCAGAAACATGCGGCCAAAAAAAAGTCCTATAGTACACAATTATGTGTGCACGAATTTGTCCCAAGTACAAGGATCAAGGGGTAGCGACCCCGCTCGTCCCGGTACTGGAAAAGGTAACGTGCGCGTAGGTTACCCGGACTAGGACATTTAACAATTATATGCCTAACAGTCTGGGGGACAACGTAGTCGTCGCAATAAGAAGCAGACGAGCGTGCTCCATCAAATGGCGGTGCCGGTACGTCCGGCGTGTCTGTCAAATTCGAAGACGACGGAAAGCAACCTGATACCATCGCGGCATTGGGGATAGGTCCTCAAGTGTGCAAGCTAGAGATCCACCATTAGTGAGTGAAAATGTAAAAGCTAGAACAATCGTTGTTTGCAAGTGCTGGTGACTGATTCAAAGGAGAAACTACAGGCACGGGTCAATGCATTTGGGATAGTGTGTGACAGAAGGAAGCTCAGTGAGAAAGAAGGCAAAAGCAAGGTAATTTGGTGCAATTGAAAAGGAATGAGTGGGTTACAAGTGAGTCTTAATGGGAGAAGGCTTGAAGAAGTGCAGTGTTTAAAGTATCTGGATGTGGATATGGCAGCTGATGGAATGGGTGAAAATGAAATATTGCAGCGGATGGAAAAGGGAGTGGAAACATTTGGTGCGATAAGGAATCCAACGAAAAGGAAACGAATAAGCAGGCAGGCGCAAATGGGATTGTATGAGGTAGTGGTGGTTTGCACTGCTCTTTATGGATGTGAAACATGGGCGTTCAGTGCGAACAAAAAGAGGAAGGTTAAAGTTATGAAAATGAAATGTCTATGAAGTATGTCTCTCGCAAGTGCGAGAGAGATTGGGAAGTAAAGTAAGTTTGCTTGAAAGAGTCGATAGAGGTGGGATGAGTTGGTAAATAGAATGGAAGATGAGAGGCTGGTAAAGAGAGTGTATTAAGGCTAAAATTTCGTCCCTTTGGAATTTTTTTTTGGCAATTATTAGCATTCAAATCTGAGCTAGCCGAAAATACGAGTACGCTCATGGGTGTACAATGATTTCCTTATGGTTTCATTTATATTCTTTATATAGTTTGCTTTGTCTTTCATTTTCTGTCCAAACTGTCCCTGGTAGCAGTAAAATATATTAATAGAATATATGTTTCCAGTTCAGGTATTTTTTCATGAATCTCGTCTTTTAAGTCCTCGATGCCGTTACTCGAATGTTTTTTTGTTTTAGTTCCAGCAGATGCTATTTTTAAAGCTCCAAGGTGGCACTTTGGTAGTCTTTTCTTTACTTTTAGTTCATAGCTCTATTAGTTTATCTGAGACGCTTGCCTTCATCTTATTGTGTTCCAAGCTTAATTATGAAGATATAGTTAAATAGGTTCTTTCTAATATAATATCAGGTTTTATTGTGGCTATTTGTCAACCAGAGGTCGGGAAATCTGTTCCAAATCACTTTGCTCTTTTCTGCTGAATAATAATTTCGAGATTTATTTCAATTAGTGTTGTGGCTTTGTTAGAATTGGATTGAAGTATGTGGACATACTTTATCTCGTTTAAATAGTCAGGTCGTCGTCTTAAGAGAGCTATTTGTGTTACGGTGTTTTTTGTAATTTCAATTTATTCGGCCGTCCCAGTTTGATTTTTTTCAAATTTAATATTTCAGATGTCAGCTGAAGGGGTTTTCAGAGAAGGATGTTTTTGCCAATATTCCGTTTTGGGCCTCATCTTTTTTAAATTATTGTTAAAAACTGTCTGGTCTGTGCTGTTAATCATATGTGCATAAATGATCAACATACGTACAAAGTTCGTTATTTCCTTTTCCATCATGAATAATGGAGTATTTGTCTTTGCCTCAATATCTGGTGTAATAGAGATGTCTTGGTATGCCATTGCTTTTCCATTCTTTTTCTGATTGTATTAAGTATTCTCTTTGTTTATTACACGCGTCTTTTTATTTGAAAAGTTCAGGTTAAATTTAAGGTAGTTTCCATTGAAGTATTCCTTTTTAACGATCGTTTCTGCAATCGTTCAAAAATGTACGTTATCTAAGCCTTGTAAAAATATATTTTGTGTTTACGTACGGTTTTTCTTGAGGTTGATGTATATTAACACTTGCAGCATATTTATATCTGTTATTTTCGGGTAGAATGATAGCAACTATTTATTAATTGATTTGGAAGCCATCCTCATTGATTGAATATTTTGGTAATATGCTATTGTATCTTCCTAGCTTCCTCATCTGTTAAACTTTCGGCTACCTATGCTTCTTCTCTATCTCAACTTTTATTTCCTCCCTCGAGTTTTCAGTGAAAGTTACGCCAATGATGTTTCAATACAGAATAAATCATTCGTGTGTGAACAATTATGCAAATAGATCGCCAATACAGTGTGGAAAATGTAGTCCGTGAACCATCATTAGTAGTTGAATCAGTTCTTAAAATTTTGAAGGATCCCCTTGACCATAACAAACTTTCTCCATGATGAATGCCAGAATTTGGGGGGAATATCAACTCCTAAATAATGAATCTGTTATTTTGAATGCTAATCGTTCAGAAATTCTGCAAGTAATAGATCCTCCCCTCAAACCTAAATGAAGCAAATGAGTCTGAAGATATGCAACCTTTTACTGGTTATATAGATATTCAAGTGACACCGTCAAAAGAAAGTCCGAAAGGTCTACTAGAAAAATAATGGAACCTATAGCCAAGGAATTCGAAAATAATGCATGGTTAAATTAAGAAATAAATCTAAAGCTTAATGCATATAGATTTTTTAAACATCATAACTAGGTTCCGTTAAATTTGTCAATAGTTTATCGGTCAAATCTGTAAGGATTTTCTTTTGTACAAATCTAAGCTAAAGCACCAAATTAGTTTTTTTCGTCGGGTGAAGAGGGAAGAGCAATATGGAAAATTTGTTTCATTTCAAAATCTCTAATTTATTAACGAAATTGTTACGATGTTGAAAACTGATTTGGAAAATATTTTGATTCAATGAAAAAAATGAAGATATACAAATAAAGGAAAAAGATAGACATATGTGTTTCTAAAAGAGATTCAAAGTCATGTGACAACGTTGACCATCAAGAGTTTTGGGCACTAATCTACCCAGCACAAACCTATTATAAATCACCTTCTGAATTGATTAAGAACCTTGGAAGTCCCCAAAAATGTGAAATGTAGAAAGTTATTTTATTAGAATAAAATTACGAAAAAATCACTTCCAAGGAAGAATAAACGGTTTAAATAGGAGGAAAAGAATAGCATGTTTAAGGATTTCTGTTGTGACTAAATACACATTGGAAGCAACGATTATAAAACTATTCTACGCATTGCTGTTAACAGATGAATGAACCCTAAAGTTCTATAAGAATATTGGGCAATTATCTGGATAGTGACTTGGGATTGAACTCTCATGCTCTCTATTATGATGTGAAGCGCTGTTCCACTGATTTCACACCCTTAACCTCTTCCCTGGAGGAAGAGGTGACTTACTTTAGGATAGGGAAGAAGTACAAGAGGGTTGCATGCCCTCTAGTTATCAAGTACTTCAACTAGTGGTCGTTATGCAACTCCGGAAATTTACTTTACTTATATTTTTATTAAGTTATGATATGGAGCAAATATAAAGGTGAGTAAAGAAACTACCGTCTTAAAATGAAAAAGAAGATAAATGGCAGTTGAACTCCACGGAGGCAGATTCTGTGACGTTTTCTTCGGCTTGCGTAGACCGCTTCGTCCTTTACTGGTAAGTTGAGCAATAAATATGAGGAGTTAATATAAGGTCATTAATAATAAACAAACAGTTACTATAGACGTTTATATTCATATATATATATTCAAATATTGCAACGATTAAATGAAACTTTTGAAAAAGCAGGCCTTCCTGCACTGCTGAAAGGAGCTCATCCACCTTTCTGACCATGCATATCAAAACGCTGCAACTTTGGTTCAAGAGAAAATGTGCTATATGTTCGAAAGATTTTCTCATCCTCCATAATTCTGAGCCCAACAGCCCCGCGTTCTCTCTTCCCCTCTCTCTAATCTCCTAAACAGCATAGTTTACTATGATAGAAAGAAGTTAGAAAAAGATATTAAATCCTAGCTTTTATCAAACATGAATGGATTTTTCAAAACTAATATCCACCACATAGTTAACCTTGTGGATGCAGGGTCCATAATGATGGATTAGTTTGCGGAATAAAAGTATTTTGTTAGAGTAAAAATGAATTTAATTTCCTTCAAAAGCCTAAATTATTTTTTTGGCAAGCTAAAGATTTTCTTAAACCTCGTTTGCTTCATTTTGACACAATTAAATGTACCTACAATGGGAAAAGTATTATATTCCTGTGATTTTCCTCCAATTGCATTAGTGACATCATTGTTAATTTTAGATCCTGCAGCCGGAAAAAATTGCCTATCTTCTTTATTCTGTCAGATTTAGGAGAATTATGCCCTTTGTAACAAAATTTCACTTCTCTCCTTTCCTTTGGTTAAAAGTGTTATTTCCCAATTGTTTGTGGCTCTATTAAATAAAAAATGTCAATTTTAATCACAAAACCTTGCTTTTGTAGCTAGAATATGTAATATTTAAATTAGCCCATTTAAGAAAAAGGACATTATTTTGATGCAAATCTAAAAATATATAAAAATTTCAAAGGGTTATTTTTTCAGTTATGGTATAAACATGATATAATGTATTTAAAAAGTTATAGAAGCAGTAATACAGTAGTAATAGCTATTTTTTCTCTTATATTTTGTTTTTTAAGGACTTGGACAGCAATGGTATTTCTCTTACATTCCATATAGATTCAGAAATAATTTGGTAAAAAAATAAACTGTTGAGCTTTCTAGAACCTTCAAGAATTTTTTAAGGGTGAAGAATATCTAGAACATTCTGGCAAAGTAGATGACTGTATAAATACAAAGAATGTCTACTTAACAGATCATTTTGACTCTGGCCGTCACAGCGCAGACATCCTCACTCGTCATTGATAGAAGTATTCGTCACACATGGCATCCAGAGGTTGTAAGCATCTGACAGACGCATTTTGCTATGTCTTGCGAATTTACTAAGACAAGAGCGAAAAATTACTTTGTAGAGAGATCTGCTCTAATGTGTGAGGCGTATAAGGCATATTTTGGCAGGCCAGTCTGAGATCAACAGTGACCTTAGGCACCTCATTTCATCTGCGAGCGCTGCAAAAGAACTGTGGAAGGTAATATATATATATATATATATATATATATATATATATATATATATATATATATAATATATATATACCAGGCAATGGCTTGGCCACTCCCCACTACGCGGGGAGCTTGCACCTACCTACTAAAATTAAAATTTAAAATCTTAAAAATGCAGCCATGGTTAAATTTTTATAAATTTTCTGAACTTTACAATTTGTAATTCTTTGGGTTTTTAAATTTCACAAAAATTTGACACTTATATTTATCTTTGAACTTCACAATTTCGTTTTTTGATCTTATGTTAGAATTATTAGAAATAACTTTGATAAAAACATGAGTCATAACTAAACTAAGATGAAATTATTATTCAAATATTCAAAAAAATGCCCTTCTTAAATTATAGAGTTAGTGATGATGATAGTGATATTAAATAAATTCTTTTTCCATACCGACTTTAAGTTGATTTTCATAAATAGACACCACATAGTATTATACATCAATTGTATAATGCCCCAATTGTAAACTGGGAAGATACATAAGTAGTACAGTGCGCTCGCTGAGGGCGAGGTTCTGTTCACATTTGAGTGTTAGCCACAGGACAGGAAAGGTTCTCTCTACGAGAGAATTCTCACCTGTTAGGGTTCACTCTATTAATTGTAAGACCGAAATCAAAACGGACGATTTTGAAATCCTGAAAACCACCCCTGATCCCATATCATTAAGGATTCTTGAATCTATGTATATTAAATACCTTTCTCCTTCCTTAAATTCCGATTCTTCTTCTCACCCACTACTACTACTCTAAACAAAAATATTACCAACCTCCTAACCTTCTCTTTCTTCTTACGCTCCTCGCCCCTGCTCACTAGTTATTCTCTTACGGCTGATTCTTTAAGGTTGGTTTATCCTGATGTGTTTCCTGTGTTTCCCCAATCGTTAATTTTTAACTCCTAACATAATAATTCAGAAATTATCAATTGCCTGTAAATTTATCACTCTCCCCCTTCTTAATTAACATTAAATACGTTCCATAAATTCGCCATTTTGATTTTCTGTTTGGTTTTAACTTAAACTATTTTCCACAAATTGTATTTCCAGTACCCGAAGATGGGTGAAAAGTTCACCCGAAACGTTGTAATAAGAAAATGAAAGGAATTACCCTTTATGCGCTCTTTCGTTCATCCTTCAAATTATATTTATATATATATATATATATATATATATATATATATATATATATATATATATATATATATATATATATATATATATATATATATCTATATATATATATATATATATATATATATATATATATCTATATATATATATATATATATATATATATATATATATATATATATATATATATATATATATATCTATATATATATATATATATATATATATATATATATATATATCTATATATATATATATATATATATATATATATATATATATATATATATTCACAATAAATTATAAAGACAATTTCATTAAGGGTTTAAATTTTACTTTGAAGTGTTACAATTTTCTGGATATGGATATTCTCATGGCCAAAATTTTACATTAATTTATCGATAACAGTATATTTTAACTTTGGAAATTTCTCAAACAAAAAAGAATTATAAATGGTGTAGTTTAGAAAAAAATAAATATGATTATCGAATATTTGGGAATTTTGTAAAATCAAATCAATTATAAATGTTGAAGATCAGAAAATAATTGTGAAATATTATTAAAATTAAGGCATGGCTGTGTGTTTGTTTTTCAATATTCGAAGGCTTTATCGAAGTGATTACTAAAATAGGATTTCCATTTTAATTTTTATCAGCAAGAAATAGTTACTGGTCACTAAAAACGAGTAAAGCTAAATGAAATTCTTAGCGAAATTTAATTCCGTAAGAGGCGGCTTGCTTTTTTTGTATTTTAAAAGAATTCTTATAAAAGTTTTTTCTCTCCTTTAGGCCTAGAAAATAAGCATCCATCTTAAAAACATATAGTAAGAGTAAATTATCAGGAGACCAGGCAATGGCTTCGCCACTCTTTCCTACGGGGCGAGCTTGCACTTCTCTCTTTAAGATTAAAATTTAAAATAAAAAAGTAGCCATGGTTAAATTGTTTAGAAATTTTCTTAATTTTGCCAATTATAATAATTTTAAAAAGGAACTCTAAACTAAATTTCCCCCCTTTAAAAATATCACGTTGCTAAAATATAGTTATCGAAGATGATATATAAAAATAAATTTTCTGAATTTCACCATTTGTACTTCTTTGGGTTTTAAAAAATTCACAAAATTTCGATTCTTATTTTTATTTCTGAACTTCACCAGTTTGTTTTTTGATATTATAAAAGAATTATTAGAAATAAATTTGATAAAAAAACATAACTCATTACCAAACTAAGATAAAATTATTATTCAAATACTCCCAAAAATCCCCTTCTTAAATTATAGAGTTAGTGATGATGATGAGGATGATGATATGTACTATTACAAGCTTTTCTCGGTGTAAACAATGCATTAGTAAATGCAATGGTAAATTTTACTTAATGATTTGGGGATTGTCATGTTGTTTATTTTAAGAGGAAAATTTTTGCAAACCGTTATTCCCTAGAATCAAATTAATTTACATATATCAAATTCTGGAGTAACTATTAGTTTGTTATTTATTGAAATGATCGCAACCAGAATAAAATGTAGGTAAGAACATTGTTATTTTATTTGCGAATAAATAAGTGGTTAAAGTGTCAGCAAAAGATTTGGGTTGATCAAACCTTAGCAATAAAAAACTGCGTCATATAATGTCAAGAAGCTACCCGTGATAAATATAGTACTTAATACAATTTTATCAGTCGTTATTAGACTAGAATTGTAATGTTGACTCAGAGGAAAACACTTCTGATCTATGTATTTGTTATGTTGATGAATCGTACTTTCTCAATTCTACTATGTGCACTATCTAAAAAGAATAAAATAGGCCAGGTTTTTTTCATTTCCTTGTCTTCTGGGTAAAAAACCCCAAATAAATTTGTAACGTTTGTCATATATCTAACTTTTTCAAATGAGGTACGAGTATGGCCATATATTTGGCAGTTATTATAATATGGAGAGAGTCTAAAAAGAAATATTTCACATAGTGTTATTTCCGCATATTCATTGCCACTATGTTTTATCCTAAAATCAAGCATAGTTTTGTTTCCCTTATCCAGATCTTTGCAATATTAACAGTATTGCTCAATCGCTAAACAATTACATGTTCTCTATTTATCTACCAATTACGATAACATCAAAACATGTTATGATGCAAAGAGTATAAAGAGAGACTGGTTGATTATATGGGAAAACTGAAACAGATCATGAATTTGTATTTGATAAAAAAGACCACTGATAAACTTTCCTATTGAGTAGGCAAATTATTTGGTCCGTGAATGTCACTTTCCAAAAAAAGCGAAACTTGTAGCATTTAGTGTAAAATAAAAAGTCTGATCAAGGTTAGCATTTACATAAGTCATTTCAGGAA
Organism: Ceratothoa steindachneri; assembly: GCA_963969495.1. Lineage (NCBI taxonomy): Eukaryota > Metazoa > Arthropoda > Malacostraca > Isopoda > Cymothoidae > Ceratothoa > Ceratothoa steindachneri. Next base: position 107,977,785 of record OZ018319.1, read on the forward strand.
ACGATGTTGGACACTTATTTCTATTTTTCGGTGAATGGACAGCTCTGGGAAAAAATATGGAGGAAGTAGTCTACTGCTGAAATCTAGTACCGGATCACTCTGGATTGAGATTGATCGACGACTTATATAAGAGAAATCTGAGAATGAAAAGATTACACGTTAGAAAAGACAAACCATCAGAAATTAAAGGATAATTGGTACACATATAATTAGTGCAATGAAAGTAATCAGACTTGAAAAGTAATCAGTAAAATGATAAAAATTAGGAAGGATATAGGAAATAGTGCTGTTTTTCATAACTATTTTTTTAGTCAATCAACTTTTATTCTAATGATAATCGAAAAGCTCTGCAGAATGAAAATATTAGCTAAGAAGTAGGATTTTATTTATTAATTCTTGGGATAATCATAAAATTTACTTCTTCCTCCACTACACAAAAAGGATTGCTCTTAAAAGACAATACATGAAAGCACTAGCCGAAGAATAAGGAGTAGGATTTAATCAGGACATTAACCCAAACAGAAAACGTATAAGGATTTCTCAAATAAGTTAATACTTGGAAATTAATTTAAAATTTTAAAATATAGAAACCTATAATATACTGCCGTTAGCCAAATATCAACGCCGTTTCCTTGTGCAAGGAAAAAAAAGGTCAACATTTTTTAACTTGTGCTTATTAATAGTATGTTCTATGCGTGCCTTCTTGCTATTACTTTAATTAAGGCAATGTTTTTTAGTTTTAATAGTTTTTAAATTAGTGAAATGAGAGCAATGTTTGCTCCTCTCTTTTCTCTAACTACCAAATTTGTAGGCATTCAGCATATTTTCACCCCATGCTACAGTGCAAAAGGTTAAGATAATTTAGAACCGTGGAATGAAGTCAGTAAGATATTATTAATAGCTTTTCTTGCAATACATAAACAAGTGAAAGTTCATTATTCACTTTTCCATGTTCCAGCCGTTTATGGCACCTCATTATGCATTGCAGGCTTCTTTGCAAATAGAAGTGGCACTGCTGTCCTCCTTTCGGAATCTGCAGAAACTTATTTACGAAATTTACATGTTGCATGTCTACCTTCTACTTGCAATCTATCATACAATGAAAACAGATTAGGAATGTTCTAAACTACTTCTATTTCGAGGGAAACTCCATATAGCTGAAGCAAACAGAACGGAACCATTTACTTTAAAAAAAATCCGTTTTCAGGTGCGAGGAGAATGAAACTCACATCCTTAATCTTTCAGACACTTCATACTTCCTCAGGGTTTTATCTCAAAAAGGAGGTATATAATTCTCACACCCATTATCAAAAGAGAGTTTGATGCACTTAACTATATCGCATGTTTTATTTTTGAGCATTTATTTTTATCTATTATTTAATTCCAAATTTTCTAAATAATGTCCCATGTCTCTATTCATTTTGATTAGTTTAATATTTATTCATATTTAAAATCATGATGTTATTAACATCTTTTTACATTGCGTATAAAAATATTTTCTCAATTCGATGTTTTCTGTAGAAATACTCAAAATAGAATAAAAGGAATAAGTCGTCTAAATAGCCGACTTATACTCGACTATCTAGCTAGCTCATCCACGCTGATCAACCATTTCCTTGTATTAAATAAAGCTTCTAGAGCCATGCACTTTTATTCTTATCGACCCTTCAAAATCTATTTATTTCTGCAGGATTAACCGTAAAACTACTAATTTTTGCAGGACTAACGGTAAAACTACTTATTTTTACAGGGTTAACCGTAAAACTATTTATTTCTGCAGGATTAACCGTAAAACTACTTATTTCTGCAGGATTAACCGTAAAACTACTAATTTCTGCAGGACTAACGGTAAAACTACTTATTTCTACAGGATTAACCGTAAAACTATTTATTTTTGTAGGATTAACCGTAAAACTACTTATTTATGCAGGATTAACCGTAAAACTACTTATTTCTGCATGATTAACCGTAAAACTACTTATTTATGCAGGATTAACCGTAAAACTACTATGAAAAAGTAATTATCATTGTTGCTATTCAATTTTATGTCCTTCGGAATATTTAGACAGAGAAAGAGAAGCTGATTGGATTTAGCCCTACACTTTTATTAATCAGGTACATCTACCGAATTTTTTAGATGGTTTGGTGTGCAAATGATAAAAAGACTGACGATAGAGGATTGGATTAGCTGACCACTTTACAGTAAACCGGCACGTGCATGAATGATAGATTTTGAGAAGAGATAATTTTGGGTAATAAAAGAATGGAAGAAATTATCTATGACCAACGCTTATACATAGGTGAGGTAGTTTGTCTAGTGCCAACGAGAGGGCTGCAAGCAACCTCCTAGCAACTCAGTGCAACAGCCTGCTATCACTGGCAATGGCATGATTCGTAGCTCAGGTTTGCATTAAATTTGCACACTATTTTCATTCACTTTTCGTTCTCTTATATATTCTATGTCGTATAATATTAGTAAATTAGATATGCAATATTTTTAGCATCTTATAAATACGGATTGTAGTTCTGAATATTCTTCATCTAAATCGAAAACAAAAGAGGGCCTCTCTCGCTGAAAGTTTGAAGGGTGAGAGTTGGAATCAAAGTGGTCAAGATAAAGAAAGTGAAAATTTGTGAATGATAAACAGCCGGGATCAAATTAAATCTTCCAGATGTCAGCTGCAGCTGAAACCCTATTGTAGGTTGTTTCTGGCGATATAAAAGATTCATCTCGCAGCTCGTCTGGATTCTTCTTGCACGAAGACACAACTTCTATTTGAAGAGAAAGTAAATTCAGTAGAGTTTTGCGTCTCTACGTTAATTCGCCACTTAGACATTCTTTGTATATTACAAACATCCTCACTGTAATATATAAATATAGAGGCTATCAATTGGAGCTAGATAGTGAAAATCAATTATTAAGAACACTGATCATAGAGGATGTGAGTTGTCATGTGTGGTTAATAAGTGTCACAATAAAAGATTTAGTAGAGGTTTTGTAAATAGAGTATAATTTATAAATTTAGTTTATGATAGGAACAGGTACGGTAGAGTCATTGTGCGTCTAGACTTGTCTTAATTCGGTCGTTGTTTATCGTCATAAGGGGGTTAACCGACGAGGACTGACTGGTTATTTCAAACGGACCTTAAGCAGCTACCTGATATCGAAGTCTGGACAACAAGATTATAGTCGACCACAAAAATAGATAATCAATCACGTCATTAAGGTCAATTCTCTAATTCCAAACTGTTCAAGAACCACTTTTCAGAAATTTAAACCTAAAGATGCACTCGTTGGATTTTACCTTACCTCAATTTGAAATTAAAACTTATCTCTTTCCTGAAAGATGTTTTGAACTAATCTCAGTTCTTTTCTATGTATCATCGGTAAACGTTGGAGGCCTGTATCTAGTTTTCCTATTGCTACAACTAGTTTTTCTCTTCCAATCTACCTCTTTCTTTTCGTCTTTGATTCCTTTTTGAAAACTAATAATAATTTCCCGCTTGCTTACTTTACAGACAGCGTCATTAAATGGAATTTTCTTTCACAATTGCTCCTTGAAAAATTAAAGGCAAAATGAATGGAAATCAACTTTATTGTTTCTAATATGAAGTGATCTCAATCCAAACCTGAGTGGAGTTTAGTCTTGCTTCATTCATTAATACTTATAATTATTTGTTTGAAAGGGCCAAAAAACCGTAAGGATTTAGATGATAAAAATTAATTGGAAATTCTGAGCCTAGTTCTATTTTTGGGGGGGTGATGTGGGGGTAAAAATCTAAAAGAAATGTGTAAAAAGAAACTTCTCAATTAATGAAATCATTTCTTCTGCTGAAAGTTTTAGTTGAGCAATATATTCATATGGGGAATGGGAGTCTAAACTTGGAGGAATGCACAGAAAACAAGAAAGGGCTTTCGATCTTTCGCAGTTGATGAGTTATATTTGTATGATTAATCTTTAGATCTGTATCCTTAAAGAAAAAAAAGAGGAAAGAATTGGACGGTGTGTTGTTGTATTAAAAATCTTTACCCATGAGAAATTTCAAAGAACTTCTTCTGATTGCGATTGAGAAACAAAAGTAAAAGGACATCATTTGGAATGCTAGATACCCCTTTGCGCGAAAATTGAACAAAAAAAGGGCTCACTTTCACTAAAAATTATCCAAAGCAGAAGAAAAACTTTCGGCAAAATGAAAAATAAAATAAATGCTAGACTTATGACCCATAGACAAATTAAAACCACAAAACAGCAAAAATATTTAAATCTATGAAGTTATTTTATTATTTGATCCGGAGAAAAAAATACGTAAACAAAGGTGAAGAGAACAAGGCTTAATTAATTTGAGACACAGATGCTGACCGTGGGGTTTATTTGATTAGCGCTCTCTTCCACTAATGAGAAAGTGATCGAAGTGGTGGTCAACATAGAGTTAGACGATTTCGTTCTTAGGCAACATTTTATTGGTCCAGTGTTTGATTTCCCCGAACTCATCGTATCTAATGAATTCCATTACAAAAAAGTGACAACCACAAAAATAAATATACGGCCAAATTTTAGCCAGAATCGTCATATCAAATCTATTCCTTGTTATTTTATGTAATATGCTTTTATTAGAATATAAACATACGTGGGAAGAACTAAAGGAGAAATTATAATATTTCTAGATTACAACGATCAATTGTCTCGCAAACCTTTTATGAGACACGTTCTAAATGTACTGATATGTACCCATTTCAAGAGTTCATAGGACTCACATGACACTCATTTGAGCGGCTTCATTTTTTAAACTAATCCACTGCAATTCACTTTTGCCTATCTGACTTTAAAGAATACAGTATTTATATATTATTTACAAGATAAAATGTTATACAATTGTAGTTGATTAATTGAAAGTCCATAATTATGTACGTCTCCATTTCAAGAGTTCATAAGATTCACATGACACTCATTTGTGAGGCTTCATTTTGCAATGGGGTACTACAACATATTAAATATTAAGAACAGCAGCTTCTTCCTTCCTTTCTTCCTCACCGAGACAATCCCTGCTTCGGGTAACCCTATACCAATGGTTTGCCACATACTACTATTGTTTCTTTCTCGCATTCGTATATTCTAAATGGGCAATTGTACTTTCTCAATAATTAATCTTATAATGGTGGAATAGTCAGACACCAGCAATATGCAAATCTCCATCTTTCAATCCTTCAACCGTGCCTCTCTCAGGCCATTTCCTTGTTGGTAAATAAGCACTAGGTGAATACTCTTCCCTGAAGATGGCAAACAGATATTCCTTATTAATATATTCATCAAATTATACTTTAATAAATAAAGTCGTAATGAATAGCATGGTATTTATGCTTTACTGCTGGTGAAAATTACACATAATATGTAATTTTTTACCTGCTTGTTTTTGTAGGATTAATAGAACCTTAACTACTTTATGGGACATAATAATTTTGCTTAACAACCTAATAAAATTGTAAACTTATGTTAAAATACTAGACGTGATGCTGCAACCTCTAACCGCCAATAAATTTGATTCTAAAATAAATCGAGATTTTAAAGTATATGGTATCAATTTATGACCAATTGGATCATTTACTCCTGGTAAGTATTCTAACTCGTTCCTTTCTAAAGAGTTTTCGAAAAAAGTAGTAAACAATAGTATAGAATAGACCAAGACAGCTACTCGCAATGGAACCAATTAATATCCTATTCTATGGAATGTTTAACTAAATGATATCACAGGCAGGTTTGTCGTAAAATATCCTTTCCGACATACAGACATTTAAAAAATATATTAGACTGTTTTCTTTTTATTTTGATTGCATATATATATATATATATATATATATATATATATATATAAGATTGACCAATCCATATTTCCTCAATTCTAGTATAAATCTCATATTGTTTCCACTCTGAGAGTGATGAGTATCTCACGTTCATTTTGTACCTTTTTATCATTCTAATTTTTATCTCTCGCTGTCGTAAATCTAAACCCTTGGTATGGATTAGTTGTTTGTTCTGTATTTAATCCAAAGGTTTATCTCGTTATGCCAAGGTATAAAACGTAGTTAAACTCATTACTCTATTCAAATTTGAACTAGCTAGTTCTATTTTCCTGCCTTGCCTTTTCCCAAGAGACCAAATAGCTTATGTATCAAATCGCAGGTGAAATTATCCTGTGGACAAATGGTCACATTTTCTTTCAATAATATTGTTCAAATGCATGTATTGAACCATACAAGAATGACAAGGTAGTAGCAATAAGAGCACTCACGCACGGTCATGTTTAGCCTGATAAGAAATCTCGTCTCCTACTCTATGACTTAATTACGTAGTCGATAAAATACAATAAATTTAAAAATTCCTTGTGGTTCGGAGGCGAGGAATGGATTTCAAGTAGGAAGTTATTAATAGTGGATCGTATAGTTATTTCCGATATCGATCATGCTCTAAATCTCATTTATCCGCCCCCTTCTAGTGAGATAAAGATGTATAATTGTTTTTCAAAGGTGATTAATGTCACCGTATTTGTTTTCAAGATATTCTTTCTTCTTAAATGTAGATTCGTTTTCGAATATTCCTTTAAATGGACCTGCCACAACAACATCACGTTCAAGTTATATAAAACTACTACAACCAGGGGACTCCAGAAGTATAAATGTAGAAATATAAAAAAGAAAACAAAATATTTGCTTGCAAGGCTAATATCGGACTAGTCGAATTCTCTAACTGTGTTTATTCATCGACGAAACTCAGATTATGAAATATTTTTATGGTTCGGATCGTGAGTCCGCCTTAACTTTCACAGGGAGCTAGAGGAAACTTAAAAAATTCCAGCAACATACTCAACCTAAGTGGCACCATGAATACCTAGTTGCTCTGTGGCAGACTACAGGTACTTCGTGGAATGGAGCCGGTCCTACTGCTTACTAGGAGGGACTTTTCTGGAATAAGCACCACAGGCTAATATGGAAGTTAGAAAGAATCTCGGAATGGGGAATAAAGTCGACCAGAACTTCCGTCAACAACGATTCGTACTTGATACCACTGCCTCACTGGTGACCACTCGGGTTTAATGCCCCCGCACCAGCCAACCGACAATTTAAGTCAACTAGGACTGACACAAACTTCAGATCCACCTCCCGGTCAAGTCCCGGCCGACAAAGTGTCAATCTCAAACTCAACCAGAGTCAATTTCTAGCAAGCTTGATTTCAATTCCAGATCAACCTGTAAGTCACTCTCGGCAGGCATCGTCTCAATCTCAAACTCATCTGCGAGCAAGTCCCTACAGGAATAGTTTCAAACTCTGAGCTACCTGCGAGAAAAGTCTCGGTAGCCATAATCTGGATATCAAACCCACTTGTGAATCAAGATTATCCACGCATATCCTCATCACCTTGCTCACCTGTGGGTCAACGTTCTACCGTCCTTTGTCGGTGATGAAATGTTGATTCTTCGGCTGCTCAATGTTTTTTAAATTTAAAATAATCAAACTGAGATTATTCTTACGACTTGGACTGTGCATTTTGCAGGGAAATCGATGTCCTTACTGTATTTATATTGATACGCTTTGAAGAAGTTTATCTTCCTCTCACTTACTTATCATTGTTTCTAAAATTCTATCATCTGACATATAGTCATTATACAGTATATGTAATTTATATAATATGATTGATTATTGTAATTCTCCTTATATAATCAATTGAAGTACAAGTCTATTTATATTATTTTTCTCTCATTGTAATGTTAGCATACCTAATATGAGATTTTTTTATATTGAGCTTGCTCACGTGGATACATTCATTCAATTTTCTTTCCTCTTTGAAAAGTCTGCGCGCGTAGATCGCTGTAAATTTGTAGCTCTCATTCCATAACCCTTATCCTTTTCATTATTTATTCACGAGAGAGGAAAGCCAATACCATTGATGGTTCATTGAGTTTATTTTCCATATAGTGAGTGCTAATTTGTGTTTTAAGTATTCTTACTGCTAGTTAGATGTATATATAACAGTAAGTACTTATGTAAATATATATATACATATATATTTGTAAATATAATTGTAGCAATCCCACTCGCTCTTTCATTCCAATCACTTTGGTGCCATAATTCAGCTCCTAATTTAGGTGTCTTTGTCTGCTTTGTGAGTGTAAAGAGATTTTGATCACTGAACCACCAGAGACATTTTTCCTACATTTGCCATACTCCGGAGTAAAATATATTGCCTTCTTGTAAGGCCATCTAAATGATACAGGCCTTGTCACAGCGGCTGTTTACCATGTAAGTATTGTTGATACAATATATATCTCTAATTCCACGGTTGAAGGCGCCAATGAAGAATGCGCATAGCTAGGACCTATATTCTACAATCTAGTATACAATTTGGTAGTGAACTAGTTCGAAGATTGTACTATTGGTTCTATGAACGTCATATAGCAGGGCTTAAATGTCAGACCAGAACTCCCCTTAATTTCTGTTATTTTTAATAGAGAAGTTAGCAGAAACTTGATTGAAATTTAAGAAAAGTAATGAAGCAGCGTATTAACAGCAGTAGAGCTAGTACATTGCCAAAATATATGAGTTGAGAGTGGTAGGCGCTTCTCTTTCAAGCCGAGAAAAGAGGTTAATGCACCAGTCATCTATTATAATCAATTTATTTTTAGAGCTACAGGTGTCGATAATTCTAAGCTGTTTTTATTGGGACTGCATGGTCAACAAATGGAAATATATCAGTTATATATAAATGCGTTCCATATCAAATATGACTAAATATTTCGAACCGTTTATAGGTGAACTCTCTCTATTTGATTGAGAAGTGATCATAATTATTATACATAGATGATATTTACATCAGTTTAGAAACGGAAAAAGAAATACAAACACTCCAACAAGTATTTAAAGAATGCTTGTCCCTCAATTATAAAATTGAAAGAAGCCAGGACAACCAACTACCATTTCTTGACACCTTGACCAATTTAAACAATGACAAAATCACAATTAAAGTATACGTTAAAACCACCAATCCAGGCCTCTGCATGAAAGCAGAGAGTGAATGTCCTCAACGCTACAAGAAAAGGGTAATTAACGCTTATATCAACCGCGCCTGCACTCACTGCCATACATGGAAAGATACGCATAATGAGATAGAGAGAGCTACACAAGTACTCGTCAACAATGGATTTATCAACCATGAAAGAAAAGCAGCTGGGAAAAAGAAAATGGACCAATTTTACCTCACAGAAGAGAATAACAACGGAAACAATAACAGAGAAAAAAACATAAAACTCTTTTAGAAAAATACCATGAACATGGCCTACTGAACAGACGAAAGGATAATCATTAAAATTATCAACCGATCTATACAACCTACGAATACTGAACAAAATATATCGCTTACTATATACTAACAAGCTAGACTAACCGCCACCCTCATCATGAAAAACAATCAGAAGCCGAAACCTGAACCTAAGCAAAGAACCTATGTAATATATGAGTATAAATGCAACCTAGGAGACTAAAAGCTCCTCCCCCACACATATATCGGTATGACTGAAACAAAATTATCACGAAGAATGACCTATCACCTGACGAATGTCGCCACCAAAAACCATACCAGCCAAAACCATGCATTAATTCTCAGCAGAAAAATGTTAGAAGAGAACACTAAAATTATTGACTCCGCACCTGCTTGGCGACAACTACTATTTCTAGAAGCTATTCACATACAAGAAAAACAACCAAAAATTAATATTCAATTTAATTCAAATGGAATACTACCTAGCAACAAGAATGGGAATAAAAATGCACGGGAGAGCTAATCTCAGGTATCCAGGTAATTTATCTATCTGGATACGACCACAAATTTAATCTTCTACCTGCACTCTTAACGTGTCTCACCCTGTCAAGGAGTTTGCCAGTGCACCATACCTGAATGACTTCTATGTTCCTCTGTACGTTTACCTTTCTATCCATGATATATAAAACAATTCTTATAATTTTCTCTTGTATTTTCTTGTATCTCTGAAGATGTTCCGAGTTGTAACGAAACGCGTCAGACAAATAAAGTGTTTTTTACCTAAAGCAATCTTCTATTCCCTCGCTATAATTTCGAAATCGTGCTATGAACTTTGGAGAATTTATACATGGACTCAATCCAGACATAAAGGCAAATATAAGACAAATTGAAAGATGTGCAAAAAGAATCACAAACGCAAAATTAGCAGTCGCTTATAACAAAACTTGTTATGATAAATATATATATACTTGATATTTTCCCCCTTGATTCATTTTCCTACACATTTATAACATTTTATCTATAGTTTGCTCACATGCCTTTTCCTGACAAGGAATTTCATTTTCTTTAAGATTAAAGTCAGAATCCATTGCAATTAAATTTCCTTTTTTACCCATACTTTTGAATAATTAATGAAACTTAAGAAATTTGCGACAGATTCATTAGTCAAATTCCATGCAATTGATTTTAATGAGATTAACTACGCATCAATCAATTCCGCAGGCGTTAAATCAAATAAAAAGATTTAGATTAGAATTTATTTTACTCTGTGAGAAAAAACTCGGTAAGAGAGCAGTAATAGAAATATTTCAATGGTCCTAATGTCTATTCTTTAAATAGACATTAGGAACCATTAAAACATTCCTATTAAGGAACCATTGAAACATTCCTATTACTGCTCTCTTATTTCATAGTTAAGCTTTCATTGCAGAACTTGTGTAGTTTGACGAGGGATAGAAACCCAGGTGACATGATAATATTATTTGACATATTTTTTCTTATACAGCGATAAATAACCCATGCCTCGTTCTTCCTCCATGTTCTAAAGCATAGCCATACAATCTTTCATTGCACGACTAAACGCAGATCGGGGTCGGGTGTCTATACAATCACCTCCCAGAAAACGTTTCTATCGCGGCACACCAATGTATTTCTGCAATGAGCAGGATATCCTAATCCTCCTACAGTTAATCAGGGAGTTGTAATTTGCCAACACCTTTATTTTGGTTGATCTAATGCTTGTAGAAAATCAATACTAAAGGTTAAAGCGTTAACGTTAAGTGAAAATAGAGTAGCAAAGCTCATTCATCCTAAATGATGATTTCAAAAGAATATATTTATATCCAGGAATAGAGAGAAATTGGTTTACTAAAACGGTCTTATTAGAAATGAGAGTGAGATAAGATGAAGCTTATCCCAGTAATCTTTAAAATCTACCATATATATATATACATAGATAAATGTAAGTATGTAACACTTAACCTTTATGATGTTTAAGGAGAGCACCAAAATTATCGCTCTACGAATTTGCCTTCGTAGCAGATTGGCAAATTATCCGACAGAGTTACACACGCTTAGGGACCTTTCACTCTAAGTGTTATACAGAATTCAGTTCCTCTTAACTTTAAAAGTTTCTTCACAAATTTCACTTCTCTTTTAATATTTTTGTAGTGGATAAGAGCTAGCTGATTTATGTTCTTTATTAATTTATTATTTGAGAAAAAGTAGATATATAATAAAATTAAGCAAGGTTTTCAAAAGGTAGTATTATTTTGAATCACCTGTATTTGCGATGACATATTTTTCCATTTGCCATGATGTTAAGGATAATGCGGTCATCATTTAAGCCCTAACCATACGATTCAAATAAATAAATATATGCATTTTTACCATATAATTTTCAGGTTCAGTGAGAATAATGGATAATTTGTTTTTCCATTTCAAAATATAAAAGAAATTAAATATTTTTAAAAACTTTCCCATTTTTTTAATTAAGCAGGTACACACAAATATGATGCTTTCAGAGCATGAATATATTTTTATTAATATTAGTAAAAAGCTGGATTTAAATATCAATATTTCTTCACTTTTCTCCCTCTTTGTTGATCTTTGAGCAGAAAAAGTTTAAGTTAGCCAGGCAATAGCTTCCCTACTAAGATTAAAATTTATAATCTAAAAAAAGCAGCCATGGTGAAATTTTTAAAAATTCTCTGAACTTCGCCAATTATAATAATTTTAAAAAGGAACGCTAAAAACTAAATTTCTAAAAATAAATTTTTGGAACTTCACCATTTGTAATTCTTTGTGTTTTTAAAAAATCACAAAGTTCCGATACATATTTATTTCTGAACACCAACATTTGTTTTTTGATATTATAAAAGAATTATTAGAAATAACTTTGATAAAAAACAAGTCATAACCAAACTAAAATGATACTATTATGTGTGTTTGTTTACCAGATTTGGAAGCAGGAAGCAAAATGCTGAAAGGGGGGATGCTGCAGTGAAGCTTGTAGGTAAAAGCTAAATGGAGGCGTAATTGCAAATGCTTACAGTGCAGATGAGGTTTGAATGGAGATTAGGTTGAATGCATTCATAAAATTAGAGAAAGGAAAAAGGAAAAAACAATGATAAAAAAGAGAGTAGAAAAGTAGCAAGAGAATATTTGAATAAATATAAGATTCAGATCAGTAGATGAGGTGAGATGAAAATAAGAATTAAAAAGATGAGGATTCCGATGGGAAGAAGAAGTAGATGAGAGAGGAACCAGGAGTTAGAATAACTGTAGTGAACATCGATACAAGGATTGGTAGAGTACTTGTAAACAAAAAGAATGTCAAAAGTAGAGGGTCAGAGTAAGTTTGTTATATTATGTGTGTATGGAATATAAATTAGAATATGATCTGCTTCTTGGGTTTAAAAGGGTGCTTTATGTATTAATGAAGGATGTAATAATATAAAGAGTTGTTAGTTCTATGAGAGCTCTTCAAAATGGGTGTTGTAACTCATTGTAAAATTGAAGAGAGAATGAAAACTATAAGAGTGCTGTAAAATTACCATTGTATTATCATATAAGGGAGGAAGGTGAATTTATGAACTACATGATGCTAGGTCAGTTGAGCGTTTTGGTTAAAATGTATGGGGAGGGTTTTATTTGGCCTATAATTAGGAGAAGTGAATGTTTGATAAGTGATGAACTAAGGTTGTGTCAATAATACTTGTGTCAATCAAGTATTTGCACTTAGATACTTAACTAAATAAACAAGAAATAAGAGGTGTAAAATGTTTGCAAGGTTTCTGTATCTGGAGAAAGATTATAATCATGAAAATATATGAGCATTAGGCAGGGGCTAAAAATATATGCAGGGAGTGAAAAACAATTGTATGGTATAAAGTGTATTTTTTGTGTATGTAACGTGTACATTTAGATGAGATAAAGGCAGGGAGGTTAGTTTAAATTATACTAGGGATATTATAAAGTTATGTGATCTCGCAATAGAGGTTTTTACATTTTTATGGATGGAATACTGAGTGAAGTGCGAATAGGGATGAGGTAAAAGAGCGTGGGAATTTTAAGGCATAGTAAAAACTGTATTATTTTTCTGTTCATATATGCTGTTGATCGAAACCCATGGAAGAATGTGGGAGGAGGGTCTAAAACTTATTACCACAAAGTGTAATGTAATGATGTTATCTTATGGAGATAATAGAGAGGATGATACAGGAAGCGTGGTGTTACTCTTAAATAGGTGAAAAAATTTAACTATCTACGATTCATTGGGAAAATGATAGTTATTTTGATTAAGCAAATTGCGACCGAAACTTTATAAATTTCAAGAAATTATGTGCGGCGAATTAGACGCAATGTAGAATGCGCAAAGAATCTCTATGAAAGTATGCTGGTGACAAAATTAGTGCATTGGAGTTAGACCTTGGTATGAAAGAGGGAAAGTTGTCAATTTAGAACAATGGTTGAAACAGATTCTTGGTGTGGGAACAGGATAGAGTGAAGAACGACTAGCTGTAGGTTGCTTATTTTGTGAAGAAATGTAACAACAACAAGGAGTAACAACAAGGAAAGAAGGTAACCTAGGAGACCTTACGGTCCATTCAAAGAGGGTACCTTTGGAAGAGCAATTGAGCGGGCACAAGGCTGTTCAATTGTTTTGCGTCCCTAAACGGCCACTTTTCAAGACTTTGTCTAGTCTTGACTTGAACTGGTCAACAGATTCACTGTTGACAACTTCCACTGGAAGTGCATTCCACTTACCGCAGATACTGTAGGGGAAAAAATTTCAACACAGATTTTGGTTGTAACGCTTCAGTTCATGTTTAAAGCCGTGATTGCGCGTTCTGTTCTCACTCAGTGTGAAAATATCCCGATAGTCAACATTGTCGAACCCTCGAAGTATTTTGAAAACTTCGATGAGCTGACCACGCTGTCTACGGGTTTCCAGCGAGAACAGATCTAATTCCCTTAGTCTATCCTCATAACTTTTATGTTGGATAGAGGGAATCAGCTTGGTTGCCCTGGCTTGTACGCGTTCCAATCTCGCGATGTCCTTTCGCAATGAAGGACTCCAAAATTGTACGGCATACTCCAGGTGCGGTCGGACAAGTGAGTTGTACAGGCACAGTACAATCTCCTGGTTCCGATAACCAAACTGGCGCTTAATATAGCCTAGCATCCTTTGGGCCTTTTTCTCTGCCTCAATGCACTGTTTCGAGAACTTGAGGTCACTAGTAATAGTAACACCCAAGTCCTTCTCAGTGTCACTCGATTCAAGAGCAGTGCCCTTAAAGATATACTGAGATTGGGGGTTTCTGTGGCCGATATGCATCACTTTGCATTTGCCCACGTTAAAAGGCATTTGCCACGTGTCCGACCACTCCCCAATCTTCCCAAGATCTTCCTGCAGGCGGGCAGTATTTCCATCCTTTGTAACGTTCATACCAAGCTTGGTATCGTCGGCAAATTTGGAAATCTTGGCAACCATGTCACCGTCCATGTCGTTGACGTAGATGATGAATAGTAGTGGTCCCAGGACAGAACCTTGAGGCACCCCGCTAGTAACGGGCACCCACTCAGAAGACTGTCCATTTACCACCACCCGTTGCCGTCTGCCACTTAGCCAGTTCTCGATCCAGCCGGCTACCTTTCCGTCTATGCCAAGCGCTCGCACTTTCCGGAGAAGGCGGCGGTGTGGTACCTTATCAAAGGCTTTCTGAAAGTCTAGGTAGACCACATCCACCGCCTTGTCCCGATCGTGCTCACTGAAAACGAAGTGGAAGAATTCTACAAGGTTCGTCAGGCATGACCGTTGCCTTCGGAAACCGTGCTAGTAACTCCTCAGTAGCAGGTTTGACTCTAAATACGACGTCACTTTGTCCACCATCATGCTTTCCATGAGTTTACCGGCTATCGAAGTCAGACTGATAGGTCGGTAGTTCGACGGTTGGCTACGGTCTCCTTTCTTGAAGATCGGAGTCACCTCCACCTCACGCCAGTCTCTAGGAACGCATTTGGTCCGGATTGACATGTTAAAGATAGCGCACAGATGTCGTGATACTTCATCGCACACTTCCTTCAACACTTTAGGTAGAAACCCGTCCGGTCCAGGGGACTTATTTGTCTTTAGGTCAGCGATCTTTTTCTTTATTTCTCCTTCGGTGAAGTCCATTGCCTCCAGCTTTTCCCCCGAGTAGGAATCTGTCGGCTGGGGAATGGGACCACACTCTTCAGTAAACACTGAAGAGAAGTAGTCGTTGAGGAGGTTGGCATTTTCTGCATCTGAATGCTTTAATGTCCCCTCCTCATTCCTCAAATGGCCAATCGTTCGACGGATTGGTTTACGGCTGTTCACATATCCAAAATCTCCTTGGGATTCTCTTTACAGAGTCTCGCCACTCGGAGTTCCTCAGACCGCTTAGCCGCCCTTATACTGGACTTCACTCTCCTGGCTAGCCTCCGGTATTCGTCAAAGTCACCCGAGATCTTCGATTGCCGGTACACATTTCTCTTCTTCCTAAGCAGTTATTCCTCTGAAATGCCCCCGACGGGGGCATTTCAGAGAAATAAAACGCGATTGAAGACACATGAATGTGGTTTTGAAACTGTTCCAAGAGTCTTCAACAGCATCGCACTCTTCTAGCCTCGCGTCAGTCAGTCCCGCGCGTAGACCTGCAAAGTCTGCTCTTCTCAAATCCAGTTTCCTTGATTTACTAGTTGCAGGCTCTGCCTTGGGGACTTTGACTACAAATCTAATTAGTCGGTGGTCACTGCCACCGAGCTCTTCGCCAACAGAGAGGTCCTCAACGATGTCATCTTCAGAGGTGAAAACCAAGTCGAGGATATTGTCTCCTCTCGTTGGCTCTCTCACCCATTGAGTGAGGAACTCGTTGTTCGTGAACTCCAGGAGTAGTGCGTTCTCGCCACAGGGTTCTCTGGTTTCCCAGTCAACTTGTGTGTTGAAATCACCCATGACGATACACACTCTGTCTTCGACAAGTTCTCCTAGTAGCTGGTACAGATCTTTGTCCTTTTCAACGAGTTGGGCAGGAGGTCTATAAAGCACCAGGGTCCTGTATTTGGCAGGACCTATCTCTAGGTCAACACCTAGTAGTTCATGGTCGGATATGATGTTGCAATCCGTCGAGTTGAGAGTATCCTTGACATACAACATCACACCGCCACCCTCTCTGTCTGGCCTATCTTTCAGGAAGAGCTGGTAACCGGGAATCGTGAATTCACCTTCAAAATCTCGGCTTAAGGTTTTTATCCACGACTCCGTTATGGCCACCATCTCAGGTTCCTCTGTTACTACGAGGCCAAGAGCTCAAGAAACTTATTCCTGATTGACCTCGCATTGAACAGAAGAACTTTGAGGGAGTCCCCTAGTGTAGGACTCCCTACGCTCTTCCGTTTCCCGGCTTCTCTATTTTCGTGGTTACACCCTTTTTGACCACCTCCGAGAAGGTCGTTCCAGGAGTGACACGGGCATGCTGGCTCACGTCCGCTTTCGCTCTGTTTCGAACGCTCCTTTGGGTGCGTTCCACGACATCTTGAATTAGATTGGCGAGAAAGGCCTCCCCTTTAAAGGAGAGATGTACCCCGTCCCTTTGGTAGAGGTCGTCTCTACCGATAAAGGTACGATAGGGGTCCACGAAAAAGACTCCTTCTGCCGTGCAGAGATCCGCCAACCTTTTGTTCACTGCCACGTTTCTTTCGTGAGCGGTTCGGGATGGACCTCTTCTCGGAAGCATCCCAACCACCACACGTTTGCAGGTTTTAAGCCCTATGTCGTCCACGGCTCCCATCACTCTTTGGATGGTCTTACCACTGAGGCCCACTTTACCCCCTCTGAGGTAGATGTCGTTGCCGCTCACCATCAGAGCAACAACAGAATTCTCAGAAATCTGAGCTTTCTCTGCCTCTACTCTGATGGTGTGGTTACCCCGTCCTGACAGGCACCTTACCTTCACGCTAGTGCGAAGGCGGGCCGCTAGCAGCGGCTGCAGATCCCGTGTTTGCGAGTCACCAATGAGGGTGACCTTCGGACACTTGGTCTCTGAAGACGGGGTCTTCTCTTGTGGAAGAGGCCTCCCCTTTTCCTCTTTACTCTCCAAATTCTTATCTTTCTTTTTCTTCTTCTTTATCTGTTTTTCTTCTATTTTGGGTTCTACTCTTGTTTCAACTATCACCTTTTTCTTTTTTTTCTTCGTTTCTCCTTTCTTCTTTTTCTCCTTCTCTCTCGCCTCAGCTGGCTTAGCCTCAGATGATGCCGGAATTTCCGCTTCATTACCAGGGGATTCCGAAACGTCAGTGGGCGGCGCCTCTTCTAGGCATCGAACCTGAGCTACGTTAAGGGCTTCGAGCTTCTCCAACTTTCCCTCAAGGACCTTCGCTCTCTCCTCTGAGGCTCTATAGAGGTCTTTTAATTTTTCCACCTCTCGCGTCAATATGCAAGTAGTGCAGATACTTTCAGGGCTGAATTTTGAGTAGCAGCCCTCCGGAAAGTCAACGCACCACTTTTCTAACTGGCATATTGCACAGTTGTGTTTGAGACGAACGGGTCCTTTTTTACCTGTCATTTTGAGCGCTTTCTCTCTCTCTGAAAACTCGTGACCAATCAATGATAAAAAAGGGGGGTTGGTGAGTTCTCCCAGCGTGAGTCGCTCCCGCCTATCGATCGGAGAGGTTTCGGATCTTTCAGAAGGCACGCTCCATGTGCTGCTGTTAGTCCGACCGAGTCGTCAAACCTCGGCGTGCCGTGGCTCCCAACCAAGCAGCACTGACGGTCCCGGAAGGGGCCATCGATTTCTCACCAGGTGAACAACAACGAAGCACGCCCCGTACCAAACTCCTACTAGTTCCCTTCACAACGGCCAGGATCTCGGAGTAGCGTTCAATGGATATCCCGCCACACCAAGGAACTCGACCAACCAACATGGGAACAAAGGGCCGTCACCTCGGACCAATGCTACCATAAGCACCCGTCAACGGTCACTGGGAACGGTCAATAATTACGCGCCAGGGAAGGGGTTAACGAGGCACTACCCTCATCCCATTAATCGTGCCCCAACGCCTAGGACACCTCTAGTCCTAGTCTCTCGCAACCAGTGAGCGTCGATTGGCGTTGTTTATAGAGGTTCCAAAGCCTCTCTTCTGACGCATGAGGTAGCTGCCAGATCCTTATAGGTAGATAGAGGAAGAAAGGGAAAGAGTGACACGATAAGAGTAGGCTTTTTTTTTGTTTTTTTTCTTTTTGTATGAGTGGGAGATAGCATAAAAGTAAAAAAAAAGGAGAGGGATAGAGTAGAAAAAGGAAGGAATGACGCACTTAGTCTGGAACTTCGTTTCCGACCAAATCGACAAGGGAAGCCCTACCAGGGGTACTCAGAAGAGGTACCCCCGCCGACATAGCTTGAAAAGTCCAAGGTCCACACAAGCTCTCTTCCCGCGACAAGGGGGCGTCACCTCTCCCTCTATTTTCGTTATCAAAAAAAAGAAAAGAGAGAGAGAGAGAACTAGGTTGTGTGTGTTTTGAGTAGGTAAAAGTATGAAGAAGAAATGGTGGAAATAACTTGTGAGAGTTGGAAGACCACTATAGATGTGAGTTGATTATGTGAACGAGTGTCAAATCAACAAGGGGATTAGTGAGGTGGAATAAGATGATATGTGTATGATAGATGTGCACGGACGAGGTTTGGAATGGAGTATATTCGGGGTCTTCTGCTTAAAGATGAACCAGGCCCAGACGAGTTCCTAAAGTACTTACCAGTAAGTATGAAGTGTGGCCTTGTATCTAATAGAGCATACTACTAAGTGAGTATGTTTGGGAGGTTTTAGGATATGGTGATTTATAAGCGCCTTTTTAAATTAAAATTGCAGATATTTTTACACAAAACAGCGAACTTTAGTTTTCATTCCATTTAGTGTTATGTCGGAGAGCGACGGAGATGCTTCTGAGTCCCAGGCTAATTCCGCTATTTGTTAACGTGAATCTTTATATAGATTTCTAAACTGAATGTGTCTTTAGATTTGATTGTTACTTTTTATGGTGACAAAGAATAAGTTTCCAAAGAGAAGTTTGCACTAAGTTCTATTTTATTCCTTTCGTTTTCTTTATATTAGGTTACAAGTGTGGAATTAGTTCGAGGAAGATTCAGTAGAGTAAGAATATGTTGGGTGTTATTCACTCAACAATCTGTTAAATAGGATATTTGGTGCTCTTTTTGTATGTAAATTTTTTTAGGATAAAAATGGCAAACAAAATTAACAATTGGAGTAGCACTATCGCTCTTATCAGCCGTTCGCCCTCAAATATAATTTTGGTTTCTACAAATAAACAATTTGTCTAAAAAATACTTTTAATTGGCTCATTTTCTTACTGGGAAAACTAAGTATTCGCCACTTTTACTCTTTCTACCTCTTTTTTGCTCAATGTGTCTCTCATTTACATTCTTTTTTTATAAGGGGGAATACGTATGTCTTGGAAGACATGCGGTTTTACTGCATGAATAAGCGGAAAAAATAATGGTTTGGTTTCAAACAAAGCAACTTTAGACTTGTAAATGTGGTGTGCAACAACAGAAGGAAATGGGTAATGAAGAGGTATATGTTCAAAACGTGCAACCTTTTCCTGAAACTCTTGAACAAACCATTTATCAGTGGTCAACCTAAAACCGCGTACACCTCTTTCACGCCCACACGTGCAAATTGTGTCCCAAGAAAATTTGATAAATGGAAAAGGCATTGAGAAGAAAAATAAAGTAACTTAGCTGAGCAATTTACTTCGGAAGATTAAATTACAAGAAAATTTTATGATTTTATATGGAGTTGTAAAACATAGGAAACCATTTGTCGATGGGGAATTAATTCAATTAGGAATGCAGTAGTGATGCTTCATCATTGCTGTGCCATGCAAAACTAAGTCCATCTGACGATCTGTGGCTAGACTCATTGCTTAAATTTCACACACAACTTTTAAATGAAGTTAAAGGAAAAAATAAAAATTTTATTTCATTTCGGTGGCTCTGAATAGAAATTTTGATTTAAGACAGACAGCCATTTGTTAACATTTATTTAAGTAATTTTTGATCATTTCCAAATATATGACGAAGGTGCTCCAGAGTAACTAATGAAGGAATATTTTCTTACAAAGTGTTTGTTATATTAAAGTATCAGTTATTTTTTTTTTAAATTAGATGTGGGACTTTAAATTGATATATTATAGCAATTTATTAAAGTAAACATATACTTTTATCTATAATAAAATTGTCAATAATGCAATATTAAATTATATAAAGTTATATGAAATTTAATTTGTCATAAATTTTCAGAGAAAAATGAGCAATGCAAACCATTAAATATAATATTGTAATATACCTTTTTTTCTTTTTTTGCATAGATATGATAAGTAAGATGTAAAACATAAGTATTGTCATGATATCAGCAAGTTTATTTAGATAGTATAAGAACGAAAACCGAAGCAATTTTGGTGATCTATGAATAGATCATTGGGAGGATATGACATCAAAATCTGCATAAGGGAATCATTTCATAACATGGCGCAATCATTTGGTATAAAAGAAAGCGCGCCCTAAATTACATTTTATCATTTCATAACATGGCGCAATCATTTCAGAACATGACGCAACCATTTTATAACATTACGCAATCATTTGGTATAAAAGTAAGCGTGCCCTAAATTAATTACATTTTATTTTACTCATATTCATCCACCCATCAATATGACGTATCGTGGAAGAAAACTTGTCAATATAAAAAGTATTATTGAAGCTCTTAAAGATGCTGAAGAAGAAGGTTCAGACGATATTAAAATTGCTATCATTCCCCTTGATGTTGATAGTTTATCTGATGAAGATGAGGCCGATGAAGATATCCTTGAAAAAGCTACAGTGAATGATATTCCAGGAAATTTAGAACTTAAGTACTATATTGATACCATATCATCATCAAAGAAAAAAGTTCTGACAACTGTACAACCTTTATGGCAAAAGAGAGTGCCCATTTATCAGAAACTTATTTCACAAAAAAATTACCATGAGCCATTATTAGAAAAAATAAAAGAAAAGTGTTTATTGAAATCACCTGTTGAACTATTTGAAGTCTTTTTTCTAGTAAAGTGCTTGATCATATAATGAAAGAAACAGTTCGTTATGCCGTTGAACAAAAGAATAAAGAAGTAATTACTATTTCCGTGCAAGAAATCAAAACATTCTTTGGGATACTATTACTCAGTGGGTACCATTGATTGCCCTCTGTAAGAAATTATTGGTCAATGAAGAAGACTTGGGCATTGATATTGTAAAAAAGGCATTGTCTCAAAATAGGTATCTTGAAATAAAAAGCATCTTACACTTCACAAATAATTCTGAGGCTCATAACTGCAAAGATGACAAAGGCTTTAAACTATGATTTTATTCACTAAAATTAACAATTCGTTTCAGCAATTTGGAGTTATGGAACAAAATGTAGCAGTAGATGAAATGATGGTTAGCTATTATGGTCATCATTCCTTGAAACAATTCATCAAAGGAAAGCCAATAAGATTTGGATATAAATTTTTGGGCTTTATGTGGAGTTTCAAGATACTGTTACAAATTCGATTTGTATCGTGGAAGTAATCCAGGGAATCTAACTGAACAATTGACTCTAAGAACAAAGGTAGTTGTCACCATGACTCAAAATGGGTAATGAAAGATACATCATGTGTATATTTCAATAATTTATTCCCCTCCAGAGACTTACTTGTGTATTTACAAATGCAAGGAATAAGTTCGACAGGTACTGTCAGAGAAAATAGGTTACAAGATTGTCCCTTGAGAGGTGAAGAACAGAAAAAAGAAAATAGAGGTTACTACAATTATTCATTTGACAAAAACGGAGAAGTTCTAGTTACCAAGTGGAATGACAATAAATGTGTCACCATTGCAACTAACTGGGATTCCATTGAACCTGCAAATAATGTGCTGAGATGGGATAAAAAAGAAAAAGTCAAAGAGAGTTCCACAGCAAAATGTGTTGAAAAATTATAACACAAATATAGGAGGCGTAGATCACCACGATTGGCTTTTAGGTAAATATAAGACTAATGTTAGAGAAAAGAAATGGTATTGGCCACTGTTCACACGTGTACTAGATATGGCTGTAGTGAATGCATGGCTTCTTCACAAATTCATACACAGGCACCAAGCATCTGATTTTTTGACTTTCAAAAGACAAATAGCGGTCCATACCTGAAATGCAATTCTGGAAGAAAACTCATGAAATGTTCAACAGTATCTCCAAACGTGGATTCAAGATTTCACAATAGAATTCACTTTCTTGAAAAAAGAGACCAACAAAGAAGATGCCAAAATAAACCAGGAAGAGGACGAACAAATGATATTGTGGCAAATGTGGAGTAACTCTCTGCATTCCATGTTTTGATCCATATCATAATAAATAAAATCAACTTTTTGTCATAAAATAAACGAAACTAATTATGTAAAGTCATAAACATATTTTTAGGTTATTTTGTTTATGTACGGCATATATTTTCATATGTTAAAATATATTCTTATGTATTACCATTATATTTTTTTATTCAGGAATCCTCCCAATGATCTATTTAGAGATCAGGTCTTAATTGGTCAAATATGGCATATTTGTATAAAATCAAGTTCAATTCATGTTTAAATGCTTATTATAAATAAGTATAAGCCCCCCCAAAATAAAGAATTATTACAAAATTAGAAGTTGGGCGTTACGGGGTTAAGAACTGAAATATAAGATATTTATCAATTAAAAACATATAAGATTATTGAATTTAGTGATAAAAAGAAAGAAACTTGTCATTCAGAAATATTAGGATTGCATGCTAAATTTTGTCTTATATTTAATGATTTCAGCTTATTGGAAAATTACTTTAATTAGTATTGATGCATTTCTCAGTTAGTGCTGTTAAATAAATACGTTTGAAGAAAAGACGAAGAGAATTACTTGCTTTTTTCGGCTCATCGAGATTTGTTTTTTTCAAGAGCGTCTTTTTCGCCCGCCACCGAATACATGGCCATCAAAAAAACGTTAAGACTGTTTTTTAGGTTTCATTGAAAAATAAATTAATATTATATAAAAAAGGAAAAATTCATAGCAAAATCAAAAACTCTTCGAACCAAAGATAGAAAAGTAGTGCTCCTTCCTTGGATGGAGACCTGCCTCCCTCCAGTGCTCGAGCATGTAGCCAAGTTCCAACAACAATATACAGTGGAGGAGGTTTGCCTCATCTAAAATTTAAAGAAATCTACAATCTGCTGTGAACGAACCCGTCCCGTGTATAAGGGACAAGTGGTAGTTAACCAGCTCACTCGGTTAGCGGGATCGGCAACACATTGGTAAGCCAACTTTTCCACTAATCAAGAAAATATAAACTAAACAGTTCAATAACTGATTATGATTGTTACCTTCTTAGAATTAAACTTTCCCTGGAAAACTTTATTTTAAAGTTCTGGGAAGAAGTTTTTATCAGAGTAATCATTTCAATATCGGACATATTTTAATATATCTTTTTCTCATTGTCAAAATAGAAATCAATGTTTATTTTGTTTTTGGTAATACATTATTTAGCTGAGTAATTTGTATTATTCTAAATTTACATTAAAAAACATTAATGCTTTTTAAAAATTTCGTTATTGCTGATGAAAGATAACACAAATATGGGGTTAAATCGATTTTATATTCCTAAAAATAGGTATCAATATTTATATTCCGGCCTTGGTAATTTAACCAAATCTAATCCTTTATCAAAGAAAAATAATTCCCTAGTCTAGATGATGACTGTATTTGCACCTTTTTACTACCCTTAGAGCATTAAAGCAATGGAAAAGGAAAAAGAGATTAATATTTCTGTAATTTCTCCGAAATATCTAAGAGACAAATCATCATGATCTTCAAATTCTTCAAAATCTTCAGCAATTTCACAAACTAAAATTAGTTAACAACTCCAATATCTTAAAATTCTTCATAAACTCTATATTCTTCAAATCTTCAAATTATCCAAAATCTTTAGAATATTCATAATCTTCCATATACTTCAACGTCTTTAAAATCTTCATAATCTTTCATTTTTTTATATTTTGGGAAATGATATCTTCAAAATCTTTAACATCTCATTAATCTTCAAAATTATAATAATCTTCAAATTCTTTAAATATTCATATTGTTCCAATTCTTAAACATCTCCAACATTTCCACAATCATTAAATTCCTGAACATCTTCTTAATCTTTATAATATTACAATTCTTTAATCAGTGTTGTCGCGTTGTGATCTTAGTGTTTTTTAGTTAATTTCATTGTGTGAACTATAATTATGGCATTGTGTTTAATTCTTTTCAACTAGTTAGTGCTGTGCTCCATATTTACTAGTAGTCTCGCTTGCAAGTACCAATTTTTATTTATAACTTAACTCATTGCTCATCTGGGCTTCAATATTAGCTTTCCTCTCACTCCCTTGATTCATTTGTTGTCATATGCTGCTCTGTGTCTTCCTTCTCGGCTAACTTTCCTCCATTCTCACGCCTCGCCTGGACGAGCCCTCCTCCACTTTCTACGAGTCAAGTTAGGTTTAAGTTTTCCCGTCCTCTGCGTTTTCACAGTTCTACCCTATGCTCCCTCCATTCTCCTCCACTATGTATGATAGGTACTCAATCCTATCACTCAACTATTTAAATTTTCTTCTTTCTCCAGCTACATACGCGAAGATAAAGGAGGGTGGTATCCCCCGAACTCGCCCAACTAGGAGAGGACATATACTTTCGGCGTCCCTGAGGAACCTCTTTCGTCTTACCATTCTTCCTTTACCCAACACCTCCAAATCTCCCCTTTCCTCCTGTGCTCATCAGCAAACGCTGTCGGCGTCTCTTCTAAACATTAGGAGCCTAAGCAATAAGTCGGAGTATGTCCATGACCTCGTTGTTCGCACTGGAGTTTCCTTTCTTGGACTTACCGAAATCTGGCTCGAGTCCGATTCTGGTTCATGCACTGCTTTTGCAACCCCTCCGGGTCATTCTTTCCTGCATGTTCCTCGGAACCACCGTGGAGGGGGAATTGCAGTTATTTCCAAATCATCCTTCTCCCTGAACCTTATCCCCTCTACCTCTCTAGCCTCATTTGAGGCTCTCATAACTGTCTCGCGTGCTGTGCCCGCTCTGGCTACTGTGGTCACTTATCGCTCTCCCAGCTCGTCTCCGGCCTTATTTCTCGGGGAGTTCAGTAACCTACTCTGCGATCTATGCTTAACTGGTTCTCTCCTTATTCTCGGTGACTTCAATATTCCTAGCCACAATGAAACTTTTCATCGACCTCTTCTCTCTTACACAACATGTGTCATCCCTAACACATATACATGGTAATATCCTTGACTTGTCACCGCGAACCTCCATATATCTAATCTAACAGTAACTGACCTTTCTATTAGGACTTCAAACCACTTCTTGGTCAATTTTAATTTCTATATTCCCTACCACCTACATCCGCGCTCGTCCCAAGATCCTACTCCGTTCCGGCGCCTATCGTCAATTTATACTACTTCTCTCTTTAACGACGTTATTTCTGCTCTACCTCCTATTGATACTACTGCTTCACCTGACTAAAACTTAAACTCACTGCACCAATCATTACTTGCCTGCATTGACATGCACGCCCAACTTATCACTCCTTTTTCAAACCGCCACCACCACGGCTCTTGGTTTACCATGGAACTGCTTCGTTTAAGGAGGTCCTTACGTGCCCATGAACGTTCGCTTCGTAAAGCACGCTCTCGTGGGCATGACACGACCTCCCTCTAACTTGCTTATCCTCTTTCTACTGCGACTTATTCTTACAAATTAAAATCAGCGCGTGAGGCTCATTCACGCAAACTTTTGTCTGAGAGCAAACAATGAACCTCGAACTATATTTCGTCTCCTCTCTCGTCTTTCCTCGCCTAGCCCCAATTCCCCCACCTCTCCTTTCATCAACACCTCTACTCTTTCTAAAGTTTTTCCTGATACAATTATTAACCTTCTCGCCATACTACCCCAATCGTCTAAACAAGGCCATGCTGTTCTCCAATACAATACTCCATTGCCGCTTAACGTCCTACCTCAGGCGTGCTCTGAGGAAGTAACTGCCATGATCTCACGCTCTAACAAATCTGGATCCCCAAAGGACGTCTTTCCACCCAAACTCCTCCACTAAATTCTCTCTGCTGTCCTCCAACTGATTCTTGATCTCTTTAACACTTCTCTTGCCACAGGGGTGGTACTCTTTTCCTTCAAACATGCCTCAATTCGTCCTATCCTTAAAAAACACACCTTAACCACTCTGAACTATCTAGCTATCGCCCTATCTCACAGTTCCATTCCTCTCTAAGATCCTCGAGAGAGTGGTTTTCTTTCGCCTTAATGGCATAATTTTAACTTTTATATTGATGAAACGTACCAATCGGGGTTCAAAGCGAAGCATACTGCTGAAACCGCTCTTCTTGATGTTTCAGACGGTTTACGTAGAGCTGCCGATAGGGGTTATACATCCATTCTATTCCTCCTAGACCTTTCCTCTGCTTTCGACACCATCAACCACACTGTCCTCCTTGATCATCTTCAAACTTTCCTTAGTCTCTCGGGCATGGCACTTGATTGGTTCGCTCATACTTCTCCTCTCTCACTCAGTCGGTCACGCTCGATAACATCTCCGAGCCCGCACCCATTCATTTTGGGGTGCCTTATGGCTCAGTCCTTGGTCCCCTCTTATTTCGTATCTACTTATTTCCTCTTGGCTCCCTTCCTCGCGATTTGGGTCTGTCCTTCCACCTCTATGCTGATGACACTCAGATATAACTTTCTTCATTCCCTGTGTCCTTCGCTCAATCAATTACTAAGCTCCTTTCAGCCTACACCTCCATAAACGAATGGCTGTCTGCCAACTTTCTCAAACTTAACCACGATAAAACTGGAGTTCTCCTTGTTGGTACCGCCACGATAGTGGAGAAATCTAAAACTCTCTTCCCCTCCCTTAACATTGGGGAAACCAATGTCGCCCTCTCTGTTACCTTCAGTAATCTTGGTGTTATTTTCGACGAGCAACTCTCGTTTAAGCCGGACATCCATTGTATCTATAAGTCTCCCCCCAGTTCCCTCCGCAACTTTTCACGTGTTTGATCCCATTTTGATCGACGAAGCCTCGTGACTGCTATTCATGCCTTTATCACCTCACGCTTAGGTTTCTGCAATTCTTTTCTAGTAAATTTCACTTCTTAGTCACTTTGCCCCCTACAACTAGCTCAAAACTATGCTGCCTGGCACCTTCTTTGCCGCCCCTGGTTCTTTTCTTCGATGCCTCTGTTACGGGAGCTACACTGGTTACCTATTCACTTCCCTACCTACTATAAAATTATTCTCATCACCTACAAGGCCCTAAACCTCAATGCTCCATCTTCTCTATCCTCTGCCCTCTCCCGTCGTCAAACTCCTCAAGCACCCCGGTCTGAGTTCTTTGTTAAAATGCGACAAATACTTTGTCATTTTCAAATTCTTTATAATTATTGTAATTAATACACATCTTCATATTCTTCAAATTTATCACCATCTTAAACAGCTTAGAAGTCTTAAATTTTTAATATCTTCAAATAGTAATTCTACTTTTCTAAATCTTCAGCATCATTAACATATTCAAAATCTTCAAATTCTTCAAAACGATCAAATCTGCATAAATAATTTCTAAAAAAATCTTGACAATATTGAAAATCTTCATAATCTTTATATTCTACAAAATATTAAAAATTTTCATAATCTTCAAATTCTTCAGATTCTTCAGCAACTTCAATATCTTCCTAATCTACAAGTTCTTCAAAATCTTGAACAAATTCATTATCTTCCTATTATTCATTTCATAAAATTCTTCAAATAATTTAGCATCTTTAAATTACTCAAAATATTCAACACCTTCAAAACTTTCAAAATCTTCCAATTCCCCATCATCTCTCAAGTCTTGAAATTCTTCAAAATTCACAGATATGAACTGGTACCAGGTATGTGTGTATATATGGGCAGTTGAAGAGATGTGTGGTGTCGTGTATCTGTGTTAGGCATTTGTTTCAGTTTGGTTTTGTTTAGGTGCGGGAGATATTACTTGCATGTACGAGGGGCGGTCAATAAGTTTTGAGAATCGGTGGGGTAAAACAGAGGAAGGAGAATGGCTTTTTGTGGGGATGTTAGGACAGCTTATGACAAGTCAGGACCTGCAGCCGCCCGTTCCTGCCTTGTCTATTTAAGAAGCAGTAGCTGATCGCAGATTGTCAGTCACAAATTTTTCAACAATGGAGAAGGTTGAGCACCGCGCAGTGATCAAATTTTTGACAAAGGAAGGCAAGAATGCAAAAGAGATCCATGAACGCATGGTTGCAGTGTGCACTGACACCCCTCCTTCCTATGAAACAATTGCTCGCTGGAATAGGAAGTTCCGCCATGGTCGTGAGTCCCTAGAAAATGACCCCCGTCCAGGACGCCCGTCAGACGTGACCAACAAGAACAATGTGGACCATGTGGAGAGGATGATCCTCGAAAATCGACGGTTGAAGATCGTAGAAATTGAGCGAAAACTTGCAATATCACATGGAAGTGTAATGAACATCATCCACTACAATTTGGCCATGCCCAAGGTCTCTGCCCGTTGAGTCCCTAGAAACCTCACAAAACCTCACGCCCAATGATCGACTTCAACGTCGTCAAATTCCACAAGGCCAGAGTTGCACAAGCTGCCCTGAGCGAGTGCGGATTCGAGGAGTTCAAACATCCCCCCTACAAGCCACATCTGGTCCCTAGCGACTACATTTTATTCCGCCAGCTCAAGGCTGCATTGCGTGGACGCCGGTTTGGGGACGATGAAGATGTCCAGCTCGCCGTCCAGGAGTGGATTGAACAACAGTCGAGAGGTTTCTGGTTGTCAGGAATTCGAAGCCTCAGGGACAAGTGGCGCAAGTGCATTAAAGTCGAGGGTAGTTATATTTAAAAATAATGAAACACTTTTCCTCATATCTCGTTTCCTTATATCCGAATTGCAAAACTTATTGACCGACCCTCGTATGATGTCAGGAGTGTTCTGCTTTCTCATTGTTTGTTCGGAGTTGTGTATGGTTAAAGGTGGTCCACTTAATATTTTGTTGTGGGTTCTGTGTGTCAAGTATTGCTGTGTGATCTGACAGTGGATTATTTCTTGTTTTTCTTGATTGTGTCTCCTGTTGTTCTGTTAGGGTCTGAGTGTAAGTTGGGGGGTGTAGTTGGCGTTTTTATCGAAAATGGTCTGTTTTTTTGTGATGGTGATTGGCAGGTTGTCTAGTGATTTGGTGGAGGGGAGGATTTGGATGTTGCGTTTCTTGCCTGAGTTGTGATGCATGTATGTTTAGGTGATTTTTGATTGGTAGGATGCTCATATTATCTGTATTCTTTTGATGATTTTGGACCAGACTGTGTTGGCGTATTATAGTATTGTTCTTGTGATTGTCATGTATGTGGTAATGAGCGTTTCCTTGGTTTTCCCCCAGTGTGTAGTTGTGAGTGCCTTGATGACTTTAAGTGTTTTCGTGGCCTTGACTCTTGTGTTTTTGGAATCGAAAATAAGGTCAAGAGTCTTAGATTCTTTTGTGGTCGGTAGTTTTATTTTTATATGTTTATATATATATATATATATATATATATATATATATATATATATATATATATATATATATATATATATATATGATGAAAATTAATGCAATTTCGCAAGAAAAGATGAGGAATTAAACCACATTCTCCGAAGACAGTTTAATTTAGAACAGTTTCGGTGTATCTCACACCCTTTTTCAACTGACACTGGATAGAAAATATAAGAAAAAAATGCATACAAGGATAACAGGTCGTGAAATATCCCCTCTTTTATCCCCAATTTCCTACTTGTGGCTAATCTGGGGGGGGGGGTTAGGCCTAAACATATTGAAGGGCTGACATTTTACTATTTTATTTATTTGCTTTCTTATTACAGGATTAAAAGAAAAATAACCCTCAGATAGATTTAAATTAGGAACTGACGATATCAAGCTCGATTTTACGATTCTTCTCTTAACATAGTTAGCCAATTTAAATACAATTTTACTTCCATTGAAATCGATCGTATGATTCTTGTCTCTAACATGGCAAAATATTCCACTGCTTTCGCTGCCCACTCTAATATATCTTTTGTGTTCGTACAATCTCTTGTCTAGATTTCTCCCCGTTTCCCCTATATAAACTTTATGGCAATCGTTGCATGGTATTTCATAAACTCCTATGTTAATATGTTCTTTGGGTTTCCTGGCAATCATCAATTAGTTTAAGGAATTATTATATTTGAAGGCTAGATTACTACCCGCTTTTCCAAATGTGTCCTTTAAACTATTTTGCAGTTAGGAAAACATTCTATAGTAATAAGCCTTCCCGCACTAATGACTTCAACAAATGCATAACATTGGTTGTGTTTGTGAATTGTTTGTTGAGGTGTTCTAAATTCTCTATGGGGTTCATGGCTTGTTTTTTGTTTGTGAGGCCAGTAATTCTTTTACAGAGTTTACATAAGAACATAAGAAAAGAAGGAGACTGCAAAAGACCATTCATGGCCTACACTTGGCAGCTCCTGTGCGTTTGTTCTTTGGTCCCATTGCTGGTCTTGGTGATGTTTCCAGAGTTTGTGTGCGTTTGTTCTTTGGTCCCATTGCTGGTCTTGGTGATGTTTCCAGAGTTTTTGTTTGTTTTCTTTTATGGCGCGATCTATTAGTCTGTTACGTTTAATGATTTGGCGGTCTGATGGGTTTTGTTTTCTAGTGTTGTTCCTTTGTGCTATAATGTTTCTGATTGGTTCAGGTAGAAGTTTTTGTGTGTTGTGTATTTTTCCACGTGGTATATTTTGTTTGTCTGCTTATAGGATGGAGTTGTTATTATTTTGTTTGCTTTTTGTGCATCTTTGGATAATGCTTGTTCAATTTCTTTTGTGTATTCTCTCCAGTTTGCCTTGTGATAATTTGGGTATGTTTTGAGGTTTTGTTGTAGCCTGAATTTTGTTTTCGTTTTTACTCTGATTAAGAAGGGGAGATTGTCAGAGGAGAGAGCGTGTATCGTGTTCTAGGTAAGGTGTCTGTGTGAGAGGGTGTTTGGTTGTTGGTGGCGTGTGGGTACGGGGATTGGTGTATCTGTGTTTAAAGTTATGTGATTTGAGTTTTGGATGATGTCAGCGATGAGTTTTCTCTGTGGTCTTTTGTGCGTGAGTTCCAGAGTTCTGAGTGAGCGTTGATGACTCCTTTGATTATGAAAAAGGTGAGAGTGGTTGCGTGGGAGAGGAAGTTGGTTATGTCTGCATCTTTATTTGGGTGGTTGGGGTCCGTGGTGTCTCTGTTGGGATGTAGAGGTTCGTGAGGTGTAAGTGCTTAGTTTTGCTTTGGTAGATTTCGGTCATTTGTGTTTCATTTTTTTGTGTGTTTATGTTGTTTGGGAGATGAGTCTCTGTATAAGTAATGTTGTTTTCGATGTATGTGATAAGGCCTCGTCCCTCTTTGTGTTTCGTTTTGGATCTGATTGCTGTGTAGTCTGTGATTTAAGGGGTTTTCTGTTTTACTGTGAGTTTGGTTCTTGGACGGTGATTATGTCTATTTCGTTTGTTTGTGAGGTGCTCGAGTTCTGTCGTTTTCTTGTTCAATCCTTTTATGTTTATTTGTATTATTTTTAGGTGCTTGTTATATCTGTTTCGTTTGTGTAATTGTTCAGGGGTTTGTGATGTTTGTCGAAGTGTTGGTTCTGAGTTTGTTGGTTGTGGTTGGGTGAGCGTTGATGGGTTTGGTGCGTGCTGTGTTTGGCACATCTAGTGTTTTGTGTATTGCTTGATTAGAGTATTTGTGCCTTCGAGATGTACTCAATGTGTTGTAATGTTGTTGCACATTGATGGTGTTTGTCTTTTTGTAATGTGTTTATTGCATATTGTACATGTCCATGTTGTTGGGTCTGGGTTGGTCTTCACGTCCGCCCCGAGGAGGAACAGAACCGCTGCCCAAGTGGCAGACTCCACGGGGCAGAGCACCAAAAAGGTGATATTGGACCCCCATTGTGGGGGGCAGGAGAGTCTTGGTTGATTCGATCCTCGGCTTTCGCTTACGTCCCATTTCGTTGTTCCCGGCTTTAACCTTTGCATAGGCTTCGGCTGAAGTTGGACGTCGTGCACGCCAACCATCTTCAATTCTTTAAATTCATCAAAATTCTAAACATTTGAACTATGGCCCAATAATTCACAAATAAAACTTTAGTTTTATGCAGATGAACGATTTTTACTATAAACTAAAAATGAAAATATTTTAAGCTTCCTAATCCAACTCAATAATTTCCATTCGTCTATTAAATTCAAATGAGAAACAATCTTCACTCTTACCTTCCCTGTTATATGTCAAACTCTCTCCAATTTGCTCTATTTTAAACAGTCAAGTGAATACATACCAGGGGTGGTCAATAAGTTTTGCAATTCGGATATAAGGAAACGAGATATGAGGAAAAGCGTTTTATTATTTTTCAATATAACTACCCTCGACTTCAATGCAATTGCGCCACTTGTCCCTGAGGCTTCGAATTCCTGACAACCAGAAATCTGCCGACTGCTGTTCAATCCACTCCTAGAGGGCGAGCTGGACATTTTCATCGTCCCCAAACCGGCGCCCACGCAGTGCAGCCTTAAGCTGGCGAAATAAAAAGTAGTCGCTAGGGGACAGATCTGGACTGTAGAAGAGATGGTTGAGCTCCTCGAATCCGCACTCGCGCAGGGCAACTTGTGTAACTCTGGCCTTGTGGACTTTGACGACGTTGAAGTCGATCATGGGGCGTGAGGTTTCTAAGGACCAAACGGGCAGAGACCTTGGTCATGGCCAAATTGTCGTGGATGATGTTGAGAACACTTCCATGTAATATTCCAAGTTCTCGCTCAATTTCTTCGACCTTCACCGGTCGATTTTGGAGGATCTTCCTCTCCACACGGGCCACATTGTTCGTTGGTCACGTCTGACGGGCGTCCTGAACGGGGGTCATCTTCTAGGGACTCACGACCATGGCGGAACTTCCTATTCCAGGCGTGATGGTCTTATAGGAAGGGGCGGTGTCGGTGTATACTGACACTTGTACGTCCATGGATCTCCCTTGCATTTTTGCCTTCCTTAGTCAAAGATTTGATCACTGTGCGGTGCTCAACCTTCTCCATTGTTGAAAAATTAGTGACTGACAATCTGCGATCAGCTACTGCTTCTTAAATAGACGAGGCAGGAGCGTGCTGCTGCTGTTTCTGACTTGTCATAATTTGTCATAACAACACCACAAACAGCCTCCCCCCTTCCTCTGTTTTGCCCTACCGATTTTCAAAACCTATTGACCGCCCCTCGTATATTTTTATAGTCTGGTCTTAGGGATACATTAGAGGAAATCAGATATGTCGACTTTGTTCTTCTGTCCGTACGGAGTATATGATTCCAAATTTCATCCAGAGTGAAATTCATAATATTCAGAACATCTTTGTTCCTTCTACTCTTCTGCATTTTATTAATAAATCGCATTTGCAAACTAGATGAAACATTTAATCTTATTTTATATACTATTAGATTTTAAATCACTTCTTCACACAAGAATACGAAAGACATTCAACCGAAGTAGATTATTCTTCCTTACAACTCATTATTTAATGGCAGTAGAAAATTCTATTAATAATTTCAACTTTAGCTTCGTAATGTCTCTTAAAAATAAACCTAAATCTTAATAAAACCCTCCTCTCCTATTTTTCAAAATAAAATACATATGACATTATGGTTAATGCCTGCCTCAGAAGGATGAGGAACACAAATATTCTCCACGCAAAGAAAACGAATCAACAAAATAATCAAATCCAGTATGGCCTAACAGAAATAATCACTAGACCATTATTAAGAAGCAGCCCATCTTATTTTAATTATTCTCTCCATTGTTTTTGTATCCCTTACTCTCTTAAGTTCGTTATTATTATTATTATTTTTTCTTGTTGCCTGATGTATAAGTCTAGGTACAACTATACATTAGTGTATACATAAATACACCGACACAGCTGCGTGTCTCTCCCTTATTTCAAATTTGTCTTTCGCATCGAATCTCCCTTACCCCTTTTCGCGCCTTTGAGACAACCAAATTCGTGGCGGCCACACGGGAAAATGTCTACCTCTAAAGACAACTGCTAGCCGATGAATATCCGAGTTTTTTGCGCCGTCGTAAACAACGCAGTGGGACGAGGAAAGCACGCATAGCCCCGAAGTGTGAAGGATAAGCTCAGTCTGGCAGCAGTGAAAAGGTCTTTCGCGCAGCGATACAGATTTTATGAGAATTCGTTGCCCTCTCTCGATTTTTGCTCATGAGAGAAATAAAAGAAAAAATTCTCCCTGGAGTCAGGCCGAAGACCTTGGACCTACGTTGTGTGTGGAGCTAGTCTCACTAAGGAAACAGTTCGCCCGTTGCAAGAAGGAAAACTCCGGGGAATTGGCTGTTGCCGTCACAGTACCTTTTAGGTGCCAAAGTTCTCTCGCAGAACCCCCCTTCAGAGTCAGAGGTTACACATGACCTCCCTCTTCGGATTACCCTAGACGCAGCTAGGTGATCATTTTGGGTACACAGTCCAGGAGCCAATAATCTTAACGAACACTTCAAGTAGAATAATTCCGAATTGTGTCACAGTCTAACTTGTCTTCGCGATCCGGTCTAGGATCATTACATCAGGACGCGCATCTAGGATTACCCACTATTCGGTAACCTTGGATGATGGATCTAGGAGTGAACATCGTCAAGACAAAGATATTCACATTTCCCCCCAAATACTTTTAAACTCCAAGGTATCGTTAAAGTGAAACTTCACCAGTTTAACCGTTAACTAGAATTTCCATCCCGAGCTCATAACTCAATTAATTCAAGCGATTAATTTAGTGCTTAATTCCATAAAATTATTTAATTCATTCTGTCGGTTGCAATTAAGAGGCAAGCATCCTAGTACGTAGAGTTCAAGTGTAATCCCCACGACATTAAATAGACTTACTTATTCAGTGTAAAGATTAATCCTATTTATACCTATATACGTGTTTCATATTTCAAATTTATATTGATTAAAGATTATTTTGGTATCTGTTTGTTTAACTATTTTGGACGATCCTTTGGCAATTAATAAGCAATCCACTCGGCTTAAAACTCAGTATTTCATAAGTCTACCCATCACTGGCTTTTACTGAGTGAAAACACACTCAAGGGATCATTATCTTAATTTTGTTCAAAAGGGACGCACCGGGGTTATTCTTATTTACCGGAAGTGGCTACGGTAGGTGTATTGGCTACACTTAACCTCCACTTCACCTTGGTGCGGGATTATAATATATCTCTAGGAAGCGGGACTGGGATTACCCACTCACTAAACCTCGACACTGTCTAATTTCCTTTCTCATTTTTTATATAAATAAGTAATGTCTTATGTCTAACTTTGTCAGTGTTTGTATATCTCAGGATGGGGGTCATGTCTCAAAGCAAGTTCTGTACTTATGATGAAAAATATTCAAAGATTTTTCTCCTATAAAATATCGTTCATTTGCATGAAAACACCGATAACTAAACTCTTTAGATAGAATTAAATGATAAGTAAATTTGAAAGTATAGGAGTCCTTTGAGGGGAAAACTAAAGACATAAATTGTGCTATTAAAATTTTCATAAAATTAGCCTTTTGCCTAAAGTTCAACTCGTTTTCGAAATTATCCCGAAGAAAACCCCACCTGATTACAATCCTTTCCTTTAAAGGGGAGGGAAAATGTGGAGCTAGAGCGATTTTTCAGTCACTATAGGCTTATACACTGAATTCATACCATTTGATATTCCAGAAATGGTTTACCAAGGTAAAACGAAATACCCAATGGAGACCATATAGAGAGAAGCAGATTACTGATTCTAGAATGGCGTGCGGCATTTTCAAGCTCTTCTGTAGATATTTTTTTTATATTTGTATCATGCCACTACCTAGGGAAATTCATATTACGAGGTTTTATTATCCGATCTATTTTAATTATTTCAATATGCTTCTATTCCTTTATATTTTTTAAGCATCTTACAAGGCTTTATTGCAAGGATCATTAGCAAGAATCTTTAAGATTTAAAAACCCCCCCAAAAAATACATACAGGGGTTAGACAAAATAATGGAAACATTAACTAATGCACATATTCACACCAAAAAAGATTTAAAAACTTGTTTAAAATGCCCGATAATGACGTTGAACACATATTGGTCTCCATAATTCACAAATCTTGCCATAATCAAGTTTTTTTGTAAATTAGAGCAAAAACTAGGGGATATATTCCCTCTAAAAAGCGTCTACGAAGGAGCTAGAGCAGGTTTCACCCGAAACCAGTTAAATTCGTATAGATACAGCACAAAACTGTATGATCACCAGGATTTAATCCTTTAAGTCCTTTTTAACATCTTTATGATCATTCTTTAGTAATAAATTTCCGCTATTTCACGTAGTCATACAAAAAATCTTATTTTTGAAAGAGGAAATAAATAGGTGGATTATAGCGGTATTTAGAGAAGATATTAAAAATTGACTATTAGATGGCGCTAAATATATAAGAACATAAGAACATAAGAAAAGAAGGAGACTGCAAAAGACCATTCATGGCCTACACTTGGCAGCTCCTTGATTAAAACTCTTAAACATTATAGTTGGGCGTTCGACGGCTTTGTTACTTGACTATAGTATGTAGTATCTGTAAATGTTGGAAGAGAAGAAGGTTTAATTTGTTAGGTTCATCTTCACAAGGTAGAGAGAGAATCAGTTTGAAGATAATGAAATGAAGCTGTTTTATTAAACAAAATAATTTTGGCATGACCTCTAAAGTTTCCTATATAATAATACAAGCTGAAGAAACTTGCATAATAGAAGGAACGTTATTCGCACCTAAGACTTGACGGACAAATGTAAAGTTTTCTCACCCAATAATATTCGTGCTTTTTGGAATTCTTACGTTCGAAGTAAGGACAAGCGAGTCAAGCCAGCCGAATTTAAAACAGCCCTCTGCTTCTATTTGGAAAGAGAGTATAACATTTTTTTCATCATCAGTAAGAAACGTACATGAGCGCTTAAGCTCCCTACATCGTTTCCCGTCGGCAGACACCGTGCAATCGTGGATCTGGACTGCTCATAACCCTCGTTCCAACTATGCAAGTCGACTATGATATGACATAATTGGGGGAATTGACGGAAGCTGGTTTGAGGAGTAGCCCACAGCTGAAATCAATTTAAGAGGCTTCCCCTGGAAAAAGGTCGGACTGCGAACTCTATTGATTTCTCTTTTACTTTAACGATGGGACTTTATCGTCCAGGATCATAGAGGGAGAGGCAACCTTCTCTATGCTAGGAGAATGCAGTCGTGAATTTAAAACCCTCAAGGGGGCGGCACTCACTGGGTGAAGGAAGTTGATTCGGCCTTCATCCATCATCAAGTCCGCCATAATTCACCCCTTGGGAGGATCCCTTCCCGGGCCCATCCTTCATCATCCATTACCTCAGCAATTGCAGTACTGGTTTGCGGGGGCACGGAGCCGCACTACGGCGGGGAACACCCCTATTCTGAATTTTATATCTCAAACACTAAAGTATATAACATCACCTACATAAAACTCATAGACATTACACGATTCAAGAAAGAAGAGACTTGGAAAATAAGAAAAGGAATCACCCGGATCAAGGACCATATCCTCCCTCAGGGGAGATGGAAACTACAAAGAAAGTCCCCATCAGGGAACTCTCAGGCCAAGCAGTTCCGACCAAAGCTGATGTGTGCTGAGTACTTTTCGAAGGACTTAAGGTTGCGCTGATCTGCTTGATCGACGTAACCAATGGCTACATAGCAATTTGCTCGGAAACGAAGGACGTTGACGAGCTACTGTCCTCTTAAGGTACGAAAGCCCTAAAGGAAATCGGGCTTGAGGCAAGAACACCCCTCCCCCCAGGTGGCAGCCAATAGGAGCGTCATCTGCCTACAAAATTGAAGGCTAGATTGGGGAAAGAACGACAGACGAACTAAAAACGGAAATTGAGACACACATTATATGGGCGAAGATTAAGGAAATAAGCAAGTTCAACAATCACACTCATGTGTTTAAAATCACATTAGTGACCACTAAAATGGCTCAAAAAACGAAAAGAGATGAGCTCCTAGCCTTCAGCATGAGGATCCCATTGGTAAACATTGAGTAGGAAAAATTTCATAACATACAGATGTGTTTTTCCTGCTACAAACTGGAGAACCACACGAGAAACTTCTTCCCCAACAAAGACATGAAGGAATGCTCAGAATGCGGACAAGAGGGACATAGATTCAAAGAATGTGCCTCAACAACTAAAAAGTGCCACTGTAACGGGTAACACCAAACTTTAGCACTCAACTGCCCAAGAAGGAAGGAAATTATAAAAAAGAAGGATGCGGAAGCTCGATTCCGTAGCAATCAAAGTTATGCAACCACAGCATCAAGAGCGAATCAGACAACAGTAAACCAACCAGCGATGCAGCTCAACTCAGAACTGAGCTAAAAGATCCTGACATGCGTCATCCACGCCCATATCGCAAAAATGGGAAACCCAGGCACCTACGAGAGTCAACTCAATTTACTACTCCAAGCCAACAACCTACCCACCATAAAAGTTCTCATGTTGCCGCACTCTTTGAAAATACTAAACTTGAGCACAGCCTCATCCGTACGGCCACAAAATGAAAAGAAACAGTATGTATCTTAGGAAGATACGGACGATACTGAAGAAGAGTCATCAAGCGACTCGCAACCAGAAGAAGAAGTAAAAGAGCCTAGAACGAGATCACAGAGGGCCTCTAGTAGTAAATTTAAGACTCCCTGCCCTCTCAGAAAACAACTAACAAAGAAGACCAAGGGCATAAGGTAATCCAAGAAGAGACATAACAAAATCCATCCCCTGCACCTCAAAAGGTCCATAGCAGGGAGCCCAAACTGAAGAAGCGGTAGTTAAGTCATCATAATGCAATGAGGCAGCTTAAGAATCTTGAGTATTAACACCGACAGATGGACCACAAAAAGAGCGCACTCCGGTAATATTTTCCAACAAATAAATGGTGATATTCTCATTTCGGAACACGGAGTTAAGACAGATAGAGACATAATCAAGATATGGAACTATGACGTGTTGACAGTAAACCATTCAAAGAACGTTACGACGGAGAAGCCATTTCGATAAAGAAGGGAATCAAATTCAAGCAACTCAGGAACTTGGAAGAATCCAACCTCGCTATAGAGGTAGAGATAAGCCTGGGAAAGCTGGTCGTGGCGACGGGATACCAACCTCCAAGACAAGACTATTTGCCAAACCACACTCTTGCGAGTATATTCGGGCGAAGGGTCACCACGATATTTAGGGGGGCCTAAAAACACTTTTTGCCGAGTCCAGGTATACCCAAAGCAACAGTGCAGGCAGATGCTTGAATACTCTACTGGACAGGAACATCGTCCAAAGACTGGGCCCCGACTTTCTGACATTTATCACGGAAAGGAGTGCCACCAAGTCGAAAATCTGCTTGGTCAACTTCCTATTACCTTTTAACTATCACATGAGCCCTGAAGTAATACCATGTAGTGACCATATTGGCATTACTCTACAAATAAACGTTAACCCTATAATGGTACCATCGCATACAAGGAAGAATTACAACAGGGCAAATTGGGCTAATTACGATCAAATGCTAAGAAATTACATCCCAGTGAACCTCGACGAAGCAACGCTAGAGGAAATAGACGAAGAGATGAGGTGGCTAGAGACCCAGATGATCGAGGCTGACAGAGATCGATTCCCAAAAGTACATATAAAACCATTTCAAAGTACAAGTGGACCGATCATATGAAAGGTTTGCACCGTGAACTGAAAGGATTATATCAGGTTAGCATCAACACGGGAATATACCGTGATATAATGTACCGTATGAGAAAGATAAAACAAGAACTAAAAATTCTAATCTACAAACAGAAAGAGACAAAATGGAATGAAGATATCGAAGAACTAGATAGCGAAGCAATACCGAAAGATTTCTGGGCAAAAATCAGGAGATTGAGAATAAAGCCCCAGAAGAAAATGATGGAGTTATAAGATGAAATTAAAACGGAAGAAAATGAAATGGAAGAAATTCTCAAGCAATACTGGAAACAGCTTTTCAGAATCAGTAAAGAAGAAAATGAAGACTTCGACATAGATTTTGAAAATCGTATTATAGACGAGCTGAATGAAATCATTGAGAGGACGCATTCTAACCACCAAGTAAACAGGCATGAAGGAGAAGAAGAAAAACTGTATAACTAGAATAACTAGAAAGCGCGCTCCACTCTTTTCAAGCAAAAAGCTCCAGGACGATCAGGTTTGACAAAATTAACTTCGTCAAAGCACCGAGATGCGTAAGGGAAGGTTTACTCAACATCTTTAATGCCTGCTTAAATGTGGGCTACGTTTCCGATGCATACAAAAGGGCAAAAACGATATTCATTGTCAAACTCGGAAAAAAACGACGAGGAAAGAGAGTTATGCCCAATATCCCTTCACTTGGAGGAAAATTCGCTATATAACGAAAAGCAATACGGCTTCAGAAAGAAGAGAAGCCCTGAGATGGCAATAAATGTCATCACAGAAAAGATTGCTCAAGCGAAGAGAAACAGGAGCTATATCGACATAGTATGCAAGGATGTGTCGAAGGCATTCGACAAAGTATGGCTAAGTGGGATGCAATACAAGATCCTCCAGCTGGGTTTAAGCTCAAAAATTGGAAAAAATCTTCTGTGATTACGTCATGGAGAGGTCGGTCTACATTAGTATAGGGCGCACGGACGGTCACTCCTTTAACCTACAGGCCGGATTGCCTCAAGGCGGGTGCTTCAGTCCAACCCTATAATCAATATATACAGCCGAATTATCAGAGCCAACCCACCACTCTAGCCTGAATATCCAGTTAGCCGATGACATAACTCAAATTATAGTAAGTGAATATAGAAACGCGCCTTGGCAAGCTCGTAAGACTGCCGAGGAAATGAGAATAATCAACGCTTTTGAATCAAAATGGAAAATCAGAACTAATGGCAACAAATTCAAGAACGTCCCATTATGAAGAAGAAAAACAGCTGACGTGAGAGTGGAGGATACGCGTTATCCTTACACAAACGAGTGCAATGTACTCAGGATGAAGATTACTTCTAACAGGTACAAGAAGCACCTCACAGAACGGATTCAAAAAGCAACGTCGGCAGCCAGAACCTTCTACGGCTTCAGAAACCTCAGCCAAAAAAACAAGAAGAAAATATACCTGACGCTAGTCAGATCGACCCTCATCTATCCCTCTGCTACTCTGTTCGGAACCTCAAAAACATCACAAAAAGAGTCGCAAAAGGTACAAAATAAATGTATTTACCTTATTACTTACCCACGAAAAAGGGAGTGGAAGAAGCAAGTGGATCTGCACAGAGTGGTGAACATCGAACCGCTCAATACGATTTTAAAAGAAAGAGCCTCAGATATGAAAGAGAAAATAATAACGTATAGCAATGAAGAAATCAGAGCACTCATCGTAGAAAACCAACAAGGTCCCAGCCGCACAAGATTCCCAAGCAGGGCCAGCAAGCTTGGAGACGCAATTGTCCAAGTTTTTGCCTAGGATTAAACTACCGACCAAACGAATGATGAAAACTAACCGAAAATGATTAACCCAACTGACTATACACCAAGAACCAAGAAAAGCAAAACAACCTAATTAAGACAACGAAGAAAGAAGAATAAGATGAAGAAAATAGGTAAGTACAAACACACGAAACACAAATACATAACTACCAAATACGAATATAGAAAAACAGTCACAGAACTAAAATAACACCAGAACACAAATACCAAATACTAATAAAGCATAACAGTTATAGAACTAAATAATACAAAACGGAAGAATCAAAGTAGAAACATAATCATAAAATCCATCTAAACAAACAAACTACACGTCAAGTTAATAATATAAAGCAAATTGTGCAAGGGTCTAAAGGTTTGAACGCGTTAAAATTAATAAATATATATACATGCATACATACTGTATACATATATATTCATATATAAAAGAACAATAATAACATAATAAACAAAACAAACAATGAAAGAGATTAGCCTGATCTCCAGGCACTTTTTTGCAAATCTTGCAACTCTCAGACTTCCTTAATTCACCACTATCCCCAAACCCCAATCCCCTAATACACCACTATCTCTCATACTCACCACTGCTCCAAAGACAAGAGAAGACAACTTGCATAATTTCAAACAGGAAAATTAATTAAAGAGTTGGATTCATCAGGTTGGCCAGTAATGCAGCGAGAATCGTTGCCAAGGCGGACGAAGAGGCGGAATCCAATCAGATCAACCAATCAAACCAAGAAATCAATCAAGCAAGGGAATTCGTGACCCAGGAGGACAACTGTATATCTAAATATAGTGAACTTGATATAATTTATTCTTTAGTTCTAATCTGACGAAGCTTCGTGCCGAAACTTTAATAAAGAACTAAAGCGTGGTTGCTGGTTTATACATCCTCCACCCATTTTCGCACCAATATACATATATATATGTAGTATTGAAATCTAGAGCTGGGGCAGCGTTATTAATTTTTCTTATATTTTCTTAATATTTCTTACAAGTTTTTTAATGGGCGAGTAAAAACACCCGCGATTGACATTCTTTATTCCCGGTTGTTATATAAATATATATATTTGGATATGTATACAGTTTTGTATTAACTAGAGTAGAACGAATCTCCCTAATTAGTCCATCATCATTGCCCTGCCAAAGAAATAGGCTAATGAGAATTAATCAAGTAAATTGGAACTGGATTAATTTAATTGGATTCAACTATTCTGG
This sequence comes from Ceratothoa steindachneri, assembly GCA_963969495.1. NCBI lineage: Eukaryota > Metazoa > Arthropoda > Malacostraca > Isopoda > Cymothoidae > Ceratothoa > Ceratothoa steindachneri. The sequence continues at coordinate 108,021,123 of OZ018319.1, forward strand.
TTTAGATTTCTATGGTGTAAGAAATATCACCCTTACAATTTTTCAACAAAACAGGGAGCGGCAAATAATTTGGAAGCGGTCAAAGATATGTACCTCCATTCCTTACCAAAAGGTATGAATTTGCATTATGAAAATAAATATTTCAAAGATGCCTTTCCAGGTCATGTCCAATATCCGGGTTTAGTTATCTTTGTGCAGCATTCGACCCAAGATGCAGAGATTTCTGTTAGAGCTGAGCATAACAATATTAAACTTTGGTGAAATTAAAAGATTGAATCTACATAAGAAAGATTACAAACACCTTCTATCTCTCTGCATCTTGTCCAGCTCATCATACAGATCGATATTCTTGATGTATCTCGGTTCTAGGCCTCCATACCCGGATAGTCCCTTTTCTCTGAGGTTGTGCGTGATTCTGTCCATCCACCTTTGCTTCGGCCTTCTTCTCTTCCTTCTCCCCTACACCGCCATTATCATGTCCCTCTCTCCAAATATTCTTCATCACTCACCATCACATACCCATACCATTGGAGTCTTCTCTCCCGTGTTTTCTTCGATATTTGTCCAACTATCTTTGTTCCTCTTATCTTTTCCTTCCTGATCCTACCCAACCTAGTCATCCACAAATGCTTATCAGCATTCTCACCACTGCTTCATCTAGTTACTTCTACTGGGCCTTCTTTATCGCCTCTCTGTCCAGTTCCATAGATGATCGCTGTTCGTACCACAGAGTTAGAAACCTTCCAATTATTCGAAATGCTCATTCGGCTGGGTAACATACCACCCCTGATACCTTCCTCTCCTTTTTGTAACCAGACTGTATCATATGAGTAATTGCTGCATCCAAATCACCATCCTTTGTTATCATAGATCCTCAATATTTAAACTTGGTCTCTCTCATCTGTTTCTCTCCTTTAATTCTAATTACTGACTATTGATCTTCGCGTAACCTCAACTACTCCGTCTTCTTACTGTTGATCTTAAACCCTCTATCTCCTATAGTGATTATCAATTATTCTAGTTTCTCCACACCTTCTCCCACGTGTGCTGCAAAGAACGTGTAGATCAATAAATAACTTGCACCAAGGAGACTGATCGTTATTTCTTCGAGTCAGTACGTCCATTATAAGATCAAAGAGATATCGGCTTAGAATTTTTGGGGGCACTCTGTTGGCTAAACTAAAGGTGCCTTGATTAGGCAGGCCTAAAACCAATGTTTCTAACCTTGCTGAGGGACTCTTGAATGCTAATCTCTAGGTACAATCTTGATGGTATTTTGTTGGTCCATCTTTAGATACCTTAATAATGGAGCTCCAAAGGTCAATCACTGTATACCTTAATAAAGTCTCTTCGAGGATAAAACTCTATGTAGAGTCTTTCATAACGCTGCTCTGAAGGTCTATCTCTAGATGCCTTTATGAGTCTCTCTCAAGGCCTAGCAATAAATCACTTCATGAAGCCGTTCCGAAAGTATATCTCTAAATGCTCACATGAGGACCATCTGATGACCAATCTATAGGTGGTTTTTAATAGTGTGCTCTGAAAGCCACCAAATGAAACGCATGTATATATATACTATGTTTCAAATCCCCCCCAGTACTAACTACTATCTATACTAGAAACTAGACATTCTACAAATGTTTTCATAAATCCCAAATAATCCAAGTTAACTTCACATTAGAACAACGCACTATAAATTTCATACATGTAATCATACAGTCATTCATCAATAAATACCTCTAGTTACTCAATTTTCTACACAAATTTGACATCAAGATACATATCCTTCATTCAAAGAACAATATTTACACCTAAAAATTTCCCAATTCTAACAATTCAATAAACATTTTGAAATCACCACGCCACGACACACAACTCCCATAAGACACATTTCAGTCTTATTCCCTCACACCACTTCGCATACCAAAACACTCGTAAGAAAATGCCAAAAATGAAAATTCATCTCATTAGGGGCAATATCAGAACTACTAAATACAACCTAGCAAACCCACGCAACCATTCTTTCCACTCCCCATATCCAGAAGATTACCACAAAAACACTTACCATTCCCCTAATCCTTCGCCCATAGAGTGCCTTACACAACGCAACTCAAAAAATCAGAGAACCACTTCGAGACGAAAAGAAGTAATTCGCCTTACAAAACATCTTTCTCACCTTATTTTCAGTCCTTAACCAAAGGAAACAAAATAGCCAACTATCTTCACATCATCGTACAACTCCATATCACTCACTCCTGTTCAACCTCGTTCAAAAACATTGGGTAAATACAACAAAATTATAAGAAAAATGACACCAATTACAAGAAGAAATATCAAAAAAAATTTAATTAAAAATGTTCAACCTTTAGTCATAGCTCCATCACAGAATAAAGTCAAGGAATCTAGAGAGTTACGATCAAATTTCCTGAATCCTAGCAAACATTTGCATAAAACACAAAACACCAGATAAAATTGTACGTTCAGCTATCACACCTATTTGTAACCACACCTTGCTAAAAAATATCATTCTCTCAATCTAAAAACCACGACAAATTTTACAAATAAACAAACCAAGTCATTTAGCAAACCAAAAGTGCATATATATCTAATACAAGGATGAAAAAACTACTATTGCAGAGGGACTGAAATAATAAGAGACATTTATGATTTTAGCTGGAAATTGCTACGCATTATCATTTCCATTCAATAATTTCTAAAATTATTTTTTTCAATACTCTTATACTTTTCTCATGTTTTTTTAAATATTTGCTATTGATTGCGTTTAAAAAGTTACTTCTCAAGGTATTTTATATTAACTTGCATATTTTGGGGTTTGTGGATGTTGACATGTTTAGGGCTCCGGGCCATTTCGTCTCCAATTTCTTCATGAACCTCCTTTCCTAAACTTTTCGGAAGTGATGCCCTCCTTGATAAGCAGTTTATTTATTCTAGAAGGTAAAATAATCTGTATGCGAGTTATATGAATACTTTTCACTTGCTCCAAAATATATGAATAACAAAGGATTACAATATTATAAAACCTTTGCCTTTTTAACTACATTAAAAAGGTTTTATGCTGGTTTATAACAAACTTTTAATAAAGAAAACTGGATCGATAAGGTGTTATCTTATGGAGTACTTTAAAATTCATCAGATTTCAACCCTAATAAAACATGTGATTAGAAATGGGCAATGAATGTAATGGAAGAGTGTAGCATTGGCAAATACCTTTAACTAGAACATCTCTGTACTAAAGTAGAGCATGGCCAAGTGGGTTAGATATTTTGATTTCAAATTTAAAGCTAAATCCTCACCGTGACGAATTTCGCTGGAGGTTTGTCAGGCTAGATTTATAGATAGAAGCAACAGCGGTTGCTGAGGGCGGAAAGGCACGAAATTCTCCCTATATCAACCACATCACTGCAATCTACGCCACACCGGAAATGCCCTTTTGTGCATAAATCAATAAATTCTCAAAAGATGAGGTATTTGAGAACTCGGAGGTAAATAAAAGTTTTACATTCGTAAGACACAGTACAATTTAGAATGGAAAAACTAGCATAAATGAACAGAATAAAGGAAATATGTATATACAAATAAGAGATAAAGAAGAAAATTATAGAAAATGTCAAATTGACAAGATTTAAAAACGATCAATCAAGATTTTGTTCATACATAAAAGCTTAAATATAAAGTAACTCCCCAGCCGATTTTTTCCTCTAGCGAATTCTCATTATAAGTTTCAGATTTATCAAGAAATGAGTTAAAAGTTAACTTCACAAAGATTGCTTGTTTTTCCTCCTTAATTCTCGCTAGTTATCTATTTCACATAATCTCTTTTAGCGAAGCGTTTCATTTATCCGCCGACTTAAACACTCCATATTAGTAGGGTCACGTATATGTCCATAAATTGTGGAGGCTAAGTGTTTTGTGGATTTTAGTCTCTTTCTTAATATAATTTCGTAAATCTGTCTAATTAATGGAAGAAGATGAAAACATAAAAGATTTAAAAGGAATAATGTGGAGAAAAGTGAAATAGTTATATTTTATCTAAACGCGGGCAAAGAGTATAATAAAAATCTTTCAATTCATTTCGTAATAGACATATTTCAAGATAGCAAAACTCTCTCCCAAAATGCTTGTATCTACGCGACAGTGAAAAGTCACGCCGAGAAGAGCAAGGTGAGGGAGGCCTGATCTTTGCTGATATTATTAATGCGTCGAATATATTAAATACTAACATAGGTACTCGGCGTTGCCAGGGAAAAATATCGTATCGCAAATAAATACAGATACATATTAATTGGAATTTATATATTGTCGCACAAAAATAACTTTACTTGCTAAATATTACTAATATTTATGAGGTGAAGAAAGATTCAGGAGAGTTGCGCACTCTCCCTATCATATAATATACTTACAATGAGTAAACGTTTAACCGGCAGTTTACGCGCACCCGTTAATGAGAGTTAGTTATGAGCGAACAAAGTTGTGGCCGCATAAACAGATCGAGAGTCTTTCGATATAGATTTTAGAGCGACTGTTTTAAAGGGACTTATTACAAAAACGACCCAGCGTGCCAAGATGACGGCCTATAAGAAAGCAACGAAAATATATTGGAATGTAAATGTGAATTACGGCAAAGAAATAAGACAAAGCAATGATACAAACGAATTTTCATCTTGGTAAGCCACCCAAACCGCGAATACTAAGCTCAAGTAAATTACATGTAACTTTGTACCTGGGTAATTCATCTTTAATATACATTTTGCATCGATAAACCTAAATGATCTTTCATCCTACTTTGTCCTCAACATACTTGAAGCGCATTCGTTCTTACATTACCCACAATTTCAATCCCATTCGTGATTACTCTCGCTAAAATTTGACTTTCATTGGGCTTGTTTCCTCCCCAATTTGAACTTATTTGCGCATACATCACCCACAATTTGAATCTCGCTCGTGAATGCACAACAATATAAAACTCCTTAGTGTTCATAACTCCAGCTCCACAATTCTAATACAATTCCACCTTATACTCTTGTTATTTGAATTCCATTCAAACTTAAATCTTCCGCAATTCAAATTCCTTTTCTGCTCCTCTCCTCCTCCATCAATTTGAATAAAATTCGCGCAGACGTTGCATGCAAGTTGAACAATCTCAGTCAAGATTACAACCCTTACAATTTGAATCCCAAATCCTTGCATTATTAGAATTCAATAGGTATAGACATACCTGCCAATTCAAATAAATCCTGGTAATTTGAATCTCTCTCGTCTTAAAGCCCCCGCAATTTGAAAATTATGCCTATTTGTATCATCTTAATTGGAATCCCATTTGCGCTGATATCATCCTAATTTGAATATCATTTGTAAATAAACACTACAATATTAATCTCATTCATGTTCACTCCTCTCCCTTGCACAATTTAAATCTCCTTCGTGCTCACACCTATCCAATTTAAATCCCATACCAAAGATACCTGGCGTTGTCCGAGCCTAAAAAATCATATTGAACAAATAAAATTATGTGCTTGAGTTAAATAACGCAATTAAAAGTTCGTAGGTATAAAATATAAGGTTTATTTTAATTTTGAATAATGAAGTAGTTTATCATGAAAGACTAACATTACAGTTGCGTCAGGGTGAGAAAAGCGGGTGGGTGGGCTGGTGGGTGGGAAGGCATGCGAAGTGCCAGGCAAACATGAGTACGCGGGTGGTATCAACAGACTCTAAAGCGCGAATCAAGCAGTTTTAACTAAATATCTAAATTATTTGAGTCTCGATCAGGTTGATAATAGGTATTATGGTGTTTTTTAAAACATTGCAGTCGTATAATTAGTCTGATAAACCTTAATTTTTCACGCGCAATGTTTATATTTAAAATTACGAGTAGTTGTCTCCAAAACCTAGAAAGGGTACAAATTCAAACCGCACCAAACATAACCTAAACTAACCTAACCTAATCTATCCTAACCTAACCTAGGTGTAATAAAGGAAAGCAGGCATATTACTAGGTGCCAAAGAGTGTTCCCTGTGCAAAAACCCAACTGTTCCGTCCGAATAGTCTATGATATGCACAGATTAGATGAGTATTACACTCCTCCTTTATTCAGACTCCCCTCAGTTCAGAAGGTACTGAGAAAAGCAGTTCCAGAGGACTTCGCGGTTAAACTTGATTTAAAAGACGGTTTCTACCACATTCCCCTTACCGAAAAGTGCAGACATTGGTTCGGCATACGTTGCAACGGCAGGTCATTCCGCTTCAAACGGCTCCCCATGGGCTTCGCAGGGGCACTGTTCATAATGCAAGCTACCATAGGACCGGCAACTAAGGCAGTAGTGGAAAGAAGAGGCTGCCAAAGCTTCACGTATCTTGACGATATCCTAATAGTTGGACCCCGTAGGAAAGTGCGACAGTGCGTTGGAGAACTTATGGATAGTTCATTAAACATTAACTTAGCAAAGAGTGTAGTGGTGCCCACAAAGGTTATCACTTACTTAGGAGTAAAGCTGGATCTTAGACGCAAAAAGGTCGCATTGGTACCCTCCATGTGTCAAAAAATTAAGGAGGCTCTTAATTTCGCCACTAGAAACACGGTGCCGTACATGGGATGTATCAGGTTTGCAGGGCTTTTGAACTTTATCGCCCCCATAATTCGCCTTCCCTTCATGTGGGTACAGTTGATGATGGACCAGCCATCACACTACAGTCCAGATAAACATCTTACATTGGCAGCTTTAATTAATACAAAGTGGACATCCTGGAAGGATCCAAGAGCACACTGGGAACCGGTATACGCAGACGCGTCGGAATCGAACATCGGCATCTCGCTGGGCCCTGACTCATTGGGCATCCCTCTTCCGGTGGAACAGCTTGGCTCAATATTCCTCTCGAAGACAGTAGCCTACTGGACCACGAGACTTCTCTTCCCGTTTAGACCTATCCTGGGCGATAACCTACCAGTGGTCTATAACAGTAGACCAGGCAAACTACCTATATCCATCATAAGATCTCTTTCTACACAATCCTTGGAAAGTATCTCTGACATTTTTCGGTTTGCTTCCGAAAATTTGAGGTGGGTGAGAACTTCGAAGAACTTGGTTGATGGCGCTTGCCGACTCTACGAGAATTTTAATTTAACGTGGTTGGGAGGCTGCCTCTAGATTACTATATAAGAGGCGCCTCCACCAGGAGAGCGCCATGGTCGTTTAAAACTCCGAACAGCAAGCATCTCCAAACCGACTCCCGCCTCCACCCCGTCTCCTACCTTTTTATTAGGCTTCCCAGCCAAGAAAGCACCCCTTTGTATCATCCTTTATCTTCTCATCTTTTACTCTCCTCGGCCGACCAAGGGTCACCAGGGTTTTCCAGATTTGCTCTGTGTAAAAATTTGATTTGTATAGTTTTGTACTTTTACAATTTTGTACTCTAAATAAAGTGAGGGGTCCCTCATTCCTATGGGCAGGGACCCTCGTTGTTGTCGCGATCTTCGTCGTGTTCTGCTTCCTCCTCCCCGTTTTCATCTTCTTGTTCCGATTCTTCCTTCCCTTGTTCTCTGTCTCTGTTCATGATATCAGGGGGAGCGCTGATTGGCTCAATGATCACGTCCCTATGATCTGAAGGGTTGGAAGACCCCGGCGTCTTGTCTTCGCTAGGTCCTGGTACCTCTAGCACTGTCGGGACTCGGAGGCCAGGTAGGGGAATGTGTGCTATTATCTCCAGGCCTTCGTAAACATGCAGGGCGCCCAGTTGTTCTGCGGCTTCCTCAAAAAAGTTAGTCATTGGATTCTGTCCAATGTGTAGTATTCGGAAATCGTCCTGTGCCACGTCAATTACCTCCGAAATTTCTGCTTCAATGGGAGATATAGGAGGAAAATGAGGGAGATCGTGGATTGTTTAGTTACGAGTAGTTGTCTCCAAAACTTTGAAAGGGTACTAATTCGAACCGCACTAAACATAACCTAAACTAACCTTACCTAATATAACCTGACCTAACCTAGTCTAACCTAACCTAACACCCTGGTGGCGCCAATTTTGCCATATCTGAGTTGCCTCTGTTACTCCCCGGGTTATGCCATCCCAAATTGTGACCTGTGTTTGCTTTCACTCCCAAATCTAACCCGTTAGCGCCACTTGGACAAAATCTGAATAGCCTTCTCCTCTGTTGCCCCCCTTTCGAACGAGGAAAAGTCACGAAGAGAAGGAAGGGTAAGAAAGCTGTACTTAACCCCCATTTAAAAGAAATTCTCGTCACTTCATTTCTTGCCTACGCGTTTTAAACTAACCTTCTCCTCTATAAAATATTATTGAATATAATTTATGGATTATTTATTTTACATTGATTGTGGAAGTTCCTCTGGTCTTACTCGTTTCTAATATGATATATGATATTGACTGTAGTTCATTTTATACAACTGCCAAATTTGCGCATGATATAAAAATTAGATAACAAACGATTAAAGGGAAGAAATTAAGGGCTACTTCAAGATAAAGATAGATTAACTGCCTGGTTGGTGAAATGACACATAAAAATCTAGAATTTAAAGTTATAAACACTCCCTAGCCTAAAATCGAGTAATTTCAGATAGTTATGATTTATGAAATTATTTATATCTTTGAATGTTCGACGTAAAAATTCCCTAAGCAGTCTGTTACAGCATGAGAAAGAGACCATTAAGAATCCTTAGTAAATTATTCGTAAATTCCACCGAAATCAATAAATGTCCATCTTCCTTTCTAAAAATCACCGGTTCGACCTCTGTTGGAGTATCTCATACAAATTTGTCATTCCCTCCTTCAAATAGATATTTGAAATTCAGAATGAGTTCAGCGACATGTCACAAAATTAAACACCAAGCTATGAATCTAGGCCTGAAGTTATCAATAACAACCGTGATTCCGACAGATCTCATTGATACTCTATATACGAGTACCAATGATTGTAAGAACATGTTCACGAGACTATTCGAGAAGTTTTCTGGATTGTCCCAGTCTGGGTGACCTTCGCGCTTTCTACCTGTGGCAGTACACGAACGAACGAAGTTGCTCCCACTTGTAACTTGAGCAACTAGTCCATGCACACAAACTTCCGGACTGTTTGGCTTCATTGAGGAGGCTGGTATTCACCCTTTTATTTCATTCTCTTTGTTTTGTTGTTGGGAGCATGTTCCGGTGGCGGGTTGAGGCGGGGCTTTCCTCGAGGCTTGAGCCTGCCTCTTTCTTCTTTTCTTGCCAATATTTTGCTTGTTTGTGTTTGCATTTGTTTTGTTTTCTTATTTAGTGGTTTTCGTTTAGGTATATATATTAATTACTTATTTTGCTTTTATGTGCTTTTAATCTAGGCTAGTTGTTATATTGGTGCCTTTTAAAAAATAAATCTTTAGACGTATTTGCTATTAAATGATAAAGGATCTCTATAATATTTAATTCTTTTGGACATTACAATGTTTGAAAGGGAGGGGGAGCGCCAAATAATTAAGGAGAGGATAAATTGATGAAATTTAAAATAAAAATTTCATAAATCAAGAAAGATTAAAAAACCATCATATTTAAAATAAATCAAGCTGGGTTCAAAACATAAGAGCTAAAATCATGAACAAACAACACTATTAAGTTATCTGATATTAGTAAAAATTCTATGTTAAATATGAACTAATTCGGAAAAGTAAAATATATAAAAGGTAATAATGACAGGCTGTATTACATATTAGTTAAATTAACAACTACAGTTTAAATTGTCTTTATTAAAAAAAAATAATCGAATTAAAATGGGATGTAGGTGACTGAATGCTAATATCAAGGATTTTAATGACCAAAGAGTATTTTGATGTAAATTCATAGTCTTTTAACATGATAGATACTTTTGTATCTATCATTTTAAAAGACTATGAATTTTCATAGGAAAAGGAATGAGAAACAACCGTGTCATTCATTATTACGGTTAATTACTTAAATATTGTCAATAGGACATTCTTTCATGCATTTTATTGCACGATATTTAATTGAAGAAGGCTCTTTTCTAATTCTTTTTCTCTGGTAGTTGATTCGAATAGGATAACAAAACGTCTCTTTTCATGAGCGAACCGTACTTCCAATAGATTTTCCTTGCACATATGAAGGATAAGCACAAGCATAAAATTTACAGCTGTTCATCTCAAAACAAATTTGGTTTTTCGAAGAAGAGAAAATGCATATGGAAAACGGGTTGACAATGGCAATTTTCAAGTTGGTGTAAAAAAAATATTTAAATCAATTGTAGATTCTTCCATACATTCATCAACTGTACAATATGCATTATGACTAGACTCAAATGTACATTCACTGCCCCTATACATAATTTTTAAATAATATGACAAATCAAACAATATATTATAGTCAAGAAGAGATTTACTGAAATCACTATATGCACGAGAAATCTTTTAATTATTTACCATATTGCAAAGCAATGAATCGACACAAGTTTTCAGACATTTAAGGAAAAATGCTCTCTCCACATGAATTCTTGTATATATGAAATCTAAAATTTTATTCTACAGCCACACATTTTCTCAATTCAGCCTTGTCTTTGTTCCAGTACGACTCAATAATTTGGTATGGACTCTATTTACCAGGTCGCAAAGTTAACTGGATAGTAACGGCTCTGTGAACCAACCAAAGATCATGTAAATTTTGGTAGGATTTGCATTGGCTTGTGGGAAAGATAGGCCCGGTTCAGAGGCTCTTTTCGATGCATGATCTATATGTAGCTAACCTCTTGTAATACAAGAGAAAAAAGACTATTCATCCAAGATTAGAAAATAATACCTAAAAGAACAAAGTTGACAGAAAGCACTGTTAAAAAACATCACTTCCTAATTGCTGAGATTTAGGTGATGTAATGGTGAACAAACTAGCTTGCTCTTCACAGAATCAGTTAAAAAAGGTAAGATTCAGCACGACTGTTAGAATGACATACTAATTATTTTAAACAAAAGAGGACAAATGGATTGTACAAACAACAAACCAATCACCCTTATATCTTGTATCTATGAATTCTTTATGATTCATTGCCACCAGACTTCAAACAACCTCGATGATAAACGACCAAGAAAAATAGCGGACGTCAGCAAAAGCTTCTCAACAATTGACTTCAATGATAAAATTTCAGTTTACAATATCCATCTATACTTTTTTTTTATTTAGGAATAAAAGAAAGCATTTGATACAATATAAACACTAGCATTTATAACAGCGTTAAAGAACCAAGATCTAGGTCCGATCTAAGGAAATATCGGAAAACACATGCCAAATATTGTGGATCCTACATTTTATGTAGTAATTGGTGTCCGTCGTTAGTTGTAACGACGGAGATTAGTAACGATAACTCAAAAGTACATTAGAAGCCCATCCCGTTCTCGGAATCAAACACAAATGAGTGTAATATGTTGTATCTCCTTCCTTTATCAAGACATAAATCAGAAAAGTGACAGAAATTATATCACCAGCATCTATCGAAAAGGAACACATTTCTATCGATTCTTTAATGCTAAAAGTGAGTGCTATCAAGAACTGTTTAGCGTGAACCCCAATTAAGAAATAATTTCAACAAACCAAAGAGATAGTAATCAAAAATCACTACTCCAACACAAAATTGTAAAATTACAGATAAAAGGTAGGAAAAAGAAAAGGAAAGAAATAACATTCTACTAAAAGAACAAAATAACGGAAGCCTAGGAAACACGAAAGAATACTCCAAGATATCCTAAAAAACAAGAGTATCTAAAATTCGCAATAGGTTAGCTCTTATCTCTACGAATATACTATTAAACACAACAGTCAGCAACAAATTAATGAGAAACAACATTTGCGAAAGGTAAGATGGTGTACAAATATCGTGTACAAATTCGAATGCCCCCCATTAGAAATGCAAACCTCTTTCTGATGGGTGATGTCAGGCAAATCTTCGTATGCCTATAGAGGAACCGCGATATGCAAGATTAACTGCAGAAGAAATAGGGCTTAATGAATATGAAAGAAAATGGAAAATAAGTAGATGTCGTTTCAATATTTAGACGACAACAATTTCAATGAATTTTTCAACAACCTGAATTCGTTACACCGATCGATCAGATTCAATGTAGAATGTGAACAGAATAATTCTCTACCGTTTCTATACGTAAATATCCACCGTTTAAATAATTATATTCCATGCTCAGTCTATCGAAAGCCTACAAATTCAAATGCTTACATATATTTTTTTTCTCATTACATGGCACATCCGTTAAGATATCTTCCCTCTTTCTCCGAGCCTATAAAACGTGCGACCCAATCTTCCTTCAGGATGAATTTTACCACCTTATCTGCAAATTTATTCGAAAGTCCTTGACTAGACTGCGCCCAATCAATCTCGCTGCTGGAGTTTACAGTATACCATACTATAATTGCAAATTAACATACATCGAAGAGTCAGGCTACTTTAATAAGAGGAAGAAAGAGCATTTAGTTGATATCAGAAGGTGTAGGAACTCTTTAAGTCACTTTACGCACATGCAAAAGCACGACCATAGAATTGCTTTTAACCATGCAAATAACATTTATAAATTAAACGATTATATTGAGATGAGAATTGCGGAATCCATCATTATCAACAAATTTTTTAATTTCAATTTATCTGAAGGGCAATACAAATTTAATTTTGTTTAGCTTGTCATTCACGCCAGATTCAATCAAGTTTTTTTTCCAGATTTTTTCTGCTTTTTCATTTTTTTTAGCATTTGTCTTACCTTATATATATTGTGTTCCTTGCCTAGTTTCTTCATTATTAGTTGAAAATGGCATCTTGGTGAAACGAGTCCGATAGTTTTAAATAAAATCTTGATTCAAATATTGTGGTTTACCATTATCTTTCCCTGATATACATCACGTTAATGTGAAATCTTCCATTCCATGTTATATATATTTATATTTATATATATATATATATATATATATAATATATATATATATATATATATATATATATATATATATATATATATATATATGTATATACATATATATATATATATATATATATATATATACACATATATATATATATATATATATATATATATATATATATATATATATATATATATATATATATATATATATATATATTAAAGAGATTGAGAGAGATTAGCGTAAATTTATATAGGTTATCAATGAAGAAATATCTACATCAAGATAAATATTTTGGGCAATCGATTTCCTTATACCACTTACCAATAGGTATTAACTTCTATTTTGAACTGGATTAAAATAAATTATTTCCATATTAAATTTACTTTAACCTCTATGATATCAAAGGCACATGGAAAATGCGAAATAAACTATTAACCAACATTTCGTTAAACTACTTAATTTCAGAACTTATCTATCGTGACAAATATTTTGAATATCTTTCTGAGATTGCGACCTCCTTATACTCAGCATCATGCATACCAATATGTATCAGAAATAGAGAAATATTCGGAAACTATTGGAAAAGAGACTTCAATCTTTTGTTACTTAAGATGAAATTTTCTATCTTCATCAATATACATTCAACCGCAAATTTAGCCCTTTTGTTGCAATTCAAGTTTGTTTTCTTTAAACATCTGATACCTTAAATTACTCATACTATTTTCTATATTCCTCACATTAAGCTAGATCCAATCGAACGGAGTCCATGAAATCACTAATCACTAATTTCTGGAGTAGATCATACCCAACAAACCATCAACAATTAGTTGCTGTTGATGATTTTCTCAGACTTGTCAGCTTTCCTAATACAGTCCTGATCATAATTATAGGACCAGTTGAAAAACTGTATATTTGGACATTTCGCACCTTACGATACGAATTAAGCTTTAAGTGAAGCTTCGATAACTAAAAGCTAAATTGTAGCTGAGACAAATAAAGGTAGTTTAAACAAAATAAACAGAAAAAACAGTTTACTCAAATTAGCTGCTCAACAGCTGATCAAGTGGTTAAGACCACATCGCTTAATAGTCTAAGTTGGCGCAAATTCTCGGATTCTATGTCATTTATCGTTTGGAGCTCACGATGTTAAGACGTCATAATGTCGAGAGTGGGTAAACGGCAAATGAAATATTTCCATTATTCAATTCCAGACATGACAAGAAGGGAACCGTCAGAGCAGCATTAACTTCAACTCTTAATGGCGTGTTAGAAATATGGCAAAAGGAAGCAATACCAACAACCCAAAAGTGTATTTTTCTGAAGAAGTTAAATAAAATGCATGATTAGTATCAATTGTTAAGGAAGTGCAAACAAATGAAGGCAATCAAAGTATTTAATAGAAAAAGAAAATACCTAGAAAACCAGTTCGGTATTTTTTGGACTTTGATCATGTTAATGCTAACGAAATAATAACTATTGAAGAAAGTAGAGTTTTCCCCTCTACAGTGTTAATTTCGAAAGAAGAGAATCATGGTAGTAAATAAGAATATGTAAAGCAAAGAGAAGCATCTGCGAAGAAACAAAAAACTTTAGAATAGATGCAAGCAGCGCCAGCAGAGGCTGCTGGCCTTCACCCAAGGATAAAACAACAAGTACGGACAATCAAGATGAAGAAGTAGACACAAAAATGACTTACATGACCGAATATACGCATCCTCAATATTGTGAGTGGTCAAACAGCTGAACATTGACTTTCTTTAAGTGGAGGAGCGTTTCTTTATAGCTTCTAATTGATTAGGAATTTGCTGAACGGAATGGTCCAGTTAATCTGCAATCCTTTCTAAATAGAAAAAAAACTGTAAGCCTTTTATGTCTTTGTGCTTCCAAGTTAACTCTATTTGTCCTTTGGTTGGATAAGTGACATATAAGGCATGACATCGTTACAGTGTGTGAGTGCTGAGTTGAGAGTAATGTTTCCGTATCACTGTGTAAGGTGCTAAGTGAATTGATTGCCGTAATAGCGATATGTAAGGGCTAGTGAATGGAGTGCGATGAATTGATGCGAGCTTTTGCCATTTTACCGATGTAGCAAGTCGGTAAGAGAGGGATCTTGCTTTCATATCTGTTGCTATAAGTTAAAAATTAGTGATGTTGTGTTACTTACAAATGATAGATAAGATTAAGAGTGGGAGAGTTGCGTGACCAGGACGTTGAGCGGCACGTGAAGTTGAGTTTTAGCCTCAGTGAGATGAATGTAACTCCTGTTGATGAGGGCTAATGCTGATTGCGTTTGATCATTAACTCATGGGAAGGCTTCCATGGTTATCATGATAACATGACCCATTTTGCACGTGCGTTGAGGGAATTTGATTGTGACTCCAAAAAATAATGAGATAAGGAGAGGTAACTCCGGAAAAATGATTTCATCTGTTGTTTTTTTTAGTCTCTCCAGGTGAGACAAGAGAAGGTATTGTGGTGAGAGAAGGTGCTTCTCTTTGATTGGGGCTGGGTCATTAGTTTCATACGAAGACATAAGTCTTCTCATGCGTATAAATCTAAATTTGGTGTTAGAAATCATTTGTAAGGTTTTTAAAAAATAAAGTCTTATTTAGTTTATAAACAATTTATGAAAATAAATTTATTGCATTTGACGTTTGGTAGATGTCTGAAGGAATCTTTGAGTTTAATTTCTTTTTGGGTGGAAGGAGGGAATGTAAACGAGGATGGAAAGATACTTGTTTCCGATGTGATGCCGAGTCATAAACTTTTGAATCCTATCCAACAAGGACTGCTTGAGGAAGTGAATGTGTGAGCTTTCCTAGGTTAAATGTCCTTCCTTGGTGGATGAAGCCCAAAATGAATACGAATAGAAAATACTCGTGTTTCCCACAGTGATATGATCAGCGGTAGTATAATGTTCTCTAATGACTAAGGATTTATCTGTAAAAAAGGTGAGCGTAACCAGTTTTTATCACCAATCGGGTTTCGTGAGGAAGAGCTTAGTCTGATGTGAATGTTTGTTGGTGTGCGTTCGAGAGCGAGAAAGAGAGAGAGAGAGAGAGAGAGAGAGAGAGAGAAAGAGAGAGAGAGAGAGAGAGAGATAGAGAGAGAGAGAGAAAGAGACAGAGAGAGAGAGAGAGAGAGAGAGAAAGAGAATGATAAAGAGAAAGAACCACAAGTCTTAATCAGATATTTACGAGCAGCGGTCAATAAATTTGCGAATCGGTAGGGTAAAACAGAGGAAGGGGGATGGCTGTTTTTGTGGGTGTTAGGACAGGTTATGACAAGTCAAGACCTGCAGCCACACACTCCTGCCTTGTCTATTTAAGAAGCAGTCAGTGATCGCAGATCGTCAGTCACGAATTTTTCAACAATGAAGAAGGTTGAGCACTGCGCAGTGATCAAATTTTTGACCAAAGAAGGCAATAATACAAAAGAGATCCATGAACGCATGGTTGCAGTGTACACCGACGCCACCCCTTCCTATTCAACCATTGATTCCTTTAATAGGGAGTTCCGCCATGGTCGTGAGTCCCGTGAAGATGACCCCCGTCCAAGAAGCCCATCAGACGTGACCAACGAGGACAATGTGGCTCGTGTAGAAAAGATGATCCTCAAAATTCGACGGATGAAGATCGAAGAAATCGAATGAGAACTTGAATATCACATAGAAGTGTTATCAACATCATCCACGACAATTTGGCCATGCCCAAGGTCTCTGCCCGTTGGGTCCCTAGAAACCTCACGCCCCATGATTGACTTAAACGTTGTCAAAATCAACAAGGCCAGAGTTGCACAAGTTGCCCTGCGCGAGTGCGGATTTGAGGAGCTCAACCATCCCCCCTACAGTTCAGATCTGGCCCCTAGCGACTACTTTTTATTCCGCCAGCTCAAGGCTGCACTGCGTGGACGCCAGTTTGGGGACGATGAAGATGTCCAGCTCGTCGTCCAGGAGTGAATTGAACAGCAGTCAGGATATTTCTGGTTGTCGGGAATTCGAAACCTCAGGGACAATTGGTGCAAGTGCATTGAAGTTAAGGGTAGTTATATTAAAAAATAATAAAACAGTTTTCCTCATATCTCGTTTCCTTATATCCGAATTGCAAAACTTATTGACCACCCCTCGTATTAGAGTACAGATAACTGCTGAGATAATAATTTATAATTGTTTAGAGAAGGTTAAGGAAAATGTTTTATAGAACTTTAGTCCATCAGGTTGGCCTCAATGAACAGAATAGTCAAAAAAGGTTGAATTACAGTATCGCGTCCCCATGGTGGTTGAATTCGGAAGAAGAATTTGACTGAAGGAAAACAAGGAATTATTATATGGTCGCTCAGAAGATTAGAGTCTGGCAAAAGACCTTATATTTATTTATATATATATATTAGATAGTACAGATGACCTATATAATCATATTTAAATATAATCATATGTATATTCGTGTTTTATGAGTAAAACCTCATGATATTATTAACTCATCTTCATTTAAAAAATATAAAAGTTGGGGTGCTCAAAACACCCCATTAACATTGATAAAAACTCATGATACTAACGCTTAATATAGCATAACAGGGATTGGGTATGTTCAGTTATTTTTGACATATAGTGATTTATAGGCGCCTAAAAATTATAATTATGGAGAAATTATGTCAAGTAAATTCATTTTGAAAAAATGATTCGCCACATTAAAAAATCTGGGATAGCCACGGAGATGCTTTTGATTCCAAAAGTAATTCCGCTCTATGTTTTTTGCTCAATTTGCCTCTCTTACACATTCTTAGTTGATAAGGGGGAATATGTCTGGGATGTTTGGTAGAGGTTAAACGTTATATACTTAGAAAAAAGAAATAAACAGATGGCGTACTATTTATGAGGTGGTGTATTTAGACAAATTAAAAATGTGTGAGTGATACGCGAATTTGATAAAGCGGAAAACACTTAGGGACTTGGAACCGGAGGGGGTTGCAACGCTTAGAAAAATAGTGACGTTACACAAGGATCGTAGTTGAATTTTGGCCTCTGTTGGATTATTCTGATTGTTCTTTATTCGGAATTTGTTTGAGATGTTATTAATATTCTAGCTCATTATGAGGCATTAGCTGATTTACTAGATCTAGCATATGCCTCCCTCCGCAACTATACAAATGGGTGCTTGGTGTACACCGTAAAGCTGTTAACTGAATGAAGCTACATCCTTCAGGCACCAGTGCTCCCGGCATTCTCACTCTAGATTGAGACTACCATTACTTTATTCCTTCTTGGAATTTTCATTTTACCCTTCCTTTCCTACCTCTTTTGCAAGTCTCTTTTCTCATTTTCTCTTGCTCCCCTATTAATATTGAAGGCTAGTCGCAGAACAACTTTCTTTCACTTAACAGAATTGCTCGAGTAGATCTAAAAGTCGTGAAATTAGAACAAGAAGTAGCACTACTCACTGACAAAGTTGATATTACAAAAATAGAAAAGGAAACTTTTATTCAAGTCAGAAATAAGCGTCGATTTAAACCAATAATAGGTGAAGAATCAGTAGTTTCAACGCAAAATAGATTTAAGGTACTGTCAAAGGAAAAAGAAGAAGAAACGTACTTAGTTGGTGATTCGATAATTCGTAATCCAATAAATCACTTCGGAAGTTGGAACATCAAAAACCGCAAATTCCGCTGCTATCCAGGAGTAAAGATCAACCAAGTAACGGAACAAATAAGCAATTTCGATATAAAGAGCAAAAAGAGTGGAATCATAGTCAATGTTGGAAGCAATGATGTGTTCAACGGAACAAACTATAAAGGTTCAGAAAGCATAATGGAAGACTACACGAAAATGATAAAAACAATTAAATCGAAAACGGATAATGCAATTGTTGTTAAGTACAACCCAGAATACATGAGAATATGAAAATCTAAGTCAAGCTATTGGGATTAATCAACGTCTGGAAGATCTTTGCAAAAAGGAAAATGTGAAATTTATTGACTTCTGGCTATTATTCTTCATGCATAACGGTAACATTTTTTCTCAAGACGGAATCCACCTCTCCAATAATGGAGGGAAAAAATATGGGGAATTGCTGCAAACAAACCTACGAAACTTTCTGAATAATAAAGCATCGCAGTATCGAGTATCGCAGGGAAACGACCAAAGTCTCCAAAAAGAAGAAATCAGATAAATACACTAAAAACTATATTATTCAATGCGAGATCAATTAGAAACAAATTTACAGAGTTCAGAGCACTGGTAGCGATGAAGAAATACGATATTATCGGAATAACGGATTCGTGGATTCACGGCCACTCAAGAGATTATTTCAAAATTTTAACTACATCATTACAAGTTATTTCATAAAGATAGAATATAAAGAGAGGGTGGAGGTGTTCTTTTGTATGTCCGTGAAGATTTGCATCCTATAGAATGTACCGTTCACTCCAATTTTGAAATAACAGCAGTTAAACTAAACCAAAAAAAAGAATATGTATGTCAATTTGGTTTACAGGAAGCCACACCAACTTCAGGAGATAGATGATCAATTTTATGAATTCTTGACCAACATCTGTAAAGACAAGCTATCATTGATCATTGGAGATTTCAATTGTGCTAAAGTGAACTGGCCAAAGAAAACTGCTGACTCAGAAGGCCAAAGATTGATGAAAATTACCTAACTCAGTGGGTAAAAGAACCAACAATAGTTGAAAATATATTGGATTTAGTGTTAACATCAGACGATGAATTAATTTCAAATTTAAATGTAGGAGACAAAATAGGTAAGAGTGATCATAACGCAATCGAATTTGAAATTAATAACTCACACGTTCGAAGAAATGTCAGCATCACTAAACTAAATTTCAAAAAAGCCAATTTTGCTGGTTTAAGAAAGAGCTTGAGCAACTATACGATTAATAATGAAGAAAGCAACGAATCATGGCGTGAATTTAAAACCAATCTTCTAAACAAACAGTCTCAATTAATACCAATGACTATTTATAACGCTAAAAATGTCAACAAACCTAAATGCTTATCAGCAGAAATTATGAAACTCATTAGAGACAGAGATAAAGCCTACAAAATGCTCAAATCCAACCGTAGCATAAAAAACAGATATCATTATTAAGAACTGAGAAGTAAAGTTAATACTGAAACCTAAAGAGCCAAACGAAATGAAGAAATAAGAGCTGCTCTAAATTGTAAAAAAAATCCAAAAGAGTTCTTTGCTTTAGTAAATAGCAGAAAACCAATTAAAAACACCATCGGCCCAATAAAAGATAAATATGATATTTTGCAATTTGACAATATTGATGTAGCAAATACTTTAAATAAATATTTTGCATCAGTTTTTACAAACGAGAGCATAACTAATGACCAAATAGGCTATCACTAATCCACTCGAATTGGTTAGATTCTCGGTCGATAGTACAAGAAAACTTATAGAGAAGATGAATAAATTCAAATCTCCGGGACCGGACAAAATATCTCCAAGAGTTTTAAAAGAAACCAAAGATCAAGTAGCGGAACAGCTAACGCAGATTTTTAATCTATCGTTAGAGAGTGGAATCGTGCCTCAAGACTGGAAGATGGCAAATATAACACCACTATTTAAGAATGGATGTAAAGAGACTGCTAGCAATTATCGCCCTATAACTTTAACTTCCGTGGTTGGAAAACTCTTAGAAACACGCATTGCCGATAAAATAGTTGAGCACTTAGAAAAAAATAAATTATTAAATGAAACTCAGCATGGCTTCAGGAGAAAGAAGTCGTGCCTCACAAATTTACTAGACTTCTTTCATTATATAAATACTGTGTACGACAATAACAGATCTGTTGATATTCTGTATTTAGACTTTCAAAAGGCATTTGATAAAGTTCCGCATAGGAATTTAATGTGTAAAGTAAGAGCCTTAGGAATAAAAGGAGAAATTGCAAAATGGATTGAGAATTGGCTCACTGATCGTAAACAGCGAGTAGTCATTAACGGACAAGCGTCAGAATGGGTTTCTGTTAGTAGTGGTGTTGGACCTTTGCTTTTTATTATGTATGTTAATGATATAGACGATGACCTGCTATCAAAAATTTCTAAGTTCGCTGATGATTGCAAATTAGGAAAGGGAATAATAACTGAACTGGATGTCTTTGAATTTCAAAAAGATATTGATAAGATAAAACGATGGTCGGCAGAATGGAAACTACCCTTAAATCTTAATAAGTGTTAAGTAATGCATATCGGTCCTAAAAATCCAAGAGCAGAATATAAACTTTTCGATAAAAAGATCACAGTAACTGAAAATGAAAAGGATCTTGGAGTGTATATCTCGAATGATCTTAAGTTTACTCGGCAGTGCAGTGAAGTTGAAAAGAAAGCACAAAGGCTTCTCGGATATATAAAACGCCAATTCACATACAAAAATAAAACTACAATCTTGAATATGTACAATGCTTTGGTAAGACCCCAATTAGAATATTGTTCTTAGGTCTGGGCACCATACTTAAGAAAATATATTGATAGAATAGAGAAGGTACAAGCAAGAGCCACAAAATTAATTCCAGAACTACGAAATCATAATTTTTCCACAAGATTAGAAAGGTTAAACTTATTCAGCCTCGAAACAAGACGATTGAGGGGCCAATTAATAAAAGTGTTTAAAATCTTGAAAGCAATAGATAACGTAGACTGTAAAAATTGGTTCGAATTCAGTACATCTAATACAAGAAATAACGGAATGAAAATAATGCCAAGGCATTTTCAAACATGTTTATGCGGAAACTCCTTTGCATACAAAATTGTAAAAACCTGGAATCAGTTACCTGGAGATGTGGTTTTCAGTAATACAGTTGAAACATTTAAGATAAGACTGGACAAAATTTTAAGAAATGTAAGATAATAAGTGACATGAAATTGTATGTTGAAAAGATAAAGCAAATGCTCATATATAAGATTAGTAAAATCGCTTCAATAATATTTGTTTGTTTATATAGGCTAAGAATCTATTGTAAATATATTAGATAACATGTCACATGACAACATTTGTTGAAGAGATTTAAATTGTAGTAAAATCTCTTCATTAATATTTGTTTAGACAAATTAACAATCTTTGTTAACAAAAGAAAAAGAAAAAAGAGCATGTTCTAAATTCAGATTATTACGATAAGTTAGATTTTTGTTTTTGTATATAGTATTATTTCCTGCTTTCCTTTTAAAATTTCCTGAATGTGTCTAATTTCCATCACTGCCAGGTATATATTTTCACTTTTCCAAACCCCGAAACGGGTAGGAGAGGTGGGTGGGGTGAGACTTCATCTTTAATATCCTTTTCCTTATATGTAGTTGTATATAGTTAGAATTTAGAATTAAATTATAGGTACTTCCATTGAAATTAATCGAATGGTCTCTTGAAGTACTTACTTTCTTTTTAACTCTTTGTAACTCAGGTCTGAGTGAGGAGGTGTTAACCCTCTTACCGCTTGGTTGAGGTTGGAGATAGTGGGTTTTAATATGATTGCCTCATGCCCTCAATTTACCCCTACTTCTATCCTACCCTTTATTTACTCCAAGTCTCGGGGGCGCATGTATACTACATCATCAAATGTTCGACTAAATTTAATTTATTTTATTGGAAAAACTCCAGTCTAGTTTATTTAAAACTAAATGGACCTCAAATTCTCCATCTTTAATCAAATAATAATAATATATTATATTGTCACTGAACGAAATTAAGTAAAAATTGTGACATGACTTATTGAGGCAAATTTACCTAGCAATTCACATCACCGCTATCCTATCACTTCATGTCCTCACCACATAACATACCCACCTATTACTTTCTTCCGGAACTTCCCGTTCGAGTACTTGCGTCCCCTATTGGACTACTCATATCTTCATAAACCTGACGTGAAATGCATGCCCCACTCCCGTTTTGCGGTTAAGAAGGGTTCCACCATCAGTAATTAGTGTCAAAAACACATAATAGTAGCTAAAGGTGCCTCTCTTAACGAACGAGAGCCGATTCTTGTTGCTTTCGTGGCCACCAGGGTTTGTCATTCTAATTTTTATGGGCATTTCATGATCAGGTAGTGATGAGCTATTCCAGGATGTAAGGGAAAAATATTGCTACAAATTTATCGCCTATCATTTCGAATATCTTTAATCTGATAGGCTAGTAGTTATAAATAGCTCTCGTTTAACTATTCCATAAGTAAATTAGCCAACAGAAATAATTACAAATAATTACAAACAATTAAATATGTATCAAATGAATATGCACCTCTATAAATTATATATAGTGTCAATTAGATTTTTAATATTAATAAATAATTATTAAATACAAATTAAATTATTATAACTATCAATCGAATGTCAAATAAATAAAAATCGCATAATTAAATATAAATTGACAAACAACTATAAATTAACAATTTATCCGCAATCGATAATTTATTATAAAGGTAAAAAGTTACTATAAATGAGCTATGATATATCTATAAAAACGATCAATTAATTATCAAATCTATATCAACTGTCAAACAACTATCAAATACCTAATGAAGAAATAATAATTTTAGCAAAATCTGCTATTTGGGGACTATCAAATATTTATCCAAATTCCAATCAAATAACTTGAAAATCGCTATTTAATAATTATTAGATCACTATCAAATATCCATCGCATTGCAAAGTTTAAATGAACGAAAGATTTGAGATAAAAAATGCGTATATTATGTTGTTTTGTCATCATTTTTTACGTATCTACTACTATTCAATATTCCCATAGAGAATACCTCAATACCTACCTGCCTCATTACCTTCAATATTATCTATTCAATTAAAATTGAAGTTCTATGATTAGCTGTATCCGCCTGAGTGCCAATATTAGAATCAAATAGAGACCACAAACTCCTTTGAATCATATAATGAGGCCAGAATCTTTAGCAGAAGGCATTATTCTACTCATCGCACACGAGTGATTATTCGGGTATTATAACTATCCGGTAATAGAACCTTATTTTTACATAAATAATTGGCCAATGTATTTATGCATACTATTAACGACAGCCATTAACAACATGAATAAGAAATTGAGGTAGAAAAGAGGATATCCTTAAATTCATATTTAGTTATTGTCGTAGAATAGGGTGCAGTTAACCCTTTCTGCGTTTCTCAGCCGAGGTCGAATAGCTATGCGCGTAGGAGATTTATAATATAAGCCGAGTGCGAATTAACTAAGTGTAAGTTAGCCAAACAGTAAGGAATTTTAAAACAAGCTATACACACATTAGACGTACACGAGTCTCACCGGCTAATTAGGGGGGGGCTTGTGGGGGACTTGGCGGGGACGGTCACCGTACAAACAAACGAACAATATTGACTGAGGGACGCTCGAATGACCTTGATCGTATACTAAGCCGAAGATGGAGGCTTACACTTGGGAGGGGGGGGGGAGTAGAGAGAGCACTTTCACAGGACAATTGTGCGTTGCCTCTACCTCAGAGATTTAGTGTGAGGGTGTAATCCTTGCCTTAGCGCAAAATTCAATTAATAGTCTCTTGACAATGACTATTACTGGATGAACTTAGATCTTGCTTTCGAGTTAGACACGGATCGATACCGGGTCTGTTGCGTTCGAGGAGCAGGTAGAACGGGTACGGGGTAGACTCACGTGAATTAATTGGGAATATCCGGAGCTCGAGGGGTCCTGCGAAAATTGTGCAGAGTCCAATGGGACGCGAATAGCGGGTACTAACGGGAGGTGGGCCGAGGATATTTGGGTTCTCAAAATTGTCGCGGCTTTCTGCGATGGTGGGCTTCAGGCCACCAAGACCTCTCCTAATTTCGCACTTCCATTATCGCAGACAAAAAGGGTTGACCAGGTGTCTGTTGTCTCTCCCTCCATTGAAAACTGCCCGAAAGTAATCTCTATTTCAATCACATTCCTAACTTCTCTCTTAACTATTTGTTCCTTACACTATCTATTCTTCTCATAAAGAACATTCTCATACAATAACAAAGGCAATGTTTTCCAAATTGATCAGATTTCAAAGTGTATTCGATTGCATCAATTTCAATTCCTAAACAACACTCAAAATGAAAGAACCTAATTTTTCTTGTAAATCTTTATCAACTATTTAATCACATATGTTGTTTCAAACTTGGAATTTGCCATCTCACATCTCTTCCACTTGCCTTTTTCCTTTTCTCTCTTTCAAGTGTTAGATTAATAATTATTCCGACCAACAGGTAGATTTACACTGCACGGTTGATTCTGGAGTTCCAAGTGAGTGAATGTTCAATAAGAATAGTTTTTGCGAGCAGCCCGGAATTTTTCAATATAAGAGGGATGGTCAATAAGTTTTGCGAATCGGTAGGGCAAACCAGAGGAAGGGGGGTGGCTGTAGGTGGAGGTATTAGGACAAGTTATGACAAGTCAGGAGCTGAAGCCGCACGTTCTTGCCTTGTCTATTTAAGAAGCAGTAGCTGATCACAGATCGTCAGTCACAAACTTATCAACAATAGAGAAGGTTAAGCACCGCGCAGTGATCAAATTTTTGACTTAGGAAGGCAAGAATTCAAAAGAGATCCATGAACGCATGGTTGCAGTGTATACCGGCACCGCCTCTTCCTATGCAGCCCTTGCTCGCTGGTTTAGGGAGTTCCGCCATGGTCGTGAGTCCCGTGAAGTTGACCCCCGTCCAGGACGCCCGTAAGACGTGACCAACGAAAACAATGTGGCTCGTGTAGAGAGGATGATCCTCGAAAATCGAAGAGTAAAGGTCGAAGAATTCGAGCGAGAACTTGGAATATCGCATGGAAGTGTTATCAACATCAGCCACGGAAATTTGGCCATGACCAAGGTCTTTGCCCGTTGGGTCCCTAAAAACCTCATGCTGCATGATTGCCTTCAACGTCGTCAAAGTCCACAAGGCCAGAATTTCACAAGCTGCCCGGCGCGAGTACGGATTCAACGAGCTTAACCATCCCCCCTACAGTCCAGATCTGGCCCCTAGCGACTACCTTTTATTCCGCCAACTCAAGGCTGCACTGCGTAGACGCCGGTTTGAGGACGATGAAGATGTCCAGCTCGCTGTCCAGGAGTGGATTGAACAGCAGTCGGGAGATTTCTTGTTGTCAAAAATTCGAAACCTTAAGATGCTATTTGGAGGTTAGTTGAGGAGGATTTACGGTTTCTTTAAGGTCCGGCGCTAGGTTTTCCTTTCAAGCCATATCCAAAGCCTGAGGTGGCCACTCTATCAACGTGTGATTTGTGTTCCGGAAACACTGTATGGCGGACACCTATTTGTAACATTCTACAGCTTCCATGGCCTCCTGCGGACTCTAACTCTGCCTTGGCTGGATAACAACTGAAACGAGGAATGGGAATATAAGATAAGACCTTACTGAAGCATGGTTCCATTGTGATGATTATCTGCCCAAGCAAGTCAATATCGCTTCTGCTGAAGTTTGATCAGTGGCATTTGGCAGGCTTACATGATATCATGCATTGTACAAGAGATCTGTATCGGACAATTCTGCAGAATGCATTGATCATTCATGTTCCAGCTCAACTGCGGTTTCTCAAGATAACGAAGGCCCATATGACTTTAGAACCTGTCCTGACGTTGCATACTAGAGCATGATCGTCCAGAACGAGGTCGGTAATGGATAATCAAACTTTCTCGAATTCTCTACAACACTTCTGTAATACCAAAAAAAAGAGATCCGAGACTCTCAACGCGTAGCGTGCGTAACAAACTTCCTTACCTCTCTGTAGAGTTATGCATTTTCGCCATTATCATTTCCTGTGAACACGAGTATTATATTAATCAACAAATATTATGTTATATGAAGACATTAGGGCTGTAATATACCTCATAATGATAACATTTCATGTATTTAAATAGGATCACCATTATAGATATTTCAAAAAAGGTAATAAAGGTCTTGTAGTTTTTGTTTGCTTTTCAGATGCATTGGACTAATGCCTGGAAACCTACAACAAAATATCCATATAGATTCGCAACAAATAAGAAAACTCATGGAGTCTAAAAACCTTTGTTATTAGAACTACGTTTTGGCTATGATAACTTTGTGAAAATAATTAGTAATGCTATTTAAAGTCTTAGTAGATAAAATATATGCTCAATGAAGAAAGTTAAAGAGAAAGCCAATGTAATTAACCCAGACTAACAAAAGGATTTTTATGATATCATGTTTGGACCTCTATGTAAATCTGCTCTAAAACTGGAAGATATAGTGAAAATTATCAATTGAATGACAAACTACTTTAGAGCAAACATATGGAACACAGATAATTTGTATGACAAATTATCTGGTCTAATCTAAAAATGTTTTAACATGGGAAATAAATGACGAAATTATGCTATTTTTATCAATGAATCAAAAGGAGTGAAATTTTTCCAAATTCACAGAATCTAATTAGCTACCAGAATTTATATTTGCTGTTAACATCTTTCACTGATTTTATGTTTGAAATGTAAAGTTATAAAAGAAGGAATATTTTCTCACGAATTGTTTTATGGTAGATCATTTATGAGAACATTACCGTTTTCTCCTAATAAGCTATCAGTATATTAAATTTAGTGATATAAACAAGGAAAGGTGCTTGTCATAGATATTTGAAATTCATGCAAAATTTTCCACTATATTTAATGATTTTAACCTATTTTAAAATGAGTTTTAACTAGTATCGATGTGTTTCTCAGCTGGTGTTGTTAAAGTACCGAGAGATATCCAATTGGAAATTATTGAAGTTCACAAAAATACCCAGACAATATGAAAAATATAAATTTTCACTACTGCCGATTTCTATGCGTCTCTAAATGGTCATAAATATAATGATTTGGTGGAAAGACGTTGATAATTACTTGTTTTGTTTGGCTTATCATATATTTGTTGTTTTTTATTAGCGCTTTTTTTGCCGCCACTTTCAAAGGCATGGCCACTAAAAACCTTGAAGCGCAAGTTTTAGGTTAGATTAAAAAAGAACCAAATATTTTAAAAACAGAGCGGCAAAAATACAGAATAAAACCCAAACAATCACAAATCCAAAATAGAAAAGTAATGCTCCGGCTTCGGAGGGTGGGTGCCTCCTTTCAGCGCTCGATCAAGCAGCCATATTCTAACATCTATGTACAGTGGAAAAGGTCTGCCTCCTTCAAATTTTCAAGAAATCCATAATCAAGTGTGAACCACCCCGTCCCCTCTAAAGGGAAAGAGTGGTAGCGACTAAGCTCGTCCCGATACCGGGATATTCCATACATTTGTAAGCAAGCCTTTCCCCCAATCAAGCAAGTCGAAACTTACAAGTTCAATAACTGATTATAATTTTGTTACACTTCTCTGAATTAAAATTTCCTTGGAAAACTTGATTTTAGGGCTGTAGTGAGAATTATTTTTCTGAGCAAATATTTCAATATATCTGTTTCTCAATGGCAAACTGGAAAATAATCTGTAAATTTCTTTATTGCTACAAATATTTAGGTGAGTAATTTGTAATATTCTTAATTTATTTTAAAACATAAATGTTTATTTGTTTTAACTTTAGGTATTGCGAATAAATAATAGCATAAAAATATAGGATCAGATCGACTTTATATTCATATAAATTAGGTTCAATATTTTAATGCGGCCTGTAGTAATTTAACCAAATCTAATGCTGTAGCAAAGAAAAAAAAACTTTCAACTCTAAATGATTGGTGAATTTTCACATTTTGACAACCCCGACACCATCTTCAACAAAGTTTGCTTATTTCGCATTAGTGTAGTAATAAATATGTGCAGGACAATCCAGAGCCCTATAATTTCCAATATAAGACTGTCCTTCTCTAGGTATAAGTTTAGTATTATTTTATACTGAATTTTCTCAATGTGAATTATTATTCATTGAATTGGAAAATTATAGAGGATCACTTATGTATATTACAGTTAATATTAAAGAACTGGGAAGATTAATTTCTCCAAAATGTCTATGACCCAAATCTTTCTGACAGTCTTAATGAATGCAATGTTCGCGGTTCTCCCAAACTGATCGACAGTCCCGCCTTGAATGGGGAAGATGTGATTAACTTTTCTAAGAATTCGGGATTTTACTTTAATAGAACCCTTATATTTCAGCCATAATTGAAAATAATTGGGAGAGGATTAGTCGTTTCTATGTAGATTCAGTTTTATTTCTCGAGTGGTAAGGCAGCACAAGCGTGTGTAGTTTTGAGTCTTCAAGAATAAGGTGCGAATGTGGAATTTCGCCCAAACAAGACTGGAGAATTCCGCTACGGCAGCCATGTTATTAGTCTAGGTGACTTACATTAGAAGTCAGCTGAAAAAACATAAGATTTTATCGCATTCAAGTAATTTATTTAATATCAATTTCTGTTAGAGAATATAAAAAACCGAGTAGTGTTTTGGGGTTTCAATGCAATATTTCCTATGATTACATTTTATGCAACCCCTTTTTTTGTAATTTCAAATTTAGATTGACCACAGCCCATCGTACCCCCTAAATATCTGACAAACTTCTTTCAATATAATTTTTGAAGCAATTTTCAAACCAGAAAAAAAATCAAATGGTCACATTACCTTTCATTATTTGGGCATAAAAGAATCAGCTACTTCTAAAATACTTCATTTGTTCAAAAGAATTTGATTGGCTGAATTTTTTATCCACAGTTTGTATATAAAACCAAAATTTAAAACTAGATAACCTAAAAACTTCTATATATGTTTTAAAATATAAGATGAACGAAAGGAGTGTGATAGAGACATGAAAACAGTTATTAAAGAAAATACTCATTAGGCAAGCTGATATGAGTTACCCCCTGATAAATAAATATATATGTGTTAAATGAAGACGGGGGTTACTCGTTATGTGGTTACTTTATGTTAATGTGGAAACCAGTTTATGGTAACTCAGTGATAACGGTAACCAGTTTTCTTATTTGATCAAGTGTCAGCCATTTTGACTAGATGACGTAGTTTGCCGTATGTCTCACCTTGAGTCAGCACTTACTCTCTTTATTAGCTCGAGTGTCGTATAACTAGACAGTTGTAATTTGATCAAACATCTTTTTCACAGGATCGAGAGAAATTTCTTGTTAAAACAGTTCTCTTCGTGATTCAACAAAATTACCAAAATATTGCAACTTGTTTGGAAATTAGTAATTACTTTCGGGAGAAATTCGGTAGCGATTTATTGCTAAGGCCTTCAGATGATATTCAAGATTTGATTAGTAAATAACAAAAATTATTAACTCACGAATCAAATGGACGGTAAATATGTATAGTAGACTTAATGCTTGACTGAATGAATAAATGAAATTTGAGTGCAACAATAAACGACTGAAATTGATTTAACCTCAATAAAATGAAGTAAGATAAGTAGAATAGGTCTGAGAAAGTAAAAAGGTATAGCCTCCTCTCACACCACTTTGCTTCTTTCGAATAAAAGCGGGAAGAGGGCAGAAGAGGGCCTGACGGAGGGGGAGAAGTTGCTGCTTGGGTCTGCATCACCGAGGGAGCTGGGGTGGCATTAATTTGGTGAACTTGGTGGGCTGGTCCACTTTTAAGCCTAGAATTTGGGGGGCAATTCCAGCTCATGTGGTTTTCTACACCACAGGTGAAGCATATGATTGGTCGCTTCGGGAAAAGAGATGTAGGAGAAATCTTAACGGGAGGTTTGGAGTCCCGTTGTTGGTTTTGGGGAAAGAAGTTTTGGGGTTTTACGGGGCTCGGAAACTTCGTCGGCTTTCCTGTGAAGGGGTGCGAATCCTTTCTTTTTTCCTTGTAGGGGGATTGGTGAGAAGTTCTATTCTCCTTTGGGTATAAATTATGGCTTGCGGCATAGACATCCGCTTCTTCGGTACATTCTTTAAAGGTCTGGCACCGACGATCCTTGACGAACGCGCGGATGTCCGTCGGGAGAGACGCCAAAAATTGATCCCGCAAAACGGAGTCTGTTAAGGACTCGTAATAAGGATCAACCTTTGAGGATTCTAACCAAAATTTAAAATTCCTCTGAAGAATGTATCCGAATTGACGGAACGTCTGTCCGGGTTTAATACGACCTCCTCGAAATTCTTGGGGGTAGAAATCGGGAGTCATATTATGGGCGGCCAGTAAATCAGCTTTTAAGGTGCTGTAGTTAATTGTACATTCAGATGGTAAAGATATAAAAATTTCGCGCAATTTACAATTTAACAAGGAAAGCAATCTGACTACACCTTCAGCCTCCAGATCCATGTTATTGATTTCGAGGATCTTTTCGAAGTGGGCTGAAAATGCTCCGAAATCCTCTCCGTCCTTAAAATTGGGGAGCTTTAGTGGGAGATTGAGGGGGGCTTCAGAACGTGAACTGGATGACTGTATTTCTGCTTCAACACGAGCTAATTCAATCTGATGGTGAATCTCAGCTTGTCTTCTCCGTTCCTCTCTTTCTCTTTCTTCTCGCCGGATTTTTCTTTTTCTTTCTTCTCGTTGGATTTCTCTTTCTCTTTCTTCTCTTTGGATTTCTCTCTCTTTCTTCTCGTTGGATTCCTTTTTCTCTTTCTCTTTCTTTTTCTTCTCTTTCTCTTTCTGTTCTTTGCTCCTCTTGAACGTACTCAATTAGTTCTTTTCCGGAAAGTCCCAAGAATTCTCCTTGCGCTTTAAAGATTTTGAACTGAGTCATCTTTGCACATGGGGGCGCAATAGTCAACCAACTAAAATTCCTTGCAACAAGAATTATGCCTTCTAGAGAATTAGCCTACCTAAATATGGGTACTGACCTATTCGTACTTGGTTTCTCGATCTAGATAACCACTGACTAAAATCACAAAAAAAACACAAACAAATTATTATAACAGTTCCTTGAGCTACACCAGCTTCTTAAGTTTCCAAAAAAGGGGATAGCAATCGTTAAAACAAAAGGAAACTACTATACTCTATTATTATAACGAATAACCCTATGCTTTACTCGCCTGAGACCAGTGTTTGCAAAGATATAGCGTTAAACCTTACACAGTTGATTCCAAATTTAAATAGTATATATATATATATATGTCGTAGAATGGACTCTCGACGATATACCATATATAACTATTCGTTGAGGGAACTTATTTAATTATCTTTAGAGTGCGTGTATGTCTAGGCTGGCCGATATTATGTATCTTCGATATGCTTATGAAGTGGAACTGAGCTCAAGGATAATAATATTGCTATCAGTAATAAAATAGAGTTTTATTAATAAAAACTATCAACAACACACAAAACGGAAAATATTGACATAAACAGAGAATTAGAAAGGGTCGTGGGAAATCGAGCTAAACCGGGGATTAAGAGATTTAAAAAGGTAAAACAAATATAAATTAAAGGGATGAGATGGTTCGCTAAACCATTTAAAGCACAGGATAGAGTTGGCAAAAGGGTTAAATACTCAAAGGTAACGTTTGGCTTACGTAATTATACTTGTTGTGCAGAAGAAGGCGACGTGAAGGAATTTTCGGTCCGCTGGCGAGTTCCAGACGAAGGAAGGGGAATTAAATGATCCTGACATGGCATCTCGGGAATGAGAACCGTTTCTTGACGAACGCCTTTAAGAACCAGTGCTGTTCTACGTTGTTCTCTTCTGAATAACAGGTCGGGGGGAGGGCCGTCTCTTGTATACGGGCTCAAGAACAATGGCTGTTCTAATGTTGTTTTCTTCTGAACAACAAGGAGGAAGGGTGAGAACCGTTTCTTGGCGAACGGGCTCAAAAGAACAATGGCTGTTCTACGTTGTTCTCTTCTGAACAACAAGGGGTGGGGGGTAAGAACCGTTTCTTGTCAACGCGCTCGAACGAACAATGGCTGTTCTAACGTTGTTCTCTTTCTGAACAACAGGGGAAGCCTTGTGGACTTGGCGTCACGAAAGCTCGAACCTTGGCACTCAAGGGATATTGTCCTTCTTCCGGACAAGTGATGGTAAATCTCGAGGTCAAGGTCCCTTGGCGCACAAGGTGAGAGTGGGTCGTAGTGATGTTTCGCGACGAAAATCTGCATTTCCAATCTGATCTTAGTGGTAAAGTTTCTATCTAAATAGTCGAGACACTCCCTTGGCGTGGGGGACAATGGAGTGGGGGCTTCGAGGGAATGCACAGCCGAGCCTGAGAACAATGCCTTATCTGCCCATAAGCCTAACTCAATCTGGCGAGGTCGGCGCATGGGGCGACGGGGGAAGATAAACCTCCTTGTTTAAACATTGCCTCAGGTGGCTGCGATAAGGCAACCCGGCTTCAAGGCGAAGATGCACGTGGGTAGCATCGTGGTTTTTAAATAACATGTGATAGTGGTCGAAATTAAGTGGCCTCAACCCGTTCTATCACAGTCTATAATATTGAAATATTCCAATCAGAGTCATACTTGTAGCTAATATATTGGCACAAAATAGATTAGCACGACCAAGAGAACGAATATATCACGCACTTAATTAAATATCTGAGAGTATGTGGTTGCCACATAATATATATATTTTGAAAACATTATTGGTAATTTTCATGCAATTATATATGTTTTCATTTGCTGGTATTAGAAAAAGGCACATTCTAACTTATTGGAAATAGTGAACTAAAAAATAGAATAGCACCATAATTTATATAATGTTCTAGGCCCCTAAATTATAGTGAATTAACAAAAATATCATTAAGTTTTCCAAATCATGCTGTAACCTTTAATTAACTGTCATGTGGTGAGTTAATAAAACGACACACCTTAATGCGATATGAAAGTGTTATGTATTTCTAAAAGTGAGATTAGTCGAGAAAAGAAAAGAAATCGTAATATTCTTCAATTCCTTTTCGCCATAATTTTGACGTTAATAAAATAAATTTCTCAGTTAATGCGATTTTGTAACAAATTATTTTGTAATATATACTAACTATTTTTATTATAGTATAGTTGGCTCTTACTCGCGAGCAAGGTTGACGTCATCTGGATAGCTATCAAACCTGTGGGTCCTCAGCTGGCTGAAGAGGCCCGGTCGCTACTGGCAATGTTTCTCGCACTTCCCATCTGTGGTGCCGGGGTAAGTTGTTGCTGCAGCGATGGTTTGGCAGCATTCGCATTCCTACGCTTCCTTTGCTGTTGTTCGTTGGCACTTGGGTGGTTTCGAACTTCTCCACTGCCCAGTGAGAAGCACGTCTCTCATGAATTGACGTTAATGTTGCCTTTCTTCATGTAGGACTTCAATTTATCGCCCCATCGCTTTTTTAGTCCCCCTTTCGCGTGAGCGCCAGTTTGAAGCTCGGAGAATAAGACCCGCTGAGGCAGTCTTTTCCCTGACATCCGAGCGCAGTGCTTCGCCCATCTAAGTTGATGTTTCATTAGGAGGGCCTCAATGCTGGTGGACTATGCCTCTTCTACAACGCTAATGTTCTTCGTTCTTCCCAGGAACGACAAGGAAATATTTAACCTGAGATTTTTTATTTTGAAAGTCTACGTTTATATATCTTTATCTATATGTCTTTTATATATCTTTGCTATTTTCTTGTGCCATACTGCTCCGAAATAAGAGAGGGGTTATATTGGAACTGGCTAATAATTTACTTTAGGAGAGAGAGGTAAAAAACAGCCTAATTTTGACTATACATAACATAGTAAGTGTAATCAAATCTAGCTACTGGGAAATATCCCTTAAAAATCTTTTGTTTTAATTAAGCAAACCAATTTAAATAACAGAGAAAATTTATTGTTTGCTTTTTAAATTATTTTTAAAACAGTGATGTTTGAAAATTGAGTTTTATTTTTGTTCTTTTGTCATTAAGTGCTAGAGGGAGATAACTAAGACTTCAGTTTAAAATGTGTTATCCTTATGATACAATGGCGAATGAATTCTCCGTTATTCTGTAAATTACATGAACTAAACCTGTTGAAATAATCTGCTAGCTATATTTTTCTAAATCATGGTTAAATTAGCATCTTAGTTAAAGTTGATGCTAATCATCATCGTGGGGAATGAGTATTTATTAAATCTTGGCACACTCTCTCTCTCTCTTTCTCTTTCCCCAAGGCTTAGGCGTCATACTAACATGGCCAAAGCCGCAAATAATTGCTCGATAGCTTACAAAATGCTACTTTCATATTTCCTAATCCTGAAAATAGACTGAAGAGAATTAGCCCCCTCAAAAAAGGATATTTGTTATTTTCTTACTTCCCATCATATATGCTTTGAAATAATTTAGAAGGTAAAGTTTCTATAGATTTTCTGGGTGACAGATTTAGTGCAATTGAGTTGCTAATTCGAATATTTCTTTATTTAGAACAATATAATATTGGGAGGCTAATTAAGAAAAATTAGACAATAGAATTTGCTAAAATATTGACTGTAACAGAAATTGCTTTGAGTTTTAAACATGTAACTGACAGGGCAATGGCCATTGACGCTCTTAAATGATATACAGCTGACCGAACCAACCCCGGCGCCCGCCATGTCAGGCAGATATGACTGATGGTACCTATGGTTTAAAATTATTTTGAGCTTCCTTGGAGCCTGATTAACATTTTTCTATAAGTATAGTGGCGCTGTAATGCGCATGTGATTTTTTATAGGATAATTTGTGGCCTGTGTCTTTATGGTTAATTTTTTGCTGTGCTGTTATTTAAACGTATACGTTCTTCTATTATCAGAACTATTGGTACTCATTTTAGAAGGTTAATAATTTTAAATGTATTATGTGAAATTATAGAGCTGAAATAAAAGAAAGAAAATGGGATTATTGACAATACGTATGTTTTGGAAGTGAAATATAAATGTCAGTCAAATATAACTGACAAGTAATGCGTGACCAAAGAAAAAAAGCAATACATTTAATATCCAAAATTCCATCAACTATTCGCCCAGTTTCACATGGAGAATGTCTTACTGTTCCTGATACACCAACTTCGGTATTTTGTCAGATGAGGAAAGGAATGAGGAGGAAGCAGAGAAGGATGACAGTGCTGGATTACAGAGTGACCCAAATTTTGATGAAGCACACTCCTCTTGGCCACATCTCATAATATAAAGGGAACTTCATGACCTTGTCAGGGATTTTCAACTACCCAAGAAAAAGGAAAAACTGCTAGGATCTCGTCTTCAACAGTAGAATCTCGTTACAGCTGATGTAAAATTTTAAAATTTCGTGACCCTCAGCAGCAGTTAAACAATTTCTTCGTAATGGAAGGTGATTTAGTGGCCTACAATAATATTAATGGTATGATGGAAGCACTTTTGCATCAACTACGAACTCAGACACTGGAAGCCTTGTATTGATTTATCAAAAACGAGTCTGAAAGGTGTTTTCCTGCACAACGGCAATTGTAAACCATCTGCTCGAGTGGGTTATGGACCACATATCAAAGAAACTTATGAGAATATAAAGTATATGTTGAAATGGGTAAAATATGATGAACATCAATGGCAGCTCTGTATGTCTAAAAGGTTGTTTTTTTTTTGATGGGTTTGCAGGGTCGATATACCAAGTAGTTCTGCTTTTTCTATGAATGGGACAGCCCGTGCAAGAGGTTCCTACTCTATCAGGAGAGAAGGGCTCCCTTGTGAATCATTGGAGTCTGGGGTGAAAAATGTTAACATCAACCTCTTACTGAACTAAAGAATATTTTGTTACTACAACTACACATAAACTGGCGAAAAACCTTACCAAGGCTTACAAGAACATGAAATGTAAAATATCACGTTAAATCCACTTTTTTAACCCACATTTAGACTTTTTATCCAGCGAACTGTGAGGAAGTTAGTGATGAACATGGTAAATGGTTTCACCAATATATTGCAACCAAGGAAAAGCGATACTGGAGGAAATGGAGCACAACAATACATGCAGACTATTGCTGACCATTGGCACGAGATGATACATTAGCCCACTCACTCTAAGCGTTAAACAAAAAGGCAGAGAGAAGATATGGATTAGAGTTTAAAACATAATGAAATAGAGTACGTTATAATGAAATAATCAAATATACCTTCAGCCAATAATCATTTTTTAAAGAGATATTTGGATTCAGTTCATGAGAATAAATATGAATTATCTAATGTCATTGAAGAAGCACTCAACTTTTCACAAATTGTTGACCAGTGTAATCGGAATAAAACATTCCAAACGATTGAAAATGATGGATTTTCTGATAAAATTCAACCAAATAAAGGGTAACGCAGGAAATAGAATAAAAAAAATAAAAGACGCACAATGAAACACTATATAAGACAAGGACCGGTCTGAATGGGTATTCAGAGGACATATTAAGATGATTTTTGACATAAGCGCAGAAGAAAATGAACCGGTTGACATCGATTTCGAAATTATCAAATCATACACTCACTTAACAAAGAAATTAAAAGAACGCATCGAGACCACTTTATAGATGCAATGAAAGACCATGGCGTTTTAGATGCGATAAGTAAAAGTTAGATGTTTTGACGACTATATCTATCACCTTTTCACCTGGAAAAACCGGAAGAAATCTAGACTCACCAAAAAGAATTATATAATATTAGTCGTAGAGTCAAACGTCGATTATTGACTCTGCGGTGACGCAGGAAGGGATCACGCTTGAAATTGGGATATAGATCCCAGTGCATGGGTCTAATAATCAAAATCGAGTGCGGTTGGCCTCAATTTCAATTCTTAGAGGTTCTAGGTAAAGAGAAACTGATTTTAGAAAAATAACTTTACTATATACAAAGAAAATATTCTTAGCCAAAGTAAATAAATATCAATAAATAAGATCAGACCCGTGTTACCAAATGGGAGGGGGGAGGATACAACTGATTCGACGTGGACGGGAGTCCAAGAGACGCTGTACGATGATTGCATACAGGGAAAGTGCAAATATCGTGAAGAATCACGTAAAGACTATTTTGAACGAAAGTTTTGGGAGACGACGTGGAAGCGGAGCGGTGCAAAGTTCTACTTGCAAAATTTCTTCTTCTTTACCCTCGCTGAAAAATGAACAAGGGAGTACTCCAGAGGAGAACGAAGTCGGTATCCGAGTGATAGATTCCTTTATGACACACGCGTCGCGTTCGAAGCTGGAAGCAGTTGGGAGGCAGAGCGCGGCGTACAAAACTGCACGTGGCTGCTAACCAAGACGGAGCTATATGGTACTGATCAATCAAAGCTTTTCCCGAAGTATTTATACTGCCTCGGCGGAAGCAGGTCGCCAGAGGCCCTCAAAAGGGGGAGGGGATCTCATTAGATTTGGTGCGTCAGGGGGGAGGGAATATTCTCGGCGAGCATCACAGGTTCGCGCAAAAGTCATTGATGCCATAGGTCTGATGCCGATCAGGCGATGCGACGGGGGGAGAATAGGTACCTAACACGGAGCACATTGCCGCTTGACATTCTTGAAGCGGCTCATTGGTTTTGACTGGCCGGCCATTGTTGAAGGTTTTGCTAGTTAACTCTGACTAATAACAGTTACAAATATAACCTGCCTAATGAATTCGACCTAAAATACTTTTATCTAACCGCTTCTACATCATAGAACTTTATTACTATTTCTAACATCACGTTTTAAGATACAAACAATATAGAATAAGACGCATAAAGAATATTTCTATCATGAAGATTTGCATTGAAATAAGGCTAGCATCATTATAAATTTTTCATTATCTAGTCAAAACTAGGATTTATGTTTTGATTTTTTAATATCTGACGGTTGGGAAAGAGAAAAGACGGTTGTATTTCCTTTGCGAAAACTCTTGATTTTTAATCTTGCGAACATTTCCTTTCCTGCTCTAACATCGCGGACTTGAAGAAACTAAGAATGGAATCGTATTATATGCGTTATTTAAACATGGGTTAAATTTAGAAGCTGTTAATTCACTGTTAAGAAGTTGAGATAAATAAAGCTAACACTACATTTCAATACTAACTGATTAAATATGTTGCATTATGCATTAAAAGATTTTTTCCAAGTAAAGCAACATATCAATACAAGTCTGCTAGTGTCACACACCTTTCGCAATAAAGATTGAAACTGGCAGAGATGAATTTCTATCTATTAGCAATAAATAAGGAAGTTACATTGTTTTTCAGCGGAATATAATCCGTTATAAATGGATTTAGTGAAACTTAGAAGATCTAAATAATAGTAAGTTTATAAAAACAGTATTAATGGTGTTTGTCGGCATTTTATTTATCCTTTACAGATTTTTTTCCACGCGGAAAGCAGTTATTTATCAAGATAGTATCGCTGTAAAGAGAGTCTTACTCAGATTGCTAGTATCTTAAAAATAAGTGCTTTCCGCGCCTAACCGAAGCAGTAAATAATGATTAGAATGCCTAAAAGCTCCATTAGTACTGTTCTAACTACAAAAAACACGGCCCAGTTCTTCTGAAGGTTCACCATGGATTTGATAATGAATCAAATTAAGCCTTTTAATTTTTTTCTTGTTTAAATTAGGCAATTATTTACTGAGTAAATAGTCTATGTTTTAAAAGAATAAATTTAAGACTTAAAATCTTTTCTAAGGAAATTTTATCCCAGGGTGTTTTGGTAAAGATAAATGAGCTGTGTTGGGTCCTAGCATCGTTAGATTAAGATCAAAGGATACGATTTTAATCATAACCTATGTTCTTCATTTGTAAGTAAGTATCTACAACTCAAAGACTGGTTCTAGTGAGGATTCTCTTCGACGGGCCAAGTAGGTTTAACCATCAGTAATTAAAGCAAGTTAAAGAGAAAAAATAATGACGAAAAATTAGTAAGCATGGTGTGTTTAGAATTTTAAAAACATATAAGCTTTTAATTTTGATGAAATAGTAACAACGATCATAATAAAAAATTGACGCCAAATTGAGAAATCCTCACAAGCTTAATTAAAAAACGAGCTTCGTATAGGAATAGAGCTCAACTAAGTAAAGCAAACGAGATGATAGTATTATCCTGAACGAAATTCCTTATCTCTTACAAGATTATGTTCCCTCGTTGGGCTTAAAAGATGTGTAAAAATAAAAATAAATTACAGAAAAATCTAGAAAATAAGCAAGAAAAGGAAATATTTACTAGAAGAGCAACAAAAACGTTTAGTCCTTATAAAAACCTCTTTTAGAAAAGCGGCTAAAAAAATATAGTTATAAAGAGCTTTGGTAAATTTAGTCGTTATTAATACTTATATAAAAGAAATTAGAATCTTGTTTATAAACCCCTTCTGTAGAAGAACGAATTAACATTTTATGTTTTAAAATAGCTCTTGTAGATAAGGAACTAAGAATTAGGCATGATGAAGACTTCGATTAGAACTAACGAAACTTTTCGAGTTTTACGCCGTCAAGTAGAAGAATAAACAATATATCGTCTCAAAACGAAGATTCAAATCTCTCCCATATTCAAAGTGATGAATTGGCAACATCTTTTTCTATTATGAGAAAGTGATGTATTCACATTAAAGTTTTGATTTTATTTCTTTGGTGAAAATTTGCTGTGACCCAAATTTTATTTTCTCTGAAAGAAAATGGCTTTTTTGAGCCAACCAGAATCGTAAAGAACACTGAGATAAATGGATGGAGCCGTTTTCACAAAAACAGGATAATAGTTTTTATTGGACTGTCAGCAGATTTCCAGCTCTAAATTCACCGCAAAGTATTACAGGAAATATGAAGAAAATGGTATAAAAATTTCCTGAAATATATTTATTTTATAAAAAGATAGCTTATTATTGTTAGAAATTGGTGGGTATAAAATAATTATTCTATACATCTTGATGATAAAAGTGTGTAGTAGGAGAAATGGAAAGGTGAATGTCTATATTACTCGAGGTCCAGAGGCTACTATGTATAGAAAAAACAGGATCTTGGTCATAGACATTGGTAACGATTTTAGTACAGATTTTAACCCTTTTAAAGAGAGCTGCACTCTCTTTGAAGCCAGAGCACCAAAGGTAGTTACCTCTCATTATAAAGGGGATACTTCTTTACATTTCCAAAGTTTTACTTACATTTACTCTACCTTTTACTTTTAATAACAATTTTAAAAGCATTCTTGCGTTCATGTGCCCAGGTGCTTTCACATTTTTTTAAAGAAGTAAAGAAGTAAATGGCCATATTATTAATAATGAATTAAAATTTCTATGGTTTTTCAATGTAATACTAAATCTTGCTTTGCTTAAAAAGTTATTAAGGTTTACTAAATACAAAATAAAAGTGGTTTAACTAAAAAGGGTAATTTAGCAGAGGTGTGTGTTAGAAAGATGTTTGCCAGTATAAGACAGAGTCTTTGAGAATAGTGTAAAGGTGGAAGATTTAAATGAATGTGCGACCTTTTTAAAGCATTAAGTTTTGAGGCAAGGAGAGCACATATTGAAAAGCACATACTTAATTGAAAATATTTGCGCAAGTACTTGGATTCACATTTTTCCTTTTCCTCTCGGTAATTGACGTGCATCCAAAGGTATGTATATTTGACGCAGCAAAGAGGCAACGAGACCATTAAAGGTTACAGAGTCCACATAATATGATGCACTTGGGACTCATGGATATCATGGGGGTAGAGAGAGGGAAAGGTTTTTTGCACAAAAAACATTTATAAGACAGTTTCCATTTAGAGCCACCTAATCAAAGTTAAATTTTTAACCTTATCGAACAGGAGCCATGACCCAAATTTAAGGAAGGCTAAAGAAATTAGTTCATAATTAACCGTATTTATTCATAGTTAACCCTAGCCATTAACTAATAATAAGACAAACCCTATCTAAAATAACGAACCAAATTTGGCCATATCTGTCTATACTTAGCCATATATAATGACTATGTCTAACGATATTTAATCATGTCTACCCATATTTAACCATCCTGATGACTAGCTTTAACCATATTAACCACATGTGACCTTATCTTAAGTTATATAATGACTATGTCTAACGATATTTAATCATGTCTACCCATATTTAACCATCCTGATGACTAGCTTTAACCATATTAACCACATGTGACCTTATCTTAAGTTATTTAATAATATATAACAATTCATTATATTATATTTAATA
Organism: Ceratothoa steindachneri; assembly: GCA_963969495.1. Lineage (NCBI taxonomy): Eukaryota > Metazoa > Arthropoda > Malacostraca > Isopoda > Cymothoidae > Ceratothoa > Ceratothoa steindachneri. The sequence continues at coordinate 108,063,043 of OZ018319.1, forward strand.
TAAACTTAAGTAAATATTCAACTATATATTTATAGTACTAGCAATAAATAAGCTATTTATAACCTTCTAAAACTTATTAAAACATATCTAATAATAATGAGCGATGGCGAACCATCTGGCGGTGATGATTTCATTCATTTCTTCATGAAAATTAGATTGGCTTGGATACATATTTTCCCAGTATTTTCGACTTGTTCTGTAAGGCTTTAGGAGTGTAACGCCATAGTTGAACGTTGTATACAAATCGCACATGGCCCCCAGCAAATTCAACCCCAATTTTATGTCTGTCCACTAAATATACACACCCGACGTCGCTAAACCTAACAAAAATCGAAAGCGTGGTTTCATTCTTCAAGGAAAATAGGAGTCATTGATTTCAATTTTCTGATGAAAAGACCATGAAAAACAATGAAATCATGTGGCAGCCAAAAAGACAAAGAATAAAATACAGTTTAATGATTGAGTTAAAAAATAAAAACCATGATTTGTAAGACCGTAGCCACTCTTGTCAATAATATGGCAGTCAAAAGATGAGTTAGGCAGCATTGCCTAATAGAATTATTTAATGGATTCACTCGGATTTTTAAGGATGGATGAAATATTCCAGGGGAATTAATCTAAGCGTATTTTTTAAAGTTTTATTAACTATTTATTTCGCCTTTGGTTTATTTTTATAAATTGGTAATGGTTTGAGAAAAGGAAAGGTTAATAATGTCAATGAGGCTCTATTGTAGTGAAGGTAGTAAAAATGGAAAAAATAGAATGCAGGGAAAAAGATATTATTAGTACGGAATTACCTTCCCTAATTATTGGAAATAGGGGATCACATACGTATTTGAAAAACCGAATTAAATTACCCTAGTGGCAATGAAGACGTTTTTCGTCTTATTTTTTAAGTTTCTATGATAAAAATCTTTTTTAATACTACTTCTCTTTTAGTATTTCTTCCCCATATTTTTACCCTCTTTCCTTTGCCCTTCCTTTTTCTTTCTATACCTACAGCTAAGCTCTTTTCTTCACTTCATAAAATCCTCAACCTCACTCTGATGAACTAGGCTCGTATGAAACCAGGGAAACCTGAAACACACTTTAAGGTAAACTAAAGCCACTTTTGTCATAAAAACAATATAACATTCCCTTCGTTGATATTTTCGTCATTTTATCTAGACGTGATGAGAGAGTTTATTGAAATGAATATTAGTTTAAATATGAAACTCTAGAAAAATATTTAGGTTCATTATTTCTTTTTCCTACTTCATTATTTTGGATACCATTCATTTATGTTATTATAGGGAGAATTCTTGAAGATTGTGATGTGATGAAGGTTTTATCCTACCCTTTTAGGATTGTTAGTAAATTTAAAATGTTTTTATGTTTTAGTTTTTATTCTAAAATGAGCAAATAAAAATGTGTCTTCAAATTTCACATATAACTTGAAAACCTTCAATAATAATTGAACTTCATTTATTCGAGTTAAACCCTTCGTAAACCATGAAGGGATTTTTTTTCATCTCTTATCCCCTCGCGTCAAGGTAAAGTTCTCATTCGCACGCTGTTATCTCTCCTACAAGACTTATTTAATAACAGTCAAATCAGAAAATGTCCCAAGCCTTTCTTCCGCTGGTCATTTTAATTTTTCACCGCTACCCTCACAATTAAAATGGTAAAATTAAAAAAAAAAGAGTTAAAATTTCCAAGATTCTTTTTAAAATTGATGCTTTTGAATAAAAATATAATTGCTTTGATTAGAAGGAGATGTAAAGGCAAAGTGAAGGAAAAGAAAAGGCAAATAATTTGAATTCTGATTATAAAAGTCGAATATCCTAATTGGAAGGAGTTCACTGACTATGTATATCTAAAGAGCTATGACGCAAAAATTATGCAAGTTTGGCCATATATACAGGGAGGTGGAACAAATATTTGGACGCACAACAAAGTTTATTTAAATTACTTCTAACTTTAATATTTGTGTATGGCACAACTAAATTATTAAGTCACAGTTCTTTATTACATTTAAGAGAATATAAATACAAGTTTCAAATGTTTATATCATTATACCAACAGAACAAATATATGATTAGAATTAAATATTTGGATGATGGATGAAGGGACTAATATTTCTATTAAGTAATACTTCTTTTATTACATATAACAGCGACAATAAAGACATTACTCAAATATATATGACATTATAAAAGATAACAATTAAAAGAGTGGAAATAACTATTTGGACCTAGGTAGAGAGACCCATATATTTCCTTGCACCACCATTGTTTACTATAAGTGCTGTCAGCAAGGGCAATCCTGGCCAAAATGGCGCCCTGGCCAAGCCCTCACTTTCAGCGTCCCTAACTTCCACAATTCGCCAACATACATTCAAATCCACGTAAAATAAAGAACAGAAATAACTTGCTAAAAATAACTTTATTGGACAAATTCTGGGAGCTTAAGAAGAAAAACAAAGACTGCTCCGCCCTCTCCTGCTTATGTGCAAATACGAAAAGCAGTAGGAAGGACACACACACACACACACACATACATATATATATATGCTTGAAATATCCCAAAGGAAAATAATACACAGAATAAGCTCAAGCGCTTTCGTGTTTACATCATCTGGGGTAAAAGAACAATGGAATAGAGAAACAGTCAATAAACAGAGAAATGTAACTTCATTCAAAAATACTGACTAACAAAGCCAATGGTTTAGAGGGGATGGGGGAAACCAACCTACGAACAAATGAATAGCCCATCCGCAGTACTACAATATACAAATCAATTAAAACAAATTAAATTTATATTACAGAAAGAATTCAATTGTTAAACAACTTCAGTTCTCTATTATAAGATTTTTAAACTATTCTAATGTCGGTCGATGGTAACAAATTATTTTTGTGAAACGCCACAGATGGGATTTTATTTTAAGAAACAAATATATATATTTATTTTTATGATTTATTCTATTTCAATTTATATCTTTATTCTTATTTTTATAGTTTTGGAGGGGCGCTCATGCCGCCCTTTAAGAAGTGCCGGCCTGGGCGGCTGCCCATATTGCCCATAGGCAGAACCGCCACTGGCTGTCAGTTATGGCAAATCTTTCTACTCCTTCTTAACTATAAGTCACTTTCATTTAGGCAAAGTTAGGGTTTTTCCTTCTAGAAACTTCTTGCTTCAATATTCGTCATAATTTTCGATCGGATTCATGTCACGAAATTGACTCGGCTACGGTAAAACATTAATATTGTGCTTTGTATTATTTTTTGCCTCAGCATCCAATTATCATGCATTTCCCAATTATCTACTGCTAAATTTATATTATTAGCAAAATATTTTCCTGTGTTATTTACACAGTATGTTACTGTAAAAAAGACCCAGGAAATTATTTCTCATGCTACCCTTTTCTCTTCCACTTTCTCATATTTAGTGATCATATCTGTTACAACCAAGTTTTCTCATTCTCGAGTTAATACAGTCGAAATAACTAGCCAGCACGATAATTTTGCTATATTCATTATACATACTAAAGTAAAGCTCTTCCTCTTCAAATAAGTTCCACACCATAGTTAAATAAACCTCAATGGCCTATGTAAGGTTTAGCTGTTTCGTGCAACTCTCATTCCAAAAATCAATTCTAAGACTAAAATTTGCTTAAAAGTTTGAGAATGACCAAATATTTCACTTGAATTATGGATTGTGAAAATAAAAATATTATCTCCTGTTTGGTATTTTTTAAAAGATAAAGAATTAAAATGGCAACGATCATAAAAATTGAGAAAATTTTTTCAAATTAAGGCCTCACTTTTTAGGTGTATTTTTCGTATATTAGAAGATTTTATGGAAGTTCTTTTCTAAAATAGCTTTACGATTTTAACCTTCAGCCCTAGGAAATAGCTGCTTGCCTCTATAATCAGTAAACCAAAGGAAGATTTATAGAGCACATTTAGATGGTAAAAAATAGCCCTGAGGGTTGTGTTTTAGTATGTCAAAATAATTCCTATAACAGTTGGGGCAGGGTGATTTTAGACCTAGTAAAGAAGCAGGTATCTTAAAGCAACATAGACGAGGAGTAAATTGTTAGGAGATAATTATGTTCTAGAATTATTTTTTATTTTATACCAAAAGATCGTTGCCAGAGCTTTTCAAAATGCTAACCTCTGCTTCTCTTCCTACCTGACAAATCGATAACAATCAGTTTCTGGCGATGGCGTTATTCCCTCCTCCCTCCTCGGCAGATTTCTGCATCGCAGTTTTTTTAGAGCTCTGTTCCAGGCCTCCTCGTTTTTTATTTATTTATCTATCCGGTTCTTCTAGTTAAGTAAATTTCATGCACTTTGCTGTTGGCACCTCTGTATATATGACACGCAACAGCTTAGATACATTAATTTTTCTCCTTTAATAAACCTATCAATTTACCTCTTATATTGATAGAAAAGCAACCTTGAAGGGCCTGAGTGGTCATTTTGATCTCTGGTATTATTTTTCCTTATTTTCTTCGTTTTTTCACACATTTTTGGGTGAATTCATATCACAAGAATTATGTTTTCTTATTAGTTCCAGTTTAACTTCCTTCTGTTGCAAATACTTCATTATATTATTGTATGGAATAGGTATCAATAAATAATAAATAAAAATACATGATCAATATATTTTCATTTACTTACATATACTCGTATGTATGATTGAGAAAAATAACATAATAACAATCCACTTATTTTTATCACATAGAATAATTGATGCAACTATATAATATAAATACATTTATGGAAAAGTATTTAGATATTTATATAATACTAGGTCCTTAGATCTATCAATTATTATCAATATCATGAACAATTTCTACAAACTATTCGCTTGCGTATTTTTCCAGTACCTTTACCAAACACATATTTCTTGCACTTGTAGCATATTTCATTAGTTTCTTTCGTCTTGCATTTGCTAATTTGACAAGTTTTACGCTTATTAGTTCTTGGTTGTTCTATTGGTTCTTCCAAAGGTTCTTCATCTGGCCATTCGTCTTCGAGGTTTTCATCCACACTTCTGTTAAAAGCTCGTAGCTCTCTTATGAGTTTTAGAATGTAATCTCATCAACTTAATTTAGTTCCAATCACTTTACGGTATATTATAATTGAATTGATCACGTCAAGATCAAGTAAGTTATAGAAGACCTGTAATGGCCAACGCCAAGAAGCCACTTTAGTGGTGTACAGTTTGGTCATCTGGTGAACACTGTCAACGCCAGATTTTGTTATATTATAATACGTGGCAGACTTTGGCAACTTCTTTGTACCACTGTCAATATGCACTGCCTTGTGCACTATATTTAGAATCAGAAGGCTAGAAGGTTTTCCTTAGTACACGGTGAGTGTCATGTCACAATTCTTCAAAATAATGGATGAGTTTAGTAGTTCTTTCTTATTTTTGATGCTTGTTGGTATTTCACGCCTAATTCGTTTTATCGTTCCAACAATACTCGTTTTCATAGTCTGCAATGTCTTAGCAAGCTTCACCAAAGTAAAAAAGTTATCGCATTTGATTTTTCGAACTTTACTTAGAAAAGCACTTACCAATTTCATCACTACATATTCCGATAAGCTTTTATTATGAAGACTTTCAACATTCTTTCCCAGATAACAAAATCCATTTAGCAAGTAATGGGACGTTGAGTCTACAGCAAGCCAGAATTTGATTCCATATTTATCTGGTTTGTTTGCCATATATTGGGTGAAGGGGCTTCTGGACTTAGTGGGGAAAAACTGTTTATCAACAGTTATATCTGCTCCAAGTCTGTAACATGATTAGCAATTTTCAATAAATCTGTTTAATATGGTAGAAAAAGGGCAAATTTATCTGATTGAATTCGTTGGCTGTAGAAGGATCCCAAATCAAAACGTAAAGATCGAAGAAGTTGCTTGAATCTAACTCTTGACATAGTCATGGAGAAGAAACTAGGCCGCCAAAACTTTGACCATAGAAAAGAAAGTGATTGTCCTTTAGTAATTAATCCTCTGGCGTAGACTATTGCAAGCATATGATATATTTTTTCCTTAGTTACGGCTCATGATTATTTATTCAATTTGCTGCGAGCTTCTGTTTCTCTACATCTTATTATCTCTCGAATTATGAAATCATCAATGAAAAAGGAAAAAGCCTTCATAATGCTCTTCAACATAACATTTCTCTTGGCATATGCAGAAGGACTGGGAACTCCAGGAAGAATATTATATGCACTGTATCTTCCACTACTATCGGAGCCTTCAGTAGGGATTTCGATCCACTGGGTCCCATCTGGAGCCTTCAGATTTTTGTCATGTGCAGATGTAGGAGCTTCATCTGATGTTTTTCTTTCCATTACTTCTTCATCGGCAGTGGTATTACTCTCAAGAATTCCCTCATCATCAGTAGATAAAGACATAAGGATTCATTAGTCAGTTATAGTAATACATATGTAACAAAAGTACCAAAGAAATCTCCCCCCTGTTTATGTTCAGATTTGTTTTTATCAAAATAAAATATACTCAACGCAACATACGATAATAATAATATAAATATAATAACATAATAATTATAATAATAACAATGGTAATAAAAATAATAATATAAATAATAATGTAAATAGCTACATATAATTTTGAACGGTATTTCGAATGACATGTCAACAGTTTTATAAAATAAGCACATCACACTTAAGTTGCTCTGTAGTTGATACAATATTTTCATTTTCTTCGTCTGAACTTGAGGAAAAATTGTTTTCAGGAATATATTTCTCTTCATCACTATCAAAAGATTCTCCTTCCGATTAATCGTAAGGTGTGGCAACAGGAAATTGTTGAAGTCGTTCCTCTGTCAGACGAGTCTCCCTGCTATAAGACGATATCTTCACCCAACGAGAGTCTATTGTGTACTGCACAATCGTATAATTGCAGCGAGTTTATATAGAAAACACACAAACCTTGTCAGAACATGCTGGAACAAGCGTGCACTGGGTTATAAACTGTATCACACTCCCTGTAATGAAATTAACACGTTAGAACATGATTATATTATCCAGCGGTCAATCTGACTTCTCAGTCTTTTTAGCTAGTATACTCTATCACTCGTTACCTGACTCTTATAATAATTTTATAATTTCACGTTGCCGTTTTAAATATGAAAAATAAAAGTTAAGAAATTTGAGCGGATTGCGATAAAAAATGCGACTGATATTTAATAAATAAACTGGAAAAGCGGTCAAAATGACCATTCCGTCATTCTAGTGTTAAACTGATCGTACTTTAGGAAATTCCTTGGTGTTCACATTGATCATAGACTATAGTTCAACATCCACTCAGAAATCCTCTCCAGAATCTGGGCCCCTCGAAACGAATATCCCAGTTTTGGACTCTGAAGAAGAAATTCCTAATTTACAAATGACTAGTATAAATCTATCTAAAATCACCTAGGAGATCACAACCAGTGGTTCCATTAGCACCACCTATTTCGCCATACTGAATAACTCTTTGCGAAAGAGTACTTTCTTGGCTTTTACTAACTACCCAGCAACCTGATTAAAATGAAATTGCTCTTTTTTTACTCACTCGTAAACTATACCATCACATTAAATTATTTAATATTTTTACCAACTGTACTTCTTTTTTTAAAGAGCTATTCATTGCCTTCGTTCTCACACACGGTTAAGCAATTGGCTTTTCTTTCCGTCGGGAAAGTTATGAATGCACTTCAAAATATACAATACAAAGTTGCATCAAGAAAAAATAATATTTAGACCCGGCGCCGGCACTTGGAATTCCGAATAATCGGCCAAAAACGTAGATTTTTAGGTCATATTAACATAATTTTAATATATACCAAAGTTTACCGAATTACTTCGGAATAATGATATAAACACTAGATATTACGTGTATATCATGTAGAAAAAATCTCATAGCTCTCAGCTCATATCTTCACTCGGCGCCGACATGTTCAACTTCCTAAAAAATCAAATATTTTCTCTTATTATGACATTCGATTAGAAACGTATCTAAGCTCAATATTATGCATAGCAGATTAGAAATATGATGTATAATTTATCAACATATATTTATAAATATATTATATATACCAATCGACAAATACACACATATATATATATATATTTTTCATATAACAGTTAAAATTAGTTTTAACGATTTTCTCCGTCTCTATATCTCAAATTTCTTTCTTATATAAGAACTTTTAATGAGTTAAACTTAACATGAGCAAAGAGAATGATAAAAGATTGGCTTACCTTGGGAAAAGGACTAATACTGTTTCCAGGGATTTATGATATTTCGTTCCAGAGAATATCGTTGCCGTCTGGAGTAGCTGATTCCTCTTGTTAGTATGTTGGGTAAGCTATCGTTAACTTTCTCTTGTAACAATGAAATTATTGAAAAAGACGTCCAGAACGCCTTTAGTTATGAATGCGTGAAAGTTGACCCTTTTGTGAGAACTGAGAGAGCCGACGCTTTTTCTTCTGCGCCGAAGCCTTTGTCATGAGTCACGCAATATTAAATTTAGTGAAAACGATCACCTGGTTAACATAAAAGTTCAGCCAAGCAAATTAGCATTCTCTAGAAAAATGAATGAATATTTTATATTTAAATTAATGATTGAAATATATAGAATAATGATAGTGAAAATGACATCAAACATAAATTAGTATACTTAAGCTTTCAATGGTTACCTTCCTTAGCGTTGTGATGCCAATTTTAATTTCTTTGAGAATATAAATGCATATATATATTCATATATATATATATATATATATATATATATATATATATATAAATATTGATATATATACAATAATTAATATCTGCACTAATGAAATAAATTACATTATGAATCACATACCAGTAGAACTTCTTTGATTTTGAATGCACTTATAAACAGTCACAACAATCAATTGTGGTGCTACATGAAGTGCTTTACTACTTCCTATACCCATTTCTCCCCTTCACCCCAACGCTTACTGCCTCTTCCTATATCTCAAGTGCAGCAGTTTTCTATCCCTAATTTAGTTAGTGTGTTGTGCGCTTTCATCAAGGTAAGATATGTTACTGTGTTGCTACCGATTGTCGACTGCCGTACCATGCAGTCTTGCTTGTTAAGTTTATTATTTCATGTATTTTAGATGAATCTCAATATTGTAATATGTTTTGCTCTTACTGTAAGTGAAGTATGTTACTTAGATACTAATTGAATAAATATGTTTGTGTCTGATTTGCAGGCCAAGATGTCTTCTAGAAGATCTACAAGAAGTGTGTCTGCTGCCTCCAGCTGCCCTATCTGTGGGCCTGGCACGGAATTATATTACACGTGTCTCCTGACTTATAATAATTCAGAGATGACTCAAGTCAACACTCTTGTTTCTGCAACCCTAAAAACGATCAGGGACAGTCTACAAGAATTGTGTGCAAAAGCTTCAATTCCTACAGTATCACACAGATATGTTTGTGAAATGTTTAAAAACATACATATCGCATACAAAAGCAAACGTAAATCTCTTGAAGGGAAACAACAGCGAGTTTTATTTAATGAAAAATAAAAAAACTTTCAAGAAGACAGCCAAGAGAAAACTGTTTGACATAAGCTTTTGCAAGTGCACTTCATTTTAGCAATGTTCCTGCAGGAAAGTAGGCAAATTCCATCAATAGAGCGCGAATTTCGTGAAGATCAACGAACAGAGAGGAAAGTTGTGATAAGGAGCCTTGATACAACAGCAACTTTGAAGAATGAGGTCCGACTAAAAATAAAACTATTCACCAATTAACATATCTGAGACATTTCCATTCACTAGTTAAGGTGGCATAGCAGTTAGTATCACGTCATCATCATCAAGTGAAGTTAATCTAGAAAGCAGCAGCTGTAGTTATTCTGAATCTGAATATGAACCGGCATATCTGATAGAGCAGCTTCAATTGTTGCTACGTCAGTATTATACGACGCAGGCATCATAGAAGAAGGAGAGTCTTCTGTAATAATAGATAGGAATAAAGTTAGAAGAGCGAGATAAAGAAAGGCGTAATATTGTTAATGAACAAAACACCACCACTTTCTTGGAAAGTATATACTTTGATGGTCGCAGGAAAAGATTAATAATAAAAATTACCGGAAAACTGTTTCAGAAGAACACATAGTTATGATTAAAGAGCTTGGATCTCAGTTTATAGAGCATGTTGTGCCTGATTCCAGCTCTGCCTGAAATATTGTAAACTCAATGTTGGATTATCTTGATAAAAACAGAATGGATACAAAACACATTGCTGTAATTGGATGTGCTGGGCCAGCCGTGAATACAGGTAGAAAAGGAGGAGCTATTAAACCGATTGAAGCACACCTAAAGAGACCCTCGCAGTGGTAAATATGTCTTCTACACGTAGATGAGCTCCCGTTGAGACATCTCTTTACTAAGCTTGATGGCGAAACAAGTGTTCCGCGAGGCTTCACTGGGATAGTAGGAAAAAAACTTGTTGATTGTGAAAAACACCCTGTTGTTGCTTATGAACCTGTTGAAGCAGAGGATATTGAAGTTAACAGTGATGACCTTAGGACAAATCAAAGATACCTGGCTGATATATTCAAAGCAGTCTCAAGCGGTGAATGCACCAAAACTTTAGATAATAGAAGCCCTGGCAAAATGGTTCATTCAAAATGGCTGACTACAGCTAATAGAATTTTCCGCCTATATGTGTCTTCAGAAGATCCTTCTCACAATCCTTTGATTATTGTACTATACGTCATGAAATTGTATGTTCAAACATAGATGCATATCAAGTGAAAATTTTCTATAACTGATGGAGCTCAACATGTTTACAGAATGATTAAAAGATCGAGAACATTTGAACTTAATATTTCAAATATAATTGACCCCGTAATTGAACGGAATTCTTAATTTGCATGATGAAAGGAAACACATAATTAAACTTGGGTGGAAGAAGATATTAAAGTTACGAGAGTCTAGTAGCAGTAATGAAAGGAATTTTCAGCTGAGCCAGTTAAACTTCGTAGCTGCGGAGTACTATGACACGAGAAATTGGCATAATCGTGAGCTAAGCGAACCTACACTGACTATGATTAAAACAAGGGATGATGTACTTGAATATATTGCCATTGGAAACACCACAGAAATAGTCAACTTTTCCTGTCACACACTGGCCGTAGAACGGTATAGAAAGCTGGTGACTGAAGCTTCGTCTCTGGTTGTTGGCACGGGTTTTGTGTCTAGAATATAATCAAGAAACAAGCATCCTAACTTGAATCAATGAAAGACTTTATAATGTAAATAGTGTATTTACTGTAAATACAGCTCCCTTTAATTGATATAATTCAAGTTCGTGTAAATATATGTATATTTCGTAATGGTTCGGTGGCTGGAAAATGGGTAGGGTGGATCTAGCAATGCAGCCACCTCCTCATGGTGAGATCTGGGTAACGTTAAGAGCTGCATATAATCATAATTTACAAAATATACTAACATTGCCAGCATCCTATATTTATCATTTTATATACCATTCTCAAGTACATTACTTGATATATATATATATATATACGATATATACACAAATAACATGCAGAAATACATGTATTTATATATATAACACTTTTCTCTACATTATAAACATATATACTACATAGTAAAGAGAACCAATACTCTTTTCAGCGAAAATAATTTTATTAGAAAATAGTTGATTTTTAGGAATTTCAACATGCCGGTGCCGAGTGAGGATATTAGTACAGAGCTATGAGATTTTTCTACATGATATACACGTATTATGGAGTGTTTTTATCACTATCACAAAGTAATTCCGTAAATTTTGGTATATATTAAAATTAGGCAAATATGACCTAAAAATTACGTTTTGGCCTATTATTCGGAATTTCCAAGTGCTGGCGCCGGGTCTAAATATTATTTTTTCTTGCTGCAACTTTGTATAGTATATTTTTATGTTGATTCGCAACTTTTCTAGGCTATCCGCAATAAAAACTAAATAAAGTGGAAACACGATCCGCCCTACTCTATATTATATTTTGTAGCTAGAAATAAAGAGGTTTGGAATGAATGCTTGGAATACATTTATTTGATGACCTCAGTATTTTGAATAATTAATTAAATCCCTTTACTCACCTCCCCTTCCCCTAATTTCGCCTCTATGCCGCCACCAACTAAAATACTCTTCTCTTCTTAATATGCCACTTTGGGATTGGAACAAGCCCTGATGACGTGCTAAACAAATGAGGACAGCAAAGGGAAGAGACGTTGTTGGTAGCGGAGCATGAGAGAGGAGTTCGATTTCGACTGCTACAGCGGCAAGAAGACTGACGCTCAATTCTAAATTCTGTGATTGAAGTTGCTTTTGAATTGGACAAAGAGAACAATTTTCACCCTCATATGTTCCAGGAATTTAAATTTTGAGGTGAGTGTCGTATTGTTTGTTTAATTAATCAAATTAAGTCAAAATTCATTCTTTTGCGAAGTCTTATTTCTTCCAATATAGGACGATTAAGGCTCAAATTTGTCCAATTTACTTCCCGAAGTCAAGAGAGCTCTCTAGTCCAACAAATCCACATAGGACTTTCCTGTGTATATCATTGTTTATTAGCTTGTTTATAGTATTCTTTTTGTATTTTAAAATGAACATAACTAACAAACTCAAATTAGAAATTAAGGCCACAAAGTTTTCCTTAACCAAAGTGCTAAATAATGCCCTTAAAAAAGAGAGAACAATTCTTTCAGTTTCTTATCTGCAAGAAACAATAAATGACCTTAAAAATATCCTAAATTCTCTCAAAAATTACAAAAATCCTTGTACTTAGCTATCTGTAGTATGGAGAGCATTGGTGAGGAAGACATTGACAGAGTATTAGAGTATGTTTCAAATCTAGAAACCGTTTATAATGATAAGATCTCGATGGGAATCAGTACCTTAAACTCTCTTCTAAAAGAGAAAACCAACGCCATCAGTAGCTCTGATCATGAGGCAAGGCATGGTCACCCCCCCCCCCCTTTGAATGTAAAGTTACCTGAACTAAAAATTAATCAGTTTTGTGAAAATAGTCCGGATCCATTTTCATTCTTTAGATTTTAATCCAACTTTGATAATTACTTTAATAGTGTTCCAGGAATGGAAAAATCAGTTAAGTTGATTTATTCCAAATTTTATTTACTATTTAAATCTGCGGCAATTGTAGAGAATTTGCCAATTGATGATAGTTCCTATGACACCGCATGGCACTTGTTAACAGAGAAGTTCTTAGATAAAAAACCTTCTTATTAATGAAACTCTTTCTGAAATTGTTAACTGGAAATCGTGTACTACCTTGGGACATAACCTGGACTTTGTGTCCTATATTGAAGTAAAATTGGTTGAACTTCAAAAATTTCAGTTCGATTTTTACACTATAGGTACTTCTGGCGAACAGTTGCTCAGTAATATAGTAAGGTGTAAATTATTTATTCCTTTCTTAAAAGAATTTTGTATAAAATTAAATGATAATTATCTATCTGTCAAACTCATAATTGATAATTTTGTTAATATTTATCAACTATTAAATCCTGGAGAAAGAGCCAAACAAACCTAGGCTCAAACTAATATGTAAAACTCGGCTTCCCTTGAGCAGAAATCTGCATGTAAACCACCTAATATCTAAAAATTTAAGGCTAATAAATGTTTTCAGCCATCATGATGTAAATTGTGCTCTTTAATAAATCTTTCATCTCTACATTGTAAAAAATATAGCAACTTCCTTGCTAGACAAAAAAGGGCGGTGGAATTAAAATTAAGCATAAGATGCTTATCCCTCAGGCAAACAGAGCCAGAATGTCCTGGTCTACAGAGTAAGTTGCTTTATCCTTGCCACAGTTGTCATTCTTCCGCCCATGTCACTCCTATGTGCCCTGACATGGTCCTCTCTCTTTCGGCAGCCAAAACTTTAAAAACTGAAGGTCACTCTGGATGACCATCTCTTAATTTAACTGCTCACATTGCTACCCTAGTTCTTTCTTTATTTTGTGAAACCCCTTAAGGGTATATAGCAATGCCGTTTTTACTCGATACTGGCGCTCAAATTTATATATTAGACTACAGCACCCTTCAGCAATATGGTGTTAAGGGTGTTTCTATGGAAAATCAATTGTTAACTTGGGATTAATTACATTAGGGAAGGGATATATGTATAATGCTAAACTTAGTTTACCTCACCTAAATAAAGTAGGTGCACAGTTTTTTCTGTATACCTTCTCTGCAGTTAAATTTGACAGTAAATGGTATTACTGATACTTTGGAAAAGTTGCGTAAGCTGGGAGTCCCCTTGAGCAGCAATATTCCAAAATACTGTAATGATAATATTCAAATTATTGTTATCTTAGGAAATTTTGTCTTGCAACTTTTTCTGTGTTTGAATTGCAAAATATGTTTGGTGGAAAAATGTTGAGGGTCTCAAATGGATTTTTACTTATTGGTTCTATTAAATCCTTAACTGCTAAGATATTTCCAAAGTCAAGGCCCGTAAAAAAGGTGGATATGCAAACCCACAGTGAACATACTACCCCTCCTTAAACTAATAGTAAAGATATAAGCAAAACCTGCAAATTGGTTATTGTAAAAGAAAGCTCTCTTGATTTTCCCTCTAAAATATGTACTCCTCAGGATCTTGCTCTCTCTGCCCCAGCCTCCACTAATAAAAATGTCTTTTAACTCTCAAACTATTAAAAATAATCTTGAAAAACCCAGTTTGGTACATGTTCTAACCATATATATGTTCCTTAACCTTACAGATCTGCTGTTAATTTTGTTTTTAATCCTAAAGAAACATATTTTTCTCTTTTAGTGGAAATTCTTCTAGACTCTAATGTATCCTGCAAACTAGAAAATTTATTATATCTGGAAAGTATAGAAATTAAAGAAGATATTTCTAGTTAGGATCAATTTAAAATTGATAATTTTAAGAAATCTATAATATTAAAGGATGGCAAATAACACATAGCTATATTATAGCGCAAAGATGTGCTGAAAAAGGTTCCGCCAAATTATAAATTGTCTAAACTTATTTCCAGGAAGGCAGCATGTAAAAATGGTGATTTAAATAAAAATTATTTTAAAATATTTGTAGCACAGAAGCAGGTAGGAGTTATTGAGGAAATACCCCAACCTTTCGATCCCTCTAACTACAAGTGGATTCCACATAGACTAGTTATCCGTAATGATCCTCTGGTTAGCAATACGAAAATCCAACCTTTTTTCAATGCATCATTGAAGGTAGGAAATTCTCCTTCTCTTAATGATGCAGCATATCAGGGTACTGATATGTTAAATCAATTGTTAGGACTGTTGGAATACTTAGGACTAATAACTATGTTTTGCTAGCTGACATTGCTAGAGCCTTCGTTATTGTGTTATTGTGTTCCCCATTTATCTTGAATTACATTATTTATCATCATGCACAAAAATGTCAAAACTCAGTGGTCTCAGATATTTTATGTCAAAAACTTTATGTGGATAACATGTTATTCACCTCTAATGATAAAAATGAGATAATTAATATTAATAATGAGGTTGCTGCTACCATGGCAGAGGTAGGTTTCTTGCTTAGGGAATGGAGTAGTTATGATGAAGATTTAGTAGCAGCAATGTCTAGGAAAAGCTGTACTAGTCCTGTTTCTGAAACTAAAGTGTTAGGCTATGTGTTTTGCCCAGACGCAGATAGTTTATACATAAAAAATATTAAACTTAACCCTACTTGCAACACTAAAAGACAAATTGTTAGTGCAACGTCATCTATAAATTATCCTTTAGGATTTATTGCACCTTCCTTAATGAACGCTAAATTGTTTAGTAGAAAACTTTGTCATGGAAAATTTTCCTTGGATAAGGTACTCTCTTCTGAAAGTCTTTCTGTAATGTATTCAATTCCTGCCTTTCTAATAATATTTCATTCCCAAGAAAAATAGTAAATTCTGATGAACAAGTTCATTAATAGTGTTTACTGATGCCTCAAAAAAAGCATATGGCTTTCCAAAAAAAGGTTTAACATTAAAGTTAAAAATGTGACCTTTCTAACAAACAGTCAAGTAGCTCTCTCTTGGCTTCTGACTAAGAAAGTTGTTAAGAAGAACGTTTTTGTATCAAATAGGATCAAGGACATGTCCTTATTTAAAAAAGACCTAGTAATATCTAGTGTAATCTTTAACTTTTCATGTTCTTTCAGAATATAATATTGCAGATATTTTAACTGAACATATATCATTACATAGATTTTTTCAACAGCAAACATTCTGGATTTAAGGTCCTCCTTGGATTACTCTTCCTGTAAAGGAGTGGCCTAAAGGACAACTTGGTTGTCTACCTGCGGCGGATAATTCTTGAGACAGGTTATTTAGAGGAGCAATCTTCTCCCCTGATCCTACTTGTGAGAGAGGTTACAAGGAGTTACAAGAAAAAAAGTACCCTAGGAGACCTTACGGTCCATTCAAAGAGGATACCTTTGGACTAGAAATCGAGCGGGCACATTACTGCTCAATTGTTATGCGTCCCTAAACGGCCACTTTTCAAGACTTTGTCTAGTCTTGACTTGAACTGGTCAACAGATTCACTGTGACAACTTCCACTGGAAGTGCGTTCCACTTACCGCAGATACTGTAGGTGAAAAAATTCCACACAGATTGCAGTTGTAACGCTTCAGTTCAAGTTTGAAGCGGTGATTGCGCGTTCTGTTCTCACTCAGTGTAAAAATATCCCGGTAGTCAACATTGTCGAACCCTCGAAGTATTTTGAAAACTTCGATGAGCTGACCACGCAGTATACGGGTTTCCAGCGAGAACAGATCTAATTCCCTTACTCTATCCTCATAACTTTTATGTCGGATAGAGGGAATCAGCTTGGTTGCCCTGGCTTGTATGCGTTCCAATCTCGCGATGTCCTTTTCGCAATGAAGGACTCCAAAATTGTACGGCATAGTCCAGGTGCGGTTGGACAAGTGAGTTGCACAGGCACAGTACAATCTCCTGGTTCCGATAACCAAACTGGCGCTTAATATAGCCTAGCATCCTTTGGGCCTTTTTCTTCGCCTCAATGCACAGTTTCGAGAACTTGAGGTCACTAGTGATTGTTACACCCAAGTTCTTCTTAGTGTCACTCGATTCAAGAGCAGTGCCCTTAAGGATATACTGAGATTGGGGGTTTCTGTGGCCGAGATGCATCACTTTGCATTTCCCCACGTTAAAAGGCATTTGCCACGTGTCCGACCACTCCCTAATCTTCCCAAGATCTTCCTACAGGCGGGCAGTATTTCCATCCTTTGCAACGTTCATACCAAGCTTGGTATCGTCGGCAAATTTGGAAATCTTGGCAACCATATCACCGTCCATGTCGTTGACGTAGATGATAAAGAGTAGTGGTCCCAAGACAGAACCTTGAGGCACCCCGCTAGTAACGGGCACCCACTCAGAAGACTGTCCATTCACCACCACCCGTTGCCGTCTGCCACTTAGATAGTTCTCGATCCAGCCGGCTACCTTTCCGTCTATGCCAAGCGCTCGCACTTTCCGGAGAAGGCGGCGGTGTGGTACCTTATCAAAGGCTTTCTAAAAGTCTAGGTAGACCACATCCACCGCCTTGTCCCGATCGTGCTCACTGAACACGAAGTAGAAGAATTCAACAAGGTTCGTCAGGCATGACTGTTGCCTTCGGAATCCGTGCTGGGAACTCTTCAGTAGCAGGTTTGACTCTAAATAAGACGTTATCTTGTCCACTATCATTCTTTCTATGAGTTTACCGACTATCGAAGTCAAATTGATGGGTAGGTAGTTTGACGGATGGCTGCGGTCTCATTTCTTGAAGATCGGAGTCACCTCCGCCTCACGCCAGTCTCTAGGAACGCATCCAGTCCGGATTGACATGTAAAGATAGCGAAAAGAGGTCGTGATACTTCATCGCACACTTCCTTCAACCCCTTGGATTGAAACCCGTCCGGTCCAGGGGACTTATTCGTCTTTAGGTCAGCGATCTTTTTCTTTATTTCTCTTTCGGTGAAGTTCATTATTTCCAGTTTTTCCCACGAGAAGGAATCCGTGGGCTGGTGGATGGGACCACACTCTTTAGTAAACAATGAAGAGAAGTGGTCATGGAGCAGGTTAGCAATTTCTGTATCTGACTGAGTTAATGCACCCTCCTCGTCCACTAAGGGCCCAATCCTACGATGGATTGGTTTACG
This sequence comes from Ceratothoa steindachneri, assembly GCA_963969495.1. Taxonomy (NCBI): domain Eukaryota; kingdom Metazoa; phylum Arthropoda; class Malacostraca; order Isopoda; family Cymothoidae; genus Ceratothoa; species Ceratothoa steindachneri. The sequence goes on from OZ018319.1 coordinate 108,081,274, forward strand.
GCTATTCAAATACCCGAAGAACTCATTGGGATTCTCCTTGCAGAGTCTCGCCACTCGGAGTTCCTCAGGCCACTTAGCCGCCCTTATGTTGGATTTCACTCTCCTGGCTAGCCTCCGGTACTCGTCAAAAGCACCCGAGATCTTCGATCGCCGGTACGCATTTCTCTTCTCCCTAAGCAGTTGGCCGATTTCTCGATTAAACCACTTTGGTGGAACTGAAGACCGAGGGAGGCATTTCAGAGGGTCGCAACTTGATTGAAGACTCATGACCTTATTTTTTAAATTGTTCCACGAATCCTCAACATCTTCGCATACCGCTAGCCTCACATCAGTCAGCCCAGCACGAAGGCCCGCAAAGTCTGCTCTTCTCAAGTCGAGTTTCCTTGATTTACTGGCAACAGACCTTACCTTCGGGATCTTGACGGTAAATCTAATTAGCTGGTGATCACTGCCACCGAGCTATTCGCCTACAGAGAGATCTTCAACGATATCATCCTGAGAGGTGAAGACCAAGTCGAGGATATTGTCACCTCTCGTCGGTTCTCTGACCCATTGAGTGAGGAACTCGTTGTTGGCGAACTCTAGAAGTAGCGCGCTCTCGCCACAGGCTGCTCTGGTTTCCTAGTCAACTTGTCTGTTGATGTCGCCCATAACGATGCACACTCTGCCTTGAACAAGTTCACCCAGTAGCTGGTACAGTTAGCTTTCCTTCTCAACGGGTTGGGAAGGGGGGCGGTAAAGCACCAGGGTCCTGTATCTGACAGAACCTATCTCTAGGTAACGCCTAGAAGCTCGTGATCGGATATAATGTTGGAGTTCGTAAATTTGATTGTATCCTTGACATACAACATTACACCGCCACCCTCTCTGTCTGGCCCATCTTTGTAGAAGAGTTGTTAGCCAGGAACCGTGAATTCGCCTTCAAAGTCTTGGTTTGAGGTTTTTAACCACGATTCTGTTATGGCTACCATTTCGGGTTTTTCCATCGCTTCGAGGGCACGGAGCTCAGGAAACTTGTTACTGATGGACCTCGCATTGAACTTAAGAACTTTCAGGGAGTCCCCTAATTTAGGACTTCCTATACTCTTCCGTTTCCCGGCTTCTTGGTTGTCGCGGTGGCACCATTTTTGACAAACTCCGAGAAGGTTGTTTGGGGAGTGACTTGAGCCTACTGGCGTACGTCCGCCATTCCAATGGGCCGGACACTCATTTCGGTGCGCTCCACGACATCCTGGATGAGGTTGGCTAGAAAAGCCTTGCCCTTAAAGGAGAGGTGCACCCTATCCCTTTGGTAGAGGTCTTTTCTACCATAGAATACGGCGTAAGGCTCAACAAAAAAACACCCTCCACCGTACAGAGGTCTGCAAGGCGCCGCTTTAGCGACATGTTCCTCACGTGGGCAGTCCGGCTTGGACCCCACCTCGAAAGCATCCCCACCACGACGCGTCTGCGGGTTTTTAATCCACAGTCGTTGACAGCACCCATAACCGTCTTTATAATCTCGCCTGTAGGGCCTACCTTACCTCTTCTGAGTTAGAGGTCGTTGCCACTTACCATCAGGGCAACGACTGAAGTCTCAGAAATCTGAGACTTCTCGGCCTCAGCTCTTACCTGCTTATTTCTAAAGCCTGGGAGGCAGATCACCTTAACGCTTGTGCGAAGGCGGGCCGCTAGCAGGGGCTGCAGGCCCCGTGCCTGGGAATCACCCACAAGGCTGATCCTGGCACATTTGCCTGCTGAGCTCGGAGTTTTTATTTTCTGAGGCATCCTCTCCGATTCCTCTCTCTTCTCCGTCATGGTCTTTTCAGGCTTTTCTTTTTTCTTCTTCCGTCTTCTTCTTCTCTATCATCTTTTCCCCCTTGTCATCCTTTTCAATAACTTCTACCTTTTGTTCTTCTATTTCTCTCTTTTCCTCTTTCTTCTTTCCCTTTTTCATCTTTCTTTTCTTTTTATTTTTTTCCTTTTGGCGTTTCTGCCACATTCGGGCCCGGCCTTTCTGTAGAGGTGGAGTTTGCCACAGGACTCGAGAGCTCGTTTAACTTCTCTTTGAGCCTGCGGATCTGGTGGGAGTGCTCCTCCTTAAGCCTCTCGATTTTCTTTTCGAGGTCTGTAGTTCTTTTCCTGTAGTAGACGGCTACTTCCTTCACTTCCTTCTTTAAAGTGCAAGTGGTGCATATACTGCCTGGGTGGCATTTCGCATAGCAGCCCTCCGGGAAGTCAACGCACCACTTGTCCTTCTTACATGTGGCACACGTGAATTTTAGCGCTGCTGGACCTTTCTTGCCTGCCATTTTGAACACTCTATATTTCTTAAGCTTGTGACCAATCAATATATAAAAAGGGGTTTGGTGAGTTTTCCCCGCGTGAGTCGCTCCCGCCTATTGATCGGAGTCGTTTCGGAGTCTTCCAGAAGGCACGCTCCATGTGCTGCTGTTCGTCCGACCGAGTCGTCAAGCCTCGGCGTGCCGTGGCTCCCAACCAAGCAGCACAGACGGTCCCCGAAGGGGCCATCAATTTGTCACCAGGTGAACAGCAACGAAACACGCCCCTTACTAAACTCCTACTAGTTCCCTTCACAACGGCCAGGATCTCGGAGCAGCGTTCAATGGATATCCCGCCCCACCAAGAGACTCGACCCAAGGCTTTTTATTGGCCTGACAACCAGCCTGGGAACAAAGGGCCGTCACCTCGGACCGATGCTCTCAGAGGCACCCCTCAATGGGCACTGGGAACGGTCAATAATTACGCGCCAGGGAAGGGGTTAACGGGGCACTACCCTCATCCCATTCATCGTGCCCCAATGCCGAAGACCCCTCTAGTCTTAGTCTCTCGCAACCAGTGAGCGTCGATTGGCGTTGTTTAAAGAGGTTCCAAAGCCTTTCTTCTGACGCGTGAGGTAGCTGCCAGGTGCTTATATGTAGATAGAGGGAAAAAAGGGAAAGAGTGACATGATAGGAGGCTTTTTTGTTGTTTTTTTCTTTTTGTATAAGTGGGAGAGATTGGATAAAAGTAAAAAAGAAGATGGATAGAGTTGAAAAAGAAAGGAATTACGCACTTAGTCTGGAACCTCGTCTCCGACCAAATCGACAAGGAAAGCCCGACCAGGGGTACACAGAAGAGGTACCCCCACCGACATAGCTCGAAAAGTTAAAGGTACACACAAGCTCTCTTCCCGCGACAAGGGGGCGTCACCTCTCCCTCTGCTTTATTAGAGAGAGACAGAGAGAGAGAGAGAGAGAGAGAGAGGAGAGAGAGAGAGAGAGAGAGAGAGTTAAAGATAGATAGAGAGAGAGAGAAAGAGTAACAAGGAGTAACAAGGAAAGTAAGTACCCTAGGAGACCTTACGGTCCATTCAAAGAGGGTACCTTTGGACTAGCAATTGAGCGGGCACACGGCTGCTCAATTGTTTTGCGTCCATAAACGGCCACTTTTCAAGACTTTGTCTAGTCTTGACTTGAACTGGTCAACAGATTCACTGTTGACAACTTCCACTGGAAGTGCGTTCCACTTACCGCAGATACTGTAGGTGAAAAAGTTTCCACACAGATTGCGGTTGTAACGCTTCAGTTGAAGTTTGAAGCCGTGATTGCGCGTTCTGTTCTCACTCTGTGTGAAAATATCCCGGTAGTCAACATTGTCGAACCCTCGAAGTATTTTGAAGACTTCGATGAGCTGACCACGCAGTCTACGGGTTTCCAGTGAGAACAGATCTAACTCCCTTACTCTATCCTCATAACTTTTATGTCGGATAGAGGGAATCAGCTTGGTTGCCCTGGATTGTACGCGTTCCAATCTCGCGATGTCCTTTCGCAATGAAGGACTCCAAAATTGTACGGCATACTCCAGGTGCGGTTGGACAAGTGAGTTGTACAGGCACAGTACAATCTCCTGGTTCCGATAACCAAACTGGCGCTTAATATAGCCTAGCATCCTTTGGGCCTTTTTCTCCGCCTCAATGCACTGTTTCGAGAACTTGAGGTCACTAGTGATTGTTACACCCAAGTCCTTCTCAGTGTCACTCGATTCAATAGCAGTGCCCTTAAGGATATACTGGGATTGGGGGTTTCTGTGGCCGAGATGCATCACTTTGCATTTCCCCACGTTAAAAGGCATTTGCCACGTGTCCGACCACTCCCTAATCTTCCCAAGATCTTCCTGCAGGCGGGCAGTAATTCCATCCTTTGCAACGTTCATACCAAGCTTGGTATCGTCGGCAAATTTGGAAATCTTGGCAACCATGTCACCGTCCATGTCGTTGACGTAGATGATGAATAGTAGTGGTCCCAGGACAGAACCTTGAGGCACCCCGCTAGTAACGGGCACCCACTCAGAAGACTGTCCATTCACCACCACCCGTTGCCGTCTGCCACTTAGCCAGTTCTCGATCCAGCCGGCTACCTTTCCGTCTATGCCAAGCGCTCGCACTTTCCGGAGAAGGCGGCGGTGTGGTACCTTATCAAAGGCTTTCTGAAAGTCTAGGTAGACCACATCCACCGCCTTGTCCCGATCGTGCTCGCTGAAAACGAAGTGGAAGAATTCTACAAGGTTCGTCAGGCATGACCGTTGCCTTCGGAAGCCGTGCTGGGAACTCCTCAGTAGCAGGTTTGACTCTAAATACGACGTCACTTTGTCCACCATGATGCTTTCCATGAGTTTACCGACTATCGAAGTCAGACTGATTGGTCGGTAGTTCGACGGTTGGTTACGGTCTCCTTTCTTGAAGATCGGAGTCACCTCCGCCTCACGCCAGTCTCTAGGAACGCATATGGTCCGGATTGACATGTTAAAGATAGCGCACAGATGTCGTGATACTTCATCGCACACTTCCTTCAACACCTTGGATAGAAACCCGTCCGGTCCAGGAGACTTATTCGTCTTTAGGTCAGCGATCTTTTTCTTTATTTCTCCTTCGGTGAAGTCCATTGCCTCCAGCTTTTCCCCCGAGTAGGAATCCGTCGGCTGGGGAATGGGACCACACTCTTCAGTAAACACTGAAGAGAAGTAGTCGTTGAGGAGGTTAGCATTTTCTGCATCTGAATGCTTTAATTTCCCTTCCTCATTCCTCAAAGGGCTAATCCTTCGACGGATTGGTTTACGGCTGTTCACATATCCAAAAAACTCCTTGGGATTCTCTTTACAGAGTCTCGCCACTCGGAGTTCCTCAGACCGCTTAGCCGCCCGTATGCTGGACTTCACTCTTCTGGATAGCCTCCGGTATTCGTAAAAGTCACCCGAGATCTTCGATTGCCGGTACACATTCCTCTTCTCCCTAAGCAGTTGCCCGATTTCTCGATTAAACCACTTTGGTTGAACAGAGGACCGACGGGGGCATTTCAGAGGGATGAAACGCGATTGAAGACTCATGAATGTGGTTTTGAAACTGTTCCAAGAGTCTTCAACAGCCTCGCACTCTTCTAGCCTCGCGTCAGTCAGTCCCGCGCGTAGACCTGCAAAGTCTGCTCTTCTCAAATCGAGTTTCCTTGATTTACTAGTTGAGGGCTCTGCCTTGGGGACTTTGACTACGAATCTAATTATTCGGTGGTCACTGCCACCGAGCTCTTCGCAAACAGAGAGGTCCTCAACGATGTCATCCTCAGAGGTTAAAACCAAGTCGAGGATATTGTCTCCTCTCGTTGGCTCTCTCACCCATTGAGTGAGGAACTCGTTGTTCGCGAACTCCAGGAGTAGTGCGTTCTCGCCACAGGGTTCTCTGGTTTCCCAGTCAACTTGTGTGTTGAAATCACCCATGACGATACACACTCTGTCTTCGACAAGTTCTCCTAGTAGCTGGTACAGATCTCTTTACTTTTCAACGAGTTGGGCAGGAGGTCTATAAAGCACCAGGCTCCTGTATTTGGCAGGACCTATCTCTAGGTCAACACCTAGTAGTTCATGGTCGGATACGATGTTGCAATCCGTCGAGTTGAGAGTATCCTTGACATACAACATCACACCGCCACCCTCTCTGTCTGGCCTATCTTTCTCGAAGAGCTGGTAACCAGGAATCGTGAATTCACCTTCAAAATCTCGGCTTGAGGTTTTAATCCACGTCTCCGTTATAGCCACCATCTCAGGTTCCTCTGTTGCTACGAGGCCACGGAGCTCAAGAAACTTATTCCTGATTGACCTCGCGTTGAACAGGAGAACTTTGAGGGAGTCCCCCAGTGTAGGACTCCCTACGCTCTTCCGTTTCCCGGCTTCTTTTGTGTGGCAGTACCCCTCTTTGCCACATCTAAGAACGTCGTTCCAGGAGTGACACGGGCATACTGTCTTATGTCCGCCTTCACTCTGGGTCGGACGCTCCTCTGCGTCCGCTCTACGACATCCTGGATCAAGTTACAGAGTACAGCTTTTCCCTTGAATGAAAGGTGCACTCCGTCCCTTTGGTAAAGGTCGTTTCGACCGTAAAAGGTGCGGTAAGGGTCCAGAAAGAAGACCCCTTCCGCCGTACAGAGGTCGGACAGGCGCTGGTTCAGGGTCACGTTCCTAGAGTGAGCTGTCCGGCTAGGACCTCTTCTTGGGAGCATCCCTACAACGACCCGTTTGCGAGTTCTCAATCCACAGTCGTCCACGGCTCCCATGACCGTGTTGAGAATTTTCTCGCTGGGGCCGACTTTGCCTCCTCGGAGGTAGAGGTCATTCCCACTCACCATCAGGGCAACGACTGAATTCTCGGAGATCTGAGATTTCTCAGCCTCTACCCTGATGTGGTGGTTTCCCCGTCCTGGCTGGCAGCATACCTCCACACTAGTGCGAAGGCGGGCCGCTAGCAGGGGCTGCAAACCTTGTGCTTGGGAGTCGCCCACGAGGGTAACCCTCGGACATTTCCGTGCAGAGGTTTGAGGCTTTCCTTGCGGAAGCCAACTCTTGGTTCGCTCTTTCTTCTCCATCTTATTTTTCTTGTTCTTCTTTTTCTTATTCATCTCCCTCCCCTTATCTTCCTTTGTTACATACTCTTCTGTTTTTCTCTTTTCTTCCTCTGCTTCAACTTTCTCTTTTTCAGCTTCTACTTTATCTTCTGTTTCAACTTTCTCTTCTTCCTGTTTCTTTCCCTTCCTTTTCCTTTTCTTTGGGGGGAAATACATAGCATGCGGACCTAGCTCTGGGGGTAATACTGCAGATGCAGTGTTTAGTACAGGGCTTGACGTTAGCTCTGCTATTCTCACCTCAAGCCTGCGAATCAGTCCGGCGTGTTCTAATTCGAGGCTGCTTATTTTTTCCTCCAACTTCCTGGATCTTTCCTCGGAAACCCTGCATGTTTCCTTTAGCTCCTTGATTTGGCCATTTAAAATACAGTCGGTGCAGGAACTAGCCGGGTGGCATTTCGAAAAACACCCCTCCGGAAAGTCCACGCACCACTTATCTATGTGGCATATTGCGCACGTGTATTTTAGAGCTCCTGGTCCTTTCTTGCCGGTCATTCTGAACACTTTCTCTCTTTAAATACTTTGCGACCAATCAATGATAAAAGGGGGGGGGGTGAGTTCTCCCCGCGTGAGTCGCTCCCGCCTATCGATCGGAGACGTTTCGGATCTTTCAGAAGGCACGCTCCATGTGCTGCTGTTCGTCCGACCGAGTCGTCAAGCCTCGGCGTGCCGTGGCTCCCAACCAAGCAGCACAGACGGTCCCCGAAGGGGCCATCAATTTGTCACCAGGTGAACAGCAACGAAACACGCCCCTTACTAAACTCCTACTAGTTCCCTTCACAACGGCCAGGATCTCGGAGCAGCGTTCAATGGATATCCCGCCCCACCAAGAGACTCGACCCAAGGCTTTTTATTGGCCTGGCAACCAACCTGGGAACAAAGGGCCGTCACCTCGGACCGATGCTACCAGAGGCACCCGTCAACGGGCACTGGGAACGGTCAATAATTACGCGCCAGGGAAGGGGTTAACGGGGCACTACCCTCATCCCATTCATCGTGCCCCAACGCCTAGGACACCTCTAGTCCTAGTCTCTCGCAACCAGTGAACGTCGATTGGCGTTGTTTATAGAGGTTCCAAAGCCTCTCTTCTGACGCGTGAGGTAGCTGCCAGGTGCTTATATGTAGATAGAGGGAAAAAAGGGAAAGAGTGACATGATAGGAGTAGGCTTTTTTTTTGTTTTTTTTCTTTTTGTATAAGTGGGAGAGATAGGATAAAAGTTAAAAAGGAGTAGGATAGAGGAGAAAAAGGAATGAATGACGCACTTAGTCTGGAACCTGGTTTGCGACCAAATCGACAAGGGAAGCCCTACCAGGGGTACCCAGAAGAGGTACCCCCGCCGACATAGCTCGAAAAGTCAAAGGTACACACAAGCTCTCTTCCCGCGACAAGGAGGCGTCACCTCTCCCTCTACTTTCTTTAAGAGAGAGAGAGAGAGAGAGAGAGAGAGAGAGTTACAAGGAGTTACAAGGATAGTAAGTACCTCAAAAGAACATTCGTTCCATTTCAATGGAGGTACTTATTTTTTTGTATTTATTTGCTACATCCAAACTTTTTATTATGCTACTTGTGCTACATTATTCAAGAGTTAACTCTTTTTTGTCAATTTGCTGTTCTCTCATAACTTACTTATTCTATATAATATTTTACATGCTAATATATATATATATATATATATATATATATATATATATATATATATATATATATATATATATATATATATATATATATATATATATATATATATATATACACATTCAACTTAGATTAGGGTTTCTCGTCCAATATTAGAACATAAACTCGTTCTTTGTCTTTGGTTAATGATTCTGAGCTATAAGGAATATTAAGAACATATTCATGTCAAAAAGCATTTTATTATGATTTCATACAATAAATATATTTTATAATAAATACAATTAATATTTTGTAAATTTTAAAATTACCATACAAATTTTATTTTAACTTATTAGTCACGTCACATATTATGTTAGATTTCTTAAAATTTTGTCTAATTTCTTTTTAAAATTTTCTACTGTATTACATTTCACTACATCCTCTGGTAATTGATTCCACTTGTTCACAATTTTATACGCAAATGAGTTCCCACATATATTTGTGCGAAAATTCGGGTTTTATTTTCATTCCGTTTGATCGCGTAGTAGATGTTCTAAACTGAAACCAAATATTAGAGCCGACATTTTCTATTTCTTTTAGTTTTTTAACATTTCTATTAATTGACCTCTCAATTTTCTTGTTTCAAGGCTGAATAAATTTAATCTTTCTAATCTTGTTTCATAATTATAATTCCTTAGTTCTGGAATCAATTTCGTGGCTCTGGCTTGTACTTTTTCTAACTTCTCAATATCTTTTCTTAAGTAGGGAGACCAGGCTTGGGAACAATATTCTAATTGTGGCCTTACTAGTGCATTGTACATATTCAGAATTGTAATTTTATTTTTGAAAGTGATTTGGCGTTTTATATATCGAAGAATCCTTTTGGCTTTCTTTTCTACTTCGAAGCACTGCCGTGAAAACTTTAGATCGTTTGTAATGTAGACACCTAGGTCTTTTTCATTTTCAGTTTATTTGATCTCATTGTCGAACAGTTTGTATTCTCTCCTTGGATTATTATAACCAATATACATTATTTTACATTTTTCAAGATTTAAGGGCAATTCCCATTTTTCCGTCCATCTCACTATTTTATCAATATCATTTTGAAATTCTTGAACGTCCTGTTCAGTAATTATCCCTTTTCCTAATTTACAATCATCGGCAAACTTAGAAATTTTCGATAGTAGGCCATCATCTATATCATTAACATACATAATGAATAGCAACGGGCCAAGGACAGAGCCTTGCGGGACGCCACTACAAACGGAACCCCATTCTGACGCTTGTCCGTTTATAACTACTCGCTGTTTTCTATCCGTAAGCCAATTTTCTATCCATTTTTCAATTTCGCCTTTTATTCCAAAGGCTCTCACTTTACACATCAACTTTTTATGCGGAACTTTATCAAATACCTTTCAGAAGTCTAGATATAAGATGTCAACCGATCTATTATTGTCGTACAAGGTATTTATATAGTGGAAAAATTCTAGTAAATTTGTGAGGCAAGATCTCTTTCTCCTGAAGACATGCTGAGAATCATTTAGGAGTTTATTATTTTCTAAATGCTCTACAATTGTATTGGAAATGTGAGTTTCAAGGAGTTTCTTAACTACGGAAGTTAAACTTATAGGGCGAAAATTGCTGGCAGTCTCTTTACATCTATTCTTAAATATTGGCGTTACATTTGCCATCTTCCAGTCTTGAGGAACAATTCCACTCTCTAGGGATAAATTTAAAATTTGCGTAAGATGTTCTGCTACTTGATTTATGACTTCTTTTAAAACTCTTGGGTATATTTTATCCGGTCCCGGGGATTTGAATTTATTCATCTTCTCTATTAGTTTCTTTGTGTTGTCGTCACTGCATCGAACCGATTCGAGTGGTATAATATTAGCCATTTCACGTGTTTCTGTGTAGTCATAAGAGTTATGCTCTTTTGTGAAAACAGATACAAAATATTCGTTGAGAGTGTTTGCTATTCCAATATCATCGAATTGCAAATTATTGTACTTATCTCTTAATGGGCCAATATTGTTCTTTATGGGTTTTCTGCTGTTTACTAAGGCAAAGAACTCTTTAGGATTATTTTTGCAATTTTGAGCTGCTCTTATTTCTTCATTTCGTTTTGCTCTTGTAATCTCGGCTTTAACTTTTCTTCTCAATTCCAAATAATGATTTCTGTTTTCTATGTTATGGTTGTATTTTAGCCTGTTATATGTTTTATCTCTGTTTCTAATGAGTTTCATAATTTCTTGAGATAGCCATTTCGGTTTATTAACATTTTTATCTTTAATAACAGCCAGTGGTATGAATTGAAACTGTTTTTTGAGAAGATTGTTTTTAAATTCATGCCATGCTACGTTTATTTCTTCATTATTTATCCTCAAAGTGCTCAAACTCTTTCTTAGTTCAGCATAATTTGCCCTTTTGAAATTAAGTTTAGCGGTGGTCATTTTGTAGGACACGTGGTATATTAATTTCAAAATCTACTGCGTTATGATCACTATTTCCTATTCTGTCTCCAACATTTTAATTTGAAATCAATTCATCGTCTGATGTTAACACTAAATCCAATATGTTTTCATCTCTTGTTGGTTCTTTCACCCACTGAGTCAGGAAATTATTCTCAATAAAATAAATCATTCGATGTCCTTCTGAGTCTGCAGTTTTGTTAGGCCAGTTTATTTTAGCACAATTAAAATCTCCAATGATCACTGATAACTTATCTTTACAAATGTTCGTTAAGTATTCATAAAATTGGTCATCTGTCTCCCGGAGCTGATGTGGACTCCTATAAACTAAAATAACATATAGGTTCTTTTTTTGGTTTATTTTAACCGTTACCATTTCAAAAACAGAGTCAGTGTTACATTCTACATGGTGCAAATCTTCGCGTACATATAAAATAACACCCCCACCTTCTCTTTGTAATCTATCTTTATGAAATAACTTGTATCCTTTTAACTGGAATTCTGAAATAATATCACGTGACTCTGTATGTATCCATGTCTCAGTTATTCCTATGATGTCGTACTTTTTGGTCAATACCAGCGCTCTGAACTCCGTAATTTTTTTTCTAATTAATCTTGCGTTAAAGAATAGTTTTTAATGTGTTAAACTGATTTCTTCTGAATTGGGGCTTCAATCGTTTCCCTGTGGTTGTTGACTTGGTGCTAAATTTTTCATTAAATTTCGTAGGTGAGTTTGTAGCAATTCTCCATATTTCATTTTACCTTTTGTGGAGAGATGGATGCCATCCTGAGAAAACAAGTCTTTGTTGTGGATGAAAAGTAGCCAGGGGTCAATAAATTTAACATTCTCCTTTTTGCAAAGATCTTCTAGACAATGATTTATCCCGATTGCTCGACTTAGATTTTCGCATCTCTCGTAAATTCTTGGTAGCACCCCAACAACAATTGCATTATCCGTTTTGGTCTTGATTGTTTTTATCATTTTCTTGTAGTCATTCATTATGCTTTCCGAACCTTGATAGTTTTTTTCGTTGAACACATCGTTGCTTCCAACATTTGCTATGATTTGACTCTCTTTGCTTTTCATCTCAAAGTTGTTTAATTGTTCTGTCAATTGCTCAATCTTTATTCCAGGATAGCATCGGAATTTGCGCTTTTTGATGTTCCAACTTCCAAAGTGATCGATTTGATTCCGAATTATTGAGTCACCAGCTAAATACCTTTCTTCCTCTTCTTCGTAGGACAATATATCATATCTATTTTTGGTTAAGATTGTTGTTTTTTTCTAAATGATTGGTTTGAATTGGCGCTTATTTCTGACTTGGATGAAATTGTCCTCGTCTTTTATGTTTGATATATCAATTTTGTTAGTGAGAATTGCGACTTCTTGTTCCAGTTTCACGATTTTAGTATCTTCTCGAGCTATTCTGGTTTCATCTTCTGTTTGACAAGTGCACTTCTTTAATTCTAGAGCATTGATGCGGTTTTCCATAGAGCTTATTACAGACATCCATTTTGCCTTTTCGATATCGAATTTTTCTTTTATTTTGCAGAATTCGCATACACTTCTCGACGTGATATTCTCAAAGCATTGTTCTTAAAAAATCGATGATCCAACGTGTATTCTTGCATTTAAAGCAACAATGCTTCAATTTGGGGCCTCCGGGCATCCTTCTTTTATAATAACCTCACTTTTCTTTCCTTTTCTTCGATTTCACTTATGTACACTTATACTTGACCACACCGTTTTATGCTTGATTCAATACACGTTAATTAAACAGTAGATCCTACGGTAGCGAAAATTGGTATTTAGAACTTCACTTTATATTAGAAAATTGCTAAACAATATGATGAGTACACTTACTTACAAATTTTAATTGCAAAATAGATTTATTATTACAGACTAGTTGATTTTAAAAAGGATGTGCTAAAAACCAATGCCTATCAACCGTTAAATATCAACCGAAAGGAAATCTATAATTCACTAAATCGAAGAGAGAGAGAGAGAGAGAGAGAGAGAGAGAGAGAGAGAGAGAGAGAGAGAGAGAGTAAAAAGGAGAAGTAACAAGGAAAGGAAGTACCCTAGGAGACCTTACCGTCCACTCAAAGTGGGTACCTTTGGACTAGCAATCGAGCGGGCACATGGCTACTCAAATGTTTTGCGTCCCTAAACGGCCACTTTTCAAGACTTTGTCTAGCCTTGACTTGAACTGGTCAACAGATTCACTCTTGACAACTTCCATTGGAAGTGCGTTCCACTTACCGCAAATACTGTACGTGAAAACATTTCCACACAGATTGCGGTTGTAACGCTTCAGTTCAAGTTTAAAGCCGTGATTGCGCGTTCTGTTCTCACTCAGTGTGAAAATATCCCGGTAGTCAACATTGTCGAACCCTCGAAGTATTTTGAAAACTTCGATGAGCTGACCACGAAGTTTACTGGTTTCCAGCAAGTAAAGATCTAATTCCCTTAGTCTATCCTCTTAACTTTTATGACGGATAGAGGGTATCACTTTGGTTGCCCTAGCTTGTACGCGTTCGAACCTTGCGATGTCCTTTCAAAACGAAGGACTCTAAAATTGTACGGCATACTCCAGGTGCGGCCGAATGAGGGAGTTGTACAGACAAAGTACTATCTCCCTGTTACGGTATCCAAACTGGCGCTTTATGTAGCCTAACATCCTTTGGGCTTTCTTCTCTGCCTCGATGCACTGTTTCGAGAACTTGAGGTCGCTAGTGATAGTTACACCCAAGTCTTTCTCAGTGTCACTCGTTACAAGAGCAGTGCCCTTAAGGATATACTAAGATTGGGCGTTTCTGTGGCCAATATGCATTACTTTACATTTCCTTACGTTAAAAGGCATTTGCCACATGTCCGATCACTCCCCAATCTTCCCAAGATCTTCCTGCAGCCGGGCAGTATTTCCATCCTTTGCAACGTTCATACCAAGCTTGGTATCGTCGGCAAATTTACAAATCTTGGCAACAATGTCACCGTCCATGTCGTTGACGTAGATAATGAATAGTAGTGGCCCAGCGCTCGCACTTTCTAGGGAAGGCGGCGGTGTGGTACCTTATCAAAGGCTTTCTGGAAGTCTAAGTACACCACATCCACCGCCTTGTCCCGATCGTGCTCACTGAACACGAAGTGGAAGAATTCCACAAGGTTCGTCAGGCATGACCGTTGCCTTGGAAAACCATGCTGTGAACTCCTCAGTAGCAGGTTTGACTCTAAATACGACGTTATTTTGTCTACCATCATGCTTTCCATGAGTTTACCGACTATCCAAGTCAGACTGATAGGTCGGTAGTTTCACGGATGGCTGGGGTCTCCTTTCTTGAAGATCGGAGTCACCTCTGCCTCACGCCAGTCTCTAGGATCGCATTCAGGCTGGATTGACATGTTAAAGATAGCGCACAGATGTCGTGATACTTCATCGCACACTTCCTTCAACACCTTAGATAGAAACCCGTCCGGTCCAGGGGACTTATTCGTCTTTAGGTCAGCGATATTTTTCTTTATTTCTCCTTCGGTGAATTCCATTGCCACCAGCCTTTTTCCCTAGTAAAAATCCGTGGGCTGAGGGGTGGGATCACACTCTTTAGTAAACACTAAAGAGAAGTTGTCATTGAGAAGGTGAACATTTTTTGCATCTGAGTGAGTTAATGCACCCTCCTCGTCAACTAAGTGCCCAATCCTACGATGGATTGGTTTATGGCTATTTACATAGCCGAAGAACTCCTTGGGATTCTCCTTGCAGTCTCGCAACTCGGAGTTCCTCAGACTGCTTAGCCGCCCTCATGCTGGACTTCACTCTCCTAGTTAGCCTCCGGTACTTGTCAAAGGCACCCGAGATTTTTGATCGCCGGTACGTATTTCTCTTCTCCCTAATCAGTTGACCGACTTCTCGATTAAACTACTTTGGTTGAACACAAGACCGAGGGAGGCATTTTAGAGGGATGCAACTTGAATGAAGACTCATGAACTTATTTTTAAAATTGTTCCACGAATCATCAACCTCTTCGCATACCGCTAGCCTTACATTAGTCAGCCCAGCACGAAGGCTCGCAAAGTCTGCTCTTCTCAAGTCAAGTTTCCTTGATTGACTGGCAACAGACCTTACCTTCGGGATCTTGACGGTAAATCTAACTAGCTGGTGATCACTGCCACCGAGCTCTTTGCCTACAGAGACATCTTCAACCATATTATCCTGAGAGGTGAAGACCAAGTCGAGGATATTGTCTCCTCTCGTCGGTTCTCTGACCCATTGAGTGAGGAACTCGTTGTTGGCGAACTTTAGGAGTAGCGCGCTCTCGCCACAGGCTGCTCTGGTTTGTACACTGGCTTATAAGTCTACCGGGCTCTATAGATAAACGCCTACGCTTCAATCAAATGACCTTCAATAATGTTTATTGTAAGATCTCATTTGTAAGCTCTTGTTTTACTATTTGGGCAATATGATTTCCCCACTTTTTTACTCTAAATACATTAGGAGCGGTCAGCTCTACTAACTTACCATTTAAAGTTATAAGAATGTTTGGATGCTCTGCTATAATATGTTAGGACCACTTTATTTTCGGGAAAGGAAAGAGAACGAGGTGTAGTTGAAATTTGGTTATTCTAATCCTTCATTAAAGATAATATCCGTTTTCTTCCCTTTACTGTAAATACCTCCGTTCAGGCTGTAATAGTGCAGCTGCAGATAAATATGAGGTATATTGTCATTTCTGCGTTTATTCTACTCTCAGTCGACTTCGACGAGGGCGACTTTCTTCCCATCATGACACACAGACGAGGCTCTTCATAATGATCAGAGATTTTGAAGGTATACATCTCCTCTAGGGAGAGTACTAGATAAATCCTAGGGGTCAACTTCTTGCCAACCTGATCGACCAGCTGAATATAGGTGTCATAAATATGGATGAGTTTAGGTACTCCTGCGTGAAAACCGCTTGATTTTCATGTTTTGATCTATACGTTTGCTCATGATTTGATCTATACCTTTGCTCTGTGGATGCACAGTGATTTTGGGTGAGAGGTGCTCCAGTGCTTTCCTGGTAGCTATCACTTCTCATTCAAATATCATTTTCTGGACAGTTGCCTTCTGGGAGACCTCCGTTCGTGATTGGCGCGGGCGGCCTGAGCCGCACTCCATGAAATTACTGCTTTTTTTTTCTTCCAGTAGATGAGTTTAGGTCCGTGGATATGGCCTTTGAGTTCTTCTACGGCAACCTCATCGCCTTGGGCTTAACTACTATTTATAGAGCTTTTGCTGTTATCACGCCGAGTTTAAGACGGCCATCAATAAAAAACACCCGTCGATTTCACTGTCGCTGAATTTCATCAAGCTAGAGCGAGTTCATAGTTGAGTGAGTCATGGCTTTGGTTTTAGATTTGTTCAATTGGATCTGGAGAGAGGGTATCCGCCCAGACTCCTGACGAAAGTACCTGTACTTTTTTTTGTGCGGCCTTTTTCATACAAATCTCTCTAAGTTTCTGCGTCTGCGAGTTGATTGAAAAATTAGTTTAATTAGACTAATTCGGGCGTCATCTCTCTTTCACCCACTGTGGCTTTCGCAAGTTCTACTCCCCACTGGCTGCTCTGTTCCGAATGAAAAAGACGGTCTAAGAGGCTATCCTTCGTAGAGAGCACTACACCATTGTATTTTTTGATATGTGGAAGGCCAATGATACCGTATAGTAATACCGTATCATGAATACACTCCAAATGATGTAGGTGAGGGGTAGCCTCCCAATCATTATTTTTGGGTTTAGAGAAATCGTTGAAACCGCGTATGGATGAGTGGAGCCATATTCTTCACAATGGAGAAAGAAGAGAGCGTTTCTCAGAAACTATATCTTGAGTGTCAAACTATTTGCCATGATCTTCAACGCCCTCACTTCGGTGATGCAAGAAGAGGTTCTCGATAGGCTGTACATGGACGCCATTTGGATCTATTTTAATGCGTGCGGGGTTCCAAATCTGTGGCGTCGCTCCACCAGGCATTGAACCGCTTCTCCGGCTATGCCAAGGCAAACAGATTTCGGTTTTCCTTGTCTAAAACTAAAGTGGTGCACTTCTACTACCATTCACGTTTCCATCCCGACACGTACTTGTTCGTGAACTAGGTTGGCCTGGAAGCGGTAGATTCGCACAGATCCCTCGGCCTTGCTATCGAACGACGTCTCACCTAGGATGCTCATATCGCAGCCTTAGCATCTCTTATACCCGAGCCATATACATTCATTGATCAATGACATTCGACCCTTGGGATACTGATCGAGCTACTATCTTGCTTTTCAACAATCCTTTCTTCGTTTAAAGTTTAACTCTAGATGCGCGTTTTATGCATCTACAGCCGGGCGTGTATAGCGGAAGGGGCACATGATCCACCAGACAGGTCTCGTCCAGTGACAATGGCGGGGAGATACCACTCGCAATACGACTTACACAGCCTGTTAAGCTTTATCTCGCGCCTCCCTAAGTCGGGAAGCGATTTCACTGGATCTGCAGCAGATCTCAATGGTGCCTATATCGCCGAAAATCGCTACTCATACTGTAAGCCCTTTGGGTTTAAGGATATGAAACTCCTTCGAAAGCTCAGTTACCACGTGCCTTCTTCCAAAGTTTCCATAAGGCCGGAAGTATTACTTTCCTTCCTTTTTCTTAACTTGTGCTAGTGTATACGGTTGGCTCCAAATCCAAGGAATGGGTCGGTTTACACGCCTAATACCCTCTGTTTAAAATCAGTGAGGCTCTAATAGGTGCTGCATGTGTCTTCACGGCATAGCTGGTAGTTATACACCGCTTGTACTGGAGATAAAGCATCATGCCCGATAGGAGATCGGATTGCAAACTTTAGCTGCTCACAAAGGCCCTAAAGTGCTCTTGGAGATTTTAAAACTACACACCCGCTTGTTTGCTGTATTTTTAAAGCCAAGAGTGCCGTTAGCCGGTTAGAGACATGAGAGAATTGCTGTGAATAAGCATGCCAATAAGGTCATCAAAGATTCCACAAGTAATGGGCGACAAGACCAGCGTTTGTCTCTTTCACGCACCGACACCATAGCAGGCATCAGGTCAGCAGGCTAGGTTGTTTGCAAAAAATAGGAGACGGCAGAGGGTGGCGAAAAGATGCGTGTCATTAGCCCGCGACTCTTCCTAAGGACTAACCCACAATGCCGTTACGGCTTCTTGTTGACTTCTGTCTTCTTCGAATTTGGCACAATCGCAGAACCACCGCCATCTGATGGAACGCTCGCCTGCACGTTATTGCGAAGAAAGCTTTGTACTCTTGAATGTTTGGTACTTAAATGTTCAATGTCCCAGTCTGGGCGATTTAGGGACACGTTACCTGTCCCTGCATCTGGACAGCTGGGTTACTACCACTTGTACCTTGTACTAACACGAATTCATGCACACGAACTTGTGGGAAATCTGTTATTTGATTCTCTTTTTGTTTTAGGCCACATTTACCTGGGCCGGGAGGGGAAGGCTTCCCCACGTCCCCTGAACGTGCTTCCATCCTCCTTGTTTTTTTGTTTTGTTATTTTTATTTTTTGATTTGTTGTTTTTTGTTCTTTATTTTTGCGAAAATTAAAATAGCCCAGTGCTAAGCTACAATTTTAACTACGGTTACTTATTCGCTTAAGGTCAGCCGCCAGCGAATAAAAAAAAAATTTAGAGCACTATAATCTTGTGAAATACTAGCAGGTTTAGAAATATTTCATAGTTTCTTCAGCACGTAACATAAATGAACTTTGGGAGTCTTTGTATCTAAATAAAGTAACTTTATGTTAATGATTATTCACCTTCTACAGCACTCAATAAATATTTTGAATTAAAATTAGGCTAAAAACATTGAAACGTTGATAATTTTAAAAAATAATATTTTGTTAATCGTGTTCTCTTTCCGCATCATATTTATCCTGATGATTAGTTTTTTTAATATGATGGTTTTCACGACGGTCTTGTCGTACTTTTCAAAATATATATATATATATATATATATATATATATATATATATATATATATATATATATATATATATATATATATATATATATATATATATATATATATCGGGTGTTTAAAAATATTTGATATCATTTGAGATTTAAATATCATAGAAACTACATAGCCAAGACTAATGAAACTAAACAGGCTTAATGTTAAGCAACATAAGATTTATTCCTCCAAACTTGAATGAGAAAATCAAAGGTATTATGATTCCATGAACGATTTCACACATGTTCAATATGTGCACCGCCTGAGACACGGCACACGTCAAGTCAGTAGTCCAATTCCTCCCAAACACCCTGCACCATGTCTCTGGTTGCAGTTTCCAGTGCGGTAATGATTCTGTGCTTGAGTTCTTTTAGGTTTGCACGAACATGGGCGACATAGACCAGTTCCTTCTCATAGCCCCAGAGAAAAAAATCTCAAAGTGACATGTAAGGTCAGGTGAACATGGCGGTCATTTCAACAGCACATTATCTTCATCACCAGCAAGCCTGATCCATCACCCTCCAGATTGTAATTGAGATAAGCCCGCACAGTAAGCTTCCAGTAAGGGGAGCTCCATCCTATTTAAAAATTGAGTTTTTTCTTCATTTGCAATGAGCTTATCCATTAGCCAGTTCTGAAGCATTTGCAGATAAACATGGCGGTCAAATTTTACTCAAAGCAAAACGGGCTATAAAGATGGTTCTTGGATATGGCGCAGAACACATTCACTTTCGGTGTGTCCCTTACGTGCTCAACTGTGGATTGGGGATTTTCTTAGCCCCAAATGTGAACATAATGCTTATTGACTTTGCCATTTGTATGAAATGTGGCCTCATCACTGAAAACAAGACCTTCCTTGAACTCGTCTTCTTCAAGTTTATCTTGAATATCAACATAGAATTGTTTGCGCTTTCGCTTGTCATCTGCCGTTATGGCCTAAACTAGCTGCAGTTTGCAGAGTTTTATTAGCAAGCGTTTCCTCTGGACGTGCCAAACCGTCGTTGGAGGAATCTGGGTTTTCAGAATTGTTCTTCATATGGACTTCTTGGGGCTTCCTAAAAGTTTTAGGAGGACCCGGGCTCGACCATCTTTTCTGATGTTACTGGTCGCCCAGATCCCTTTATCCTGCATAGACAGCCTTCTTCTTTGAATTTTTTGTGCCATGTTCAAACCTGCATTGCTGTTGGTGACTGTTTAGAGAAGTCTCTCACAAATGCATGTTGCATGGTCTTGTTCGAGTGTGTTTAAGCATACTCTAGCACACCAAACGTCTTTGCATTTCTAGTTAATGGCATTTCTATTCCTGTAAAGATAAAATTATCAAACATTAAACATAAAAGTTTGACCTGTTTCAACACATGCTGTTAAAATTTGAAGTCATTTGAACGGGAATTGGCAAAGTTATTAGATTGCAAATTGATATAAATTTTTTTAAACACCCAGTATATATATATATATATATATATATATATATATATATATATACATATATTCTATAGGTTTGCTTCTAAGAAGGCTTATTTTCAGGTTGAGGATAAATCCCATAATAAGACATGTAAAATTTTGAATTAATTAAATACAACGTTTCGAGTACCTTACCCATCTTCTTGTCTATAAGATAGATTTAAAACAAGTTTAAATTACGAAAAGTACATATAATGCACACAAGGATTAAAAAAAAATTATTTAGTTAATTGAAATTTTGACAAATCGTTTGGAAACTATTGAAACTTTAGATATGAATCAATTATGGGTACTTTAAATATGCATAAATATAACACTATTTGATGTAATTATTGGTTGACACAGATATTAGTCACTTAATGAAGCAGAAATAGTAATAAATTATTTAATTAATTGAAAATATAAAAAAATCATTTGAAAACTGTTGACACTAAATATAGATGCTTTAAATATGGATAAATATAAAATACTAATTGAGGCAATTGATTGGTACACAAAAATATTAGTCACCTTTAGTGGACGGCAAAAGCGGAGAGACTGAGGGAAGATTATAGAAGGAACCGATTAAAGATTGGTAGGGTGCGAAAATTTTTTGAGTGATTTATGAAATGAGAAGGGGAAAAGCAATTGAATCATTATTAATAAAAAAACTAAATCCCAGTTTAAATTTTGATTAAACTGCTTTTCCCCTTCTCATTTCATAAATCAGTCAAAATTGTTCACAACCTACCAATCTTTAATCGGTTCCTTCTATAATCTTTCCTCAGTCTCTCCGCTTTTGTTGTCCAATAAAGGTGACTAATATTTTTGTGTACCAATCAATTGCCCCAATTAGTATTTTATATTTATCTATATTTAAAGCATCTATATTTAGTGTCAACAGTTTTCAAATGATTTGTCACATTTTCAATTAATTAAATAATTTATTACTATTTCCGCTTCATTAATTGTCTAATATCTGTGTCAACCAATAATTGCATCAACTAGTGTTATATTTATCCATATTTAAAGTACCCATAATTGATTCATATCTAAAGTTTCAATAGTTCTTAAACGATTTGTCAAAATTTCAATTAACTAAATAATTTATATCTAATCCTTGTGTGCATTATAATTTTCGTAATTTTAAACGTGTTCTAAATCTATCTTATAGACCAGAAGATGGGTAAGGATTTATATATATATATATATATATATATATATATATATATATATATATATATGCTTTAGTGTTTAATTTAGATAATTTGACATCAAGAAATGGCAATGAGCTGTTTCCTTTCCAAAACAACATATTGTTCTGTTTGCCGGAAACCAACCAACTCTGATCTCTGTATACACTATTTCTCTTTGCGCGACGAATTTCTTAAAAGAACTGTAGTTTCTTGCGTTTTCCTGGGAGCATATTGAATGTGTGATTCTTGTTTCCCTCAGTATGATATCACCACAATCATTCAAACATTCATTGAACTATAGTGTCCACTTTAGTTTCTAACAAAATGTGATGATAAAGCCCTAACCAGCTTTTATTATTCAGTAATCCTAAGGAAAATGTATGTAATAATAATTATATTCCCATACTCACCCCAATTAATTAATTTCGAAATGTTGGCACCGGCTAACAACATAATGTGGCCTTCCAATCCGATTTACACGATCCGAAATAGTCTGTCTAAAAGTAGATCCACCGAAAAAGAACTCTGGGTTTATTATATTCCATGCATCAGATTTTCCGAAAGAATGAAGGAAGAGAAATAAGACATGTGCCTTTAAATCTTTTCATCTAGACTGTTCTAACACATTTCAAATGAAATCCATTCAATTGACATTGATAATGCAAGAATAATTTATAATTCTCCAAATTATATATATATAGGCTTCTAATACAATCATCTCTTATAAAAGAAATCCCAAACTTTAATACTTTCGATTGGCCATTCAGCACTAATCCTTTGATAAGCCGACGATTCGTTATTCCTCTGCTCAAAAATGACCCTGCCCAATACTAGACCATATAATTACATTCGGACTTGTATATTCGTGTGAATTAGGTTAAGTATCTCTCTATATTTATTTATTAACCTTCGATTGAAGATGACGGATATATCCGTCGAAATCTATTCCTCTGTAAGAGCTTTCCCAAACCTTCCAAATGATTGGATGTTGTAAACAGACAAAACTAAAAACTTATACCTAAGTTCACTGCATTATCAATGCACTATAAACTTTCACATTGGTCACCCTTTATAAATTGTCGGCGATGAGTGAAGTTATTTATAGGTCGAAAAATAGACCAATGCTCGTATTGGAAGGCTATGTGTTTGTGAAAGATTAGAAAGTTGGCGTGAACATCTTTTGGAAATGTCAAGAATTTGAGAGTAAATGCAAAACTATGCAATAAATATCAATAAAGAAATGGACAAAATGTTATGTGAGCATAATCATAGTGGGGATGAAGCCGAATTTGAGCTATATAAGTTAAAAGCTAACCTAAAAACTCGGGCTAAAGATACACGAGACAGTTCTCATTGCATATTACCTGAGAGCAGTCAGCAGTTTAGTCAAACAGCGGCATTGGCCCTACCTTGTGTTAATAGCATTAAAAGAAAAATTCGTCGTCTTCGTGAAAAGGAACATATTGGACTGGTTAATCCGACTACTAAAGCAGATTTAGTTCATACTGGAGAACAAACGTACTATATAATTTATTTCAACATGTCTGGATGGGACTTTTAAAACAGTATCTAGCATCTTTAAGCAATTGTATACCATTAATGGGATTCAAAACGGAGTTTCGATTCCAACATTTTTTCTTTCCTCTCCAGATAAAAGAACAAAGACCTACACCTAATTTTTTAAACAAGTCAAACTTTTATGTCCTAACTTAAATATTGCATCTAAGAGTATTACTTTTGACTTTTAAATCAGAATGATTGCGGCAGTAAATCAAGAATTCCCACCAGTTTCAATTAATGATTGTGTTTTCCTTCTGCCACTGTATTTACAGGAAAGTGTGCGAAAAAGTGCTTAAAGTACGTTATGATACTGATGCTGAATTTGCTTTGCATATACCCATGCTTACACCGATTGCTTTTCTATCTTCTAATACAATTGTTAAAGGATTTAATCTACTTATCGATCAAAGATATTTTTCCTCTCGAAGCAGAATCCATTGTCGATTACTTTGAGGACACTTGGCTCGGTCTACCTGATATACTTTGTAGATGGAGTGCTCCAAAGTTAAAATAGAAAATTGGTCTTGTCATGTTAAAGTTATGCAAGATTTGCCAAAGACAAAAAACGCAATCGAGGGATGGCCGAGGATCTTTTTGGAACAGATATCTGCTCACCATCTAACTATTTGGGGGTTTTCAGCAGCTTTTAGAAAAGATAAAAATATGAATTAGATGAAGTTAAAAAAACTGGTTGCTGGTATTCAAAATAAAACTCAAAAAATACCAAACGGCAAATGACCGTCTAAAAAATTAGTTAATGCTTTCAATTCTAATGCTGTTATAGTTAATTATTTGAGAGGAGTAGCGAAAAACCTACATTTTTGAATAATCTATTTTTTTATCTAACACTTTTTTACAATAAAGTGTTTTAAAATTTTTACAATTTTACCTAAATCCTTTTTATCATTTAATTTAATTTCATTTAATTTTCTTTAATTCGAAAATACATTTTTGAATACATTTTTTTAGAAGAAATGATTTGTCGAAGAATTGTCCGGATACGGTTCAATCGACATCCACTCTCCGCATTATAGAATTCCTCTGCATTAAATACAACCATGCGAATTCAAATAATGACACTCCATCCTTTCCGTTGCTCAATTGTCATTGTGATTCAAACATGTAAGGTGATTTTCTGTTTCTTTATTATTTTTATTTTATTTTATATGTTTTCAACTTTATTTCGCGCATTTCATTATTAGGATTTGTACTTTTATAGTTTTTTTGTTTGTCTTCTCTTTAGTATTTTACAGACATTTGTGTTATTTTCTAATTCTATAGCATTACACTATTGAACTTGTGCCGTAGTAATGATTTAATTTTAGATTACTGATTTCAAATTTCATTATAGCTCGTGAAGATGGGTTTTGGAATAATCCGAAACGTAAAGATTAATGTATATATATTAAGATGTACAAACCTTCTTCGTTTTTTACTTCTTAATATATATATATATATATATATATATATATAGGAATTGGACGGGAATGAGCAAATGAGACAAGAAACCGGAGGTTTGTTTTTTTTAAAGGCAAGAGAGAGGGACATTAGAAGAATCCAGAATCAAAGGGAGCAGAGGGCGGCACATTGAAGGCGATCCTTTACCGACAAGACAGAAGTAACGCCAGGGGAAAAAAGTTTTGAATTCCTGGCCGGAACTCGAACCCGGGTCTGCTGATTGCCGGTCAGATGCTTTACCGCTAAGCTACCAGGCACAGTAACTATATTTCGCCCAAAGCGTTACCCCATCAACACCCAGTATCTCCCTAAGCTAGCAACTTCCAAGGAATTTTTATTCCACATCTTCTTCCCCGCTCGCAATTTAAAGGCTCATTGTCCATGTTACATACAAAAAAAGCAACTACAGGATCCGCGGGTGATTATACAACCACCACAGGGCTATGCAATTTTTATTTTATGTCTTTCAAATAAAATCTGAAGACAGAAAGAAAGATGCAGAAACCTGCTGTAGCTGACTATAAAAAAACTCCGGTTTCTTGTCTCATTTTCTCATTCGCGTCCAATTCTTATTCCTCTTGTACTATATGTATTTCTAGTCAGCTACACCAGGGTTTCTGCATCTTTCTTTCTGTCTTCAAATTTCATATGAAAATAAAAATGGCATAGCTCTGTGGTGGTTGTATAATCACCTGCGGATCCTGTAGTTGCTTTCTTTGTATATATATATATATATATATATATATATATATATATATATATATATATATATATATATTGATGATTGACTCGTTCCTTAGGAACCTAATTCGTAGGAGGAATATGAAGACCCGTGTGATAATTCCAAACATTTAATTTTCGGACGTACGGTCATTAACAATGACCATCTTCATTCGGCGAATTGAACTCTGATACAAATAAAAGAAATTTTTACAAATTACATGAAAAATTTTTAAAAGTAGGGCAAACAATTCAATATCAGTTACAATATGAAAAATAAATCAAAATCAACAGGAAAGAAATCAGAAACGAAACAAGAAAGTAAAGCAACAAGTTAAATATAAGTTAATTTACGGATATATGATATTGAAAAAAAAAAGAGTCAATAACTGTTCAATATAAGTTAATTTTCAAATATATGATAGTGGAAAAAATATAAGTCAAAAACAGGTGAATACAGGGGGTAAAGGTGATTGAAACGATCAATAAATACGAGTAAACTAAGAAACGAAAGTTTAACACTTAATTAGGCAATAGTGAAGCAGCTAATAAGAATGACAAACATGAAACTAAGGGAAAAAATTATATATAAAATAATTTAGATATAAAGGGGACAAAATTTTTAAAACTAAAATGATACAGAACAAACCTCCAAGAATGCAACTCTAGGAAAGCAATGTGACTTACTAAGAAAAAATATTGATTAACAAGATAGAAAATACTTGAAAGAACATAACTGGGGATGTGTTTGAATGAGATTGGGGGCCGTTTCTTTGCTTCTTTGCATCTATATGAGAGATATGTTGTCTGCGTAATGAACCTTTTGCATATGGGTTAAGAAGGGTTTGGTTTTATGATACAGTGGAAAATTACGCACTATTAGAGGTGGATATATGTGAGTACTTTATTGTTTGATTTCTGCTCAGCAACTATTAACCGGGTGTGTTTGCCCGCCAAATAATTGAGCAACTGTTTTTTACTGGTTACTATTGTTACAAGAAGTGTTATTGTGTTTGCGAGATGCCATCAAATAAGTTGAATAGAGGCTTTCCTATTAACTTGAAAGTAATAGAAATTAAGGTGGTGAAATTATCCGTTTGATATGAAAAGCATTACTGAGCTTCTCCTGCTTTTACATAGTAGCGTAATATCTATTAGTGTAAAATACTAATTCTTCATTAATATTTATTATTGGCCTAGTATTTTAGAAGTGCCTAATTTCAAATACTTCTTGGGTGCCTCATTATGCCCTTAACTTGGGATTTAATAAAGTTATAAACATTCAATCCGTGCTAGTGAAAATTTAGCCAAGCTTCCCAACCCCCATAGCAAATTAATGGCCAGGGGTTATTCACATAAATACACTCAAACATCTGAAACCTTTTGATAAGAACACTAAGGGATTCAATTTCTTGCAGACGTTGCTAATCTTAACGTTCTCACTTCACTTGTGCTTTTTACTTATCTATCATCCATAATTAAAAGGAAAACTAATCCGAGTGATGTATAATTTTCAAAACACTGATTTATAGCCCCTTCTTCAAAATTGATCAGAATTCTAGATTTTATAATCATGAACATTCTATTTAAATCGAAAGATATTAATCTTCCATTATATAGAGCGATCAAAGGACCACATTATGATATGCTGTGCAATTTTGGTCTTTTCCACTGCGAAGTCATTTTAGGCTTAGCGTACCGAGTAGAGCAGCGAAATTAATTCCTTGACTTAGAAATTAATGTTATGAATCAGTAAGATTTAGTTTGCTTTATCTGGAAAATCTCTCATATCGCGGTGAAATCCTGGAAACATTTCGAATACTAAACCTTTTTCCTAACTTAGAGGGAGTTGCTGTTAAGTTTGATAACAAGCAATCACTAGAATTAACTTCCTTAATTTTATTAACAAATATTTACACTGAGATAGCACAAAAGGTCTAAATAACCATCTCAGTGGGATTAAAGCAACATTCCAGAGGATTAAAATACCACCTAAAATGGTTTAAAGCACTCTGTAATTAGTAAGCTTGAAGAGAAACAGTGAATGTACATGCCCTCATTGGTTACACAAATTATCTTCCATTCCTTATTTAAGAATTCATGTTTGTATTAGTTATACTCGAACTTAAAGAAAAGGCAATTTTTGATGGGCATATATGAGGGAAAATTGGTTTCAATATTTTGTAATAATTTGGCGAAACTTTATATTAAACCTCAAAATTGAGAATGGTAAAAATAAAGGAATACTTTGATAAATATTATATTTTACTAAATTACCACAAATTTTGTGATGGTATGCTGTCTGCATGCATTACGATATTTCTTTGATAACATTACCAAAACATGAGATGCTATAGTGTCCGTTGAATTTATCCTGCTTTGATTTATAAGTATATTACCACAAACATAACATGTATAGTCTCTGATAGACTGAGTATTTTTTATAACGACAATACCACAAATTTGTAATGTTATATAGTCTGATGAAATTATTAAGGTTAATTTGTTACTGAATTTGCCACAAACGTGTGATGGTATAGTGTCTGATATTATCATCATATCTCTTAGATAAATATCACCGCCAAAGTATAATGGTATAAATATTTTACCTTTGTCCTGTCATCGTATTGTGGCTGAACGATGCTGTATGCGGTCGAATAGTAAAGAAATAGCATATTTGTTGTGTCTGTACACGGAACCAGCAGGTGAGATGCCTCATCCTTATATGGAAGGAAACATTCTTCTACAGAAAACTATACAGTAGATTATTTTCTATTTATTATTTTGTAAAAATGTTGTGAGGTTAAGAGAAGTGTAGGACATACATGTCGAGTTGTATGAGTGTGAAAGATATTTGCCCAGTAACCAAAAGAATGAACCAAGTAAAAGTGGTCATATATGATAAAAGCCGGAATATCATTTGATATTTCATTTATAATAATTTTCTCTTGTATAAAATAAATATTAGTTGGATATGCTTTGATTTTTCCTCTAAGACAAAATTATATTATCTCTCAAAGAAAATCAATCTCAAAATTGGTCACATCCCAGGACTTAACTAGAAAAATCTAGGAGAGCACTTCCCTCCGCCAACGCCGACCTCATTAATTAAAACTTAAATAATCATGGTCTGTTTTCCAGACCAATCCACGCGACCAAACGAACCAATCCAAAGAAACAACATTACGATTTCCTAAAATGGCGGCATGAAGTCGGATGGCTGGATAGGATCACCCACGGTCAAAATTAACTAACACAATATAAATTATTCATCCCCACCCCACTCGTATTAAGACTCATGTGTCAAACTTTACTGGTTTGTTAATTATTTTCAAAAAGTGATTTTCCAAAAAGGCAGATTCTGATCCCTTATTCGTCCATTATGGCAGCTCCGGATCTTATATTTGTCAAGAGTGGCATATCCGGATCTCAACATTATCCAGAATGAACGTTTTACCATTAACAGATAAACAAAATGGGCTTCGACCATTCTAATTCGAGATTATCTGTGATAGTCATTCGTAAGGTAGGGTGTAAGTGGAGTAATATCCCTCTTGAACTAAAACCTAAAGGAGCCGGATGCCCTCCTAACCTCAGTGCACCAGGAGAAATTGATGCTTTCTCTCTCGGCTCGTTTTGTGTCCCGCTTTTAAATCCCCCACTATATTTTCACTGCCCAGTTAGACCCAACATTATGCGAAAGAGGTCGTTAAATTTTGTAAATAAATCTCAGCTACTCATTGATAGCGTGGATATGTTTATTCCCCCTCCATTACTGTACTGTACTTTGTTGAGTGCATGCGAAATAGATAACCTTAAGTCTCAATCTTAGGTCATAGAAGATAAGGTTACTTAGTCTCTGCCTCTCAACTGTTGGCGTACTACCTGCTCGTGGTCCCATTGCCTTTAACTGAAGGTATGTCCAATGACCGAGTCCCGGTTGGTATAACCCCGCCAACGCCACTGCCTTGTGGGATCTCTTGGAAGGGCTAAGGCTTTAGAAGTAAGCATGGAGATCAAATCTGCACGGTGCTCGTCCATTAGGCGATAGTCCAAGAAGGGAATTTTTTCGGCAGAGCACTACAACTTAAATCAGCTCCAGTCATCTTGGATCATTTCCTTCCCACTAGACTCAGCAACCAAACATTATCAAAATCATCCATGTATGTAGCGATATCGTCATCGGCAACGATGGACATCATTAGGCAAGTAAGTAAGCAACTGTACTGTGATTCGGTATATATTACCACTACAAATGATGGTTTAGAAATAAAGAGAGTAGATGCTTTCATGAATTTGGGATCTAAAATATCAACATATGGAAATGAGGATAAGGAAGTAACAAGAAGGATCCAAGCGGGATGGATGAGTTTGAGGTATGTATCAGGGGTTCTGTGTGACAGGATAATGCCAGTGAAATTAAAGGAAAAATTATACAAATCTGTTGTAAGACCAATTATAACGTAAAGTAGAGTAATAAGAAGAGGATGGAAGTAGCAGAAATGAGGATGCTGCGATGGATGGGTGGTATAACGAAGGAGGAAGGAATAACAAATACAAGAATCAGAAAAACAACAAAAGTGGGGGAGATTTAGAAGAAGACACAGGAAGCAAGATTAGATGCTATGGACATTATAATGAGGAGTAATGAAGAGAGAGACGAGAAAAGAGCTTTGGAGATGGAAGTACAGGGAAAGAGAAGGAGAGGAATACCCAAGATTAGATAGAAAGACTGCATACAAGCTAACTTGAGGGAGAAGGGACTAGAGACCAACATGGCAGGAGACAGAAACAGGTGGAGGCCGCTCATCGAAAACAGCGAACGCGTATGAAGACGGGCTAGTAAGCAGATGACGACGTCGACGAAGAATAAGAAGATAAAGAGGGCCATACCTGTTAACTCATTTCAAACCATTAAAAAATTCTGATGGACACCAAACATGGTAGCAGTAGGCAAGGGTTCAGCATGGCGGCTGAAAATATAAGAAGATTCGTTGCATCGAGATAGATACAACGCACTCATAAGACAGAAAAGTAAATTACTAGAGATAATGTTTAGAGAGCAGTGGAAAAATGTTTATTCAACTCATCGAAGAAGATAACAGAAAATATGACATTAAATTGAAATTTCAAATTCTGGAAACATTTGATGCAGATAGCAAGAGATCACAACCCTAACACTTTGTCGAGGAAGAAAGAAACAACCACGATAGAACAGATTCGGTCATTACATCAGAGGAAACATAAGATACAGTTAAAAGTTTCCGTCAAAGAGCCTCAGGCAGATCAGTACTAACCAAGTTTAATTACTTTGAAGCTCCTCCAAACATACTGGAAGAAGTAAGAAACATCTTAAATGCATGCTTGAACACGGGATACTTTCTCGATGAAGTGAAAGTAGCAAAGATGATATTCATCACAAATCAGGGAAAACCTCTAGATCAAGTGAGTAACTATGACCCCGTTGGGCTACTATATTTTATCGGTAAACTATTAGAAAAAATAAGCGACAACAGCATGTCAAAATTGCTCGATAAAAATGCTTAAATAGTAGCTGACAATATGACTTCCGGAAAAAGGAGGAAGCACGGCGTTGGCCCTAAGGGTCATCTCAAATAAGATTGTGGAAGGAAAGGGAGAGAAAATGAGCCTGGACATCGTCTTTTGTAGCATATTCAAGGCCTTTCGACAAACTTTGGCAGAGTGAGATGCAATTCTTGATACCCAGACCTGGAATGATCAACAAGTTTGAAAGGAAATCAGCCGATTATGTAATGGATTGTTTCACAAATTAAACATCAAAAAATAATTTATATATAATGTAATAACCTAACGACGCGAGACAACCAAATAAATTAATTTAAAACCATAAAAAAATTACACTCGAACTAGAGCCCAAAGAAAAATTATTTTACCAAACATAAAATTACAAGAAGACAAAGAAAAGGAAAAAAAAATGATGAATACTCAAGTGTAAATATATTAACGACTTGAACACCAATTTATAAATTTTTTTTATGAATATTTACAATGTACATGTAAACTTAATAGCCATGCTTATTTGATATCTGTAATTTATCATTTTTTGGTTTGAAGCTACTATAAGTTTTTTGATGGAAACCTCTCTTTGAATTATTATGGCCGCTACTGCATATTATTTATTTGGCTGAAAGTTTTTTCTTTTATTTGAGTTAATATATTGTCGTTCTTATGTGCAGATAGGGCATAATGGGAGAGACGAATTCCCTCTTGCTGCCGGTTTGTCTCAGGGCAGATGTCTGAGCCAGTCTCTCTATGTATTTAAAACCGCAGTTAAATCGCAACCCAAAAATGAGGGCTGAACATTCATGTCGCCGACGACATCAACCAACTGAAAGTGTGCCTTTAAGTAATGGAAGAATGCAAGCTAGAATAACTGAAAAAGAGAGAATAAATATAAATAGATAGGAAGAAAACGAAAAATTAAAACAAATAGAAATAAATTTAAGATGGTACCCGTGTACAAGAGGAGCCTCTCAGATATTTATGTAGAAGTAAAGCACCATAGAGACAAGAAATTGTGTAAAGTGATAGGGAGAATCATTACGAAAACAGGTTACATAAGGCATGTTACCGAAAGATTAAATCGCGCTAAAGGCGGACTGTGATTACTATCATACAAGTTAAGAAACCTCAACATGATGAACAAGAGGAAGATTTATCAGGCCATAATACAATCTGCGTTTATTTATCCAATCAAGGGATGTATACGATATCAAGGAACGATATACTAAGACTTCAAATAGTAGAGAACAAAGATTTGTACATTACAACAAACACTAAAAGATGACAATTAAGAAGAAAACAAGATCCTTATTGGGATGGCGAAGATAAAGCCACTTAACAGAATAGGAAGGTCATAGAAAAAACACAGCACGAAATATAAATTGATTTAACCAACAAATTTCTCAAAGAGAGGGATAGAGAACACGCAGATTATTCCCAAATTTCACAAAGATTGTTAAAAGATGAGAAGAGAAGGAAGAACAATGTACACTTAAAGAAGGATAAGTTAACTTGAAGATGATTAAGCTTAATTGGATACTTGAAGCATCACCACAGAATAATAGCTTATAGTTAATTACATACAAATAAAATAGGAATAGAAAAGAATAACCACAGAGAAAAAATCTTACACTAGTTTTAATAAAAATAACTACTAGTAACGGTTTGGACGGCTTATATATGCAAACCACACTGAAAAAGATACAAATATAGATAGTAGATTCCAAAGCAGAAATGCGTGATTCTCATGAGAAAGAACTTTTAACTTTATTACGCTAACTATAACTACTTATAGTTGACGGAGATTAGCCTGATCTCCACGCTAATTAGCATTTCTTTCCTCACCTCTTACTTCCTTCAGTTTTCAGCAACTATCCTTCATTAACTATCACATTAACACACACAAGATTTACAGTAGATATGTGGGACAGGGGTCCTGATAAAGAACAACGATCGAGGATACGTACACATCGTGGTTCAAATTCCATGTTAAGCTGTAGGTCCCACGACTAAATAAGTCCCTTTTTTTGCCTCCTCCTATGTTTCCTCGCTGTTCTATCCTTAAAATTTATCTTTCCCTCCCTCTCTCTCCCACACACCGTATTTACAGTACTTAGGGCCTATTCAGGTTCTGGACTGTGTTGCTATGGGGACTATAAAGTATGTAGTATCTGGCCTCGCCTAGGCCTTCATAGCCACTCTTTTTGAATGCCAAGGTTTCTAGCTATTTTTTGTCTCCCATTCTTTTTTCATTTCATTCTCATTTCTTGTCGTTTTAAGATGGGTTTCTGATCGAGCCAAATTAGGGCCGCTTTACTTAATGCTAAGGCAAAAATTGCATTGAATGCCACGTGAAACTGTAGATCTCTGTTGAAAATAAGTCCTCAAAAAAGAGTGAAGATGACTGGTACTCGTATATCCCCTAATTAAAAATAATCGAAGACTTTATTCCACTTCAAATGGAGAGTCATAGACCAGTTCCAAAATATGTACTGAGCCGGAACAAATGCAGTGAAAAAACATCAGAATACTTGTATTTGCCGCACATTTTTTTTCCTACAAGTTATAAGAATATTATTTCATACATATGTAGGTAAATATGTTTCATATAATTTTAAATAAAATTTTATTAATTATATTTTGTCTTTTATAGATGATAAAATACCGAAAACGCTTCAGGAGAAAATCACAGATTCAACAAAATGTTACCAAAACGAATCACTCTAATACAGCGACGAGATGAGGAGTGGTAATGCAAACCTCCTGTGTGGTAAGAGGATATTTGCAAAAATGTGTACAATGGAGACAGAAATGTTCGCTGGGTCCGTGCTCCAACATCGTTTGAAAGGCTTTTTACGTATCAATTGTTAGCCTCCTTAAGCTGCCTCAATGTTAAATGATCTCTTCAATGCTTTATATAGGAGGCTCGAAATGGAGCCGAAATCCTTCGGAGCCTTCCACTTTAGCTCCAAACCCGGCTAATCCTTATATCTTCTGCAAGAGAGTGCAAATGTGAAATTAAAGGGCAGTTAGTAAAAGTTCACACTTGACTATGCTGGTTAATTCCGGATTACGAAAAAGCTTTCAGTATAGTAATTTTGGATGGAAAGCATCTCTTTACCAAGATCTTCCGAGCATTTAACTGCTGAAGAGCGATGGAAGAATGAAGGAGAAATGAAATTTAGTTTCAATTGGGCACATCAGAGTGCTTTAATTAACGGTGATGTAAGCTATTTTGAAGTATAATCAGGAAATCATATTTAATGTTTAAAATCGCTACCAGGGTGATATGTCTTGACTAGCAGAAGGTAAAAGTGAAGATTAATATTACTGCGTACAACTAAGTAGTGGAAAACCAACGAGAGATCTGTAAAGAAAGTAGTGAAAATAAGCAAGTAAAAATGGATGGGAGATATACAGCAGCTAATCCACCATCGGATTTTGGTGCCTAATGGGTGCACAATTTTCCAAATGTCAGCTGCCTTAGGTCTTCCGGCGCTATGTAGGCTAAGTAGTCTCCTAGTTTGGCTCTTATACATTTTATTTTCCCTCCAAGAGCTGGGAGAAATTTTCAAGAGAATTACGGGCTTTCTGCTTTACAACTCCCTTATTACATAATTGACGCACATAAGAATTTTTGTCGACATTCTTTACTATCATTAACGTTCTAGACACACAGAGTCTTCCTTGACATTTTCCACGTGAAAAGTTACGTGGCCATGGCAACTGTGACTAACGGAGGTATTATATTAGGAATTCATCCTCCCAACATTAGGGCTTCATAAATCGTCTGTAACCACATATATGATTCATGATTCGGCCCAATTGATAGGTGATACAATATACTTTTTCTCCCTCAGTCAATCTGTTTCTAGTCAAATCGACTCTATATCTCACTATGTCGTCGGTCGGTCGGTCCGTCGATCAGGGGGTCCCCGTTTTGCTTTTTGTTGTTTTGGTAATAACATTGTAGCTATTCGGCTAATTCTAACGAAATTTACATTCTCGTTAAAATTATATAATTGCCAAAGTCCTCCCAAGGAGAGCCGGAATAATTTGACAATAATAAAATATATATTCAGCCGATTCTAACGAAATTTGAAACCCTTATGTTGTTTTAGATTCTCTTCCGAATGATATAATTGCACAGGTCCTCCTATGGTTAGTCAGAATTATTGAAAGTTTTGAAGGTAGTTAGGTCATAAATCAGAATATGTAAGAGCACGCGACTTTGGTAAGCAGACCTTGTTTCTCTGTCCATCCACGTTTCTACACTTACACGTCACTACCAGGCAAATTTATAACTCACCTTTCTCTGTCCTTTCGGTCAGCATCCCAAAACATCTCTCAGTTTAACCTTCACCACCTTTGCCAATATAGGGAACCTTTTCATATATTTAGTTTACACATTTCATCTTTTCACATTTACCCATGTAGTAAGAGTAGAAATGGTAAACCACCTCTGATTTTGGCTTGAATGGACTCCGCTGCTCATCCACACCAAGCGAGTTCGCTTCCGTGTGCTGCAATGACAATAGTAAAGGTAACAATGGCTAAATAAAATATTTTCGAAACGAAAGTTTGGTCTAATGGATGCAGTCTATTGCGTGGAAAGGATTTGCCTCCTAGCCCACCATGATAGGCCGATACTATTACACATCTCTGTGTATTGTAGTTTTCAGGCATTTACCTATTTGATGGTTCATTCCTAGTGTTTCTCTTTTGCTTAGCTTGATCCAGTATTTTCCCAGGAATAGTAATAAAATTACATCTTTGCACAATCTATTATCATTTCTCGAAGGCATCTACATACACATTTGTTTATGACTGTTTCACAAATTACACATCAAAGAAGAATTTCAATTCCCATGTAGTGTAATGACCGAGCGACTCGAGACAACCGAAGAAATTAATTCAGAAACAAAAAAAATTACACTCGAACTAAAGACCAAAGGGGAAGTATTTTACCAAACCTAAAATACGGCAAGAAAATACGACAAAGAAAAGGAAACAAATGAAAAATAATCAATTGTAAAATAAGACTACAACCAAAAAATTAATGATGATAAATATAATAGTGACTTGAACACCAATATATATATTCTTAAATAAATATTTAAAATGTACATGTAACCTTAATAGCCATACTTATTTTATATCTGTAATTTATAATTATTTGGTTTGAAGTTACTGTAAGTATTTTGAATCATTACACTAGCCAACAAATTTTAACTTTGTCTCTGCTACTTGAGAAATGTTTAACTAACTTAATTTTGGTGCGGTAATTTCAAATCTGTGCTCTAGTTCCTGGGTTATCCAACTAGGCTCTTTGGTTCACTTTGTCACCTTGGATCAATTAATGATATAATTATTGCAGATTTAAGAAGAATGAGACTTTTCTGGGCGACGATTTGGAATCGGGGCACCCTATTTGACATTATGTTCGTCCTTTTGCAGATCTACACAAGATCTGTATTACATATAAAAGAGGTAGTACTCACCGAGTATAAATCTCTTAAAAAATGTTTTAGACTCTTGCTCTTGCGCTTGTACGTGGATATAGGATCCTCTCGTTGTAGAAACCAGCAGTAGTCACCCATCTTGTTTTCTTTGAAGCGGCCTTGATACCTGCTTTCCATCATTGCGATATCTAGGTGGAAACTTTCCCCATGTTCGTCACTAGTATCACCCATATTAGATAGAAATAAATCTAGATGCGAAGGCAAGAAATGCATCTTAAGAGACATCCGACATCCCATTCGTTGATAGGGCTTTAGCATTTTGTTCAGTAGTTCTTCATAGTTTTCAGCCTTAGGATTACCAAGGAAATTCTGCACTACATGGACAAATGAATCCCATGCTGCCAACTCAAGTAGAATAAGTTTATTTCTGAACTCCCTGTCACGTATCAATACTCTGATCTCCGGCCCTACAAAATGCCAGCTTTAAGTTCAGATTTAAGAGGTGCCCATGGCTTGTCTTGGTCAACAACTTTACAATAATTGTAATAATTGTATGCAGTTTTCACTTTGTTAACTAAATCTTTCCGCTGGTTGCTTGGAGTATATCTTCCACAGATATAAGAAAAGTTGTCTGGGCTATTTATACGTCCTTGCCGATTCATGTTTTCAACTTAGTTTGTATATTTCCTGTTATATACATTTTTACAATCTTATTACATTTAAAAATTAATCGAGAGGTAAATCTGAAAGAAAAATACAGTTAATCACTGTATGTAAATACCGTTTCAACACCACTACTATAATAGTTAAATTTGACTACGTGATGAAGCAGGGGTGTAACGCAGGAACCAAACACACAAAACACATCCTCTCACTACGGTAGCAGAAGCAACACTGGCTATATGTGTAACTAAAGAGTATGTGTGTAACTCAGGAACCTTACGTGCTAGAACAATTCTGATTACAGATCATTCAGACTCAGCAAACTCAATTTAGTATAAATCACAAGCTAATACCCAAGTAGCAAAATCATTGTTGACCAGTGTTATGGCCGCTACAGTATATTGTTTATTTGGCTAAATGTTTTTTTCTTTTATTTGAGTTTATATATTGTTGTTCAAGCACGGATCTATAACACTTCCTCCGCCAAACTTCACACTCTGTTTGGTGCAATTGACACAGAATCTTTCTCCTGATCTATGAAAAACCAACCTCCTGCTCTCGGAACCGAATAAAGTAAAATTATATTAGTGACTGGAGTTTACTTGGCACCAGTGGTCATCGGTCCTTGTAACTTTCTCAATGACAAAGAAAGATGAGCCTTCTTGTTCTTCTAACTGATAAATGGCTCGACCGCAGGTTTGCAATCGTAAATATTGTCTTACTACAAACGATGAAACGCATTCTTCCTGGAAATAGTGATGGCCTAAATCTCTTAAATCTTTCCAGAAACTGCTTTAGCTTTATTCAATCCTTTTTCGGAATTTTGGTAATGGCTTGATCCTTTATCATTGAGGTTTTTATTGGGCTTAAGGTTTGAGTTTGAAGCTTTATATATACCTGTTTTTTCATAGGTTTACATTTTATTGTGGCTTAAACATTTGTTGACCTTGGTAGTGGCTGCAACAGATTACTAATCAGCTCGCAGGCGCAGTGAGTCTTTATAGATTTCATATGCATTTTAACTGGATGGCAGGTGTATTACACAGGGGAACAATTTTAATCACATTTTCTGATGACTTAGATTTATCTATCAATTTTAATTCGTCTTTTCATGCTGATTTCAAATATAAAATCCATTTTACCTACATGCTATAGTTATTCTGTAACTTCTATTTTCTCGTTTCCCCGAAAACTGCCCTCAAGACGCAAAGAGAGGGGGCTTGTAGAAAGCAAATACTTCATAGTACATAGTAGTAAGATAGTAATAAGTGCTATTGTGCAAAATATTGACATTATTGTTTCTTTTTTCAGGTCTCATGTTAGAATGATGGCTTTGTCAAGAGAAAATTGTGTTAATGATCCAGACACCTTATGCTACATATGTGGCTGTTACATGCTAGTTTGTCAAAGGCGCAATCTATTAAATTTTGTGATCCGCACTTATAAAACATATTTTGATGTTCCTCTTGGAAATCAAGAAAAGAAATGAGCCCCACATGCTTTTTTCCATAGTTGTGTGGAACATCTTCCTGAGTGGACAAAGGAAAGAGAAAGACTATTCCTTTTGAAATCCCCATAGTGTGGCGAGAGCCAAAGGATCATGTATCGGACTGTTATTTCTGCCTGATAAATACTAAAGAGATTGGCAAGAAAAATCGGCAGTAGATTGACTACCCCAACATTCCTTAGGTAATCCGGCCAGTACCTCATTCTGAGTCTTTACCAGTCCTGATTTTCAGTGGATATGCTTCCTCTGAGGACGAAAAAGATGTACCTGATATGAATGTCCACGCAATGGATTCAGAGTCTACAGATTCATCATCAGATGCTGAACAGTCATTATCTCCTCACTGTTTCAATCAATAGGATTTAAATGACTTGATACGTGATTTGTCGCTCTTTAAGAAAGCTGTAGAACATTTAGCCTTCAGGTTGAGTGAAATACATATGCTTGACAGGCCAGTACGGGTATCATATTACCAAACAAGGGAGAGTACATTTGTTAAGTATTTCTCTGAAGGCCAAACAATTTGTATACTGCCACGAAAGTCCTGGTCTGTCTATTGAGGTGGGACTTGGCACCTATAGCCCTGCTGAGTGAAGACTGTTGAATAGCTCCAAGCGTAGCCTCAAGTGTGTCCTTTTGAATAATGGCAATGACTTTGGTGCAGTTCCTCTCTGTCACTCTGTCTATCTGCGAGAAACTCACGATGACATGAGAAAGGTCATGGATTTACTTAAGTACCATGAACACAATTGGATCATATGTGTAGACCTTAAGATGGTGAGCTTCCTCCATCGCCAGCAGAAGGGATATACAAAGTTTCCATGCTATATCTGTATGTGGGACAGTCGAGCCCGTGACAAACACTGGTCCGCAAAAGATTGGCTAGTTCGGGAAACTTTGGAAGCAGGAATGCCAAACATTGTTAATGAGCCAATCGTAAGTCGAGAGAAAATGATTTTCCCACCATTTCATCTCAAACTGGGGTTGATGAAGCAGTATGTCAAAACTTTGAGCACTGATAATGAATGTTTTTAATACATAGTATCGGCGTTTTCTGCTTTGTTATACGGAAAAATAATAGCAGGAGTATTGATGGTCCCAATTCCAAAGATTTCTGAGTGATTCTAGATTCGTGAACACCATGAATGAAAAAGAGATGGCAGCCTGGCTCTCATTTTCTGCTGTTGTTCGTAACGTCTTGGGAAACAAAAAAGCGCATAACTACGAAAAGCTGCTTACTAATATGCTTTTAGCATATGGTGATCTGGGAGGCAACATGAGTGTGAAGCTGCATTTCCTAAATAGTCACCTCGACCGATCCCCAGAGAATCTGGGAGCCGTGAGCGACGAACAATGGGAAAGCTTCCATCAGGATTTGATGACGATGGAAGAGTGCTACCAAGGTCACTGTGATAGATACATGATGACGGACTCCTGCTGAACGATTAGAAGAGTTCAGCCAGAGAAGACTGACAAGAGAAAGAGTTACAAACGCAAATTTTTGTCCGATTGAAATCAAGAAGAGGTCCTCCCGCCTGATGTACGATCATAAATAAATTAACATCTATTTGATTACAGTATTTGTAATCCTAATGTGTAATTCAAGTTTCTTCTCATATGCAATAAAATTTCTGTGTAAAAAAACCTGCTTTACTATAAATAATGCAAAAAGTCTGATTCAAAAGTATTTCAGAGCATGATGATAGGCGTGGTAAAATGAAAATTATTGTATAATATTAGTTATTGATATTACGAAAAGTCTGTAGCATTTAGAGATAATCTGATTTCAGCTTTGAATTCAGTATGCTCGACTTAGGTAGGAAAATATATTTTTGTCAATTCACCAAATACATTGTTCCCCAGTGTTATATAACGTAGACGAGATTCAACAGATTTGTGTTGTTATGCAAACAATGCTGTATCTCTCTACAAAGAACGTAGCCGTTCGTAATCATTTTGGACATTTCTATTTTCTTAGTAAATTTCTTATTTACTGTTACCTTTCGCTTAATTAATCCATAGTTGCATACCCTTTATTTGTCTTGCGCAAACTTGCCGATTGTCTACATGGGTCACCCATATGGCAATCTTAATCATATACCACAACGTAGATTACAAGTATCCTCTATGAGATTTTCATATTCACATATTCTGTGTTTATGTCAAAACAGTAATACCTACACCTGCACACTCAACATTGAAAACCGGCCCTTTGTACGTTCGAAGTTGCCAGATATTGTCTTTCTGACCTTTATGAGCATTTCATTATTCGTTCGACACATTTTGTGTATAATTTGATATACGAATGTCGCAACTTACTTAATAAATATAAAGCTTTCATTTAAGCTGCACTAAATTCGGACAAATAAAATCGAGTGAAACTAACGAACAATAATTTTGTAGAAGCAAAGGCAATCAAAAATTAAAACAAAGTTTATTGGAGATGCACTGATATGTGTAACTCTGGTAACTTGTGACTTGCGAAAGCAGAATAGCAACACAAATCAGTAGAAGATCAAAACAGGCGGAAGTTCATTAGGAAAGACTACTTTTTTATACTTTATGCTTAAGTAAGAAAGATTCTAACGACAACTCAGAGAAAACCTTACTCATAGCTGTTGGGTTAATCATCGAGTTTCCTTCTAGTAATACTTGGACATGTTCATGAACAAGGACGACAAATATATGTAGAAAGAGAAGTTTGTGTGTTGAAGACGGGCCTTTGTCACAAGAAACAAGAGAAGACGAAGGATAAACCTCTGAGCCATGGTCAATCTTTGACTGACTAGGCTCAGATTTGAATTTTTGTTTTTGTTCGTGGCTCAAAACGACCAACCACACACACAAAGATATTATATCCATCGTAGTAGTGTACTGTAGTGTTAGTGATTTTTTGAATTTTAATTATGAAACGTAGGACTAATGATGTGATCTTTTATTTATCCTAAGATCATTAAGTTATTTTTTCTACATAGCTGCATATTTAATTTCCGTAGGTGGTTGGTTATTTGACCGCTGTTTGGTTCAAGAAATTTGGCGCAATCTTCTTAGTGGTTCTAGTGTTATCATTTTAGCCGTACTTTGTTTTATGTAATCGTTATGCTTTACTTGGTTACTGTTCTTTTGTTTTTATTTGATTTAGTTTTTCCCTGCACGTTTTTGGCAAATTTGTCTCTAATTTGTGCATCTCCTTTGCCCTATCCTATTTATCTGCTCATTTTTATCTTTTGGCCACATTGTTTTCACGAATACTTAATCAAATTCGATGACATCCCCAACCTCTTCTCTTACAGTTTCTTTAAGTTCCAAGTTTACCCATGTCTTTTTCCTTAAGCTACACTGGTAAGACCGCTCCCGCTCCTTGTAAAGTTTCATTTCGGTCTTTTTTTTATATCTAAAAATCCGCTCTCTTCACCTTATCTGACCCGTAGGTTCTGATCTATCCGGCACTGGGTGCTCGCTACTGTCCTCCATCTGTATCCTCTCTTAATAAAATTAACTACTATTACCTTCGAAGTTGTTGCCTCCTTGTTCCTAAGCATTTTTTTAACATTCCAATTAATTTCACCCATTTTGTTTTTTTGTTTATCCTCTCATAGCTTCTTAGACAATTTAGTTAAATTTATAAACTTTGCATTTTCTACTCCATGTTCAAACCTTGCTTATCTTTGGTGATTTTAAAAATCCATCCTATATTCCCTCATATCTCTAAGTTGTAAATATTTGAGGTTGAGAGATTTATTATCTCTCTCACCAACTTACATGGAAATTGTCATATCTTTCCACATTTTCCTTTACATTTCATAGCTCTCCATAGCGGACTACTCAATCCCACCCAATTAACTCCACTCATCCCGCAGACTTTGAGGTCGTAGGAGGGAGAGCTACTAGTAATCCTTGATTAAGAAATCCAAGACTAGTCTCTCCCCAATCCTCAAATTCGCTCCGCGTTCTAGAAATGGACCCGTGTAGAGGTGCGAAGATGTATAAGAGAAAACTTCCTTCCAAAGCGAGAATATAAATAGCCCATTAAATTACCAACTCAGAACGGACTGACCATAGCGTGACGGCAGAGTGCTGGAATTTGAATTCAAAGACCCGCGATTGAAACTCAAAAGTCCACAATTTTTACAAAGAAAATTCATGAAGAAAACGGAGACCACGGAAAACGCTGTAAGGACCACTCAAGAAGACTTGAGATAAAATGGATCGCCCCAAGAAAAAAAAACCGGAAGAAAACGACTTCAAGGGCTAACTTATCTCAAACTCATCAAGAATCAAGAAGAAATCATCACGTCACCAAGAATTAAGTATAAATCATTACGAAGCAAGAAGACCTCATCACGACAGGTTAATTGGAAGATACATCAAGAAATGCAAACGAAGATCAAGAACTAACCCAGCCTAAAAGAAAAGAAGAAGGAATCCCAGCTAATAAGAATTCCAAGAGCACAGAAAAATGGAAGACAATGTTTGAAAGGGGCAACTTCAATCAAGAAGAAGTAAATAGATTCAAATATAGAAATCTCAAGATGAAGAATGATATTGATAAATAAGAAAAAGTTATAATAAATCCCCTGCCCCCGTAGCTGAACCCATTCTCTCAACTCCCCTTTCTCTGTAATGCTATTAATAGGTTTGAGATGGCCCAAATTCTACGTCACTCGTACTTTATTATTAAAGCGATCTTCTAGTCTGGGTTCAAATATTGCCGCAACAATGAATCAGCACAACTATAAGTAATTTACCCCCACCATCGAGAGGCTAATCATGGGCAGGGGCCCATTCTAGTACTTTCTGATCTCTCATCAGCATCTAATTTTGCTGAGTTCACTTTTCTTCTTCATCTTCTTCGTGAATTCCTTGGTGTCTCTGTGACTGCCATTGACAAGATTTTCATATCTCTCATCTTATTTTCAGTAGTTCCATATCAGGCGCAATTTCCCTTAACAAAAAAATAGCATTTTTATGTTACACACGGATCCGTCTTCTTCCGCTTGGCGTTCTTTACACATTGATTTGTCTATCAATCTATTTCTATCAAAATGACATATAAATCGATATATTTATCACCAGCCTTGTTATAAGGGAGTCGTAATAATGTTGCTACTACTACTATATATAAATTAAACATAAGAAACCTATTTTCTATAGTATGTGTGAGGATAAATATACAAATATTTAACACAAAACATTTGTAACAAGTAATATAACTCAAACTCTGGACGTATTTTGAAAATATAAATAGAACGAGAAAAAATTACCAATTTGGAAGTATCTTCTAATTTTCATTAATTTTCCCAATTCAAACAAATCAATCGGAGCATACAACAACTCAGGATAGACAACTTACAAAGTTTGTGCGTGACTTGAACTCTCATGAATATATGGCAGCTAATGCTAGAAATAATTTTAAACACATATGGAAAAAGACGGTGAGTCCATGCCCGCCCCAAACATAATTTACAACGTTAAACACAGCAATGAATTTCGTTTATTTGTTTGAGATCGGTTGTATTTCAATTTCACAGACACAATACATGTCATCGACGTAGCATTCGATTTGGTATGTATCTCGAAATAT
Organism: Ceratothoa steindachneri; assembly: GCA_963969495.1. Lineage (NCBI taxonomy): Eukaryota > Metazoa > Arthropoda > Malacostraca > Isopoda > Cymothoidae > Ceratothoa > Ceratothoa steindachneri. The sequence goes on from OZ018319.1 coordinate 108,125,433, forward strand.
TGAAAGGAATGCTTCCTTTCGTGAAATATCTCAGTAATTTGAAATATTGGATTACTCTCGAAGATATCAATCGCGAACACACGATAATTTCAAACGAAAGTGTGGGTGAATTAAATAGTAGTAACATTATTACTACTATTTAAACCTGATAGAAAACCTGAAGAAGAAATTGAGATTTTGACTTTATCAGTACAAGAATCATCATTTGTCTCATTTCAAGGCTAATTGACATAAAGGTGGTATATACTATTGTCTTCGGCGCATAAGCTCACCTGAAGCTATTGCAAAGGTGATATACAAGTAAATGCTGTTTATTGATGTCTTAAACATTTTCCTGTTAATTTGGTTATATTTGATAAACAATTTTGTCTTTGCGAACATTATTTTCCTATAATTCGTATTAATTATATCATAAATATTTATATTCAATTCAAATTTTTTTTAGCAGAGTAGCAACATCATTCATTTATAATTTCTGAGCACATCCCTGCTTCAATAGATATAAAAACTTAAACACTTTATTGAAGTGGTCGACTAACTATGAATTATATATCACCATTCCTAGCGAAGATAAATAATGAGCTTTTAAAAAGGAAAATTGATACCGTGATCATGTAGTAGTAAGGTTTCCTTTCTTTCATTCGGAGGGTAGTACTGCCTTTGTTCATATACCTATGAATTAGCATGGAACCAGAATTAATAGGTTTGAGACGGCCCATATAAATATAAATGTCAAATTTTACCTTTTTTTAGTAAAATAACGAGTAATGAACTACAAGATTAAATATGAAATTAGAACAAATATATAATCTTCGGTTACTTATGAGTATTAGAGTACTTAGGATTATTAAGTACTAATCGGGTGTTGGACAAGTTTGTGTATCTGGTGTATTTGTGTCCTAAAATATAAATACAAACGTTGTGCAAGGGAATAATGGATAGGGATTTTTCCAAACTTGTTTGCGGCTAAAAAGAAAACCATTAAATATGCAAGCATAACTAAAATTTGTGGAAAAAACCCAGAAATTTGTGAAAATTAAAAGAACGTGAGACCATCAAAAACTAAAGATATTTAATAAAAACTCTAGTGCAGATGAAGCATTTAGGGCAAACTATCTAAACATACATCGTTTGTGCTGAGAAATTTGAAAGTATCGAACAATCTTCTTGATCTGACTTGATTGCTCAATTTCAATTGTCATGTAATTACGAATTGTAAACTTCACTCTAATTAGTACCAATGTGAACTAGTGACTTTAAGAATAAATAAAGCAGGGTCAATTCATTAGACATTCTTACACTTACCATTCTCTAGGTATTAAGATTGTGGAACATTTTGACAATATATTTGCTCCTTTTATTTATTATGAAAACTCTGTTTATATAAATCACGTATGTTTGCTTATTCTTATTAGAAAGCAGAGATAACGGAAAATAATGGAAAAGCAAAAAAAATGGCTTAATAAAAATCTGATCGGGTATATAATTCACTGGGCCTAGCAAAAGTGAAGGTAATACACTCGACATTTAAAGCAATTTAAATGGGCATGGTCGTTGTATCCCTAATATGATGAACAAGGCAGAGATGTTCCCAATCAAACTTAAATAAATTGCTTGTTTTAGTTTGTTATATAATTCATGGCACTTTCTAATTACTGTGCCTAAAGAAAGTAAAGAGAGTATAATATTTAAAAATATCCCTAAATAATATGAAACGTGAATCGCTTCAAAAGAATGTAAGAACCGAGGTGATATAAGTCACTCGCTGCTATTTGGACACCACTCATTGTAAGCGGGGTGATATAGTACCCTGATTCAATATTTTCAAGCCACCACTATACACGGACTTAAACCACAAGTAATTTAACATTTTTTCATCCGAGTAACTCTACTTTCTTTTAGCAATTATACCGGTTAGAATAACATTTGCACTAACATTTCTGTAATCGAACTTTTTTTTTCTGCGAAACTTCTAGTCATTAATTTAGATTTTGTTACAAAATGGTTGAAACAACACCCCAGTGGGCTTCAATATTCTAAGTGGCTGCCAAAAAATATCGTTTAGGAGGGGGGAAGTGGAAGTGAGGCAAAGGGGTGGTATCCATTTGTTATTTTAATATTATGTAATGTAAATATTTGTAAGCAAAATTTGTTTTTCACCAGAGTACAGTAATGTCATAATCAGAGAGTGAATCAGAAGTTAGAAATCATGCAGACAATAATTTCGACATCCACCCGGTTCGCCTAAACCGTTTCCTACTGGATATCGCAAACCAGGGGATGCGGAGATTCCAATACCCTAAGAGCACTCAGGCGCTTTGTGAGTCATAATAAATCACAATCCAGTCTCCAAACCTGGCACGTTGCGTCATCTTCCGTACGAATAAGAGTATTGCAACCACCTCTGCCGTGAAGACAGACGCAACGCCTGACAGAGTCTCGATAACTTTAAATGGAGGGGAAATGTCGTGGAAACCGTGTAATGGGGAAAAATGCACTGTGCACGGCGCAAAGCGAGTGGCATCTCCCCAGCATCGACAATTAAGCTCTTATTGGGGGACCTGCGGAAGGCACCAATCGAAGGCCCGTGTGGTGGATCATGTCCACATTCCGCAATACACGCTCGGCTGCCGATGCACAAAAGTTGCAGCTGAACTCTAGCTTCGAAAGAACAAAGAAGCGATAAAAAGTAAGGTGGTACCCGTTTCATCACCCCAGCTGATAAACGTTAGCGAACCAAGTATGTCTATGGTGTGAGTAAAAGATTCCGTAAAACTGCGATTATGACCTCCCTGGTGAGGTGTCTATCAATACAAATTCTTAAAAACAGCGTGAGTCCACCACTTCCAAGGGGACCCATTTAGAAACGAGTTTGGTAAGAGTGGAGCCGTGAATGTCGGTAGAAGTGCACTTCCTTAGTCTTGGCCAAGAAAAAACGAAGCGTGTGTGCTTTGGCATAATGAGAGACGCGGTTTAATGCCTTTTGGGGTCGACACTCAAGAATTAGCATCTGGTTCAGTCCAAAAGAGATTGATAGGTCGAGCACGTAGAGCGTAGCGAGAAAATTTTCCGGCAGTACCCAGGTGATGCCTTTGATGCGGACGCTTGCCCCATCGTGTGGTAACTCTTCATGATACTGTATCGCCATGCAGTATATAAGCCTTTTAAAGATCGAAAAACATCTTGTCGTAGTGTTGTTTCAAAGGAATGCCTTGCAGACAGCGTTTTATAGTAGAAATAAAGCATCCATCGTGGAGTGGAACTTGCGCAAGCCGCACTCAGCAGAAGACTGGTCGCCTTCGCAAACCAGAATAAGGCTAATATAAATTTAACCTTTTTCCATCAATTTGCGCCTGCAGGAGGATAGATTGATTGGGCGGAAACCGGCCATGGTAGAGTGATATGTCCCCGGTTTGAAAAATGATAAGCACAGTAGCAATTGGACAGGAGTTTGGGAGAATAACATCTACCCAGATCCTGCTGAACAAATCTAATAGAAATGCCATGCATTGCTCAGCCAGGTGTAGAAGCATGGCGTGCGGGACATCATCTGGACCAGGGGCAGTGTCCGTGCACAAACCAAAAGCAGAACGCAACTCTCTTAATGTATACCTGTCGTTGAAGGGTACTCCATCTATGGAGGTAAAGTTCAGTCGGCGACCTTCTGCATCATCGCGATACACAGTGAATGTTAGAGAAGCTTCATTTAGACTAGAACAAGCGGAAAAAGTGGTCGCAAAGGATTCTACCAAGGTCTGTGATTGCGGTCCAATTCTCCTAGAGAATGGGAGGCCAGTCCTGCTAGAACTTGACCCGAATCTTTTTGGCTCGCTTTCACACCTCTGCTAGAAAGGTATTCCCGTTAAGTGAAGACACGTATGCACACCAAGAAGATTGGCAGGCGTGCTTCAAGACATACCAGAACTTAGCTATAGTTCGACGAAATTCACCTACAGTGAAATCTTTCGGGAGGCGTCTATAGCGAATGTAGGCATAACGTTTCTATTTGAGGGCCCACTCACACTTTGCTGACCACCACGGAATGGGTCGGCACGTAAAACAGCCAGGCATTCTAAGAATAATAGTCAGGGCCACGGTGATAATGTTGCCGGAGAAGTACACAACGGCCTCATCTACCGACCTAAACTCCTCGATTAAGACAGAGAATTCAGTCATTTCCTGAAATGCGGACCACGGCGATGTTCTTAAAATTTATCAACTTTATATCAATTGAATTAGAATTTGTTGAGAGTAAGTAAACAAATAATTGTCTTTTCCTTTAGCATAGCCCTAGCCTAGAAGGACTTTCAAACACAAAGGGAAAAGCTCATATGTGAGGTATTAGGTACTAAAATATTTCAGAAATCAATTTAATTTAAAGTGTGTCTTTCACCTCATTTCTCTTGTGAATTTTGTTGCCTTATACTTATTTTGTAAAATTGTGTACCTATTTATTTTCAAGAGCCAAGAAAGGCTGTAACGTTTCAAAGGCGCTTAAACTACCTGCAGAAATTATAGTTTTGAGTGAAGCAACAAATGTTCTTAGTTTTTGAATATTTATAATGCATATATTTTTGGTAAGCCCTTGTAATTATGATATTAGGTCAAACCCACTACCTAGATTAAAAACACATTAAATTTGTTTCTTTTGAGCTGCTTTATACAAATCTGAAATATGTTTGTTGTGAAAATGTTTCAAAGCTGCTAAAGCAATAATTTGTTATACTAAATTGCTACCATTACACCAAAAAACGAATATTTGCACTTTTTAAGTGACTCAAATTGAACCTAATGCAATATGATTTGCATAAAAATTCTAAAATACCCTAACCTAACTTTGTTTAAACTAACCTTACTTAACATAACTTAACTAAACTTAACTTAGCTTAACCTAACCTAAACTATACAAGCTTAACCTAACTAAATCTAACCTAACTTTACTTCACCAAATTTAACTAATTAAAACGGAACTTAATGAAATAAAGCAAAGGAAGAACGCGATAAAACCATAAAAAGTACAAACGTTTTAATCGGAGGCGGGCGGAAAAATAAATGTTAACCCAGGCTCTATGACAACGATCACCTTACAAACTCCCTCACCACTACGACCCTCCAACCCAGCACACACCACCAGCATGAAAATACAATATTTACCGGCGTGCTTTCCAGGGTGGCAAAATACATGTCAGGGGGGCTACCCTCGTCTACAATATGCTAACGTCCTTAAAGAGCTCAATGCCGCGGAAAAACTCGGGCAAATCACATTCCCAGCGAAGGTTTCGCCCTAATACAGGAGCACAAATAGAGAAGACCCGCAGTCTTTCACACATCAGTAATCAAAAATACACTCCACTCCAGACCAAACGCCCACACATCTCATTATATGTCCCGTGACCTTTCCCTGGCCCCTTTACCCCCTTCCCCTCTCCTCCCACCCCTACCGCCTCCTCTGAACCCCATTCCACTACTATTGTCTTCATTCCCCATAGACTCGCCTATGTTCCCATCCCTTCTTCCACTGTCCCCATTCCTCTGCTTACTACTCATGCTTCTCTTACTCTCATCCTCTCCCCTTTTCTACTGTGCCTACTCCTCCCTCTCTTTTTCCAATCCCCACCATTGTTTCTAGCACTTCAACTGTCCTCACTTTCCCTTCCAGTGTCCTCACAATCCCATTCACATCCTACACTCTCTTTACAACCCTTTTCACTGCCTCTACTGCCCCTATCAACGTCTCCAACACTCGCCACACCATATCCAAGCCCAATCTTTCTGCACCCAGCACATCCACACAAAAAAACAGGTACTTAACACCATAAAGACCCGACTTTAGACTTTTGATCTCCACCAGTTTAAACCCTCCCAACAAAAGACTCCACATTGCCGGCTAACACACCTACCTAACCCCACAAGCAACGCAAATAGGATCAGCAATCCTATTTAAACGGTCAATCCACCACTCCGTCATAAAAACACAAGACAACTCTTTTCTATCCTGCAAAATATGAACGAGATCCGTCCCCATCTCAGTAGCCACTCACTAGAGAACCCCTCGCGAATAACTAAAAATTATTGTCCCTATTGCCCTATCCAGCAAAATCTACTACTATTCTTCATGAGGGATCTAAACGATCACCATCCCATAGTACTTGTGCACGCTACCAATGATGCGAGAAGGTATCTGGCCGGCGTACAACAGCGATATCCTTCGATCTCATCGGCCCGCCCTTCGCCACATTCTATTGGTTTCACGAGCGGATCGTGCGGCCAACGTGGCCTACCGCAATGACCATTAAGGTGATGACCTTTTGACTTTTTTATCAAAAATTATTTCCTGTAGCACGAATAAATGAACTTTTGCCTATTAATGACAAAAATTACTTTTATTCCATTAAAATATTGAAAAAGGTCATGTACAAACCACTTTGAAATGTAATATAGGCCATTTTAGCATTTTATATGTGTTAAAAATATTTATATTAAATACATAAGGCATTAAACAAACTTGTGCAATAATTTATGTACCATAGAATTGTATAGAATTTTCCAGAAAATCATCACGTTATCGCTTGAGCGATTTTTGTAAAATTCCAGAATTTTCTTCAGCCATTCGCGTGCGGTATATAGTCAAGATGTTTAAAGTGGGTAGTTACTAGTTCAGTTTTAACGGCGTTGATAATATTATTGCCTTATTATAATTGCTGTGTATTCCCCAGCGTTTATTATAAAAAGATCCTGGTATTATTTGGTAAGCTACATTTAACTCTCTCACTAATTATATAATATAATACCATATAATATTTTATTAGTGTCTGCCTTATCTCTTATTTTTGATAATTGTAATTTGCTTGTTTTTAATAAAATATATAAAAGCTCAATAACAGTTTCTTTAATTTGTTACCTATTTAATATTTAGGTTTATTTTCTATTTCAGTTGCTGAGTACAAAAAATGTCGTTCAAGAAGAGCTTTTTTAACACGGAAAGAACAAGAAAACCAAGACAAATAACTTAGTCCAGTTTCAAACACCATCAGGAAGAGGCAACGTCGCAGTTTATGAAGCACTCTTAAGTCAACGGAGTAGCATGCCCCTGAAAATCCACGTCGTTGGACGCTTCAAATTTCTTGAATCCACCGCCAAAGAACGGAGGGAGAGGATCGGTCTAATTGTTGTGGAGCTAAAAGCACTATGGAGCAAAACATTGAACTTTCTGCATGTATCTGATCAAGCCATTTGTGCAAAACTAGAAAAACTTCTGAAAGACTATGAGTACTGCAGAAAGAAACAAAACTTTAATTCTTTGAATGAACTGTTTGACGTGACCAAGGTGAAAGGCAACTGGTTGTGCAAAGAAGATGAGAACCTCTATAAACAGCAAATTTTGCTCAAATACCAGCACCACCTGATTGTTTCGAAACTAGCACGGACTCCTCCAATAACAGCGAACAGCTCTTGGGAGGATGAGAATGCAACATCAACGAGGAAAAGGAAGCATAACCCAACAAGCTTAGCAAGACTCTATGCTACAAGCTCAAAGCTGTCGTCACACTGAGCAGCAAAGGTATGTCGCCAGCATTCTGGTCAGGGCATTGAAATCCCAACCCCATGTCAGTCAGCAATCCACAAAGCTATCTACACGAGAGCTGCTCAGGTGAAGAAGCACTTGGTGAGCCCGCTTCATCTGGAAAAGTGAAGCTTGCACTTTAACGTCAAATGCATTGGGGACTTTGAATATTTCAGGTCGTGGTCCTCAAGAATAAAGTGAAAGAAATAAAGTTGGCTGCGCTCAAATTGAAGGATCAGAAAGCTGTCACAATTGCCAAAGGGATCCAGGGTGTGTTAGAGAAGTTCAACCTGTGGGGATCAATTGTTATGCTTGTCACCGATACAATAAGCGTTAATACTGAAAAAAAAGACAGGCGTTGTTGTTCGACTGCAGCAAATGTTCGAAGATAAAGGTCACCCCAAACCCAAGTTCATCAGTTGCCAGCACCATGTCCTGGATCGGATCCTTCGCGTTGTCATGGACAATAAGCTTCGTGGGTCGACTAAATCACCAAACATAGAGTACTTCTTTGTGCAGGATTTGATGAACAATTATGATAAATTGAAAGCAGCCTTCAGCAACGGCAAAACTGAGATCAAGGAAACAAGCGGCTGGAGAGGCGACATGAAGTTTCTCTATCACCTCACGCGTGTCTTCCGTCACTTCACTGATATGAATGAGGTTCCCTTTGTAAAGTTTCAAAAGATCCCAAACATCAGCAATGCTGGTTGGAACTTTCGTGCCATTTTTGCCCTTCTTGCGTTCATTCTGATGCCTGAGACCCGAAGCAGGCTGCGTAAAATCTGTTCATTCATTTCTTACTCATGGGCTGACCATTGGTTCAGCACCTACTTGTTCCGCCCTGAAGATTTGTATGAACTATCTGCAGCTCTGAATGAATACCCAACAGGTTTCAAATACTTTAAAACCCACTGTAAAACAGATAAATCTCCAATCAATATTGCCGAAGCAACCAGTGCTGTGAGCGTGCGGTCAAAGTTATGCAAGACTTGCACGGGTTCTGCCGCAACAAGGACAACCTATCACTGAGATACATCCTGTGCAATGGCATTATTGTAACTCATTTACTTCCTTGTGTGTTTGAAGATCCTATATATTTTTATATATATGTGACTCATAAGCTTGTGTTCAATCTTGTATATGCTGCCAGTGACTTCAAAAACTGGACAAAAAAGCTGACAAATAAAATTTTTAAAATCATTTTGTGCGTCAGTTTTGTCTATCAAATCACCTTGAAAGTATTTTTTTTATATAATCTTTAATTAAAGCTCATCAAATTAGGAAAAATTGATATGATGTTGTAAAAAAGTCATTACCCTAATGACCATGCCATACGTTTTTAAACTCATACTGCTCCAGGCCTCCAAGTACTAAGCGACCACATTCCTCCCTGCGTAAAGAATATTATCATCACCATTACTCATACCCACCCCACCCACCCTTTTTGACTAAAAAAACACGAACTGGCTGAGATCATCTAACATAACAGAAAACGAATAATACAACATCAACCTAGAGAACACAAACTCAAGCCACTTAGACGTCTACTCGTACTCACTAATTGAAAATATAAACACCGCGCGTAATTTTATCCACTCCCCGACAACATACATTTACCTCAAAATTTCTTTACATACCCCATACTTACTATCAGACTTATTACACTCTGAATTAACAGGTAAAAGAGAGGCTAAAAACATCATCCTCTTATATGTCTACATCCTCTAACGCGTACAGCTACATCGGAATCGCCAGTGGCCCGTGGTATTCTCCATTACGGACGATGCTTGATGCACTGACCGTTCCTTTTTTGGCGACGCATAGGTAGAATTTTAGGAACGGACTCACCCAAATCCATCACCCTCCTAACTAACAACCAGATACTCGCTAATACTAACTGCATCCATGACGTTTTGGGGTTCCTTGGGACACGGTGCGTAAACACAACCCACATAGACCACACGCACGAGAGCACTATCAGGAAGTACAGGTAATGTTGCTTGCTCCACGCCGATGAGCTGCACCCAGCCCACTGATACAAATGGAGGTGCTTGACGACACCACCATATGAACCACCTCCATCACCGTCGATGAAACCAAACACTTCATTAAATTAACAAAAAATGGACGCCCTCGCCCTTCTAGCCACCTTAATCAACTATCTCCCAGAAACCATCTACACCACACTAACATACCTATACAATGCACTACTCGCCTATGGCCACTTCCCACAACTATTTAAAATATCATAAACATCCTCATACATATAAAACAAAGGTCCGTACCAGCCCAATACTTATGTTACCACTGATATGGAAGATTGCAACAGTTAACGGCTGGTAACGTCCACTGTTACGACTGGAGGTGGCATGATGCTCGGAATGTCGTCTGATAAGACTGGTGAGGAAGATTGCGCCAGTTTACGGCTGGTAACGTCTTCTTATACGATTAGAGAAGGTACGAAGCTCGACGAAGGGTGAGACTATGAGTCGCTTGAAGATATGGTTATGTCGAATTATACGGGACATTAGGACGTAACGAGAGAACTTAAGGTGATGGATTTATGCCTGAGAGTCTCTTCTCTCTCACAAGAATTTTTATATTTTTTACATGCTCATTTCAAGTGGGTGTGGTTACATAAAATATTAAACAAAGTATGAGGGTTTATATAAAAATGGGCCAGTTTATTTGATTTAATTACGTAGTTTTTTAGATTTTTACAATTGAGTCAATGGTTATAGAGAGCATCGGGATGGTTTTTACATAACTATCCAGTTAACTTTTTCATAGTGTTAATGGGGCAGAAATTTCTTACAACTGATCCAATGTGAATACATTTTGAAGATACAGGACACTCATAACTTAGTATTAACCAATAGTATATAATTCAAGGTGAATAGAGGCGGAGTCAGATAGGGTTTACCTGAGAATGTATTTTGCAAAAAAACAACGAAACCACAGGAAATTAGCAGGCGGAATTAAAGAATTTTCATACTTAAGACAAAATATTGTTTGTTGTTGCCATAAAGGTTAGCTGAAGCGGGGAGGCTGGGTCAGCAAGAACTGGATTGGGAAAATGAAATGCCTGCGTCATCCTGGGCACTTTTAGCTTCGGAAGAAAATGTACATTTTTGCGAATTTCTGAGCTTTTATATCATGCTTATTTGATAATCTTTTAATTATTATTATCACTAGTATTATTATTATTATTATTATTATTATTATCATCATTATTATCATAATTATTATTATTATCATCATTATTATTATTATGATCATTAGTATTATCATTATCATCATTAATATTATTATAATTATTATTATTATTACTATAACAGTACAGTTGCATTTTGATCATATGTAAGGATGTAATCCTAACACAGTCCTATTGCTATGTTAGAGCATCTAGATAAGTTATTAGAACACTTGATCAACACTCTTTTGCAGAACTTAATAGATGAGAGGAAATAGTTCTTCCCCTGCCAATGTGGCTTAAGGAGAAATTGTGACCATCGTTCACGATATAATACAAAACACACAAAAAGCTCGAAAAAATGCACTCTCCATCGTTAGTGACGTGGAAAAGGTTTTGGGTAAAGTGTGGCACGCCGGACTCTGTTGAAAACTAGCCAACAACCAGGAGCTCCCTGTCTGCACTAGAAGGTTTCTCTTTCATTTCCTCATGGATGACACATAAAATATTACAATACAATGTCACGCCCATTCACACCACGTTCAGGCGTCCCCCAGGGTAGCATAGTGGCACCAACACTATACATATTGTAGATAAAACGAAACCCCATTCCCAACTGAAGACTGCTAACACATAAACAAACTGTCCTACGCCAACGACGAGACCATTCTCATCTGTGGCCATGGAGCACACAGGATTTTACACCTCGCATCCATTATCATAAACGCGGATACAGAATAAGACGACAAGTGACTCATAGCTACAAACCCTCGAAACACACAGGTGACATTATACGGTGCACGCAATCACTAAAGTGACATATTCACCTTACAATCAAATTTTAGGAGCGACTTTTTACAAGTTCATAACCTTTCACAAACAATAATATATTATTTAATCAAGGGCTAAAAAAACAAGAAACCTCGCAGATTCTACTTTGCCAGCCGAAAAATTGAACAATTCATACGTCCTCAAAACCTTTGTCAGACCACTCCTTACATACGCCCCGATCACACATTCAGCTGCGTGGCACACAAGACAGACGGAAACACAGCGCTTCCGGAACTCTGCTGTGAAACGCTTCTGTCGCTCCCCTATGTACATTAGCATGGCCCACTGCATGAAAACAAAAAACTAATACCAATAAACTATCAAAACCACGCGCGCTTAACACGACAGCTGGAGAGCTGGAGATGCTCTCAAGAGACCCCACATACATACATATTCACACTAGACAAAATGCTGCGGAGGCACAAACGTACGCCGCATCACGTGACTGGCCTGTTCCAACATCTAAAAAAACACTTAAATGTAGCAGTAGCGTAAATGGCACGTTTGTATTAATGCTAGTCTCCCTCTTAACCCGCTATAGTCATTTCGAGCACCCATACACAGCCACATAACAAAACTTTGCGTGGCGTATAGCCACCGACATGTTCGCTCTCCCTATCCCCTCTCAAGTTTTTTCAAAACCGTTTTCCTATCCGTTTCACTCTGTTCTTTATATTCACACATTGCATTGTATTTACAACATTTTTTCGGCCACACTATCGTTACTATTTCAAAATCACGATATGTATTGCTGCCAAATAATAGCATTATAAACACTATAATTAAGACTAATAATATACATTTGCACAAGATATTGGATACAAATTTTAACAAATCATATAAAAATAGATAGGAATAATATTGTTTTATACTTTGGTATGGATTGTATTCTAATACTGATTTTAACCGTTTCAAAACACAAAGTAATCCATATATTAGTTACCTTACTTTACCGAAGTGCGTGTCATGTGACGTTAATAACCATGGAACGCCAATTTTCTCTATCTTGTGCCTTTCTGACTAGATGTGTTACAGTCTATCTTCTGTTCATGTTTTCCATTAGAGTCACCATAAACTTTTTCCTTTCTCTTCCTTTGGTTCTTCTTCCTTTAATTATCAGCAGGCAATTTCTTTCTATTCATTCTGCTCTCAGAATATGTCGGATAAACTGCAGCTGCCTTCGACAGATACTTCTCATTAAGCCCCTTTCCAGTTATGCAGGTCATAATACTTCCTCATTTGTTGTTCTTGATTTCCATGGGATTCTTTGCATCCTTATAAAAAAGAATTTCAGTTGCTTTAATATACTTTCCATATTCTTCTTATTCGTCCATGATTCACAGGCGTATGTTAAAACTGACCAAACATAACACTGTAAGAACTAAATTCTTACTGTCATTCCCAAGCTAAGATTCGTTAATAAGTTTCTCATTTGCATAAAAGATCGCGAAAGTAAAGATCATTTTTAACTGTTTCCGAATAATGTCATTTCACGGATTTACTTATTTTTTAAAGTAATTTTTGATTTGCTATCTGACCGTTGAAACTGCATTATGCATTTAAATGACAAAAGGTGATCCCAGTATCTTACTATCAACTGCCAGTACCAGCTCCCTCTCCACACTTGTTCATTTAACTTTCTCTCCACCCGTCTCACACATAATGCTGTCAACCTCGTCCAATTACTCTCCCATTAAAACCAAATCCAATATACAATATTGTCCACTTTAAAGACCTTCATTACCTTATTCTTACCCGCATTCATTTTTAACTTTCTACCGAAATACACCGAAATTAATAGCCCATAGCTAAATCTGATGTCCAGTGTCATCACTGATAAACAAAGCAGAAAATGTAGACTATAACATGGATATATGAGGTTTGAAAGGCCAAGTAATAAAAAAGGGCAACTATTTATACTTTGTGATTAGGTATTTTCAAACGAAGCGATGATGCCCTGTAATCTTTCTAAGCACCTAACAAAAGTTAGTTTTAAGAAAGTAAAAGAAGGCTTGCCTTTTTTCAAAGCAATTCAAGATAAATTACAGAGTAAAAATTCATTCCGAGCATGTTTAGTAATGCATCACAAAAAAAGATGATTGCTTACTTTATTTATATAATATCTCAATGACTTTTGACAAAATTGCCAAGCCTTATAGGATTTTGACCGCTAAGAGCAAACCGTTCTTACTGTACCACACCAATCCCAGTCCGTCCAAATTATAAGGCAATTATGCTTAATCATGATTATGTTTTATCAGGAGTTGGTGAAATGGAGGACAGCTTCGAAGAAACCGAATACAACATACTTAAGAACTCAAAATCATTTAGATTACAGTTGATCATTATACTCTACGAGGCAATGAAGCATTCCTTTAAGGAGTGTACGTTTCATTGGAGATAGAAAAGCTGTTCAACAGATGCTTTTTACAAGGTGAGTTTAAGTAAATATTAGACCTGAATTACAGATTTATGTGGGGGAGTAGTATATAAAAGAGAAAGAATGTGCAATGAGATTGAAGCTTATATGAACGGTCTCATCAGTCCTTTGGTATTTATAATTGAGCGAAAACTAAACTAAACCAATCTGTCTCAATTCTTTACTATTCTATTTAGATGGTACGGCATCATTCATGCTATAAAAGTTTTCGATCGCCTGCTGTTATCCAAAGAAGTAAAAGGGTTTGCCAACGGAAAGTCTTTAAAGTGCATTCATTTAGTTTTTGTCAGCTATATTTTTTCGGGGAAAAACAAGCCATTTAATTGAGGAACTGAGCGTATACAAATGTACCATAGATAATCTGACTTATTTATTAAGTGAGTATAATGAGATATATTTAAAAGTGCATGGCAATGACATCAATTTAATAAAATATGATTCACGCATTTGTATATTTTGGGAAAAGCTAACAGTTTTAAACATGACATTGAACATAGGAATCTATCTCATTTTCCAAATCTAGTTAGAAAATGATGATGGTAGTACCTTAGTAGATGATGAACTTCTTATTTATTGCGCTCATATAAATAAAGTCATTAAAAATGAACGATATATTTAAGCACCTTATCTCAGATTGGCCCTTCAACCTATTTATTAATTTGTGTATAAATGATATAGAGAACATCATGAAAAATAAAATAATTTTTTTAAAAATTAATTTTGAATTAAATCCACTTTTTAACAAGTATTTCCATGACTTTTAGTTAAAAAACTAATTTTCGGAAAATGGCCAATATTTTGAGGAGGTGTCAGTAATTCTTCCTCCTTTTTCCATTATATATATTAGAGCGGGGTTTTAGTGTTGCTCAACTACTTTCTAAACAACGAAACAAAGTTTAAGTAGCATTGATCTTAATATTAAACAGCACCGATTTCATTACTGCCATTAGTATTGGAGTAAGTTAAGACTTAAATGTCAGTTTAAAAACGAAATATTTGTGTTTAATTTTCACTAAGGAATTTGGTTAGCATCAACATTTCTAAGTTTTTTATACTTATAATAAATATTTAGGCTTTAAAATTTCGATGTTGAAGCTAGCTTCAAATGTTCATTTAACTTTTATTCAAATCCTTTCCTCTATACACTGTCATTCCAGTAACTTATAATAGTATATGTAAGAAATCTCACTGAAGAAAAATAAGACTTCCTTTATTTCACTATCCAAGCGCCCAAGAAAAACAGAGAAGATTTTAGGAAAACAGTAAATTAAACCTTAAAAACAGGTGGTATTTATTTTTCTAGTAAAAATAAGGGTTTTATTTTGGCAGGTAAACAAAAGCTGCGGATATATGCTTTAATTTATGACTGCGGGGCTCCAGAATATAGATGTTGTTGCACTTGATTCTTTCCAATAATGTCAAGAGATATAGATTTAAATGGAGATCGAAGCAAATAACTGAACATCTTTTCGTTTCCTGAATATAAAACGCTTATTCTGTATTTGTCTGTGTTGGCCCGAGGGTAGGGTAAAGGCGAGAAGGCGGAGGTTGTTTTCTGCTTGGCGGGAAAGTGATAGGTGTGTTGGACTGCGCACCATTTCTCGATAAATTACAGAAATGTGTTATATCCCCCTTAAACATTTTAATGTATATTTACCTATTGAAATTAGGAACAAATAGGATTTTTCTTTCTACTTTTCTATCTTTATTCCCCCGTTTTTTGTTCCTTTTCTCGGTGTTTAAATAGGTAACAACAGGCCAAAATCTATTTCTTGCTCATCTTTGAGGAAATAGGAATACTAAAAAGGATAACGTTGAATAAAATGGATATTTGAATAAATGATCAAAGGGAAAACATGAAGCCGATGGTAAGAGCTGTTCCTTTAGGGGAGACGGAAAATTCCAAATTATCATTCAATGGTTATCATGAGAGAGGAGAAATTAAAGATTCTGTACAACTTAATAGAGGAGAATTGAGAGAAAGAAAACTCTACCACTTTTTTACCACTCGCTTATAAATAATTGCAATAATTTTGGCAGTTATACAAAGAGAATTAAACGATTTTAGGCCTTCTTCCGTTCAGCAATTGAAGAGAACAATTAAGAGGAGATATTATTCCAAATTCGATTTACCTGTGAAGAAAATGAAAATAAAGTAAAGTTTGCAGTTTTTACCACTCAATAGATGAAAATTGATATGGAGTACAAACAAATTTTCGCACTTTTGCTTTATCTCTGAAGTAGAAGAATGAAGAAAAAGAAATAATATTTAATGTTATTCTACCACTCAAATGAGGAGAGTGAATAAAAATATTTATAGACATTTTTACACAAGTCAAAAAGTAAGACAAAAGAGATAATAGAAGTTGATAAGAAATACTAGCCGATCTTTCCTTTTACCACTCGCTAGGTGAGTAAAAAATGGGAACTAATCTTTAGAATTTTCTCTTTAAAATTCAAAAGAGAAGGAAAGGAATTCGGGGGTAGAATTTAAATCTACTAATCAGAAGAGGAGAATGATGAGGAAGAAAATTGTCCAATTGTCTTTTTAACAATAAATGATGACGTCATAATGTCAGGAGACGTATTTTTGCAAAATTTTAGGTTTGATTTCAATGAGGAATTAAAATAAATTCCCTATTTTTGTAGTTTTAAGCATAATTTATCTCGAAACTGATCGATGGATTTGTATTCAATGTAGTGTATATGTTGTGTTGAGTTGCACCGCTATATAGGAGACAGTTGATAAAACGGTCAGAACCGCAATGGTTGGTGCTTTACAACATGAGCAACTACCGGAAGAATGGATTCCTTTTCATTCGATGTCTCATTATTTAGAATTTTTCTCGTTTTATCTCTCCATTAACCCCCGACATTCCTAATTTTCTTACTACTCTTATTTATCTTCAACCTGGATAGAGAAAATAAAGGGAAAAATGATGCAATCTCAGATAAAGCTATGTAATGTGGAATTGAGAACTAACATTTTCTGATTCCACAGAGGTGGTCATTAATCTATATTTATACTTGCTTAATTACTTAATTTCGTGAATATTAGATTTGGAATCTTTCATTGTTTTTCTGATTATTTTAGGAGCGTTCCTTTGCATTTGTGAGTTAAGGAATTATGAATTATGGAACGAATTTGTGTACCTGGACAGTATGTGTCATTTTCCCGCTCGTTTTCTTGCAGAACAATAAAAAACAGCTATTATTTAATTTAAACTTTGTGTTTATGCGATGTAAGATGAAATATTTACTAAAACTAGTGAAGAAATTTTAAGCCAAAGTTGGAATTAAAATAAAAACAAGGGAGTTAAATTTATAGAATTTTATTCGAATTTCGACATGAAATATATAAAATAAAATTAAAATGTTAGAAACAAAGTTTTCTTAGATTTCTTTCTGTAATATAATGAATTTCCCATAATATGCACAAAATGTAGTCTTCTATCATGTTTTTTTTATATACTTCTTGGCATCTATGTTTAGAGTTCATTATATCTTAAAAGAAGTAGTCCGCCTGGTCCTCTAAGCATGCTACCTTATTATCCTTGAAGTTGGTCAAGGGCTTCCTGCAGCTCATTTTTCCCTAAGTTCTTAATCAGTTCTACATAATTGTCAGCATTTTGGTTCCCGAAAGTGACCTGACACACCTAAAAAAAAATCCTGGCTTCTATAATTTTCTTTATTTGTAATACTTCAAAGTCAATAAATAGATTTTAGCTGTCCATGAGAGAGTTAAACAAAGGGATTTTGCCTTACTTGAAGGCTGCAGACTCTTTTTTAAGAGGTCTAAGAAATCACTTTATGAAACCTAGTTTTAAATTAAATGTAAAGGAAAGAACCACACCCTTTGGGGGCATATCAATTGCTTATGCTTGACATTATGCCCTCCAAAAGAGAAATCAGTATTTTGTTGCCAGTTGTTGTTTTGCTGATGCAGTCTGGTTCACTACAGCTCTAAAGACAAGAATGAAATGGAAAAGTGATAAAGCTTTCCTCAAGGCCGAGCAAAAATGCTACCATTTTGAAGTATCTGATCACTTCTTAACAATACTACTTATAATTCAAAAGTTAAGCAAGGGGTCGACACTGATATAGGTCTCCTTGAGATATACTGAATGAACCAAAGATATGGAATTCATATTTAATCTAATTATCGAGAAGCCCAACTTCAATGCTTCTTAAGAAGCTATTAATGAAGAGCCCCTACTTATCTAGATTACATACAATTATAAGTGCAGGAACAAATTAAATATATCTTTGCGCGAACATAGTCCAGCCTGATAAGAAAAGAATCTTGAGAAATGTTTATGACGTTTCTATTGGCTTGTTACTTGCGCACATTCATCCAGCAAATACCACTCTTTAAGCCTGTAAATGAAATGCTTAGTATTTATCTATGACTAGCCAAGATCTCTGATAAAATCATTGAAGTCTATTTTGTTTGTTTGTATGGATTCCTGTATTCGTCTCAACAACCATTTATCTCCATTTTACTGAACATCTCAGCCTTTAAATTGTTGATCTCTTCTGAGAATGGTTTATTTCTTTCTGAACGGATAGAAACAAAAAAAACAATGTTGTGTCGTATTGGTGCAATAGAGGATTGAATATTGTGTTATGAAATATGAGATACATTTTTGCTATCTCGACGTTTAGAAAGGTCTACCATGTAGAAGTATCATTTAATTGAGTGGTCAGAAGGTTCACGCTAAATCCTGGGTACGGCAAACTTCATGGCTCTTTTTTCCCTTCTATAACATCCTTTAAAAGAATATAAATATCTAATTTATTATTCTATTGGCTTACAAACCTAATAGCTTAAACACTTGCGACATTTAATAATTTACTCTGTGCAACAAATATTTTTCATACTTTCCAAAGTTTTCTTGCAGTGTTCAGAAGCAAAGTATGGTTCCCAATCTTTGTCTTGGTCACCAAATGGCATGCCAAATTAGGGTTTGCAGACTTCACACATTCTCCTAGATGCTGTCACAACAAACATTTTTGCTCCTGTTTCGATGAACTGTCCGAAGATATAACAAAATAAATCTAGAGATTGATTGCAGCTTCTCGATGCCATTTCTCTTCTGATCTGTTTACTATGGTAGCGAGAGCTGAAGTAATACCAGATCTAGAAATCCCTGTATAAATATTTCTGAAGTGATATTTCAGAATATTCCAGAAGGTATATAAGTTTTCATGTGGCTGTTGTTGCAAGAACTGAAACATTCTGGAAACTTCATAAAATTTTACTAAATTCGAGGAATTTGTAATTAAATCTAGAAAGTTTTTGAATGTTTACTTAAGACAAATAATATTCTACAACATTGTAATGTTTTTTTGAATAAAATTTTCAATTTTCTACGATGTTTTTCTAAAAGTTGAGGCCTACATCCTTTTATATATTCTCATTTTTTCCAAAATTATTAATAGGTAAGCATTATTTTCCAAATGGCCAAATTTAGAAATTCAGTGACCTACCTATAAAAGCAGGGTTTGGGGAATAATTTAGATTTGTTTCATCTATTTATTTACAAAAAACTAGGAAATAACACTTTTAACGTAGAAGCAAGAAAAGCGTCAAATTCTGTTTCTGAGATATTAAAATTATTTATTTTTATTCATTAGAATATCAAGGTTGAACCCATAAAATAGGATCTGTAATGATTCCCCTACTCCTACATGCTGCTTTCCCTCCCTAGTTTTCTTGAAGTAGCTTCTATTCTCTAACGCAAGCCTTATTCAGTAGACAAGCCCCTAGAAAAGGTTCATTCCCTATTCCTATATTAAAAATGCCTATGTTTTTCCCTTTTCATTTTTGAAATCATTATTAAACTATTAATACTTGAAGAAATTCAAACTATTTCTGGGAAATTAACTAAACTGAACGGAAAATGATAGGGTCTTTTGAATTTTCAGTTAGGCAATAGATTTACTCGTATTCCACCCGCTGAAATATCACCTCTCAAAAGCTGATTGGTATTCTCTTTATAAAATGGATTTCGTTTGTAAAAATTGATATTCAGCGTTTGTGAAATTTCTTGTTGTAAATTTGTCCAGAAAATTAAATTATATGGCAGATAGGCCAGAATTTGAAAGATTGACTGTTGTACGATAAATTCTGATTCAGCTGGATTCTCTCAATGTCTATACAAAAAGAAAGTCAGAGGCACAAATTCATTTGTAGCTTTGAATTTTCGATTTTCTTATGCATAAGTATGTTATGATTCTCCCAAATATCCATAAAATTAATTCTATCATCACTTGACACAAGAAGACTTAGATCGATCTTTCAGTGTTCTTTGACAATTACTTCACAACCTAAACATTGGACTACCTATATATAATTATTGTCTAATTACAAAGAAAATATAATAATTTAGTGGTGATTTTTGAAAAAGTAGAGTGATTTTTATGCTAAAAATTCTATTCTGCAAGGAATACAAGTTTTTGTGTGCGTGAAGAATGTAAAACAGCATTTCATGAAAGGTTGTATTTAAGGTAGTATTCTAAAATAATGAAATGGCAACAAAAACACAAGACAAAAGACTTTGATAATAGTACGTGAATTGCCCCACCCCCCCGCCTCGAAAACATACAAAGAAACGTATTTGTGAATAAACAAATGTGATTCGCCTTTCACGCGATTAAGGAACACACTTCGATGATTTTCCGAAGGGAGATCATATATTGCATCCTAAAAAGTGGATTATCTGCGAAGGAAAAAATCGACGATGATTATGCTCCTTCCTAAAAAGAAGAGAAGTGTTCAAGAGAAAGGAGAAAGAGCAAGAATTTGATTTGAGCTAGCACTACCTAGGCAAATGCAACCTGGGCAGAATGCAGGGAAAAGCGACATCAATACTACCTAGCATAACGGGAGGAATGTATGTATGCCAATATATATACATGCGTAATTCATGCACATGTGCAGAATGCCCTAAGCGCTAGTACATATGCAAAAATACTGAACGCATTACTCAAAGCAAATGGACTTGAAACAATTGACATCCCGCACAAAGTCTACTCATCTGCAATTTTGAATATGCCGATACCAGAAACAGGCACCAATGATAAGATATAAAATGCACAAATATCGGAAACAGAAAAAAAGTGACACAGAAGAGAGTTCAGAATCATTGGAGGAATCCAAAAGAGTAAACAAAATTGAATAAAAGAAAGAAATATATGTCAAGTAAGATCCCGACTCTGAGTCTTTTACCGAGAAACAACTCATCAAGAACGTTAAGCACGGGTCGGGAAATGTTGAAAGAGGACTCTATTTTAACAACTAAAATTTTTAGCTGGTTTAAATTATAATAGATATATTTTTTTTCTCTTAGTTCGGTTATAACCTTTGTATATTTTAAATTTTATTCAACTTATTTCAGAGTCGCGTTACAAGTTGAAAAAACAAAATTGTGAAGTGCGGAATAAATACAATGATTATCGAATGATTTGAATTTTTTTTAAACAAAAAGAATTCCAATTTGGGAAATTAAAAAAATTATAAAAAATTAACAATGACTGCTCTTTATTTTATATTTTGGTATATTCGAAAGTTTTATCCAAGTTATTTTGAAAAACGATTTTTATCTTTATCAAGAGGAAATAGATACTAGCACCGAGGATAATTAGGATTAAATTAAGTAATGAAAATACAAAAAAATACATTTTATATTAATCGGGTAATATATATAATCAATGGCAAAATATCAGGATTGTTAATACTCGGGCAAAGGGAAATTGTGTGGAGAAGCGAAATATATGAGTCAATGTATGAGTATTAAAGATTCCAGGAAACAGTACAAATCAGCAATTTAGATTTTACAAATATAATAGTAATTCTTATAAATACGTACATAGTTAAAGTTGAAAATTTACAGTTTTATATTTTAGAATTAAGATTTTTAAAATGATTGTTGAAAATAAAATACTGGCACCTATAAACAAGTAAGGAGTTAAGAAGCAGCTCCTTTGGCCTTAACAATATATTATAAGAACGACAGTTTTTGGATGAGTTGAATAATAAAAATATTTTTCTCTTAGTTTGTATGTAGAAATTGACAAAGGTCAAATGTTTAAGTTTAGAAACAAAGTCTGCTGACCAAAAAGTCGCGCGCTTTCACTTATTCTAATTTAGGACCTTACAACCTTTAAAACTTTCAATAATTCCTTGACTAACCTTAAGAAGACTTTTGCAATTCTACCATTCGAAAGAGAATGTAAAACAACATAGGGGGTTTCAAATTTTGTTAGAATGGGCCAATATTTATGTTGTTATTACTAAAACAAACTAATTCCTTGGCTAACTTAGGGGGGACTTTGACAATTATATCACCCGAAAGAGAATGTAAAACAACATAAGGGTTTCAAATTTTGTTAGTATGGGCAAAATAGTTATGATTTTACTGCCAAAACAAAAGCCAAACGGGGACCAACCGATATATTGAGATGTAGAGTCGCTTGCAAATAGCCTCGCACGTGACTAAAAGTAAATATGATTATAAAAATTTGGGTAATTTTTGGAAACAAATCGAATTACAAATAGTGAAGTCCATAAATTTTCTTAAGATTAAGATATGTCTGTTCATATATATTTTTTTCTTATATTCGAATCTTTTATCGAACTTCTCTGTATATAAAATGCATTTTTCATTTTAATCATTATCAGGCGGAACTTTCTACCATATAAAAAATAAAGCAAAGGCAAAATATTAAATAAAAATTTAGATTGAAAAGAAATCTGAGGATTCTTTTTTTCGTGTTTCAAAGGAATTTCGATGTGGTTTTCTTTACTTTTAGGCCTAGAAAATAAGGATGGATCTGAAGAACAAACAAATACATAGTAAATGATTAGGAAACAAGAGATTTTTTCTTTTATTAAGGTTATTACTAAAGGTTGATATAGATTGGAAAAAATAGACCTTAGGGGTCGTTTTTCTTATATTTGCAGCTTTTATCCAAGAAATTGCAGTTACAATTTTTTTTAATTTATACTTTTTACTCACTGAATCTGAAAATGAAAAAATATATAAATCCTGAAGTTCATAAAATGAGTATATAAAAGAAAATTTAGATTGAAAAAAAAGATTTGAGGATTGTTTTTTACGGTATATGTAAAGAATTCAACTAAAAAAAATTCTTAGACGTATATAAAAGAAATAGATCATGAGAAAATGATTAGAGAACAAGGTAACGGCTTTGCCTCTCAACCCTGCCGGGGGAGCTTGAGCTTCGCTACTAAGATTAAAATTTAAAATCTAAAAAAAGCAGCCATGGTTAAATTTTTATAAATTTTAGGAAATTCGCCAATTATAATAATTTTAAAAAGGAAGTCTAAACTAAGTTCCCCTCCCCCTTTCAAAATATCACGTTGCTAAAATATAGTTATAGAAGAAGATAAATAAAAATAAATTTTCTGAACTTCACCATTAGTAATTCTTTTGGTTTTAAAAATTTACAAAATTTCGATACTTTTATTTATTTCGGAACTTCACCATTCTGGTTTTTGATATTATAAAAGAATTATTAGAAATAACTTTGATAAAAAACATAATTCATAACCAATCTAAGATGAAATTATTATTCAAATACTTAAAAAAGTCCCTTCGTAAATTATAGAGTTAGTGATGATTATATAAATTGGTAATATATAAATTTTTATTAAACAAAATACCCGTTGCTAGAACGAGATAAGCAGTAGGACACAGACCGAAGATCTGCCTGCGAAGCGCAAGTTTCTCCTGTAGGAAGGAGTGGGGAAGCCGCTCCTCCTGTAACCCTATAAATAGTTACGAACTGGTAAAAGGTTCAATTGGACCAGCAACGTTTAAAAGAATACCCCAAACACAATGTATAACACAAAATTGAGCATTCCACAAATTAAATGCCAACGGATGTAGAGAAAATAGATTTATGGAAAACTTTCCGAAGAATAGATGCGGTCATTATCTTACTTTCGGACCATGGAGTTAAATTTCTCAACGACTAGGTAAAGATATGGTATTATGTCGTAATAGGCGTAAACCCGCCGGGGACACTAAACGACGGAGCTACTAACGGGATCAAGCAAGGCATCAACTGCAAAGCGGACTGGAAAAGATAGAGAAAAGAACTAGTAAATATATACAAGAAATATTAGAGGAATCAACGGTAGAAGTTAGAGAACCGCAGCTCGATGCAAGTAGCAGAAAAATCGTAATGACAGGCATATGCAATACGACGAATAAGAACTGTAATAGAAGATTAGGTAAATTATCGCAAAAAATATGAAGGACTGAGAAACGTGGGAGTAACACGCTAGAATGAGAAGAAATACGAGAACTAACTACGAGAATAACGGAAAAACAAAGAAAACATTTGAACGAAACAATACGAATAATTGATACAAGAAAAAAAATATCAGACAAATAAGCAAACTATAAAAAAGACGAGGATAGGATTGAACAGATATTCAGTGAATATTGGAATAGGATTTTCGACATAAGTGAAGTGGAAAATGACGAATTTGTCTTCGATATTGAACACAATATCAGACTCGCCTAACAAAGAAATCGATAGAACTCATCTACACTAATTTCTCGATTCAAGGAGAGACGCCCACGGCACTAACGACGCGATGTTCGCCAACCAAGAGATGAATAGAATAATATCGATTTTTAAGCAGCAATCGCCAAGAAGATTAGGAATCAACTATAAGAAATACGAAGAAGCGTTCAACAATATACTCAAGGCAATAACAATAGCACTAAATGCTTATCTTAACGAGCGCTTCCTCCCAGATGATCTACAAGTGGTTAAGATGATTTTTATATCCAAATTGAGGAAACCTCCAAATCAAAATAAGAGTTCATGACCCATTTATCTACTTGATTTCATCAGGAAGGTATTTAAATGCTAAATCGACCAAAGACTAAGTGACCATCGCTAGGCATATGACAAGGTACGACAAGGAGATTAAAAAATATAAACCTAGAACTAGAAATAAACAAGCTAGAGCAACTACTAGGCGTCTATGCAATAGAACGTTACGCATTCATCGAGATCAGGAGGGCGACTGCCTACTTGGGTATAAGTCACTATACTCACCATGATCGGGAGGGTGCCTGACTACATCGTTATACTAAGTGTACATCTCAGCCATCCCTATATTCCCCCCTAAAGTTGGCTTAAACATCTAGTTTCCCGATGACGTCACGAAAATCGACGTATGCCCATAAAGGAGGGGGGTGGGGCGATATGCAAGCAGGATTCACAGAAAAAGAGATAACGAGGATTAATGAATACGAAACAAAATGGAAAATCAGTACTAATAATAAGTTCAAGATCTAATACGATTTTTAGAAATATACTCTAAAATATGTATTTACGTTGAAGAAGAAAGATATAGTTCTACTAATGAAACGAAAGTGGTAGGATTAATAATAACCAAATAAGGATACAGAGATCATGAACTGAACGAGAGAATCGAAGAAAACAGGGACTGAGATTACGCTAGAGGATCAACTGTAAAAACAAATAGAAGATATACCAAGCTATTATCCTGTCAGCAAAGGTGTATCCACTTATATTAATATACACCTTTTCCAAATCAAACATTATTAAACAGCAAAGAATTAAAAAAAGGCAGCATTAATAATTAATCAGAAACCCCCAAGTAATATAAATGAGAAGACAACGCGACTTTTACAAGGAACCTGAAATGAAACCGATGAACCAATTAAATGAGGAAAGAGAAAAATAACTCACAGATAAGACCCAAGAGGGAACAGGAGAGGAGATGACAGGATTGATAGCCTAGAGGGATAAAGGAAGATCACACCGCCCCTACCCTACCTATAAAGATCGACGAGGAAGACGAAGAAATCTAAACCGAAAATGTATAGGAAAGTAGAAAAAAATAAGTGTACGTTAACATAAAACATTTTCTTATAATGGCAATTTAAATATGTTACAAAAATAAAAAATTGAAAAAGAGTCAGAAGAAAGCTAAACCACCTCTAGAAAGAATAAAACCAATGGTTTGAACGCAGAAAAACAACAAATATAATACAAACATGAAACAAAAAAAAATGATATCCTGAGACTTCGGCACAACTTACTAAACTAACTATTTTAAAGCTATACAATTTTACAAAACGGAAGGGAATTAGCATGATATCCATGCAACCTAGCTTTCATTTGCAACCTATTACTTCTTTTCACTTCTCGCTACACTTTCTCTTCTATCCTTCATCATACATATGTTAAAAAGACAGATCATTGATTAAATGTTAGGTGTTGCTTGAATAGTTGATAATGCATATGTTATAGAAAAAATAAATTCATAGTTGTTTTTTTCATTTTAATGAGGTAAATATTTCTTAGCCGACGATGAATATCTATTGGAACTGGAACGGACGAAATATGATATTAATCATGAAGACGGAGAAGTACAGAGAAGGATAAGGATTCAGAGAACAAGTGAAAGGAATTATGTCTCGTAGGATTCTAGTAGGGATATTTATATTTCAATTTTAATGTATAAGAATTAGAAAATCAATAAAATGGAAGGAAATATAAAAAAAAAATGTTTCAAATTGTAATTTTTAGGCGGTAAGTCGAGTTTGAGGATTGTGAATTTAATGTGAACCGATATTTAGAGAAATTTCTGACATTCAAAAATAATTATAAAATGAGATGCTGCACATAAAATGGTTTTGATTCTATTATCCTGTGAAAGAAAGAGGCACTGAAAAGCAGTTATTTATTCTTCTGGATGAATAACCCATTTCAGAAGTAACAAAATATTTAGAATCTTTTGGAACCTTTTATGAAAGATGGGGTAGTAAATATTTGTAGCAGGATAAGATCGAAGGGCAATCACGTGCCCTTCTGTACCTACGTGGTCCTGAGATCACCGAAAGGAGCTTTGAAAGTACAGCTGAACCAGGGTGAGGGTGCAGCCTACGCCGTTATCACACCCCAGCTGGATTTGCTTAGGAACCGATTTCATCGTATCCTATGGCCAACTCTCAGCCAACATTCCTGCCTTCACTCATAAGATCGAAGTCCGTTGAACATTCTACGCCAAGGTTATCATAATTACCCCCTCCTCCGAAGGAGTCGGCGATTTTTTCCCCAAATCGCAGGTGTTTGTGGAGGTGGCCGCCAAAGCCACCAAACGCCACCTCACCAGGCGTCTATATAATGCTTCGACTCAGTTTAGTAAGCAGCACTAATAGACTTCCCACCTACTAACGCGGACGAGCTTAAGGACGCTCGCCTCCCCTGATCGGCGATTTCGATTCGAGACGAAGGCTAAATCGACATCCGTGATCTGCCATAGTCAATCGGCTAGTATCTGACAAGGATTTCCATCTCCGAAAGCCATCTACGAGTGATCCCTCATCTGGAGCGAGAGGTAACAAGACTTTCCCTTTCGCAGTCATCGTATCCCAACTGGTCCCTTTTCTGCACGAGCACGTGAGCAATTGTAACCATTACCACTTGCAGATTGATCTAGAATCTGGCTTACCCAATCGATCCATTCTTTGTGTGTGCGCCCCGGTTTAAAATTGCCCTTTAAATAACCAACCTGAATCCGACTTCCTTACTCTCCTGATTAACCCACCTGTATCTTGCGTAGCCCCTTAACTTCGTCTGTACGACCATTCCCTTTAAGCCAAATATTATTTTGTTGCTAGTGAAAATATATTTTTGTCATTGTCTTTCGTTTGCAATTCCAACGCGTACCAGCTACCTGTTAATCTTTGGCCAACTTTCACTCTGAAATATTTGTTTTAAAATAGACCCCAAAACAAAAATATTATTTAATAATATTTAAATATACACAAATATTGAGTTTTAGGAGAATGTCGTACAGATGGAGTTAAATGTCTACGCGAGATACAGGTTAGTTACTTAGGGGATTAAGGAGGTCGGATTCAGTTCGGTGATTTAAAGGGGGATTTTAAACCGGGGCGCACACGCAAAGAATGGATCGATTGGGTGAGCTATATTCTAGATCAATCTGCAGGCGGCAACGGTTACAATTCCTTAGGTGCTCGTGCAGAAAAGGGGCCAGTTGGTATACGATGACCGCGAAGGGGGAAGTCGGGTTACCTCTTGCTTCAGATGAGATAGCACTCGTAGATGGCCTTCAGAGATGGGAATCCTCGTCAGATACTTGCCTAATTGACTATAGCAGAGTTCACGGATGTCGATTTAAGCCTTATTCTTGAATCAAAATCGCCGATGGGGGAAGGCGAGCGTCCTTCATCTCGTCCGCGGTAGTAGTTGGGAAGTCTATTAGTGCTGCTTAATAAACTGAGTCAAAAGATTATATAGACGCCTGGTGAGGTGGCTTTTGGTCGCTTTGGCGGCCGCTTCCACACAGATGTGCGATTTTGGGGAAAGGTTGGCGACTCCTTCGAGGGGGAATGGGTGATACCCTTGGCGTCGAATGTTCAACTGACTTCGATCTTATGACAGAAGGCAGGAATGAAATCTGTCCCTAAGCAAATCCAGCTGGGATGTAATAACGGCATAGACTACACCCTCACCCTGATTCAGCCTGCTTTCGAAGCTCCATGAGGTCATCTCAGGACCACGTGGGTACAGAAGGGTACGTGGTCAACCTTCGACCTTATTCTGCTACATTATTGGCTATTTAGAATTTTTAGAAAACCACATTTAAAACGTTGTTAGGAAATAAAAGATTCTGTAAAAAAAGGTTCTCCTAAAGTGAGATTTTCCTTTATCGATATAATGCTAGAATGGCAAACATTGCTCAATTTTTTTAGAAATCTTTTGTTGTCTTTTCAGTTTTCTCTCTTAACTTACTCAACTAACATTATATAATAGAGGATGGAAAAATTTTATAAACTAGCGGGCCTCTTTATAACTTGGGCGAAAGGTCGAGTGCCATACTCAATAATCGCATAAAAATTGTCATCAAAATAACATATTAACTAATAGAATAAATACCTTTTACGAATAAAGATTTCTTAATTTTATTTAATTAATTAGAGCGTATAATTTTTATTTACAGAACAGTAATTTTAGTGTTTAGTGTGATGGGGGTTTATGCTTCAGGGTTACTGAATATTTTAAATCCCAATCTTTTTCAGAAGTAAAAATTCTTAAAATATTTTAAAGATTTAATTCTCCAATGAACTTCTTAATTTAGATTTGGCATTCTTAATGATTATAAAAGGTTACTCGCAAATGTTCGGTGACCCAAAATGAAAAATGATGTTTTTAGCAAAGTGCTTTAGGTTAACAAATGCTTGATCAATGATATATGCATCTTTTGAATGATGCATTTACTTATAAGCTCGATCAGTTCAAGCTGAAGATCATGACATCCTTCATTTACATCAAATTGAAATGAGTCAGTAAAAAGATGAAAGTCACATTCTAACGACAAAAAATCCTTAAACAATCTTGAAAATTTAGTGGGTAAATTCTCCAAATGAGGACTATATTTTCCACAATTTTCAGCAGGAATTTCAACCATTAATAATGTTTTTAAAAAACGGTGCTTTTGTTTAATTTGCTGATTAAAATTAATAATTTTGTTACAAATCCTTTTACTTCGAAATACATTTTATTAATAAGATTTCCTTTTCCTTGCACATTCAGATTGAGATCACATAAGATAAAATACAATATTAACGCCAAAAGTCTGCTATTCAATTCTTTTATTTCAACTGCGGGTAATCTAATTTGTGTTCATTTCTAAAAAAAAATCTTTCTCACTCATTTGCAAACTTTGCCTAAGCTAAGCGATCTTATAATACTATGAAAAATAACGTCAGTATTTTCTGATTCAAATTTTTTGAGAGATAAATTTGACTATTTCTTTTACGAGCTTAAAAACATGATCAATTTGGAAAATATTTTTGCCAAGATATTGCTGGTGATTAATACAATGAAAAATTCAACTATAGTTTATCTTAGATTATTTGCTATAAACGTATAATTTAACTTGTAAGACCTGGACTCATATCGCTAGTAATATTCAGGATTTTTTCGTATCTATATTCAAGTTTGAAAATAAATCTTCTCATCTTAATGTTCGTTTTATAGGTTGCAATACTAGTAATTCTTGTTAATTTTAAATTACTTGTAAATCCTCCAATAAAATTGAAAAGCAGTGCAGTGTCTTTGATGTGACAGCTTTCCTAAATGGCAAAAAGAGAAAATATCAAGATTATTGCTTAATTTTGTATTTGTCCTTGAAAATTCTCTGCGATTTCTGTAATCTTTTTGGAGGACGAATTAAGACTAAACTCTTAACTAAGCTTTGCTTAATAAATTTGCACTCAGAAAATGGCCTGTTATATTTGGTAATATTAGCAATCTTCATGTAACTTACTTTCTTACGTCGAATATCTTTTTTTTGAAATACTTGTAAAATTTACGTTTTGATTTTCTAGAGAATTTTTCATTTCACTATGTTTCCTTTTGTTTTGTTAATCTGACAATTTGTCATACATATTGGCATGTTTAGTTTCATAATGGCGCTTCAAGTTGTACTCTTTAAAATTGGCAACAAATTCGCTACATATGAAAAACAGTGCTGTTTGAGTTTTGAGCTTGAAAAAGTATTTTATATCTTCTCATTATTAAATTTACCAGATTTATATATGTTTCCCTTTCACTCATGATTGGTTTTACTTCAAAAGTGATAATCATTTATCAGTAATTAATTACAAAGGAGGGAAAGTGGCATTGCACTTTACACGTTTAGAACAAATTGACTTTGGTACATATCAACTCACGAAAAATTGAAAAATCTATTTGCAGTGACGCCAAATCTATTTTTCATGGTGCCAAATATATATACCTATATTATTTAATAGATAATTTTAAGGGATTTGCAAGGTCTACTGTTTTTCTAAATTGGAAAAAAAATCATTTCACCAATTTAACTATTTTTAAATAGCTTTTAAAATTTAATTGTTTCTTTTTTATATATTTGTTGGGAATTTTGTTTTCAAATACTAAAAAGATATGCAAATGATTGAAAGCTATAGACACAATTTTACTGCCATGAATTTTAATATTTTTCTTTGTTAACTGCGATATTTTTAATATATGAATTAATTATTGTTCCTATAGTAAAAAAACCCTTCTTCTACTGTAGAACAGTACTCAATCATTTGCGACAAAAATATTAGGACATAATTCTAAATAATTGAATTGCATGCCATATTACAGTGATTTGGATTACTTTAATGATTATTGTAATCTAAGCTACATTAGATCATGATTTACGAGACGTGAGAAGTTTTATGATAGGTACTTTGAAATATACTTTAAGGGGATCCACATTCATTTTTAAACTATTTACTACGTTAGTCTATCATATATGAAATTAAAAGATCATTAAAAACTCTTTTATGTCTAAGAAAACTATAATAACCTACGGCGCTGTTTTTACGATATAGGAGGTCCTTTCAGCACCCACCCTCCTTAAAACCTGAAATCATATAAATGGCTATAGAATTACTGAAATTTAAGCATTCGAACTTAATCCACGAGCACATGATGCAGATATGATGTAGTTATCATTTGAAATCAGTTTTCTTTAGTTCCATTAAAATTTGTGTTAATGGGAGACTAAAACATATATTATTCGGACAAGGTCAACTATCGGTTTTGTTCTCAGTTGCAAAAGGGGATGTTAGATGAATAGTAGTGGTTTTCTAAATCCCCTGAAATTTAGGTCAATCTATATATGAAGATGCTAAAATATAAAGCATTTCTCAGGCGCCGTCATTTTTTAGCAAATATTTAAATTTGCATGATATAGTTTTTAACTTGGTTCACAAATCAACCTTAAAAGTCTATGGAAAGTTTCCACGAATATATAATTTTTGCATTATCATAACTTTCACTATGTTCTAGTCATGTTGCTAAAACAAAATATATACTATAATATAGTGCATAAAATTTGCAATAAAATGATATAGTTTGTTCACAAATTAATTTTAAATATCTAAGAAATATTTTCACGAATGTTTACAATTTTGCATTATCTTAATCTTCAAATGTTCTTGTCATGTTGCCAAAAAATAATGATACTATAAAAAGTGCATAAAATCTGCAATAAAATGATAAACAAATCCCTCAAAATGCGAATTTTGAACGAAAGAATTTTAAAAGTGACTAATAAAGAAATGCTATCTCCTTAAAAATTAAATATTTTAACATACGTGGTCGCGGGACATATTTTGAGCATTTGCGAGCCACTTTTGGCCCGAGGGCCATACTTTGCCCAGGCCTGTTATATAATCTAAAGGCATGGACTTCATCTCTACTCTCTGCTAAAATTTATCACAGAAATTGTAAACAAAAGACAGGTTGATAAAGGCTCAGACAGTGAAAAGGATATAATATGAGTTACATAATTATAATCTCCTTAGATACCTTTAACTTCTCGTAAATGCAAATGGCTTTTGAGTATTACGGATTACAAACAATTTATCTACCCCACGAAACGTAAAATGTCAAATTCTTTTCTCTCCAAAAAGAGAACCTGAAATCCACCCGAAAAGGGGCGATTGATAATTTATGTCATGTCCTGGAACGAATCTAGGAAACAATTAATCTTTTTCTCTCTGAGAAGAGAAATTTATCCTGATTTGTTAATCGAGACCCTTTTCTCCTTCCTTAAACTTTTAATTACTTCAACCTAATCATAATCCTTTCAAAAAAAATCTGTATTAACGTAGACAAGAAACTGTATTTGTAATCTTGATTAATGAACTAATTTATGTTAGCTTTTCTTTCTCTAATTGATTGATAATATCAAGCACTTATTTTGCTTGTTTTGATTAAGAATATCAGACTAGTATTATGAGTATAAATAAATAATAAGGGGAATAATAATAAAAATAAGCAGTCTCATATATAAATTGTACTTAAGTAATGATGTTACTGGAAAGTAAGTGTGAGAGAGAGGACGAACATTTCCTCCAATTGCCTCAAACTGATCGCAAAACTAACGGTGAAGAACGAAGCTGACGTGAAAGAAAGAGAAACTGGCCAATAGAGAGCGAGAGTATGGGAGAGAACGAAGAAAAGAGACGAGAAGGAAAAGTTTGTGATTATGAGTTATACTTGTGATAAATAGACCTAAAACAAACCTAATGGATGAAAATGTTTATAACTATAATACTCGTATATTAATGTACAGTTAGTTTCTCGGCTTTCTTTTATTGTTTCTTTGTTAACTCGACAAAATTCACAGCTGAAAAGTGAAGTTTAATTAAAAAGGTGATCTTCTTACTTCATTACCAAAGTGTGTTCTATTTATTGGACGTTATACTTTATGAAATATTTTAATTGGATACGATATGATTTGTGTATATTTGTTTTCAGACTAACAATAAGATTAAAGTCCTCCATAAAATTTATAGATATTCGTTGACAACAATCGTTGATTTCCTGAGAAAATAACTATTAGTGCTTTTATCGTTTCTGTTCTATACCAACGTCATAGGTAGCAGGTTGTGCTGGAAATTGCGTCCATGTCTTATAAAAGAATGTGAAAAAGAAATATATTTATTGAGATCAGGAAAAATGTACGAAATGTTTTACATGTTACGTTCCACTTTAGGACTTAATTACTCATTATTTAGTCCAAACTTGTTGCAATAAATTTTCACATATATAAATAAAATGTAAAATACACATTTCCTTCATACTATATATCACCTTATATGTCTAAGCCGTTTTATAGGCGGCAAGTGATCACATACACACAAACACATATGAAAATATTTATTTCTAAAATCAGACTTCTTGGGCACTATATTAATATATATATATATATATATATATATATATATATATATATATATATATATATATATATATATATATATATATATATATATATATAGGGAGGGGGGCATCTTCGACGGGTCTAGTAGAATACTTCATCCAGCGACCCCTATGTGTCGTAAATAACGGCTAAGTGGGAAACTTCCTCTGTCACATTTGTTTAAGCTTTGTCCTTGCTTTCCTGCACCTTCTCTTTTCTCTTTGACCTGATCACAAAATGCAGACCCTAGAAGTGCTGGATTTATATTCTCACGCAAAATATATATATATGTGTACGTGTATAAAGCGTGCAGGTGTTTGCTTTTACACAGGTTTTTAGAAATATTAATTCTTTACTTTTTCATAACACGAGTATAGAATCATGGAGAGAAAATTATTGACAATTTCCGAAAAAAATCTACGAAGACTAAATGATTGCAACGATCAAAACACATTAGAGGAACATGTTGAATTTGCTATTGTTTCTCGAAGTCCAGATGAGGTAACTAATGATAAGGAATCAATGATGAAAACCTCCCAGACGATAATTTGTTCGAAAATGTTGCTGGTAAAATAAATTGATTGTTAAAAACATAGAGGAAACCTTAGATTAATCGATTTAGCCCTCATTGCCATATTCACAGTACCATTCACTTACTAAACCTTCTTTAGATTACGGTAGAAAGGTTTTAAACGCTAAATTGGAAAAAAGTGATGCAGTTTATCCGGAGTCAATGAAATTACCATCTCAATGTACATAGCTACTATAAATTAGATAAACTAAAAGAAAAAAAAACATTGTTCCTATTTTTGAACACTTTTTAACTAACGAGTTATTGAGATTTATTAACAAGCAGTCTATGATATATGCAAAATTTTAAAGAACCAATAATAATTTTTTAAATTATTCTACGATGTACCTATACTTGTTTGATTGGAGATTCCTCCTGTAGCTAGTGTGGGGAGTAATTATCAGAAGACGAAATACTTTGAAGGAGACAAACTACACTACTTCTTACTTCATTCATTTCCTGAAATATAAAGTGATTTGCAAATAGTACAGAACCTCCTGGTAGTAGTGTATATTGAACTCAAGAAGATTGTCTATTAAAGTGAACCAAAGGATTACCCTTAGAGGAACTAGCACAAAACTTAAAGATGCGCTTCATAAGTTAAGTATATTTTTTGCAGGAAAGTCACGTTGTGCGTAAACTAAACATGCATAATTTCCCTGAGAGGAGCCTTCAGAGATACGAAGTATAAATCTATCCCCCTTTAATTTCCCGAAATAGTCCATTAGGCTCTCCCTTTTTAGTCTACGAAAGTGGAGAGTGGCATGAAGAGGGTGTCTATAGGGTTACTCCTCGCCTGCTATCTGCCACACAAAACAGAAGGTTTTCGAGGTCCTTTCTCCCAAACTGAGAGTGTTAATAAGCAATGAAATTCCCATGTAACTAAAACTCGTCAGGTATTTTAGACCTAGCCTTAGTGAACAACCCTCCTAATGATGAAACAAAGAGCAAGGATACATCCAGAGTGGATACAAGAATAAAAGGAAAGTGAATACCTATTATTTTTATTATCTATCCTGAAACAAAAGATGCAGTGGGCATCTTCTTGGCTGAAGGAGCAAACGTCCTAAATAAAATATTACTCTAAATAAGAACTCCGCACAAATTTTCTCCAAATGCAGCGTAATCTTCAGAAGATTGGATGGTTGGTTAGGAGCACACTCAACGGATGAAGTGAATAACGAAATAGAAGCAAAACTCAGCTGGGCCAAAGTTAAAAAAATTATAAAGTTAAACTAGCATATTGAGGATTTAAGGTTGCATTATAAACCACTTAAATGGCGAACAAAGCAGGTACAGGAGGACATCTCCTTTATTATATGAAAATTCCCTGGAGCTGTATCGATGTAAAGATATGTTTCAAATGTTAGTAAATAGATAATTAGACCACCCAAACGTACATGAAAGGAGACAAAAATATATCTTCAGAATGTTTTGAAGAAGATAATTTTGGTGAAGAATGCACCTCAACTTCCTAGAAGGGTTTATCTTTCAAAAAAGACCACATGATTACGGTCCTGCAATATCAGAAAAGGAAAGAAATACTGAAATAGAAAGAAATAGAGTGAAAAAATCTGAAATAACACGTAGTGTTTCATATGCAAATGCAATTAAACGGAACAAAGGGAAGACCGAATAATGCAGCGTCAACCTTGAAGCTCACATTAAAATATTGACGTGCATTACGCATGAACACAAATAAATATTGCATATCATGATAGCTACGCTTTCTAAATGAAGACAATAAAAATTGAACGGACTATCATCAATGAAGTTCCCACGTAACTAAAACTCGCGGGTATTTTCGACATAGCTTTAGTGAACAACCCTCCTAATGATGAAACAAACAGCAAGGATACATCCAGAGTTGATACAGGAATAAAAGGCAAGTAAAGAAATTTCTAAGACCAGAGCAAAAACGGAAAATTCTACAAGGGGATGCAGAAATATAAAAACAGAAAACAAGAAGTAGGGCAGGAACCAAACTCAAGCTACCAAACAAGCACCCAAGAGAGAGGGTAAGAAAAGCAGTGTAAACAATAGGCAGCAAAATGAGTGATAAGCAACAGAGAAACTTACAGATTATTACAGATGGATCGGTAAATGCATCCAATATGATATCATCAGAGAAATTAAAGCTGACGTAATCTTCAAATCAAGACATGGAATCAATACAGAAAAGAAATTTTGAACTAGGGAGTAATAGCAACCAACTATACCCAAGAAGAATGGACACATGATTTGAAAAGGAACGTTCCATACCACAAAATGCAAGCACTAGAAGAGTCCTTTTGTCGCAGTAAAAATTCACATGGACGATACGATTGCGCCTGCCTCACTACCACCAAGATGAGACCTTTTCACCATCGTCAAATTTAGAAGTTTTTAAACAGAAGAGGTCCCATAACTTTCCTAAGGGATATTAAAGCTCGATTTATGGAAACAGGTTACAGTTCGACCAAAGAGAATGGGTGCTGTTTAGACTTACTGTTGAAACAACACCTTCTAAAGACTCAGCCATGAATTCTTTCATTTATTACGTGAAGCTCGGCGATTTAACTTGATATATGCGTAGCAAGAAATAACAAACCATTCAATTACTATATGGAACCTATAATAGTACCTTGTAGTGAGCATACAGTAATTGTTATAACAATAAATAAGAATGAAATCCAAATCCCATTAGAACCTACGGAAGGGCAAACTGATAAAAATACAAGAACACTAATATATAAGAAGACTAATATATAAGGACGCAACCCTATAAGAGATCGATGAAGAACACTATCGAATAACGAACATTCTAAGAAAGGCAGATAAAAACATGATAGCAAGAACACCTTATAAGACGATTACACATTGCAGATAGATTTAATAAATGAAAATCGATTACAGAGTATATTGCAATGGAAGAAGAAAAGGTAAGAAGATATAGGCCATCCAGAAACAGAATTACAAGGATAAGAGCGATAAACAAGAACTATCAGATAAGATCGCATAACATCCTTGCACAACATGGTGTGGGGCGGTAACGGAAATGGACAACAAAACCTCACTCAAAGAACTATAGAGAATGGCGAAATCAAAGAGAGTATTTCCACCTTAGCCGAAGATAAAATTAAGATACGAGCATAGATAATGAGCTTAGTTTTCTTTCTTATTCTCTCTTCTCCATGCAGAAGGTAAGCTTAGTAGTTCTGAGGAATATACCTATAAAAATAACCTGCATATTGTATCCAAAGTAAAATACCCAGACGAAACCGCTTTATACATCGTACATAGTGCTTTATTCCTCTTTCAACATCCCGTTTTATGATACAAAATATGTAGAATAAAACACATAAATAATATTGCCTTCATGAAAATTTATGATTTATGATTCATTTTCTATTTTCGGAATGTAATGTACGAGTAGTAACATTAAGAGTTTGATTTATTTTTTTGGGGGGGGGGGGGGAATTGCTGTGGCAAAGAAAACGGCCATGTTATTAATAATTAATTAAAATTTCCAGGGCTTCTCAATGTAATACAAAATCTTGCTAGTCTTAAACAGTTATTAAAGGTTTATTAATTAAGAAACTAAATTACTATGATTTTCCAATTGATAGCGGATCGAGAAGAGAAAACGGGGTTTTATTTACTTTACTGCTTTAACATTGTCGTAATGCATGGTTAAATTTAGAAGTCCATAATTCAATGTTAAGAAGTTGATATAAATAGAGCGAGCACTACATTTCCATAATAAATGATAATATATATATGCTGAGATAAATGGTTATCTATTAGCAATAAATTAGAAGTTTGTATTCTTTCAGAAGAATGTAATTCATTACAAATGGCTTCACCTAATATATCACAAAAAAGCTTTTTATTTTGTTTTTGTTTAAATTAAGCAATTATTTGCTAAGTAAACTACTATATATTTTCAAAGAATAGATTTTATACTTAAAATATTTTCTAAGGACATTTAATCACCAGGGAGTTTCTGTATTGATATATGAGATGTGTTGGGTCATAGCAACTTTAGAATAAGTTCGAGGGATCTCGATTTGATTTACAATCTGTGCTGTCCAGTGGTATGTAAGCAACTACAACTCAAAAGCTTGTTCTAGTTAGGATTTTCTTCGACGAGCAACTAGGTTCAACCATTAATTAAAGCGAGTTAAAGATGTTAATTAATGACGAATAATTGCGTAGTATGGTGTGTTTATAGTTAGGAAGACATATAAGTTTTTCATTTTTATGTAATAGTAACAAAGAGAGTAGTAAAAATTAACGCCAAAGTAAGGAATTATTTTGTATATAATTAATAGAACTCAATTAGGTCAAGCTGGAGAAATAACGGGTAATTGTTTTCAACATAATTTATCTTCTAGGACAGGGATAGGTTCCTATATTTCGCCTAAAGGATTGGTAATAAAGAAAATTAATGTCAGAAGAATATAGGAAATAAAAAGAGCAATAAAAATACCAATAGAAACCAATGTACTATAAAGACCACATTTACAAGAGTAGATGAATAATTGGGTTTTATAAACACCGATCGAACATGTAATCGTTATTACACCTTATATATGTTTTAAAGTCCTCCTATAGAAGAAGGAATAAGCATTTATAGTTGAAATTACCCCCTGCAGATGAAAAGCAAACAATTAGGCATGATAAAGTCCTCCAGTTGCAGACTAAGGGAAGTTTCGGCTTTCAAAGCCGACATGTAGAAAAATGAACTATTCATCAACTCAGAACGAAGATTCATACCTCTGCCTCCCTCCCCTATTCTATCTGATTAATTGAAAAATTCATTTTCTATTTTCGGAATGTAATGTACGAGTAGTAACATTAAGAGTTTGATTTTTTTTTTTTTTGGGGGGGGGGGAAATTGCTGTGGCAAAGAAAACGGCCATGTTATTAATAATTAATTAAAATTTCCAGGGCTTCTCAATGTAATACAAAATCTTGCTAGTCTTAAACAGTTATTAAAGGTTTATTAATTAAGAAACTAAATTACTATTTATTAAGTACAAAATGAAAGTGGTTCAACTAAATAGGGTAATTTAGCAGAGGGTGTATTAGAAAGATGTCTGCCAGAATTAGAAAGAAAGTTTCTTAAAGAGTAGTAAAAGCTTTTTTTACACTTTGAATTTTGAGTCAAGTAGGGCACATTTTAACTTTTTAAACAGCCATCTCTAAAGCATATATTTAATTGAAAATATTTGCGCGAGTACTTGGATTCACGGTTTTTCTTTTCTTGTCGGTAATTGACGTGCATCCAAAGATATGTATATTTGACGCAGCAAAGAGGCAACGAGACAATTAAAGGTGACAGAGTCCACATAATATGATGCACTTGGGACTCATGGATATCATAGGGGTAACAACAGCATTAAATTATGTGCATGTTCAAAGAGCTTTCAATTTGTGGCTCGCTAAGCAAAGTCAAATTTCTCACCATATCTAACAAAAGCTAATACCCAAATTTACGCAGTTAGTCCATAATTAACCATGTGATAGAACGAGTTGAATCTGTGTTAAATTCAATTCCTATCCCATATTAGTTAAAACCTCGAGGAGGCCCACGTGCATCTTCGATTCGAGGCTTGGAGTCTTATCAACAGCTACCGGACGTCAATGTTTAAACAAGGAGGTTATCGTCCCCCCGTTCACCCCCATTCGCCGACCTCGCCAGATCGAGTTAGGCTTATGGACAGATAAGGCATTTTTCTCCGGCCCAGCTGTGCGTTCCCTCGAAGCTTCCACCCCATTCTCCCCCACGCCAAGGAGATGTCCTGGCTATTTATATGGAAACTTTACCACTAAGATCAGATTGGAGATCCAGATTTTCGTCGCGAAACATCACC
This sequence comes from Ceratothoa steindachneri, assembly GCA_963969495.1. Classification (NCBI taxonomy): domain Eukaryota; kingdom Metazoa; phylum Arthropoda; class Malacostraca; order Isopoda; family Cymothoidae; genus Ceratothoa; species Ceratothoa steindachneri. The sequence continues at coordinate 108,165,721 of OZ018319.1, forward strand.
ACGACCCTCTCTCCCTTTGTGCGCCAAGGGACCTCGACCTCGAGATTCACCATCACTTGTCCAGAAGGAGAACAATATTCCTTGAGTGACAAAGGTTCGAGCCTTTAGTGACGCCAAGTCCCCAAGGCATCCCCCCCTGTTGTTCAAGGAGAACAACATTAGAACAGCCATTGTTCGTTTTGAGCCCTTCGCCAAGAAACGGTTCTCATCCCCCCCCTGTTGTTCAAGGGAGAACAACATTAGAACAGCCATTGTTCGTTTTGAGCCCTTCGCCAAGAAACGGTTCTCTCTCCCCCCTGTTGTTCAAGGGAGAACAACATTAGAACAGCCATTGTTCGTTTTGAGCCCTTCGCCAAGAAACGGTTCTCACCCCCCCTGTTGTTCAAAGGAGAACAACATTAGAACAGCCATTGTTCTTGAGCCCGTAGACAAGAGACGGTTCTCATCCCCCCCTTTGTTCAGAAGAGAACAACCTAGAACAGCCATTGTTCGTCAAGCCGTTCGTCGAGTAACGGTTCTCCTTTCCAAGACGCCACGTCAGGATCCTTTTATCCCCCCCCTTCGGCTGGAACTCGCCAGCGGACCGAATATTCCTTCAAGTACCTTCCACTGCACCCTAATGAAGTTACGTAAGCCAAGCGTCACCTTTTGAGTACTGATCCCTTATTTGTCAATTCTATCCTGTGCTTTAAATGGTTTATCGAACCATCCCATCTCTTTAACTCCATATTTGTTTTACCTTTTTTGATCCCTTAAATCCTTGGATTAGCCCGAGTCTCCACGACCCTTTCCATTCTGTTTGTCAATATTTTCCGTTTTTGTGTTTGCTGATAGTTATTATTAATAAAACTCTATTTTATTAATGATAGCAATATTATTATCCTTGAGCTCAGTTCCACTTCTTAAGCATTTTGAAGATACATAATACCGGCCGCCAGACAGTAAAACGCACTCTAAAGATAATTAAGGAAGTTCCCTCAACGAATAGTGTAATATATGGTATCGTCGGGAGTCATTCTACGACATATATATATATACTATTTAAATTTGGTATCAGGTGTGTAAGGTTTAACGCTATATCTTTGCAAACACTGGTCTCAGTCGAGTAAAGCATAGTGTTATTCGTTATAATAATAGAATATAGTAGTTCCCTTTTGTTTTAACGATTGCTATCCCCTTTTTTTTTGAAACTTAAGAAGCTGGAGTAGCTCAAGGAACGGTTATAATAATTTGTTTGTGTTTTTTCGTGATTTTAGTCAGTGGTTATTTAGAGTAAGAAACCAAGTACGAATAGGTCAGTGCCCATATTTAGGTAGGCTAATTCTATAGAGGCATAATTCTTGTTGCAAGGAATTTTAGTTGGTTGACTAGTGCGCCCCCAAGTGCAAAGATGACTCCGTTCGAAATCTTTAAAGCGCAAGGAGAGTCCTGTGGACTTTCCGGAAAAGAACTAACTGAGTACATTCTAGGGGAGCAAAGAAAAGAGGAAGAAAGAGAAATACAAAGAAAAAAGGAAGAAAGAGAAATACAACGAGAAGAAAGAGAAATACAAAGAAAAAAGGAAGAAAGAGAAATACAACGAGAAGAAAGAGAAATACAACGAGAAGAAAGAGATAGAGAGGAACGGATAAGACTAGCTGACCTTCAGATTGAATTAGCTCGGATTAAAGCAGAAGTTCAAAGAAAAAAGGTAGAAAAAGAAAGAGAAAGAGAGGAACGGGGAAGAGTAATCCAACGAGAAGAACGAGAAGGAAAAATACAACGAGAAGAACGAGAAAAAGAAATCCAACGAGAAGAAAGAAGGACGGACTCGCGCTCCTTCCCAGGAAAGCTGACAAAGTTTCCGAGCCCCGTAAAACCCCAAAACTTCTTTCCCCAAAACCAACAACGGGACTCCAAACCTCCCGTTAAGACTTCTCCTCCATCTCTCTTCCCGAAGCGACCAACCATATGCTTCACCTGTGGTGTAGAAAACCACATGAGCTGGAATTGCCCCCAAAATTCTAGGCTTAAAAGCGGACCAGCCCACCAAGTTCACCAGATTAATGCAACCCAGGCTCCCCCGGTGGTGCAGACCCAAGCAGAAACTTCTCCCCATCCGTCAGGCCACCAGGTAAATTTTTTTTTTTATAAAAGTTCAGCGGGAACTTTGAAATATGAGGAGGGCAGCGTGGACAGCTGTCGAGTATCGACTCTCGTCAGGGACACAGGATGTACATGCTTCATCGTGTCCGACGAACTCCTCCCAGTGGCCTCTAACCACGAAAAGTTGCGGTGGTACGTGACTACCTTGGGCGGGCGAACAGATTCCCCGTCGCTAGATGTTACCTGCAGTGTCAATATTATAATGGCTGGGCTGAAGTCATTGTAGCACCAATAAAATTCTGTTCCGTACTTATAGGAAAGAGCCCCCAAGTAAGTTTCGACCCTGTGTTTCAGGCCGCCCTTCCTCAAGGCCGAGATAAGAAAGAAGCCCAGGAGCCCGTTCCCATCAGAACCCCGATACCGTCCGATTTCTCGGAGACCCCTAACCAGGACTTTAGGACGGAAAATGAGGAGTGTGAATCACTAACACCCTTAGGTGATAAGGCCCCAGACAAGGACACGGAGACTGTCCCTGGACCCCAAGAAATAAAGAACCCCCAACGCGCCCATGGAGATACCTTCGTAGAACTGGACGAAGCATCGGCGCTTGAAGAGGACTGCCCCGCGGAGTCCCTTAAGGTAATCCAGACAGTGTGCATCCAACCTGATGCCGATTACCCTCCTCCTTCCCTACCAGGCGAGTCTTTAGAACCCTCTGACCTGGATAGTGACGCGCAGCTGACACCACGTCAGAAGAGTCAGCTCCAAGAACTAATTAAATGGAATCACCATTTATCCACCCTATTAGCTCTTTTCGAGCAACTGCGTGAAAATGGCCTCACCATTGGCCCCAGCAAATGCCAGTTTGCCCACGAAACCATCAAATATTTGGGTTTCAAAATAGGACAAAGCAAGTCAGGTCCCCACGAGAACAAGATTAAGGCAATCGCCCACATGACACTCCCGATTACAAAGAAGCCATTGAGATCGATCCTAGGATCAGCTTCTCCCTATCAGCGATTTGTTCCGAATTTCGCTGCAATTTCGGCCCCCCTATGCCCCCTTCAGGAAAAGAATTTCTCCGATCGTTTACGTTGGAATGATGTCGCTGTTTCCCATTTTAATCAGCTCAAAAGTAAGTTCATTTCTGCCCCCATTTTTAAGTTGCCCAACCCGGAAAAATCCTTTGGGGTTAAGACCGACGTGATCAACGAGGGCATTGGAGGTGTACTCCTTCAATACGTGGATGACAGAACGAGTCATCCAGTTGCATATGCTAGTCGTCAATTATTACCACGCGGAGAGAGATATGCCACTAGAGAAAAGATAGCTCTATCAATTATCTGGGTCATAGACAAATTCAAGCTGTACTTGATATGTAAAGAATTTCGAATAGGAACCGACTACCGTCCGTTAGCCTATATTAGGAATTTGAGACACTCAAACGGCCGCATCATGCGCTGGAGTTTACTCTTGCAAGAGTATCAATTTAAAATAAATTATATCAAAGGTTCCGATAACCAGGACGCTGACGCACTCAGTAGGAATGCGTTACCGAATAGCGTAGAACAATTGTATTCATAGGATTAGTATCTCCATGTAGGTATATACCGTCTTGTACGACTTAATTTAAGATTCTTTTGTAATATAATTAATTAATGTATAGGTCTGAATTTTGTAACGCTCAATGTCTAATTTTTTTGATGTATATATATTTGTTCTTATTAATTTACGTATAAATTATTTTGTCCCGTATGTACTAAGTTTATATCATTTCATTGTTCCATGCCTTTTTTTTTATTAAGTTGTATTAAAGGTTATTTTCCCCTGTAATCTAAAGATCAAAATAATCATGTATTGAGGTAATAATAGTTAGGTGCAGGAAGATACGGTTGGTACAAGAAAACGAGTTCCCTACAACGGAGCTCTATCGTTGTCCCTTCTCTCTTTTTTTTTCGAAGTGACAACTTCCCCTGGAATGGAGGGGTGTGATAGAACGAGTTGAATCTGTGTTAAATTCAACTCCTATCCCATATTAGTTAAAACCTCGAGGAGGCCCACGTGCATCTTCGATTCGAGGCTTGGAGTCTTATCAACAGCTACCGGACGTCAATGTTTAAACAAGGAGGTTATCGTCCCCCCGTTCACCCCCATTCGCCGACCTCGCCAGATCGAGTTAGGCTTATGGACAGATAAGGCATTTTTCTCCGGCCCAGCTGTGCGTTCCCTCGAAGCTTCCACCCCATTCTCCCCCACGCCAAGGAGATGTCCTGGCTATTTATATGGAAACTTTACCACTAAGATCAGATTGGAGATCCAGATTTTCGTCGCGAAACATCACCACGACCCTCTCTCCCTTTGTGCGCCAAGGGACCTCGACCTCGAGATTCACCATCACTTGTCCAGAAGGAGGACAATATTCCTTGAGTGACAAAGGTTCGAGCCTTTAGTGACGCCAAGTCCCCAAGGCATCCCCCCCCTGTTGTTCAAGGAGAACAACATTAGAACAGCCATTGTTCGTTTTGAGCCCTTCGCCAAGAAACGGTTCTCATCCCCCCCTGTTGTTCAAGGGAGAACAACATTAGAACAGCCATTGTTCGTTTTGAGCCCTTCGCCAAGAAACGGTTCTCTCCCCCCCCCTGTTGTTCAAGGGAGAACAACATTAGAACAGCCATTGTTCGTTTTGAGCCCTTCGCCAAGAAACGGTTCTCACCCCCCCTGTTGTTCAAAGGAGAACAACATTAGAACAGCCATTGTTCTTGAGCCCGTAGACAAGAGACGGTTCTCATCCCCCCCTTTGTTCAGAAGAGAACAACCTAGAACAGCCATTGTTCGTCAAGCCGTTCGTCGAGTAACGGTTCTCCTTTCCAAGACGCCACGTCAGGATCCTTTTATCCCCCCCCTTCGGCTGGAACTCGCCAGCGGACCGAATATTCCTTCAAGTACCTTCCACTGCACCCTAATGAAGTTACGTAAGCCAAGCGTCACCTTTTGAGTACTGATCCCTTATTTGTCAATTCTATCCTGTGCTTTAAATGGTTTATCGAACCATCCCATCTCTTTAACTCCATATTTGTTTTACCTTTTTTGATCCCTTAAATCCTTGGATTAGCCCGAGTCTCCACGACCCTTTCCATTCTGTTTGTCAATATTTTCCGTTTTTGTGTTTGCTGATAGTTATTATTAATAAAACTCTATTTTATTAATGATAGCAATATTATTATCCTTGAGCTCAGTTCCACTTCTTAAGCATTTTGAAGATACATAATACCGGCCGCCAGACAGTAAAACGCACTCTAAAGATAATTAAGGAAGTTCCCTCAACGAATAGTGTAATATATGGTATCGTCGGGAGTCATTCTACGACAAACCATATTTATTCATAGTTAACCATAGCCAGTAACCTTTACTCTAACTAAGCCTATCTCAAAATATTGAACAATACTTGACCATATCTGCCTATAATATAAATCGTCCATTTCTAACGATACCAGTATTTAATCATGTTTAACCATCTTTAACTATATAAATGACGAACTTCAGCCATATTAACAACATTGGAAAATATCTTAAGTTTTTTAATAATTTATTACAATCGATTATATTATATTTAAACACTAGTAAATATTCAACCACATAATACCAAAACATCTCAATTTTACAACCAACTTTGCTACTATACGCAACCTTTTCATATATTTAGTTTACACATTTCATCTTTTCACATTTACCCATATAGTAAGAGTAGCAATGGTCAACAACCTTTGATTTTTGCTTGAATGGACTCAGCTGCTCATCCACACCAAGCGAGTTCGCTTCCTTTTTTCAATACAAAGCATGCCCGCTTTAGGGTGTATTAGACTCCGTGTACTGCAATGACAATAGTGAAGGTTAAAATGGCTAAGTGAAATATTTTCGGACCGAAATTTTGGTCTAATGGATGCAGTCTATTGCGTGGAAAAGATTTGCCTTCCAGCCCACCAAGATAGGCCGATACTATTACACATCTCTGTGTATTGTAGTTTTCAGGCGTTTACCTATTACATGGTTCATTCCTAGTGTTTCTCTTTTGCTTAGCTTGATCCAGTATTCTCCCAGGAATAGTAATAAAATTACATCTTTGCACAATCTATTATCATTTCTCGAAGGTATCTACATACACATTTGTTTATGACTGTTTCACAAATTAAACATCAAAGAAGAATTTCAATCCACATGTAGTGTAATGACCGAGCGACTCGAGACAACCGAAGAAATTAATTCAGAAACAACAAAAATTACACTCAAACCAAAGACCAAAGGGGAATTATTTTACCAAACAAATAATTACCAGAAGACAAAGAAAAAGAAACAAAAAAATGTTAAGTACTCAATAGTAGAATAAGACTACAAACAAAAATATAATGCTAGAAAATATAATAGTGGCTTAAACAACGATAAATAAATTCTAAAATAAATAGTTGTAAACGTACAATCTACATTTATAACTAATAGCTCTGTTTATTCTATATATCTGCAATTTATCGTGCTTGAATTACCAATTATCAATTATGTCATTTTTATAATGGAAGGTTAAGTCTTCGAATTATTATTGCTGCTAATGTATATTATTTATTTGGGTAAAAGTTTTTTCTTTTATTTAAGAGTTTATATATTGTCCTTCACGCACGGGTCTATCACACTTCTTACGCCAAACTTCACAGTGTTTTTGATGCAATTGACACAGAATCTTTCGCCTGATCTACGAAATCGAACCACCTGCGATCGAAGACGACAAATTTATAATTATATTAGTGACTAAACTTTATTTGTCACCAGTGGTCATCCATCCTTCTAGCCAGCTCGCTGACAAGGCAAGACGAGCATTCTTGTTCATCAGACTGAGAGAGGGCTCAATCGCGGGTTTGCAATTAGAAATATTGTCTTCCTAAACCAACGGAACGTAATCTTCATGGAAATATTACGATGGCCCAAATCTCTTTAATCTTTCCAGAAACTGCTACAGCCTCTCTGAATCCTTCTTTAAAAGTTAGTTAATGGCTCGATCCTTAATTTTTTAGGTTTTTATTGGCCTTAAGGTTTGAGTTTGAAACTTATATATACCTGTTTTTTCATAGGTTTACATTTTATTGTGGCTTATGCATTTGTTGCCATTGCCAGTCTCTGCAGCGCCTCGAATATAAAGAGCATTTGGGTGGCACAGCTTACTGGTCAGCTCTTGAGTGCAGTGCAGTGAGTCTTCATAGGTTTCAGATGCATGTTAACTGGATGACAGGTGGATTAACAGACGAAGACGAGATTCAACTGTATTTTGTTGTTATCCAAACAATGCTGGATCTCTCTACAAGAAACACACGGTTCGGATCATTTTGGAGACTTCCATTTCCCTAGTAAATTGCTTATTTGCTGATACCTTTGGTTTTATTAATCCATAGCTGCATAGAATTTCCTTGTCTTTCGGAAACTTGCCGATAGACTACATGTATCACCCCTACGGGCAATCTTAACCATATAACCCAATCAGGAGTATAAGCATCATCTGGAGTGTATTCATATTCACATATTCATTGTTTATGTCAAAACAATAATACCTACACCTCCACACCAAACATTGAGAGCCCGGCCCCTTGTACGCTCGATGTTGCCGGGGATTATCATTCAAACCTTTATAGTCATTTCATTATTCGTTGGAGTGATTTAGTCTAAAATTTGATGGACGAATGTTGCAACTTACTTACTCACTGTAAAGTCGTCATATAAGCGACACTCAGTCAGGAAAAATAAAATTGAGTGAAAATAACGAACAGTAATATTGGAGATGCTAAAGCGATCAAAATTAAAAGCCAAATTTATTGGAGATCCATGATTCGTTTAATTACGAAGAAAGAGTGCAAACACAAATCAGTACTATATCAAAACAGGTGGCAGATCATTAGGAAAGACTACTATTTGGTAGCGCTATCATTGGGTTTCCTAATATAATACTTCGATATGATCATGAACACAGACGACAGATGTATTGTGAAAAAGAAGTTTGGGAGTGAAGACGGGCCTTTATCACGAGAAAAAACAGAACACGAACGAAAAACCCCTGAACAAAGGTCAATCTTTGACTGATATAGACTCAGATTCGGATACTATTAGTTGTTGGCCCAAATGAGCACTCACACACACACAAATGTGCTTGTAAAGGTAATCTTTAATTTCTAAGATATTATATCCATGGTAGTGGTATACTGTAGTTTTAGTGAATTTTTGTATTTTAATTATGAAACACTGGCCTATATTAGTACATACATACATACGTAAGACTGATAATGTGTTTTTTTTATTTATCCTCAGACTATTAATATATTTATGGGGCTCATCTTGTAAAATAGGTAGGCCTGCGGCATCCAAATAGCAGGGTATAATAGGCCCAGCGAGGAGCACCCAAAATGGAAGCTCGGTGAATCTATCAAATCTTAAAAATGGCTATTTGTGTAAATTAAAGAAATAATATGCCAAGTATAATAAATAAGGAACCAAAGAGAATTAGAAGAGGAAAGAAAAATATATATAAAATTATACATCTATTAAATAGATATAAAACAAGCGGTTTGAAGACAGAAATAAAGATGCAGAAACCTGGTGTAGCTGACTATAAATACATATAGTAAAAGAGAAAATAAGAATTCGACGCGAATGAACAAATGAGACAAGAAACCGGAGGTTTTTGTTTTTTTTAAAGGCAAGAGAGAGGGACATTAGAAGAATCCAGAATCAAATGGAGCAGAGGGTGGCACAGTGAAGGCGATCCTTTACCGAGAAGACAGAAATAACGCCAGGGGATATATATATATATATATATATATATATATATATATATATATATATATATATATATATATATATATATATATATATATTTATATATATATATATATATATTATATATATATATATATATATATATATATATATATATATATATATATATATATATATATATATATATATATATATATGAGAGAGAGAGAGAGAGAGAGAGAAAGAGAGAGAGAGACCGAGAGTCAGCTATTCAATTTCGGCAGTTAATTCATTCTATCATTAAGTACAAAATTCAGTAATCAAGATCAGTCAATAAGAATCAGCTAACCAGAGAATCAATCACTCCCTTAGTAGCGTTACGAAGCCCCGTTAACCCGCCTAAATCCTGCCACCTTTAGAAAAATTCGCCTACGTACTGACCGCAAATAACTCGAGACGTTTCCGCCTACACCTTTTAGTAGGCAAATTAAGAATAAAGTTATTTTCTTTTGACGCTTCCTTTCTAATTCCTTTTGTATGTCCGATCAGCACGAGACCTTCGGTAAGCCCAGCATAACGCATAATCCATCATGAGAAATTAAGAGCATAGGGAGTCAGAACAAATTAAAAAGAGGCATAAAGTAGGCCCACTGCTTAATGTCCTTGTTACCCGTCGATTCAAATCTACCGGAATCCTCTCCCCGCACACTGCTGTAGACGGGTTATTTGGAGCAGTGCAACAACAACGAGGGCTCTTCATTACACCCCCGTATAATTACCGACCCAGCACCCACAAATTAGTTACCTTTGTGCAACTAATAATAGAACCTATATGTTTTTCCTAGATGGCTGCATATTTAATTTTCGTAGGTGATTAGTTATTTGAACGTTCTTTGGATATATAGAGTTGGCGCAATCTTCTTATTGTTTCTAGTGTTTTAATTATAGCGTATATTGTTATTTTTGAGAGAGAGTTGTAGTCTCTTTGTTCATCCACCTACGTATAAGGGCTGAACTGAATTATTCATTAAACTCAAATCTCAGAAAGAGTTTCAACGTTGGAAATATAAATGAAAAATTCGCAATACTTTGACTAGATGTAAAATAAGGCTATTGTTGAGAATTAAAAAACTTTTTTAAAAGTGGCTCTGCTTCACATGCAAATAGATATTCTTTGTTACGTTTCCAACACTTATTTGTACTTCCGCCATACATCTTATTGAATACTGAATGGTGTGTGTTTTAGTTGTATGAACCTAATTGTATATATGGAAAGAAGTCAAGGTTTGGTGAGGGATTTTTATTTCAATTTGATGTCGTGGGGTTACACCATTATTCCAAACTTAGCTTGAAAACAAAACTCCAGTTTCCGCTTTCTCAAAAATATCGCAGTCACAACTCACAGTATTCAGCTTCTCTCAATACGCCCTTTATAGTTTGTTACCTTTTTCACTTTTCAAAATTTATTTCAACGTTTGATGTGTCCTAATTCACATTTGAGTTATTAAAGTATGCGATATTTTTTATTTTTTCATGTTTCTCTAAACCTCATTTAACTTTAACGCTCAGGTGTTAATAAAATAAGCAAAAATAAGATTGTGATTCCTGAATTTGAAAGGAAAGTCTCGGCAATACTTTAGCTGCGAAAAGATTTTACTACTTTCTTAATTTATTCCTAAATTTCTACTAAAAAAAATGGCACCCTATGTATCTAAAGTCAAGATGAAAACAATATTTTTAGTAGAGGTTAGGAATGTATTCTTCCCCTGCAAAATTCACTTCATCGGATATTCATCGTATCCATCGCTTAATTAGTTTCTTTATGTATTACCATGATTAATGGTTGACGAGTAATGAAGTACATGGTTAAGTATGTAATTTGAACAAATAAGAAATCTTCGGGTAATTATGAGTATTAGAGTACTTAGGATTTGTTAAGTACTAATAGGCTGTTGGACAAGTTGGTTTATCTGGTGTACTTTTGTCTTAAAATATGAATACAAAAGTTGTGGCAGGGAATAATGGGTTCTTTTTTTTCAAACTTGTTTGCGGCTAAAAGAAAAACGATTAAATTTGAAAAAATAACGTAAATTTGTGGAAACAAAACCATAAATTCGTGAAAATTAAAAGAAGTGGGGAAATTAGAAAAAACTAAATATATTTAATACAAACTGTAGCGCAAATGAAGCAATTAGGGCAAATTATCTAAGCATACATCGTTTTCGCTTAGAAATTCGAAGATACCGAAGAATCTTTTAGATTTGTATAGATTGCACAATTTCTTTCGGTACAATTGTAAATAGGGACAATAGGAATAGGTAAGAGGGGGTTAATTCATTAAACATTCTTTCCCTTACCATTCTCCAGGTAATAAGATTGTGAAACCTTTTGACGAAATATTTACTCATTTTGTTTATTATGAAAACTCTGTTAATATAAATCACACATGTTTGATTATTCTTATTAGAAAGCAGAGATAACGTAAAATAATGGAAAAAAAGAAAAAATGGCTTAATAAAAATCTGGCTGGGTATATAATTCACCGGGCTTAGCAAAAGTGAGGGTAGTACACTCGACATTAAAATCAATTTTAAATGGCATGGTCGTTCCTAATCAAGCTTAAATAAATTGCTTGTTTTTGTTTGTTATATAATTCATGGCACTTTATAATTACTGTGCCTAAGGAAAGTAAAGAGAGTAAAATATTTAAAAATATCCCTAAATAATATAAAAGGCGAATCGCTTCAAAAGAATGTAAGAACCGAGGTGAGATCAGTCACTCCCTGCTATTTGGACACCACTCATTGTAAGCGGGGTGATATAGTACCCTGATTCAATATCTTGAGGCCATCGCTCTACAATAACTTAAACCACAAGTAATTCAAAAATTTTTCAAGCGAGTAACTCTACTCTATTGTGACGGGAGCCGTCACAATGGCATCTGTCCCGCGAGTGTGACCAATTCTCAAACGACAGGAAGAAACCTGACGCTGCCGTAGCATTTGAGGGTAGGTCTATGGGAACAGTCGCCGCGCAATGAAATGTAACTTGTTATCCACTGCAGTCTCCAATAGTATTTGCTAAACCATCGGGAGGGCTGCCCGTTTTCCTGCCATGTAATCGGTATGAGGAAGAGCGAAACGCTAGTCTGGTCACCCAGTCCACGCGGACTGGGTGACGGGCGTCCTGGATATCGCAAACAAAGGGATACAGAGATTCCATTGTTCTGAGAGCACACAGGGAGCTTTTTTATACGCTATAAATCACAATCCAGGCTCCAAACCAGGAACTTCGCGTAATCTCGCATACCGGACGGTGTATTGCAACTGGCTTGGCCGTGAAGACAGGCGCACTTCCTGGCAGAGCCCCCTTAACTTCAAATAGAGTGTATATGGCGTGGAAACCGACTCCATCTTTGGACCTGGAGCCATCCGTTTACCCTGGCACAGTTCCAACGTGACACAAAATCTGCTCCAAAAGGTAGAACGCAATACTCACAGCCTGTAGAAGTTAAAGAGCAGAGGCGTAGCGTTGTGGATAGAACCAGAGGCGCCACCGGCTCAAGAGCTATACTGAGCTCTCTAGAGAGTTTCCTAGCTCTAAACGGCTTAGGCACCGTGGAGATCAGCTGCGGATGCAGTGAGAGCAGTCGGCGACTGAAGTGGCGCCGGGCTCGAGCGTACATAGGAATAATGCAATGTGTACGGCGCAAAGCGAGGGCATTTCCCCAACATCGACCACTAGCTCTCAATGCGGATTCACAATACATGCTCGGATGCTGACGCATAAAACTCTAGTCGAGCTTCAAAATAACAAAAGCTCCGAGCACACTCGCCTCACGTGTATTGCCTGCAGAAGACATCCGTGAAGCCTTATCGTGAGGTCTCGCCCAGAATCCAATTGAGTTAATCCTTCCCATTTGAATGATCTCCTTCTGTAATCCATTAATTTTTAACTTCATAGTCTGATGAATAACTCAGCAATTCCCCCCTCGTTTACCGATGTAATTTTGCCCATTAATTCTCTTATTTTAATGTAAATAAAATAATATTTTTGTATATGCTTCTTTGCATAGCCTTGAGCTTTGCCATTGCTAAAATTTTGCCTGACCTCGTTGCACTCTTTCTCGCTGTTCCGCGCTTCGAAACTCGTGGCATTCCGTCTCCTTTTCGGTTGGCCTTTAAGTTATTGCTCCCTCCCCCATAGGAATAATATGGTATTGATATAATATAATGTCATACCACGACAATGAGCCTCCTAGTAAAGGCATCGGTCAAATATTAAACCCACGAATCGGTTGGAGTCCACCACTTCAGGGTGAGCCCATTTAGAAACAAGTCTTGCTCAGGGTCGAGCTGGCAGAACTCCACCCGTTAGCCTTCCCTAAGGAAAACCGAAACCTGTGCGCTTCCGCATACCGAGAAACGAGGTTTAATGCCTGTTGGAGTCGACCCTCCAAAGTTCCCATCTGAGCCGCGCCAAAAGAGCTCGAAAGCTCTTTCACGTAGAGCTTAGCGAGAAGTTCTTCTTGCAGTACTGAAGTGATGTATTTGAGGTTCAGTGCAAGGAGTGTGACACTGAAGACATTTTTCTGTGGGAGACTTTCTTTCTGCCCCATTTGGCAGAAGAGGGCTCTCCCAGGATTTGCGCGGATTCGACGATCTCGCAGAAATTCAGATATAAAGATCGCGTAGAGTCTTCATGATACCGTATCGCCAAGCTACATTATAAGTTTTCTCCAGTTCCAAAATACCGTAGTGTAGTGCTGTCTACGAAGAAAGGCCTCGCAGACGGAGTTTTCTTTTCGGAGTAGATTATCTGACGTGGAATAGAACTTGCGGACGCTGCACTGTGCATAAAACATGTCGCCTCCGCTCTCCAGAAAAAAAGGCCAATCTAACATTTACTAATTTATCCATTAGTTTATACACGCAGAAGGTTAGAGAAATTGAGTGGAAACCGGCGGGGTAGACTGATCTCTCTCTTGTTTTCAAAAATCGAACACAGTAGTGATTTTTCAGGAGACTGGCAAAATACCCTCTTCCCAGATCCTGTTGAACAAATCTAATAAGAGGTCATGCCTTGCTCACCCATGTTTTGAAGCATGACGTACGGGGCATCGTCGGGACCAAGGGCGGTGTCCGCGCACGAAGCAAGAGCGGAACGCAACTCTTTCAATGTAAACCTATCGTTAAAGAGTTCTCCACCTCTAGAAGGAAAGTTCAGTGAGCGATCTTCTGCGACATCACGACGCGTAATGAATGTTGGCGCAGCAGCATCCCAGCTAGACAATGCGGATAAAACGGTCCCAAGGACTCCTACATGGACGCAGGATCTGAAATTGTTGTACCATTCTTCTAGAAAACGGGAGGGGGGTCATGCGTTAACTTGCCCTAAATCCTTTTGACTCACTTCCACACCTCAGGTAAAGGTGTCTTCCCATTAAGTGAAGACACGTATGCCCGCCAAGAAGAGCGGCGAGCACGCATCGAGATATACAGGAACCTAACTCTAATTCAAACGAAATTCACCGAGAGTGAAATTGTTTAGCGCATGTAGGCATAACACTTCTGTTTGAGGGGCCCCTCACACTCAGCTGTCTGCCCCTGAAACACTAGGTGTCAAAACGTCGAAGTGTTTTGGAAATAGTATTCTGGCCCTCCGCAGTGATGTTGCGGGAGAAGAACTCAACGGCCTAAACTCCTCGACTGAGACAGAGAAATCAGTCATTTCCTGAATTGCGGTCCCCCCGCCCGTGCCAAGCACTACCAGAGCGAGCTCATAGGCGGCAGTGTCCTATTAAATGATATTTGGATGGGAAAGTGATCACTAACATTTAGGTCATCGACTAACCCAAACCCCAAATCAGGATCTGTATCCGGATAGTACAGAGATAGATTGATACAGGAAAATGAAGCGGTTATCGGGGTGTGGGACGTTAACTCCTACATATATAGGACATTTATCTCCATCTCGTCGATCAGGTCGATAAGGACCTGAACCATGGGATTGATCAAGTAATTTGCCCAGAGGAAGTGTCTGCATTTCAAGTCCTCGACCAAGTGCTCCGCGTCCAAGTAAGCTGACGGGGGAATGTACGCAGACATCGTGCTGGCTGTAAATTGTGCATCGTCCTGCCTGACCTTCTTCCCGTGTTGGCGGGATCGAAAACCCCTTATACCCCGGGATGGTGGGCAGAGGGCCGGCGCTCAGGATGGTATCCTACTAAGGTAATACGGGAGGAGACGACCCTCCACAGCTCCTCACAGTTAGTTCGAAGTCAGCGGCAATAATAATGGAGGGCTATGCCCTCAAGGCCTCTTCCCTCTTCTGCATCCACCCCCTCCTTCATTGCTTCCAATCCCACCATTTTCAACTGTCCTTATTTCCTCTTCCGCTGTCCTTACCACGCCATACACACCCTGCACTCTCTCCACTCTCCTTCCACTGCCTCTTCCGCCCTTCCTACGGTCTCCAACATTCCGAACCTCATGTACACTGCTACTCCAACTGACCCCAGCACATCTAATAAAACAAATATCACACAACCCACCTCCACCGAATCCCACCCGACACAGACACCTGCGAAAGTAGCTGCCCCAACCTTCACTCTTCTAGTAAGCCAAGAGACCGAGGGGAGGAAAGCGGCTGTCGTTCACACAGTATCACGATCATTTCCTTCCCGACCATAGATAGACTTAACTAGATGCAACTAAACGTAGGCAGTTTTCATGGTATTCGCCATAGTGTCACCGACAAAAAGACTCATCATACTTTGAACTCCAACACCTTACAGGACCCCCACAAAGGACTCCTATTTGCAGGCTACCGCGCCTATCTACCCAATAAACACCGCAAATAGCATCAGCAATCCTATGTAAACGTTGAATACACCACTCTTTCATAAACACAGAAGACGGGTCTTTACTAGCCTGCAAAACACAAACGAGATCGCCCCTCTCCTAGTGGTTACTCACTACAGACCTTCTCGCCAATAACTAAATATAAATATTCCACTCCAGGCCCTATCAAGCCATAACCTCCTCCTCTTATTAAGGCTGTTCCAATAACTTAGACCGATTTTATATGTAAGTTAAGTTTAAGCGTCTAATGATCTTTTTCTTTTTCTTTTAGATTTAACAACTTCAGTCTTTCGCAATTTCAACCATGGAAAGATTAACAATCGCAAAACGTGTTAAAGTTATTGAAGCCTATTACGAAAATGGACGTTCAAACAGAAATGCATTTTGGGCACTTCGCGATATTTTTGGTCAACGTAATCGACCAACTGAGTGTGCAATTGGGAAAATTGTTCGTAAATTCAAACAAACGATGTCGGAGGCAAATATGAAAACGCCATTGCGTGCTCGTTTACGCCGTTCAGCTGAAAACATTGCTGCAGTGCGCGTGAATGTGGCCTAAGATTCAAACACCTCCATTCGTCATCTCGCGCAGGAATTAAACTTCTCCAGAACAACTTTACATCGAATGTTTACAAAAGATTTGCCTCTACACACTTACAAAATTCAATTGACACAAGAACTGAAGACTACTGACCATTTGAAGCGCCGTACATTCGTCAATTGGGTGCACGAGCGAAGACAAGCTGATAATGATTATTTCGCAAAATATCATCTTTAGTGTTGAAGCCCATTTTCATCTTGGTGGATTCGTTAGTAAGCAGAATTGTCGCATTTGAGCTAAAGAAAATTCCAGGAAGATTCTTGAAAAGCCACTGCATCCACAAAAGGTCACTATTTGGTGTGTATTTTTTGCTAGCGGAATCATTGGGCCGTATTTCTTCAAAAATGATGCCGGGAATTCTGTTACGGTGACAGGCGAGCGATACCGTGCCATAATAACCAACTTTTTATGGCCTGAATTGAATTCTATGGATGTCAAAGATTTGTGGTTTTAACGGGACGGCGCCACATGCCATACGGCCAATGGATGCAATAATGGCTTTATTGAATGAAAAGTTCCCAGGTCGAATCATCTCTCGAAACAGCGAGGTGAATTGGCAACCACGATCGTGTGACTTAACGCCTGTAGATTTCTTCCTTTGGGTTCATCTCAAAAGTAAGGTCTATGCCAACAAGCCAACAACAATTCAACAGCTGAAGGATGAGAGACGTCATCAAAAATTTTGCCCATCTAGTGGAAGTGTGCCGCTGAAACTTGGGCAGACATTGAGGCGATATTATTTTTCAAACATAATTGCCATGACTCAATACCATGATCCTAGAGTGAAATAAACAAATTTCCACCAATAACACGGTTTTATTTACTGCTAACTTCGATCCGTCTTAATGAAACGCTCAAGGTCCTACAATACTTTTGCCCACCTCCAATCATACGGAAATATATCTGGCGGGCGAATTACATCCAGGGGCGTGGAGCCAGAGGTACTAAAATATTACCAGCTTCGGCTCTGGTCCGGCTAGAAATCTGGTCATAATAAAAAATCGCAATTATTTAATGCAATTACATATACAACCCTCTCAGCCTACAGAAACTGCTGGTATTATACCAATGGGGTGTATGGGGTGTTTCAGTGGGAAAGTAACCTTGTACTCTGGTGGTTGCGCTTCTCCTTTTTAGAGTGGTCCAGATGACATTGGTTCCCATACTGATAACTAGCCATCACCTCTGGCTCCAAGCAGCTGGAGTGTTATGACCAGCGGCCACACCCCGGCAAACTTCTCAGACAGCAGGAAAAACCAGGTGAGGGTAGCTGCTAAAGAGATCTTTACCTGAGCGAGAATAACCCCACCTGACCTGTGGGTTACCCTTGATCGAGATAGATCTACGGGAGCACAACCCCGAATGAAAAACTGTGAGTGAGGTCCCACATTGGGTGGCTTTCGACAAACAGTATGTTCGTCAGACCTCTGCGACCTCTTACAGTTTATGGTCATCCTGATTAACTCTTTGCCACCATAAATTTTCTGTGAGACTAAGCTGTGGGGATAGGCCCAGCGCAAGCCCCTCTCCACATTAATTTATTCACTGCGCAAGCACAGCTCTAATCATCATTTTTTCATCTCTCATCTTTTTCTTTCATTCATCTCTTTCATTCTCTCTTTCACTCAATTATCCACTTTACACACTCCTCCCTTCATTAATCCTTTATCATAAAAAGTCCCTCTGCGACAGCTGTGAGCTGTGAGCTTGAATCCTGCACGCTGGCGGTGTTGAGTTGATCGCCACTGGCTGAGTGGAGAAAAGGGCTGGCTCACATGTCTGAGCAGCTGGGACGGAATGGGACGGACCATTACCAAGACTTGGTTTAAAAAAAATGCCTTACAACAACCTGAACAGAAGACCGCGTCTGCCAAGCCATCCCTGACTGCGTTTTTAAACTTAAGAAAGCAAAATATCACTTGCTGAGTGAAATATTAGAACCTTATTAGATAATGAATCCCCAAACCAGACCTCGCTGCAGAACAGCTTTTATAGCCCATGAACAAAAGAGATAGAATGTTGACATTGTGGCACTGAGCGAAATAGGATTACTAGACGAAGATAGTTTAACAGAGGTTGGTGAGGGATATACAGTCTAATGAAAAGGCTATACATGTAGTAGGCTTTGCCATACGTAACAAATTACTCTCCAAAATAAATGAATCGCCAGTAGGCATATCCTCAAGACTGATGACATGGCGTATACCTCTTGCAAAGCACCTCTTCACCACCATAATTAGTGCATATGCTCTGACACTAGACTCCAGTGAAGAACAAAAAGATGCATTCTATGAATCGTTACATTCAGCATTAGTCGCAGTACCGAAAGAAGAAAAAATCCTATTCCTTGGGAATTTGGGGATTTCAATGCAAGAGTAGGAAAACAAGTCCAGCTCTGGCCACAGGATATTGACAAACATGGAATGGGAAAAATGAACAGTAACGGTCTCAGATTGCTAACACTCTGTTTAGAGCATAATCTTGTAATCACTAATACTACACTTCAATTTCCGAACAAATATAAAACCACTTGGATTCATCCACATTGCAAGCATGGGCATATGATTGATTTTATAATAACCAGACAGACTGACCAAAAGGACATTTACCTCACACGAGCAATGATAGATGCAGAGCGCTCAACAGATCATACTATGTTACTCTGCAAGCTAAATCTTATAGTACGGCCCCCAGCTCAGCGAACATGCTCCTCAAAAAAGCTAAATACCAACAACTTGGAAGATCAAATAAAAAGAAATGCTTAAAGAAGCTCATTATATGTAAATTTGATGCAAGGCCACAACCCTCCAACTGTGACAGCTCGCGACGTCTGGACAACTCTTCATTCCACTCTGAGCAGTTGCAGAAGAGACTCTGGGTTTTCAACCTTGACACCATAAAGACGAGATTGACGAAAATGCGAAAGATATTCAAATATTGCTGACGCAGAACAACAAGGCCCATGATGCCTGGATCTCCTACTAAAGTTCCGCGCATCTGAAACTAGCTTTTTATAATTTAAGAAAGGAAGCTCACCTCAAGCTTTGTGATATGGAAAATGAAGGGTGGACCAACCAGGCAAAGAACCTTCAACACCTTTGTGACAATAACAACCAACATGGGTTATACAACGGCCTGAAGACTATCTATGGGCTTGTAAAACGCAATTTATTCACTGTTAGATCACAAGATGGCAATCTCCTAAAAGACAAAAAAGCCATTTTAAATCGCTGGAGACAGTACTTTCAAACCCTATAGAGCCAACCCCTTTAGATGCAATTCCTCAGGTACCTCTAGCAATGGAGATGGATGAACTGCCGACTTTTTAAGAAGCTCTTGAGGCCATAATGTCTGTAGCAGAATGCCGCTTTTTATCACTCCACACCTATCACCACTCTTATCGTGGTATTCTTTGTGGACGTAATATACTTCTTTGATGAAGTAGGCTTTGTTCTAAGAGAGCTAATTATGTTGTTTTTTAAGAAGAGCCACTTCAAAACGCGAGGATAAGAAGGAAACACACAGGAATTCCCCCCCAAACTTATATTTTAAATTTAACAATTTACTACACAAAAACTAAACATGAACCAAATACACAATAATTACTTCAATTAACTTGACCCTCAAAAATTGGCTAAATTCGATACGCATTTCAATATACAAGAATTAGGCTAATTGTCTCTACTGGAGTTTAAATACCTTGGTTGCTCTGGATGCTGGTTTGAGTTTAACCTTGAACTCAATGAGCCCCAGACACCACAGAAATCTGGTAGGTCCTTTGACGCGTGCTTCGACCAGATTGTTGGAGGTGGTCGAGATCACGAGGTACTTTGGCGAGTGTAGCAGATGGGGGTCTACACGGTATTTAAGGTGGGGGGGGCTCTTCAAGGACGAGAACAATCAAAGAGTAAGTCGAACTTGTTTTTTAAACCAAGTTTACTTAGAGTTCGGTGTGACCATCGGGTAACGGGCTCGAGGGGGAGCTTTTCTCCTTCGTTACGTAATTCCTCATGGGCGAGGACTGTACTCGGAGGAGTCTTCTTCAAGGGCGAGGATTGAGGAAAGGGTGTTTCTCTGACGAGAATAAGTTGAACCTGAACAAATTAACTTAAAAGTCAGTTTGGTAACCAGGAACTAGCTCGAGAATGAGCTTCTTCTTAGTTCCAGTCTTCCTTAACGGCGAGGATAACGGAGGGGGGTTTCTCTGACGAGAATAAGTTTAACTTGGTTCCTCAACAAATTTAACTTATGAGTTTGGTGTGGCCCCCGGGTAACAGGCTCGAGGTGGAGCCTTTTTTCTCTTCTTTTCGTAATTCCTCAAGGTCGAGGAATATCCCTGGGCTTTAGGATGCACAAGGATATGAGGAGTCTCTCTGACTAGAGTAAGATGAACTTTACCAAGTTAACTTAACGTTCCGTTTGATAACCAGGGACTAGCTTTAGGATGAGCTGCTTCTTAGCCCACTAGGTAGCCGTGCCTCTCTTGCAGGGGACTTCGTAGTCTGGCGACTCACGTAATTTACCTGTCCACTCTCGGTAGCCTGGCCTGAAACCGGGGACTTTGTAGCCTAGAGTCTGACGTATTTTACCTCGTTTTTCCTGAGTGTTTCTTATTTATACCTCGTAACCCCACTGGGGTAGGGGTAGGAGAAGGGGGAGAGGACGGGCCCAGGAGGGTTTTTATTCTAACGGTTTTTCTCACCAAGTCTTAGCTCGGCTCCCTTTGTCCTTCGAGCTTGAGAGAAATGCGTCTCCAATTTCTTACTTCAGGTGAAATTAAATATACTCTCGTAGGGGAGATTTTGCAGTTTAAAGCCGTTTGGCTTTTCATACAGACGAGTGGCGAGGGTCTTTGGTTGCAAGCTTGACCCGCGTTGCTTGGCCCGGATGTTCTTGCGGTTACCGTCCCAGGTCTCCACTGAGAGAGAACGGGAGGGTGACGATTCCCCTACAACATTCTTAAAAAATAATAAATCACCTTCTCGAGATAGCCTTACATCTGAACTCTACAAAGAAGGTGGTTATTTCTTGGACTCGAAGATACATGAGCTCATGTTGGTCACCTGGAATACGGAAGAACCTCCCGCTGAATTTCTGAACCCTGACATGGTCTTTTTGTACAAAAATACGAGTGATCAAGCACTCTGTGAAAAGAGTAACAAGGAAAGGATGTACGCTAGGAGACCTTATGTCCATTCAAAGAGGGCACCTTTGGACTAGCAATCGAGCAGGCACATGGCTGCTCAATTGTTTTGCGTCCCTGAACGGCCACTTTTCAAGACTTTGTCTAGTCTTAACTTGAACTGGCCAACAGATTGACTGTTGACAACTTCCACTGGAAGTGCGTTCCACTTACCGTAGATACTGTAGGTGAAAAAATTTCTAAACAGATTGCGGTTGTAACACTTCAGTTCAAGTTTGAAGCCGTGATTGTGCGTTCTGTTCTCACCCAGTGTGAAAATATCCCGGTAGTCAACATTGTCGAACCCTCGAAGTATTTTGAAAACTTCGATAAGCTTACCACGCAGTCTACGGGTTTCCAACGAAAACAGATCTAATGCCCTTAGTCTATCCTCATAATTTTTATGTTGGATAGAGGGAATCAGTTTGGTGGCCCTAGCTTGTACGCGTTCCAACCTTGAGATTTCCTTTCGAAACGAAGGACTCCAAATTTGTACGGCATACTCCAGGTGCGGCCGAACGAGGGAGTTGTGCAGACAAAGTACTATCTCCTTGTTACGGTATCCAAACTGGCGCTTTATGTAGCCTAACACCCAGTAGAGAGGAATCTCTCTACTGGTAATGACCTCTAAAATTCTGGCAATAATTATGCTTGTCAGATTATGTAGCCATATATCAGAGAGCACCTAGCCAGAAAAACAGTGCGGATTTCTTAAGGACAGGAGCACCTGCGACATCATATTCTGTTCAAGACAACTACACGAAAAGTGCAATGAGCGAAACACAGACCTCTACATAGCTTTTATTGACCTTTAATTGTTTTTGATACAGTCAATAGGCAACGACTATGGATCGTTTTAGAAAAGTTTGGCTTCCGTCCAAAATTGCTCTCAATTTTGAAGAAACTACACGATGGCGTGATAGCAACAGTACTTGCCTTAGAAGAAAGATCCGAACCTCCCCTCGTTGAAATTGTTGCCAAGCAAGGATGTGTCATGGCTCCAGTGTTATTCAACATCTTTATATCTGCTATCACCTTACTGAGTCAGAACGCAATTGCTGAGGTGGACAGGGTTGCTATCCAGTACCGACAGGATGGCAACCTATTAAATTTAAGAAGACTACAATTCCGCACAAAATCTGTAACCAATCATATTCTGAACCACGTAAACTTTACGCATCAGCGGTGACGACATTAAACAGGTCCTGTTGGATAAGTATAATATAGATGAAGAGGTCTGCAACAGAATAAATCAAGCCTCCGTACCCTTCGGAAAACTGCGCATAAGACTATTCCAAACCGATAACCTCAGTCTAAAAACGAAGATAGCAGGCTACACCACTGTATGTATAACCTCTCTATTCTACGGTGCTGAAACATGGACTGCTTGCAGAAGGCATATAAGACAATTGGAAGCATTTCACATAAGAAATCTGCAGAAGATTCTCAAGCTAACATAGAGGGACAAAATTCCTAGTGTACAAATCCTTCGAGGCGCCAGCACAACCTCATTTGAGATCATGCTTGCACAAAAACAGCTGCGATGGACTGGACATATAATTCGCATGAGTGATGACAGACTAACTCGACAAATCATTTATGGACAACTCCCACTGGGACACCGTAGACAAGTTGGGCCAATGAAATGCTATAAAGTTCAAGTAAAAGCAACCCTAAAAAGGTAGTTATAATATTCAAACTCTGACTCTGGAAGTCAAAGCCAGTGACCGACTTTCATGGTGATCGACGTGTATGGAGGGACTGTCGCACCTTGTACAGGGCATCTACAACGAGAGAGAGGCAAGAAGATAACGGCGGCACAATCCACCACTCTATCAGCCAAATAACCACGAAATAGAGTGTCATTTCTGTAGTAGAGTTTGTGCATCGCTCATCGAGCTACCTAGTCATCTTCGCTGGCACAACCGACAGCCACCATAAATTCATCCATTTTCCTCGAGTGCAGCTTGAGTCGTCTTTGTATTCAAATGACAGCCGTAACAATTTTACCAATACATCAAATACTCTGTCACATAGCCCTCACCAGAAATTGTAGTCACTGTTATGACAATCACAATTTACAACAGAGGTACTAAAGTACATTTACGGAAAAATAATTGAATAAATTCTGTGCAACAAAAGCAATTCTTTATTTAAAAAAAAACATCTATAAATGGTATTGTTAATGTGACATCACGTCCAAAGTAAAATTTAAAATATTTAAATAACTTGGTGACGTCACATTAGCAATACCATTTAGGAAGATTTTTTAGATGATTTCAGCGCAAAACGCAAATATGGCAATTTTTTATTTAAAAAACAATTTCGTACAATAATATCAGTTCAAATAATTTTGCGAAATTTTACTTAAGAATATACAGTATATCGTGAAATACACAATAGTATATTTAGTGTATTTCACTAGAGATTGGCGAAATTAAATTAGGAGCTTCGCTTCTTTAAGGCAAAGTTACTGCAAGAAACTAATTTTTACCTCAGTTTTCTTGTTTGTACAAAAGTGTATTTTTAATTATCCAATAACACATTATATATGAATATTTACTTCATTACCGCAATATATAGATTTTCAATAAGAAAGAAACTACGAAATCAAATCCTATGAATTAAGACTAAGCTATAAGTATTCTATATAACTATATTACTTTTATTTTTGAAATCTTCAATAATAAATAATGAATTAAGAGAAAATGTAGCGTATTTTGACTATTTTACTCTTACTGCACATGAAAAATATGTTAGTAAATGTAATTGCGAAGGTGCTGGTCAACGGAATTCAACTTGTAGAGCCAAAACAAGTAAACCTTCAAGCCAAAAGAAACTTTTTTAAAAAGAGCATATAATTGGAAGCGCCACATAAATCGTAATCATCCTGAGGTTTCTAAGATTCTAGAATCGAATGAAAAGAGGCAAATATTAAAGTCATTAGCCAGTACTTCTGGTGTATCAGCTACTAAAGGTCAACACTGCCAACCAAAGCTTACCAAATATTTTACCTCTCTACAGTAAATGTGAATGTGGCCAAAACACCAGTTCAGTTAAAAAATAACATAATAGAATTAGTATAAAGATTTACCGACCTCTTTCTGTCTTTTGTAAGCCAGCTATGTTAGGTTTATTGGGCAATATGGCACGTAAATTCAAAATTAGCTTTGATAGAAGTAGTATTTGCTCTTTTGTAGTTAGAAAAACAAAGGAACCAAAATGTGCTCTTTAAAATTAACTAAAAGAACGTTTTTTTTTTAATTTTTGAAATGGATGGTTGCCCACGTTAGATTCATCGATGAAAGCAATAATATAGTGACAGGTACATTGGCAGTAAGAGAAACTCAAGCTCAACATACACGTGAGTACCATTATAAGCTTGTAAATGATTTTTTGCAAGAGTATGAAATAAAAAAGGATAACACTCGGGAACACGTATTTTATTCAATGATATCTGACACTTAAAACAAACTTCACCTCAGTGTGGGCTCTATCATGTCCTGATTCTTGATAACAGCCCCTGGCCATTTTCCATTTTTTTTCAAAATTAGGACTAAAAATGAAGTCATGCCTTAACATTTATTTCCAATTTTCATGAATACATGCAGTCCAAACTATTTTAAAATTACACTATAACGATAAAAATTATTTAAAATAAAACAAAAAACAAAGAGATATTTTCTTTTAAGGACTTTCTAAGAGTATTTGGTTGTTGACGGCAAATCTCTTTTTGAGCACTACCAATAATCAGCCATCATGTCGCATTCCCAGCGTCCTTTCCAACGTTCCTCCATAATAATAATATTTTGGTGGAATCTCTCCTCTTGTTGTCACTTACAGCACCTAAATTACTTTGAAATTGGTCAAGATGACCAATATGCTCATATTGCAACCTAGCTCTTTATACTCCCTTAAAAGTTTTCTTACAACTTCTTCGTAGTTACCTGCCCCATAATTTCCTAAAACGCTTTTTATCAGGTTCAAGAATAAAAACCAGGTATTTCTTTACCGATCATTTATGACATTAGGAAAACTGCTGTCATTAAGTAATGTTCTTATTTGTGGACCGTCGAAAATTTCAGCTTTGATTTTTTCATAACTTAAACTTTGGAATTTAAAAATTATGTGTTGAAGCACTCGCTGCTTGCATCTAAAGCTTTTGCATATTGTTTCATGACCATCTAGTTTTATATGCAGAGGAGGCAATATGATTTTATCTCTGATCACTAAAGGTGGATTAATTACATTTTTTCCTCCGACAGTAAGTGATATTCGTGCTGGCGAGATTTGTTTTGGAATAATGTTCTTCCTTAGCTCTTTTATCCCGTGAGCAAAGGAAATAGGAATATTTACTATACCCTGCTTGAGCCCCTAGCAGAAAATTCACCATTTTTAAGGCAATACATATGATCTACTCGTGCTCCAAATATTTAATAAGTTTTAAAGCATTTTCCATATACTCATACTTTCCTTTTAATGTTGTTGAGTGCCCATTCAGTATCGAGCTGTATAGATTGCCATTATGTAGCAATATACAATTAAGCCTTCAATTGAAACTGTCTAAAAACGAACGCCAATCACTTGAATGGTAGGACTGAACTCCCATCTCCTTTAACAAACCTGATGAAAGTGAAAGTATGTTGAACAAAATCTTTACCTGATAGATCAAAACAAAGTAAAACTTCGTTCTCAACGCACCAAAATTACGTATTATTAACTGCGAAATCTAAGTCAATAAAAAAAAGTTGAAATATGTTCCCCAGTGTAATGTAATGTGCATGGTAACTGATAAAATTGATCACTATGATAACTACAATTGAAAAGTTAAATAGAGACCAAAAGGGAGAAGAAGAATATGAAATAGAAGTAGTTCGTTATGACGAAAAGACTCCATTGTGCAGCCTGATGGAAAAGTAGCGCCTGATCTTTAAATAGTACTGCAGAAAAAATTTCCATCCTCTAAAGAATCCATCATATGCGTTGTGCTGTACACACTTCTAAAGCTTGCCATTCGTGATGGCTTAATACATAAACATACAGCCACTCTTTTATCCATGAAAAAGCAAGTTGTAGTAGCTTTAAGAAAATAATAAAATAGCAATAATTAACCGACTTAGTGGAAAGGTAGCAATTTTAGTCAGGCTAAAAGGTTGGGTAGCATATACTGGGGTCCCAGAAAAAAGTTAACCGTACTTTGAATTAGTATAACTCAAACACTATTGGAGATTGTGGGGTCCTGCAAAAGTGTTTTATTTAGCAACTATTTATCTGTCCATTCTGGAAATTTAATTAAATTCCCTATTATGATGTTAATACACTAATTGGTTTAGTAGAGGCTATCAAAAATATGTTTGCGCAAGGAGGTAAAATAATGAAACGAAACCTAGGAATGCTAGGCCACCGTGCACCTTCAAGAGAAGCGTAGGGAGCCTAGGTAGCCTAGGTCACTGTGCCTTTCTTCAAGCAAAGCCTAGGCCATTTTACAATGTGTTTTTATCCACGCTGTGGTATGGTCTGGTCATTATTGCTTACTAAGCAAATCGAAGCGTTTCTGGGTAAAGGTTTACTTTCGTAGAAGCTTTTTAATCATGCAGTTAACAAAAAGATCAACGCGTATTTGTAGTCACAATCTTTATTAAGGCTCGCAGGATTAAACAAGTACAAGATTCATTGGAACAACGTTTTCCAGGTAGGCACCCACCATGCAAGCCCGCAATTTGTAAAAATGTTCGCAAATGCCAACATGAAGGAACATGCTTAAATGTTCAGATGACGTTTTTTCAAAATCGACATGTATCAGTCCGAAAGAATGGGTTACAATTGTTAAAGTCATCATTTAACCGCATTAATAAACATGACTTAAAATGGCACTTCTATAAGATGCATGCAAGAACCAGCTTCTTGAAAGTGATGATCCTCGTCGTAGACAATTTGTCGAATGGGTTCTCCATAAACCTGCTCGCTTCTTGGAAACATTGTGATTGGTGACGAGGCAGCCTTTTTCATGAATGGAAAGGTAATTAGCCATAATATTCGGCAATATGCACCGCTGCCCCCTCCCCCTCCCCCAGCATTCAACTTTGATGCACGTATTTGTGAGCAGAAAGTGTCTCTGTGTATCTGAATATGCGGGAATAGCTATCTTGTAGGCCCATTGTTTTACCAGAATAACTTGAATGGTGCTGCCTACCTGAGCATGATCAACGAAAGGATCTTCCGGGAACTCCGCCAGATTTATGTCAATTAATTCAATAGAATTTGGTGGATTTATGACGGCGCACCAGCTTATAGACAACTTGTTGTAAGAACAAAACTAAAAGAAACGTTTGACAACCGCATTGGCGCGCTAAATCATGCAATTGAATGGCTCTCAGGATTGCTTGACTTAACACCGTGCGATTATTTCTTATTATGATATCTAAAGAACAAAGTGTATTCTACTCCACCACAAAGCATCAACCAGTTAAGAGATAGTATCACACGTGGATTCAATAGACTTAAGGAAAATCACAAGTTAATCCTAAAAGTTGTTCAATCAATGCCATCAAAGGCGCAACTGTGCTTGGAAAGAAATGGAGGACATGTGGAAGGAAACGGTGCTAAGAAAATAAAAAAAGAATTTGTATTACTCATATGAACAGGAGTTTTTGTTAAAAATGGATTTAAATATATTTGTTCATTTTAAACTTCGAAGTTTCCTTATTTTACTTTTTTGCGCAAACATAATTTTGATCGCCTCCACTAAACCCATTAGTATATCAATATCGTAAAAGGGAATTTAATGAAATTTTCAGAATCGATAGTTAAATAGTTGGTAAAGTTGTTTTCTTTTACAGGACTCAGAAATATTTAAAAGGTATTGAGTTATACAAATTCAAACTACGGTTAACCTTTTTCTGGGACACCTTGTATATGATGATAGAGCTCTTAGTGGAATTGAAACCTGTTCTTATTGACATGGTAACCCAGAAATTAAAATACCAATATCAATGTGTCATGCGGTAAAAAAACGAAATTGTGAGTCATCACCCATATATATTTACAAAGAAAAATCAAGTTGAATATTCGACTCCTGGTAAGTTTTTTATGGAATGGATTTCTTTGAATTACTCCCGCTATAAAACTAAGAGTACTATAGCTGATGGTATCAAGACTTCCATGGAAACAAGTGAAAATGTTTTACTGGAAAATGATGCTCTGTTATCTGGAGTGTATCTGAACCCATTTTATCGATACTTATTAACTAATGAAAATCAAAGCAAAGCCTAAGAGTCTGTATATAGCGTAACATTCAGAATGAGCAAATACGCCATTTTCAGCATTTTGTGCTAGTAGTAGCACTTCAGATAATAACTTTGATTCTGAAAAATTATTGATAAGCAGCATGGTCTGCAAGCCAAACGACCTCGATTGGCAAGTAAGCCGGATGGTCTACATATTTATCCTATTAACTCTGCATTTAGTAATTACAAGTTAGAATTACGGGAGTCTTTTATCGAGGTCGAGAAATTTAACCGTCTATCAAGGTTATCGTTAAATGAATGAGTACTAAAGGATCGTAAATTTATACGAAATGCTGCACAAGTCATTATTGCATTACCAACCTAGTCAAGGTAGTATGGAGCGTCTATTTTCAGGATTGAAAATTATAAAATCAGATTCGATATCTGTAATGAAAGAAGACTTAGTAGAATCTATTTAATTTTAAAGGAAAAATTGTTACTTATAATTTTTAAATTTCAATTTTGTCAAATTTTTGCAACATAAAAGGTTCAATGTTTTAAAATGAATAGATCTTAAAAAGCTGGATTAGAGCCCGACAGGAGCAATATTTTTTTTTCCCAATCCACACAGCTGGTTACAGTGATATTGCTGCAAGCACATCGGCCCTCCCTTTGCCACATTTTATTGGCTTCGCGAAGGGGACCATGTCCCCAACGTGGTCTTCTACAATGACCACGCCATACGTTTCTACACTTACTTTGTTCTAAGCCTCCAAGTACTATCTGACTACATTTCTGTATGCGAGAACATTTCATCATCGGCATTACTCATAGCCAACCACCCTTTTTTCTTCTACTACCAACGAGCGAACTAGGCAGAGTTCAGCAGACACAAAAAAAAGTGCACCATAAAACATCAACCTAAAAAACACAAAGCACGGCCGTCTCAGACGTCTACTGCTACTCACTAATGGACATTATAAACATCGCGCAAACATACACACTCCACGGCAAACATACGCTCACGTCAAACAATTTACATACTCCATACACACACTAATACTCATTACACTCTAACTCAACCACTACAATAGAGGCCTAAGATAAAACATAACCCTACTATATGCCTACATCCTATATTGAGTACAGCTAGATCGGAATAGCCAGTGGCCCGAGGTGGTCCGCAATACGGACGACGCTCGACGCTAATGGACTCATCGGGGGACTCTACTTTTAAAAGATAATAGGTGATTACACACCAGGATATCTGTATGGCAATGTAAAAATTCATAAGCCGCACAACTCATTGAGGCCTATCATCTCTCAAGTCACGACTCCTACGTATTGTCCAGCTAAAACCCTAAATGCATTAATAAACCGTACATCCCTTCAAAATATAGCATACAATCCACGAACGAATTCATTGACATACGCAACTCTATAAGACCGGCAGAACTAATATCATTCCCTTGACGTAGAAAGCCTATTTACGAATGTGCCTATCACTCAGACCATCGAGTGAGATCATTATAAACAAAGTGTACTAACATCCTACAAGGTTTTCTCCAAATCTTGACCAAAACATGTAAAGGAGCATGGTACGTTCATGCACATCAGAGGCGCCGTTCAGGACACCGGAAGGTAATCTATACAAACAAGTGGATGGAGTGGCTATAAGGTCACCCTTAAGGCCAACTTTCGCCAACTATTACATTGGACAACTTAAGGAAAGATTATTGGACATCATAGAAAATAAGCCAAACACATATTGCGATACGTAGATGACATCTACATCAACGTCTAAAACGAAGAACATCTAATAAACATCAAGCAACATTTTGAGGAGAAATCCCTGTTAAAAGTCACTTATGAATTGAGCACGGGTAATTAACTTCCTTGGACGTTGAGGTTCAAAAGATCAATGACAGCTAGATCATTAAAGTACATAGAAAAAGTATGGACATGGGAAAATGCCTCAATGCGGAGAGTGAATGCCCTGAAAGGTATAAAATAAGCGTAATCGGCTCATACATCCGCCGAGCTTATAAATGCTACTCTATGTGGAAAATTTTCCACTAAGAGATAGTCCGAATAAAAAAAATACTCGTAAATAATGGTTTCTCAAACAGCATGATTGACAAACAACTCCAATCATTTTTAAATAACCATTACAAACATGCGGATAAAACTGAAAGTAATCAGTGAGAAGTCAATAACATCCAAGTGTATTACAGAAAATAGATGTCCACGCCCTATAAAATAGATGAAAAAAACATCAAGGAGATTGTTAACCGCAACATCAAGGTTAAAAATCAAACGGATAAAATCTAACTCATTTATTCTTAAACAACAAAAGCCAGCAATCTCCTGATGAAAATAAACACCTGCCTAAACTCCTCGAATCACAAGTCAACCAACATAGTCTACGAGTTCATCTGCCCCGATAAAGAATGTAAGCCTTGTAATGACTAAAATTATATTGGTATCACAACCATTACATTTTCGAGACGTTTAACTATGTATCTACAAAGCGGAGGGCCTAAATATCATATGGAGAGTGCCCATCATATTAATCTAACGAGAGATATGCTGGTTGATAACACCGTTATTGAAAGAAAAGAGGTTAACAAAGCGTGGCTGAACATTTTAGAAGCAATAATAATAAATGAAGATAAGCCGGCCATCAAAAATCAGGCAACAAGCTTGAATCTTACATTAAAATTATTTCAAAATTCCACTCACCGCAGTGGCCCATTTCCTCTAACGTTACGTTCAACCTAGGCGGAAGAAATACCAATTAAAAATCGTTTCCTTTTCCTCTGTCAGATTCTCACTTCACTCATTACATCTGTAAAGCAGGCAAGAACATATCAAAACGCTCCGAAGATAATCGAATAAGATCGAAAGCTCAGCAATTTAGTTTGTTTTTTACAAAACACATTCATTTAAAAAAAGAGATGAATACGGGACAAGTGATCCACCATTTACAAGATGGAAAAAAAAGGATAGTTAAAAGAAGAGAAGTTGCCAAAGGAAATCAATTAAGGCAAAATACACAATTGTCTTCAATGAAATTTGCATATATATATATATATATATATATATATATATATATATATATATATATATATATATATATATATATATATAATTATTTCACAATTCGGGGTATTTTACTAGTTCCTCTGATTTCACTCTATGTTCAAATATAATACATGATACACTTTGGTTCACAGGAGAATTATTGTGTACCAAATTTCTAGGCTTAGGAACAAATTGCCTATATTTTTATTTTACATATATCGCGTCAATAATGTCACCATGAACGGATTCAAACTTAGAAGACTGATTGGTTGCAACACGTGAATTTTAAAACCACAACAATCCTACGATTCTTTATTGCACACAATGTGATGCAAAACTTGTTAAGATTTGGGAGTCTCGATGCGGATACTATAACGCGAACAAACCTTTTTGTTTATATATATATACATTAATATGCTTACGCACAGAACTAAGAATGCGGATATAACCTTTAACTTGATATTTACATTAATTTTGTACACTTGATTAGTTCTGATAAAATTAATATCCTTCCTCTTACCACTGGACACTGGATGTGATCTACACATTTAAAGCTCAGGTGATTGCGACGTCATCATTAAAGGCTATAAAGAAAATCGAAGAAATTTTCTTCTTCTTCATTCTCCTCCCCCAAGTAGTAGATTTACATTCTAAAAAGATTTTCCGTCTTCCTCATCTTTTGAAATTTAAAGAGATAATGTGAAAAAATTAGCTCCCCTATTTTTTCTCACCTACCGAGTGGTAAAAGCAAACATCGGATATGTTTACTATCAAATTATATTTTCTTCTTATTCGTTTTTGACTGGTGTAAAAATGTCGATATATATGTTCATCATGCTCTTAATTTGAGTGGTAAAATATTATTTTTATTTTCTCTCTATCTTCATTCTTCTAATTCGAGTAGAAATTGAAAAATCTGAAAAATTGACTTCCATGTCAATTTTCCTCTAGTGAGTGGTAAAGATCAAAAGGTTTTCTTTCTTTTCATTTACTTAATAGTTAATAATAAATTGGAAAATTTATTTCCCTTTATTGTTCTTATATGATTGCTAAAAGAAACAAGGCCTAAAATCGTCTATCCTCTCTTGTATAGTGCCAAAAAATGACGCCCAAACCCCCGTAAGAATTGGCAGAGTTTTCTTCCTCTCAATTATCCTCTATTAATTTATACAGAATCTTTAGTTTCCTCTCTCACTATGTCGATTGGTCTGTCGCTCCGCGTTTTGCTATTTTTGTTTTGGAAATAAGATTTTAACTATTCAGCCGATTCTAACGAAATTTGAAATCCTCATGTTGTTTTACATTCCTTTTCTAATGATATAATTGGAAAGGTCCTACCAAGTCTATCACGGGAATTATTAAAAGTTTTGAAGGTCGTAAGGTCATAAATCAGAATGAGTGAGAGCACGCGACTTTGGTCAGCAATCACTGTTAATTTTCCTTCTCCCTTAAAGCAAAACCTCTTCTCATCAGCTTCAAATTTTCCACATGATCGTGTATTCACATATCCATTTTATCCAACTTTATTCTTTTCAGTATTCTTTTTTCCCCCAATGTGAGCCAAAAATAAAGTTTGGCCTCTTCTTGCCTCTTTAAATTTCGTAACAGTGATAAATATTTGAGAAATGAGCTAATAGTACAACAGGAACAAGAAAAAGAACGGCGATAAAACTAACATGAAAGGGCGAATAAAGATATAAAAGTTGAAGAAAACTAAAGGTGGAAAGAAAATTCTTATTTTTTCCTAATCTCAATCCGTAAATATATAATAAAAGGCTTCGAAGGTTATAACAGATATCTGTAATTTATCGAGAAATAGTGCGGAGTCTTAAACACCTCTCATATTTCCATCAATCAGAAAATAGCCTCCGCTTTTCGCTTTTACTGAAGCCTCAAGCCAATATAGACAAATACAGGATACGCGTTTTATATTCAACGAAAGAGAAGATGTTCAGTTATTCGAATCGATCTCAATTTAAATCTATATGTCTAGATATTATTGCAAGGACTCAAGCGCAGCTAGATTCTATATTCCGAAGCCTCGCAGTAGTAAATTAAAGCACAAAACCGCAGCTTTCGTTTAGCGGCCGAACTAAAACCTTTTTTAACGGGACATCCTTCGCTACCGAGACCAAACTGGCAAAATAAATACACCATCTTTTAAAACATTAATTTACTACCTTTTCTTAAAGTGGTTTTTGTTTTCTGTATTTACTTAACACCCGTGGATAGTGAAAAAAAAGAGGTCTAATTTTTTTCCGCTGAGATATCTTGCATTAATTATTTTTAATTACTGTAATGACTATGAATATCTGGTATAAATGAAAGGATGTGGTTATGGGTTCAATGGGCATTTGAGGTGAGGAAATTATAGAGCAGCGTCTCTCTACGGGTGCCCCCTTGGCTGCCAATATCACTGCCATTAGCTAACTTCAACAATGATATTTAAATTCTTCTAGATTTATTATGAGTATATAAAAATTAAGAAATATTGAAATCAACTCAATTCTTTTTTTAAAAAATAAACACAAATATTTCATTTAAAACTTGTTGTTTCAATTGTAACTTACTGCAATACTTTTTAATGAGAGGATTGAAATTGTTGCTTACTAATGAGCTGTTTAATTTTAGGATCATTGCTGCTTAAAAGTGGTCTCAGATCTTCTCGTTTTTCAATGGGCAATGTATTTCGTTGTTTCAACAGTAGCTGATCACAACTCTTCCAAAAACCGTTCCAATATATATGATGGAAAACAGATGAAAAGTTTCTGAGAGCTTCCCATAATATTGGACATATTTCAGAAATTCCTTTTTATTACCAAAAGTCATGAATAAACTGTTTTAAATGTGGCTTTTATTAAAATTCAATTCGTAAAACAATTAATTCATCTTTCATGGTGGGCTACTTATCATTTATACACCAATCAATAAATGAGTTGATTAGCCAAACTGATCTAGCCAAAGAGATAAGGTTCTGAAACATATCTTCCATTTTCTAATGTTCCTTATTTATATGGTCGCACTAAATAAAAAGTCCTTCATCAATTAAGGTGCTAAAGTTCTAAAGACATTTTTGAATACTGAAAGTTTGTCCCAAAATATTCAAATTCTACTTTTATAAGTTCGATGTCATTCCCTTGCAATTTCAAATTTATCTCATTAGTTTTAGTTTCTGCAAAACAATATAACTGAAAATCTGACTGAAAGCGGTTGGAATACTTCCATTTGGAAAACCATCTTACTTCAGTAGTTACAGCAGTCGATCAAAAGTTTTATGATTTTCGAAGCTGGAGAGACAGAAAAGTGGACATTCGTGAGTAATTGGTTTGATTTGATTTTTTGTTCTGATAAAAATACCAAGGATTGATGGAGCCGATCATTTAATCTTAGGGTAACAAAGTGTTGTCTAGAAATAAACCATGCATTTTTAAAACAATGAGTACAGTGCTCCGTCTCGTGCATAAGAAATAGTATTGCCTAGTCAAATTTCTTTCTATCTGAAATTCTGTTCCTTAACTTGAAACAGAGATTTAGGTCTAGTGCCTAATTCAAGTTTCCTTGCAAAACAATTTCTTTAAATTTTTGTATGTTTAATGAATCGTACACCACCTATAAGTAAGGCTTCGTTGCCTGGTAGGGTATATAGTAATCCAACCGTAATACATATGGTTGTAACTTATTATTCTTTATAATGTTTTGTCGATGTTGGCAGCCATTTCATCAATTCTTTATATAGCAGAATCATTACTAATCGGAATTGCCTTAATAATTTCAAGAGACAGGGGTTAGTGTGCTACAGTACGCTGGGCTTCCTCTTCGTGGGCAAAGTTCTATGTGGCATGGTTGTCTTAGCATTAATCAGAGGGATTTTATATGAATAAAGTAAGCCATCATCATTTTTTGAGATGCATTATTAAATATGCTCTGAGTGGATTTTATACTCTGAAATTTGACTCGAAGTGGTTTTTCAGGTGCTCAGAATGTTTAGATGGTTCTGTTGCTTGGTTTGAAAATACTCTTTCACAAAGTAGACATATTTGCTGTTTTTAATTATTTGACAAAGGAAGATATCTAAACCTCAGATGAGAGATATTTTATTGTCTACATTTACGCTTTGATTTATGGCAGGAATATGGTTTTCTGATAAGTTACGCCTCATTATGTAGGCTAGCCTTGAGTTTGAATGTAGAGTAAATGGGGGAGTATAGTAGTTTTAGGTGTGACATGGGTGAAGCTAGGTAGAACGATAACTAAATAGGTGTGCGGAGGTAACTGGTAATGGGAGTTGATAGTAAGGTAGTGAGATGACCTTTTGTGTTTCAAATACATAAGGCAGTTTGCAATGTTAAATAGAAAATGAATTATTACTTACTAAATTAAGTATATACTTGGAACTAATATTTCTCGACAAGAGTTAAGGATGATCTTCATTTTAACAATCTAACAAATATATGCGTTACTTTGCGTATGTATATTAGCACACAACGCAAACTAAATTTTAAAACCATATTTTTCATAGGTTTTTGTAAATGATTTGTTGCAAATGGCCTGCTATTTCTTCTGCAAATGCATATTATTAGTGTTATTAATAGTTTTTATATTGCTATTATTTGGCTACAATAAGTATCATAATATTGGATTAGGTACGATAGTTTGAAAGCCAAATTATTTTGGGTATGTTAATAAAATCCTATATTTAAGCAAAAGTAAATATATTTGAATGAAGCATTATGCATTAGACTTGATAAGGATTTTTATTCAAATTATTCTATGAAACCATCTTCGAGTTTGAAGACTGCTTCACTGGGGGAGCGAAACCGCGAAAAGGTTGATAGTATATGGTACTTATTGATTTCCATTTTAACAGCGCTTTACTCCTAGTACGAGGAGCAGGGAATAAGTTTTTTACTTCGGATATAAGGAAACGAGATATGAGGAAAAGTATTTTATTATTTTTCAATATAACTAACCTCAACTTCAATGCACTTGCGCCACTTGTCCCTGAGGCTTTGAATTCGCGACAACCAGAAATCTCCCGACTGCTGTTCAATCCACTCCTGGATTGAACCGGCGTTCACTCATTGCAGCCTTGAGCTAGAAGAATAAAAAGTAGTTGCTAGGGGCCAGATCTGGACTGTAGGGGGATGGGATGGTTAAGCTCCTCGTATCCAAACTCGCGCAGGGCAATTTGTGCATTTATGGCCTTGTGGACTTTGACGACGTTTAAGTCGATCATGGGACGTGAGGTTTCTAGGGACCCAACGGGCAGAGACCTTGGTCGTGGCCAAATTCTCGTGATGATGCTGATAACATTTCCATGCGATAGTCAAAGTTCTCGCTAAATTTCTTCGACATACACCCGTCAATTTTTGAGGATCCTCCTCTCTACATGGGTCACATTGTCCTCGTTTGTCACGTCTGACGGGCGTCCTGAACTGGAGTCATCTTCAAGGAACTCATGATCAGGGCGGAACTCCAAATTCCAGCGAGCACTGGTTGCATAGAAAGTGGCGGCGTCGGTGTACTCTGCAACCATGAATTCATGGATCTCATTTGCATTCTTGCCTTCCTCGGTCAAAGATTTGATCACTGCGCGGTGCTCACCATTACTCATTGTTAAAAAATTTGTGACCGACGATCTGCGATCAGCAACTGCTGATTAAATTGCAGAGGCAAGAGCGTGCGGCTGCAGGTCCTGACTTTTCAAAACTTGTCCTAAACTCCCACAAATCAACCATCTCCCTTCTTTTGTTTTGCCCTACCGATTCTCAAACCTTATTGACCGCCCTTCGTAGTCTATTAGATTCAAATTAGGTCAGTTTGAGGCCACATATCGGTTGTTATATGATCGTGAGGATAGTCTGACAACCAGTCTTGGATCACTAGGGCTTTGTTAAAAGCTGCTAAGTCTTGCTGGAAGAAGTATGACCTTCCATTTCATACTTCATCTATCCTAGGCTTGATAACAGTTCCCCTCACCTCTATGTATCTTGCAGCCTTAATTCTACTACTCGTGGCAAAAAGTGGGGTAGCGTAGCATGAGATGACCTTCGCTAATACCCATACCTAAAACGATCAACACACTTGATGGAAATTTTGTGTGCATCACGTTGGGTACATCAGAACAATCTGCCCCTAACCAGCTGTCAATTTTTCTGTTAGGCTTTTGATATTGGTCGAGGTTTATTTTTTTTTTGAGAAAAACAGAAGCATCATAAATCACTATATATGTTTTGCATGTATGGCAACTATGACTGCGTTTCTTATCATTTCTTAAGTTATCATGTTATTTTAAAAGGTATTTCTGTAAAAAAATCATTAATTTAATTTAGAATGATAATAAACTGTAAACAAAATTATCAAATGCTCTTAGCACACTGTATATAATTACTCTCTTGAGATGGTAGCTATATTTTGGGCTACCAAATGGCGCCAAGTCTCTATATATTCATAATTACTATCAAAACCTCTCAACTCAGGAGTACTGAACGCAACAATTATTAAGACTCTCATTGAATCAATCCTGATTAATAGATTTATAATTTTTTCCAATTTTTTCAAGTTCTCATTTGGCTTTATTTAATTAGGTTAGGTTTGAATGTTAAATTAAAATAAGTTAAGTAAGGGTAGGCTTAGGTAGGCTAGGTTTAGTTAGGTAAAATTAATTTAGGTGAAGTTATGTTAAACTAACTTAGGATAGGCTAAGTTAGGTTAAAGTAAGCTGTTAAGTTACGTTAAGTATGGTTTTGTTAAGCTTGGTTACGTTTAGTTAAGTTAGGTTAGTTTGGTTTAAAAGATGTAAAACACATTGCATTAGGTTCATTTTGAGGTATTTTATAAAATGCTGATTTGTTTTTTGGAAAAATGGTTCAAATTTGAGTAAAACATACATTACTTTCTCAATATTGAAGCATTTGGAAAACAAATGGATATCATATTTCTTTTAACGCAAATCAGCCCATACGGCACTAAAAATGAACCTAATCCAATCTGTGTTTTGTTAGCTCTGTACTGGTTGCGACCTAAAAAGTTACCATTAGCATGAT
Organism: Ceratothoa steindachneri; assembly: GCA_963969495.1. Lineage (NCBI taxonomy): Eukaryota > Metazoa > Arthropoda > Malacostraca > Isopoda > Cymothoidae > Ceratothoa > Ceratothoa steindachneri. Next base: position 108,204,597 of record OZ018319.1, read on the forward strand.
CACAATATTTGTATTATAAATATTTAAAACGGGAGAACAATTGCGGTCTGAATAACAACCATCATTTCCGCACGTAAGACACTAGAATTTAGGCGCCTTTAAAACATTAAGGCCATTTCTGGCTCTTGAAAATATATGTGTACAAAGATTTTACAAAATACATATAAGACAACATAATTCAGATGAGAAATGAGGTGAAAGACTGACTTCGATCTCATCTCGGTTCTTACATTCCTTTAAAGCGATTCTCCCTTTCGTATAATTTAGGGATATTTTAAAATATTATAATCTCTTTACTTTCCTTAGGCACAGTAATTATAAAGTGCGAGGAATTATATAACAAACAAAAACAAGCAATTTATTTAAGCTTGATTGGGAACATCTCTGCCTTGTTCATCATATTAGGGATACAACGATCATGCCCATTTAAATTGCTTTAAATGGCGAGTGTACTACCCTCACTTTTGCTAAGCCCCGTGAATTATATACCCGATCACCCGATCAGATTTTAAGTAAGCCATTTTTTCTGCTTTTCCATTATTTTATGTTATCTCTGCTTTTTAATACGAATAGTCAAACTTGCGTGATTTTTATTAACAGAGATTTCATAATAAGAAAAGAAAATATTTTGTCAAAATGTTTCTCATACATTTTAACTGAAAGATAAAGATTGGAAGTAAGTCAGTTGATTTAACCCTCCCTTGTCTTAATTTCAATACTTAACAATGATACTAAAAAAGTGAAGTTTACAATTCGTTATTTCATCACAATAGATTCTTTGATACATTTAAATTTCTTAGGGAAGACGATGTATGCATTGATGTTTACCCAGATTGCTTTATTGCAATAGGGTTTCAATATGGTTTTTGTTTCTCATTATATCTCTAATTTTTACTTTTTTACAAATTTATTGTTTTGTTTTCACAAATTTACGACATGGTTCGAAATTTAATGGTAGTTTCCTGTTTAGCCACACACAAGTTTGGACAAACTATCCATTATTCCCTGGCACCACGATTTATCTTCATTATTAAGACACAAATTCCTATAGATAAGCCAAGTTAATAATAATAATAATAATAATAATTCTTTTGTAATGCGCTCTTCAAGGCCTGAGGCCTTCCCAGAGCGCACGTTGTGCTGAGATAAGAATGGAAATTTAATGGAAATTCAAGAGAGGGATAAGGCAGTTCTGAAAAGATGCGTTTTCAGGAGACGCTTAAATGTGGTAAGAGAGGGAGAGACCTGACTTCAGCAAGAATAGCATTTCACAACTTAGGGGCGCAGATTGAGAAAGAGCAGTCTCCCATTGAGCAGAGGGATAAAAGAGGAATATTTAAAAGAGGTGCATGTGATGATCGAAGAGCCCGAGGGACATGGCGTGGCAGGAGAGTGCATAAGAGAGGTAAGACGGGGCCTTGTTGTTCAGGGCCTTAAATGCGAAGAGAAGTATCTTGAAGTGATTACGGGATCTGATAGGGAGCCAGTGAATTTCCTGCTGCAAGGGTTTTGAGGAAGAAAAGCGAGGGCAACGGAGGAGAAGCCGAACGGCATAGTTCTGTACAAGTTGAAGGGGACGGAGAGAGCAGGATGGCAGATTCACAAGCAGAGAGTTACAGTAGTCAAGGCGTGAGGTGATGAAGGCATGAACAGTAGTCTCAAGACTTTGGCATCAAAGTGAAAGCGAATTTGAGAGAAGTTACGAAGGAAACATAGAGAGGATTTGCTGACATTGCGGATATGAGGCTTAAAGGAGAGATGCTCATCAAAAACAACACCCAGATTCCTAACGCAGTCAGAAAAAATGATAGTATTACCGCCTAGAGTAAGCGAGGGAAAGAGAGATTTAGATTTTTTTGACAAGAGAAGGGCTGCCGACGAGGAGGACCTCAGTTTTGGAGTGATTAAGCCTGAGAAAGTTGGTAGAGAGCCAGTCAGAAATGGAGGAGTAGGCAGCCAGGACGTCAGTGATAGAGTAGGCAAGAGACGTGGGGGATGAGGAAACAAAAATTTGAGTGTCATCAGCATGGAATTAGAAGGATAGACCGAGATTACGGAGAAGGGAACTAAGAGGGAGAAGGTAGATAAGAAATAGTAGAGGACCAAGGACAGAGCCTTTAGCACTCCAAAGCGAATGGGAGTAGAGTCGGATGAAACGTCATCACTCACAACGGATTGGGTACGAGACGAGAGGTAAGAGCAGAACCAGTCAAGCACGGTGCCTTATATGCCGAGGAAAGAGTGGAGACTATCAAGTAGGACGGTATGGTCAATAGTATCGAAGGCAGAGGAGAGGTCAAGTAGAACGAGGATAGAGGCACAACCCCTGTCCGCGGCTCTTCGTAAGCAATCGGACACATTAAGAAGGGCGGTTTCTGTGGAGTGAACGGACTTGAAACCAGATTGATAGGTTTTATCAATGTTACAGGCCACCATGTGACTGTTGATGCTTGAAGCAACCACTCTCTCTAGAACCTTAGAGAGGAAAGGAAGTTGCGAAATCGGGTGATAATTTTAAGGGTCAGTGGGGTTCAGTTGAGGCTTTTTAAGATTCGGACGGATGTGGGCACGTTTGAAGGAAAAGGGAACAAGACCAGTTGTAAGGGAAGTGTTGAACAGGTTAAGAAGCGTTGGGAGGATAGCAGGCAGAATTTTACATAACAGTTTAGGCGGAAAAATGTCCTATGGGAAGCCCGAATTCTTAGAAAGCGAGAGCAGGGTTGTAAGCTCCAACGCGGTCACAGCGGGGAAAACGATGAGCGGCTGAGGCGGGAAGTCAGGGAGAATGGCAGGATCCGGGACAGAAGGCTGAGGGAGGGAGGCACGGAGGTTAGTGACCTTATCTGCAAATAAATTCAAGAGAGTAGCAGGGCTACTGGGTGGGGAGATCTGGGCTGGGGAAGTAAGACGGGAGAGCAGGCGGAAGACGGTACGGGGATCATTCCTATTATCAGTAAGCAGATTACCTGAGTAGGTCTTACGAACAGATTTTAATTTCGCCACGTAGAAAGCTGTCACAAGTCGGAACACTAGCGAGAGGGGTCGTGTCTTGCCCACGGGTGCGAGCCTTTCTAAGGACTCTTTTATGGGCACGCATGGACTGCCTAGCACGGAGGATTTCCATAGAATACCAAGGGGCACGGTGACAACAAGAGTTCGAAGTGGTGAGAATGGGAGAGTGGGTATCAAGACAAGTGAGAAGGGGTTGCTCTCAAAGAAGAGAGAATCTGGTCAGGAGAGGCGGAAGCATCAATGAGAGGAAGTTTGGAGGCCACATCATTAGATAGGGAGGGAAAATCAATGGAGGCTAGTCGACGGAAAGTCTTAGGATTATGAGACAGCTGGGGAGGTATATGGAATGGGATAGAGAAGTTGAAGTTGATAAGGAAGTGATCAGATATAGCATTAGACAAATTTGTAGTCGTAAGGTTGGAAATAAGAGAGTAAGAGATTACAAGGTCTAAAATGTTACGGTAAGAGTGGGTAGGGGAGAAAACGTGTTGGGTGAGGGAGAAGAGATCAAGGATTTAGAAAAAGCTTTGAAATTAGGATTGTGGCCAGGAAGGTTGAAATGCTTGAGGATTAGCAGAGAACCAGTGGTGGAGAGGCCAGCGAGAAGGTTACTAAATTCATCAAGAAAAAGCTTGAGGGAGGAGCACGGGGGGCGGTAGAGGACTAAGATAGTTAGAGAGGGGGTGCATTAGGAGACATTGATGAGCGCCTCAAAAGAAAGAAGAGAGGGAGAAGGCAGATTATTCAGAGGGAAGGAGGCACTGTAAATGAGAGCAACTCTACCACGGTGAGAGTTACGGGAGATATGGGAGTGGACGTAACCATCAGAGGTAACGAAATTTAAACAGCAAGCCAAAGGGGCAAGCCAAGTTTCCGTGAGTCCTTGGAGAGTGACTTGAGTGTTAACGAGGAGGTCATAAATGTTGTCAGCCTTCTTCGAGAGGCTTCTGTCATTGAAGAGAGACGGTGAGAGAACGGGTGAAGGGGCAGGTGAAGAAGAATCAGGGCTAGGTGGTGCGGGCTTGATCCAAGTAGAAAAGTTTTCTAAGAGCAGGAGCTAAACGGAAACCACGTTTACTCTGGCGGCGGGAACGAGAAATTCCCAATGCATTAATGTGAGTAAGGGTGTTTTGAGAAACACTGGTGGCAGTTCCATTGAGGGCAAGAATCGTTAACCTATCAATCATAACACAAATTAATTAACTATATAAGTAGAGTGGCTAAGCGATACAATAATGGGAGAAAAGAAAATTAACTGTATAAGTAGAGTGGTTTAAGCGACACTATGTAATCTAATACTCACAATAGCCGAGTTTTTCTCATTTGTTAAAGTTTCATACTTAATTCTGTCGCTCAGTACTCATTAACCAATAAGCGATGTTGTTGGATAAATGCCCAATAAACTGAATTTTGTTATAGAAAATACATTCCTAACCTTGAAAAATATTGTCTCCATCTCTAATTTAGAAACAAAGAGCTGCTATTTTCTGAAAAGAAATATAGAGAAATAAAGCAAATATTTAATTCTCTTTTCCCAAGAAAAGTCTTACCGAAACTTTCCTTTTAAAGTCAGGAATCGTAGCAAAAGTTTTGCATATTCTATTAACACAGGAGCGTTAAAGTTAATTGAGGTTTAGTGAAACTTGAAAATATAAAAAATTCGCATAATTTAAAAACTCAAAAGGAATTTACACACCTAAACCTTTGAAATAACGTTTGCAAATTGAAGAGGAGAAAAAAATACCACACTCTTTAAAAGAAGCTGAATCTGAGTTTTGACAGCGATACTGTTTTTGCTTTGGAAACTAGAACTTTGTTTTCAACCTATGGATCTAATAGAGATGTAGCCGCCTGAAATCATATTGAAATCAAAACCCTCATCGAACCTCGACTTCTCTCCATATACACAGTTCAGTTCATAAGACTAAAACAAGAGCCATTGAGTATTCAATAAGATGTATGGCGGAAGCTCAAATCCGTGCTGAAAAGTTAACAAAGAATATATATTTGCATATAAAGTAGAGCCACCTTTATTGAAGTTTTTAGAATTCTGATGAATTGCTTTATTTTACATTTACTCAAAGATATTGCAAATTTTTCATTTATATTTTCCACGTCAAAAATCGTTAGGAAAATTGAGCTTAATGAATAATTCAAATTCCAGCTTAATGTATACTTCGATGTACAAAAGCACGTACCACTCTCTGAATGAAAAATAAGGAAATATCTTCCTTTGATACTACTCGCACATGCTTCCAGTATAAATTTTACATTTAACTAAATCTTTGTTTATCTTTGGTAAGGAATAGTGATAGAGAATTCATAGTTAGCAACAATTCCGAGAAAATAATCAAGCTCTTATATTTATTGAAGCTCAGGATGTGCTCATAAATTAATGACTTATGATGTTGCTACTATTCTAAAGTTTATGCAAATTGAATATAATAAATATGTACAATTTAGGATATAATTAATATGCTTTATAGGAAAATAATATTTGTCACCTAAAAAATATTTCAACAAATACGACCAGATTAATACGCTAATGTTCTACATATTATTAAACAACGTTCAGTTGATAAAAATGTAGCTACTTACATTTATATCATGTTTAAAGTACATTGAGGTGCGCCTATGCTCCTTAGCGAACAGTTGTTACTCCCTATATTTCAAATATTCTTGAAAATAGACACTTTATGAGTCTTCTGATAAAGTCACAATTTCAGGTCCTTGCTCAGGTTTTCTTTCAGATTTTAATCAAGCAACAGAATAAATGATACTGTTGCTCAAATTAAATTACCTGCAACAACTGTTTCGAGAGCACTGAGTAATTTCACGGAAAGAAGCATTTCCTTCAATATTTTGCAATACATAGCACTATCCAAAATATTGCTCCGTTGATGTTATGCATCGTAGCCGTAGTACTGGACAAAAACCTGTCTCAAATAAATAGAAGACTTTCTTTGGTGTGTTTAACATTCAAACTCTATTTGTCGTATTTATGGACTGTCCGGCTTTTCTCCAGATGTGTTTAGAATTATGTTCACCATTACCTGCCAAATTGTTCAGAAGGGTTCAAGTTACGCGAAAATGTAAGTTGTTGATCATGACGTGTTGTGTACTCTGATAACTTTGTGAATATTGGCAAATTAATCTCATTTATAAGATATCACCAAAATTATAATTTTATCTTGTTTTATTTATACTTTGAAATGCGTCCGAAGGTTAAATTATACTTGTTTATTATATTAGGTTTATATTTAGTGATAGTAGCAACATTACTAGGACTGTTATATAACAAGGCTGGTGATATATATATATATATATATATATATATATAATATATATATATATATATATATATATATATATATATATATATATATATATATATATATATATATATATATGTCATTTTCATAGGAATAGAATGGTACGCAAATAAATATGTAAACAAAGCCAATCGGAAGAAGACCGGTCCGTGAGAAAAATAAAATGGCTACCTTTTTGGTCATGGGAAATAGCGCTTGATATGGAACAACAGATAATAAGATATAGGATACGAGCAATACCTGGCAATGGCAGTCGCAGAGACACTAAGGAATTCAGGAAGAAGAGGAAGAAGAGTATATTTAACAAAGTTGTACGGTAGATTTGACTCCTGCCCAGGCTTAGCTGCTCGAGGCTGGGTGTATATTACATTTAGTATCGCTGATTCAGTGTTGGGGCAAGAAATAAGCCCAGACTAGAAGATCCCTTCAATAGTAGAGGGTATGTGTTCTAGAATCGGGGCTCTCTCAAACGCATTAAGGACATTTAAATAAAATAGAAGTTGCGAGACTGGGTGTTTCGTAGCTAGGTCTTTGAGGTTCCAGATAGGTACGTAAATAAGGATTTGGTGAATTGCAGCATGATTGACCACATATAGTGCCACTAAATTTTAAGGGAGCTGAAAATTTCAAAAAGGTATGAGAGAACAAGAAGCGATTATAAGAGATTGTAATTGTTAAAAAAGATTCGAGAGTAGAACACTACATAGTTAAGATATAAGGGAGGAGATCCACTTCTTTTACGAACAGTGGAAATAGACAAATAGTTTGGGAATTTTCTTGCGTTCGATACCAATTTCCTTTATTGACCGATATTCATATTTTAAAAGTGGTGAAATTAGTATAGATGCAAGATCGTGTAAAATATAGTTGTAAAGTAGGAAAGAGGTAAAAGATTTGCAAAGAGATGGCTGTTATTATACAGTAGCTTCCATAATGATTAGGACACTTAGGTTTCATAAAAAAATTTAGGGTGCCTTCAAACGAAATGATGGCAATAGATGCATGATAAATTAAGATATAAAATTAGCGTGGCTATTAATTGTACATATAGATTGCACATATACATCTATTTATTTGGGAATATATATATTGGTGTTCAAGTCATTATTATAATATCGTCATTAATTTTTCGGTTGTAGTCTTATTTTACTATTGATTATTTTTCATTTGTTTCATTTTCTTTGTCTTGCCGTATTTTTAGTTTGGTAAAATACTTCCCCTTTCGTCTTTAGTTCGAGTGTAATTTTTGTTGTTTCTGAATTAATTTCTTCGGTTGTCTCAAGTCGCTCGGTCATTACACTACATGTGAATTGAAATTCTTCTTTGATGTTTAATTTGTGAAACAGTCATAAACAAATGTGTATGTAGATGCCTTCGAGAAATGATAATAGATTGTGCAAAGATGTAATTTTATTACTATTCCTGGGAAAATACTGGATCAAGCTAAGCAAACGAGAAACACTAAAAATAAACCATGAAATAGGTAAATGCCTGAAAACTACAATACACAGAGATGGGTAATAGTATTGGCCTATCATGGTGGGCTGGAAGGCAAATCTTTTCCACGCAATAGACTGCATCCATTAGCCTAATCTTTCGTTCCGAAAATATTTCACTTAGCCATTCTTAACCTTCACTATTGTCATTGCAGTACACGGAGTCTAATACACCTTAAATCAGGCACGCTTTGTATTGAAAAGAGGAAGTGAAATCGCTTGTTGTGGATGAGCAGTGGAGTTTATTCAAGCCAAAATCAGAGGTAGTTGACCATTACTACTCTTACTGCATAGTAAATGTGAAAAGATGAAATGTGTAAACTAAATATATGAAAAGGTTCCCTATATTGGCGAAGGTGGTGAGGGTAAAACTGAAAGATGTTTTGGGACGCAGACCCAAAGGACAGACAAAGGTAAGTTATAAATTTGCATGCTAGAGACGTTTTAGTGTAAAAAGGTTGATGGACAGAGAAACAAGGTCTGCTGACCAAAGTTGCGTGCTCTTAATTATTCTTATTTATGACCTTACTACCTTCAAAACCTTTAATAATTCTCCGACTAAACATTATAGGACCTAGACAATTATACCATTCGAAAGAGAATGTAAAACAACCTAAGGGTTTCAAATTTCGTTAGAATCAGCCGAATAGCTACAATGTTATTACCAAAACAACAAAAAGCAAAAGGGGACCGACGGAGCGACCGCCCGATAACAGACAGATTAAGTGAGATACGAGTCGTATGCGACTAAAACGGATTTACTCAGAGAAAATGCGCGGGAGAAAAAAGTATATTGTATCACCTAGAAATCGGGGTGAATCCTGAATGATATATCTCTCTAGAGACTATTTGTGAGGGTCGTGGTTCTTGAAGACATAAGGTTTGGAAGATGAATTCCTAAAATATCAACTCCGTTAGTCACGGTTGCCATGGCTACAAAACCTATCAAGTGGATAAATATCATGGAAGAGTCTGTGTGTCTAGAACGTTACTGGCAGTAAAGAATATCTACACAAATACTTATCTGCGTCAAATGTGTAATGAATGAGTTGGAAACCAGAAGTCGTGCGATTCTCTTGAAATTTACTCCACACTTGTGTAGGGAAAATAAAATGTATAAGAGCTAAACTAGGAGTCTACTTAGCACACGGCAGAGCTTATAACTCTTGTTGGCGAACCCCGAAAACGGAGGTTCAATTTTGGCGTGAGAAGACATGTAGCAGCTATAATATTAATCCTCGTTTTTACCGTTTGCTACTGGAGCACGGGCCTATTGAATATTTCTGTCTCAGTTGTACACATTTTTGCAAATTTGCACTCACTCCACACGGAAGAATTACTACATTAGAGTGCATTTGTATTTTATGTTAAATTATTGTTGGAGTTTTGCATTACCGCTCCTCCTCTCCTCGATGTTTTCGAACAGATGCGTTGTGCTAAAATTTCAAGATTTTGTCCTGAAGCATTTCGTTTTTTATTTATTAATGAACTAAAATATTTAATAAAATGTTATTTAAAATTAAATGAAATCTAATTATTTACATGTGTATGAAATAATATACTTAAAACTTGTAGAAAAAAGTATGGCAAATACAACTATCCTGATGATTTTTCACAGCATTTACTCCGGCTGATTATTTATGAACTGTTCTCAAATTCTCCATTTGAAGTGGAATAATGTCTTGTATTTTGTTTCAATTATGGGATTTCGAACAGAGATCTAAGGTTTTACGTGAAATTCCAACCAAGCTTTGCCTCAATATTAAGTAAACTGGCCTAAATTTGGCTGGAAAGGGAAATCCATTAGAAAATGAAAGGAAATGAAACTGAATGAAAGGAGAAGTCCGAGAAAAAGAATAGGTCAAAACCATGGCATTCTAAAGATGGCTAAGGAAGAGGAAGGCAAGGCCCGTGAGTCGTGTATAGTCCCCTGCAGCTACAAACGTCTAGTTTATTGCTAATAGATAACCATGGATCTCTGCTATTTTAAATTTCATATTAAGACTATTGTGACAATAGGTAGGATGGAATCTCCTGTTGCTTTCCTTCAAAAACCTAGCATAAGGCACAATGCAACATATTTTATCACTTATTATGGAAATGTAGTGCTCACTTTATTGATGTCAACTTCCCAACATTGAATTATGGACCTCGAAATTAAACCCATGCTTAAATAACGATTTCATTCTTAGTATCTTTAATTCGGCAATGTTAACGTAGTTCAAGAAATTTTTTGAAAGCTTATAAACCGACAGTGCTTGGAAGCGAAATAATAAACCCATGTTTTCCCTTCCCGATCCGCTATCCATATGAAAATCATAACTTTATATAAATCCCAGTTGTGACGGGATTAATGAAATTTTCAATGCAAATTTTCATGAAGGCAATAATCTTTATGCGTTTTATTCTATATATATTTTATCTTGAAACGTGATGTCATGCAGAAGGTACAGCTAAATAGTTCTGAGGAATATACTTACGAATATAACCTGCCTATTGAATCCAAATTAAAATACCCAGACTTGACCGCTTTATACATCGTACATACAGTAGTGCTTTATTCCTCTTTCTGACTTCACGTTTCAAGATAAAATATATGTAGAATAAAACGCATAAGGATACTTGCCTTCATGAAAATTTGCATGGAAAAATTTCATTATCACATCACAACTGGGATTTATATAAAGTGACAATAGGTAGGATGGAATCTTTTGTTGCTTTACTTCAAAAACCTAGCATAAGGCACAATGCAACATATTTTATCACTTATTATGGAAATGTAGTGCTTGCTTTATTGATGTTAACTACCCAGCATTGAATTATGGACCTCGAAATTCAACAAATATAAACAGATAAAAAAACAGAAATGCGTGATTTCCCCGCAAGAATAACTTTTAACCTTCTTATGTTAACTATAACTACTTATAGCTACATCCTGATCTCCAGGCAAACTAGCAACTCTTTGTAAACCTCTTACTAACTTTAGTTTTTAGCAACTATTGTTCATTAACTATCACATTCACACACGTGAGAGAGGCTGCTTGATAACAGCAACGATCTAAAATAGATAAACATCGTGGTTCAAATTCCACGTTAAGTGGTAGGTCTACAACTAACAAAGCTCATTAATTTAGCCTCTTACTTTTGAAGGAAATGCTTATTTCCATGGAATTACTCAGTGCTCTCAAAACAGTTGCGGCAGGTAATTAAAATTTAAGCAACAGTCTCATTTATTCTGTTGCTTGATTTAAATCTGATAGAAAACCTGAGCAAGGAGTGGAAATTGTGACTTTATCAGAAGACTCATAAAGTGTCTACTTTCAAGAATATTTGAAATATAGGGAGTAACAACTGTTCGCTAAGGAGCATAGGCGCACCTCAAGGTACTTTAAACATGATATAAATGTAAGTAGCTACATTTTTATTAACTGAACGTTGTTTAATAATATGTAGAACATTAGCGTATTAATCTGGTCGTATTTGTTGAAATATTTTTTAGGTGACAAATATTATTTTCCTATAAAGCATATTAATTATATCCTAAATTGTACATATTTATTATATTCAATTCGCATAAACTTTAGAATAGTAGCAACATCATAAGTCATTAATTTATGAGCACATACTGAGCTTCAATAAATATAAGAGCTTGATTATTTTCTCGGAATTGTTGCTAACTATAAATTCTCTATCACTATTCCTTACCAAAGATAAACAAAGATTTAGTTAAATGTAAAATTTATACTGGAAGCATGTGCGAGTAGTATCAAAGGAAGATATTTCCTTATTTTTCATTCAGAGAGTGGTACGTGCTTTTGTACATCGAAGTATACATTAAGCTGGAATTTGAATTATTCATTAAGCTCAATTTTCCTAACGATTTTTGACGTGGAAAATATAAATGAAAAATTTGCAATATCTTTGAGTAAATGTAAAATAAAGCAATTCATCAGAATTCTAAAAACTTCAATAAAGGTGGCTCTACTTTATATGCAAATATATATTCTTTGTTAACTTTTCAGCACGGATTTGAGCTTCCGCCATACATCTTATTGAATACTCAATGGCTCTTGTTTTAGTCTTATGAACTGAACTGTGTATATGGAGAGAAGTCAAGGTTCGATGAGGGTTTTGATTTCAATATGATTTCAGGCAGCTACATCTCTATTAGATCCATAGGTTGAAAACAAAGTTCCAGTTTCCAAAGCAAAAACAGTATCGCTGTCAAAACTCACAGATTCAGCTTCTTTTAAAGAGTGTTGTATTTTTTCCCCCTTTTCAATTTTCAAACGTTATTTCAATAGTTTAGGTGTCTAATTTCATTTTGAGTTTTTAAATTTTGCGAATATTTTATATTTTCAAGTCTTACTAAACCTCAATTAACTTTAACGCTCCTGTGTTAATAGAATATGCAAAACTTTTACTGCGATTCTTGACTTTAAAAGCAAAGTTTCGGTAAGACATTTCTTGGAAAAGAGAATTAAATATTTGCTTTATTTCTCTATATTTCTTTTCGGAAAATAGCAGCTCCTTGTTTCTAAATTAGAGATGGAGACAATATTTTTCGTTAAGGTTAGGAATGTATTTTCTCCAACAAAATTTAGTTCATTGGGCATTTATCCAACAACATCGTTTCATTGGTTGATGAGTACTGAGCGACAGAATTAAGTATGAAACTTTAACAAATAGGAAATACTCAGTAATTGTGAGTATTAGAGTAGATAGGAGTATTTGGACAACTTAGCTTATCTATAGGAATTTGTGTCTTAAAATATGAAAATTAATCGTGGTTCTTAGGGAATAATGGATAGTTTTTCCAAACTTGTCTGCGGCTAAACAGGAAACTACCATTAAATTTCGAACCATGTCGTAAATTTGTGAAAACAAAACAATAAATTTGTAAAAAAGTAAAAATTAGAGATATAATGAAAAACAAAAACCATATTGAAACTCTATTGCAATAAAGCAATCTGGGTAAACATCAATGCATACATCGTCTTCCCTGAGAAATTTGAATGTATCAAAGAATCTATTGTGATGAAATAACGAATTGTAAACTTCACTTTTTTAGTATCATTGTTAAGTATTGAAATTAAGACAAGGGAGGGTCAAATCAACTGACTTACTTCCAATCTTTATCTTTCAGTTAAAATGTATGAGAAACATTTTGACAAAATATTTTCTTTTTTTATTATGAAATCTCTGTTAATAAAAATCACGCAAGTTTGATTATTCGTATTAAAAAGCAGAGATAACATTAAATAATGGAAAAGCAGAAAAAATGGCTTACTTAAAATCTGATTGGGTGATCGGGTATATAATTCACGGGGCTTAGCAAAAGTGAGGGTAGTACACTCGCCATTTAAAGCAATTTAAATGGGCATGATCGTTGTATCCCTAATATGATGAACAAGGCAGAGATGTTTCCAATCAAGCTTAAATAAATTGCTTGTTTTTGTTTGTTATATAATTCCTCGCACTTTATAATTACTGTGCCTAAGGAAAGTAAGGAGATTATAATATTTTAAAATATCCCTAAATTATACGAAAGGGAGAATCGCTTTAAAGGAATGTAAGAACCGAGATGAGATCGAAGTCAGTCTTTCACCTCATTTCTCATCTGAATTATGTTGTCTTATATGTATTTTGTAAAATCTTTGTACACATATATTTTCAAGAGCCAGAAATGGCCTTAATATTTTAAAGGCACCTAAATTCTAGTGTCTTACGTGCGGAAATGATGGTTGTTATTCAGACCGCAATTGTTCTCCCGTTTTAAATATTTATAATACAAATATTGTGATCATGCTAATGGTAACTTTTTAGGTCGCAACCAGTACAGAGCTAACAAAACACAGATTGGATTAGGTTCATTTTTAGTGCCGTATGGGCTGATATGCGTTAAAAGAAATATGATATCCATTTGTTTTCCAAATGCTTCAATGTTGAGAAAGTAATGTATGTTTTACTCAAATTTGAACCATTTTTCCAAAAAACAAATCAGCATTTTATAAAATACCTCAAAATGAACCTAATGCAATGTGTTTTACATCTTTTAAACCAAACTAACCTAACTTAACTAAACGTAACCAAGCTTAACAAAACCATACTTAACGTAACTTAACATAGCTTACTTTAACCTAACTTAGCCTATCCTAAGTTAGTTTAACATAACTTCACCTAAATTAATTTTACCTAACTAAACCTAGCCTACCTAAGCCTACCCTTACTTAACTTATTCTAATTTAAAATTCAAACCTAACTTAATTAAATAAAGCCAAATGAGAACTTGAAAAAATTGGAAAAAATTATAAATCTATTAATCAGGATTGATTCAATGAGAGTCTTAATAATTGTTGCGTTCAGTACTCCTGAGTTGAGAGGTTTTGATAGTAATTATGAATATATAGAGACTTGGCGCCATTTGGTAGCCCAAAATATAGCTACCATCTCAAGAGAGTAATTATATACAGTGTGCTAAGAGCATTTGATAATTTTGTTTACAGTTTATTATCATTCTAAATTAAATTAATGATTTTTTTACAGAAATACCTTTTAAAATAACATGATAACTTAAGAAATGATAAGAAACGCAGTCATAGTTGCCATACATGCAAAACATATATAGTGATTTATGATGCTTCTGTTTTTCTCAGACAAAAAATAAACCTCGACAAATAACAAAAGCCTAACAGAAAAATTGACAGCTGGTTAGGGGCAGATTGTTCTGATGTACCCAACGTGATGCACACAAAATTTCCATCAAGTGTGTTGATCGTTTTAGGTATGGGTATTAGCGAAGGTCATCTCATGCTACGCTACCTCACTTTTTGCCACGAGTAGTAGAATTAAGGCTGCAAGATACATAGAGGTGAGGGGAACTGTTATCAAGCCTAGGAGAGATGAAGTATGAAATGGAAGGTCATACTTCTTCCAGCAAGACTTAGCAGCTTTTAACAAAGCCCTAGTGATCCAAGACTGGTTGTCAGACTATCCTCACGATCATATAACAACCGATATGTGGCCTCAAACTGACCTAATTTGAATCTAATAGACTACGAAGGGCGGTCAATAAGGTTTGAGAATCGGTAGGGCAAAACAGAGGAAGGGATGGCTGTTTTTGGGGGTGTAAGGAGAAGTTATGCCAAGTCAGGACCTGCAACTGTACGCTTCTGCCTCGTCTATTTAAGAAACAGTAGCTGATTGCAGATCGTCAGTCACAATTTTGTATAAATGGAGAAGGTTGAGCACCGCGCAGTGATCAAATCTTTGACAAAGGAAGGCAAAAATCCCCAAAAGATCTTACAGGAGTTTTGTCGTTATTTTTTGTCATTATAAAAGATAGGATAGACGATTTTAAGCCTTGTTTCTTTTAGCAATCATATAAGAACAATAAAGGGAAATAAATTTTCCAATTTATTATTAACTATTAAGTAAATGAAAAGAAAGAAAACCTTTTGATCTTTACCACTCACTATAGGAAAATTGATATGGAAGTCAATTTTTCAGATTTTTCACTTTCTACTCGAATTAGAAGAATGAAGATAGAGAAAAAAAAAATTACCACTCAAATGAAGAGCATTTTTACACCAGTCGAAAACGAATAGGAAGAAAATATAATTTGATGGTAAACATATCCGATGTTTGCTTTTACCACTCGGTAGGCGAGAAAAAATAGGGGAGCTAATTTTTTCACATTATCTCTTTAAATTTCAAAAGATAAGGGAGAGGGAAAATCCTTTTAGAATGTATATCTACTACTTGGAGGAGGAGAATGAAGACGAAGAAAATTTAATGATGACGTCACAATCACCTGAAACGTATTCTTACCGTATTTAAGGCTTGTTGTGGGTCAAGAATTAAAATGAACTCCCCATTTTGTCTGTTTTAAGCATAATTTCTCACGAAAATGATACAGGGAATTGCATTCAATATAGGGTAAATGTTGTGTTAGTTTGCACCGCTATAGAGGGGACAATTGACAAAACGGTTCACAACCGCAATGGTTGGTGTTTTACAACAAGAGCAATTCACAGAAGAATGGATTCCTTTTCATTCCTTGTCTCATTATTTAGAATTTTTCTCCATTAACCCTTGATATTCCTAATTTTCTTACTACTCTCATTTCTTTTCCCTATCGATAGAGAGAATAGGGAAAAAAATGGTGACAGACCCAATAAAACTATGTAACGTAGAATTGATAACTCGCTGTTTTCATGTCATCAGAGGAGCTAATTAATCTATATATTTAACATGCTGAATTACTTAATTTTGTAAATATTTTAATTAGAACCCTTCACTGATTTTGTGATAATTGTTGGAGAGGTTATTTGCATTTTGGAGTTAACAAATAATGGAACGAATTTACGCTATGTAACTTGTTTCATTGCAGAACAAAAAAATAGACTATATTTATTTTAAACTTTGCTTTTATGCCTTATATGATAAATATTTATTTACTCAAAAAGTGCTCCCAAACCTTTTTCAACAAATGTAGGAAGGAAAATTATATCAGAGTTAAATTTAAAGAATTTTTTAAAAGTTCTATGAGAAATATATAGAAACAAAAAAGGTAGAAGTGGACAGATTTCCTCGATTTCTATTTGTAATGTAAATTATTTTCCTGCACACGTCCCCAAATGTAGTTTCACATCATGTTTTTTTGTGTACTCCTTTGCCTCTGTTTAAAGTTCAGTTAATCTTGATGGAAGCGTTCCCCTTACTCCACTGTGTATGCTCCCATATTTTCCCTGAACTTTATTAAGAAGAACATCGAGGAAGTGCACCTTCAGGGATTTCCTGCAGCTCATTTGGTCATAGATATTTAAAAGGTTCTCAAACAGTTTTACATAATCCCCGATACAACGAAATGAACTCTTTTACGTTTCTTCTTCCTCTTTATGTAACTTTCAGGGAATAGTAAACACTATGATTTTCTTGATTTTTTACCCACCACCAAAGCCACCATCTTTCAACTTTTCCTCAAAAAGTGTAGAAAAGAAATTTTGAATTTACTTGAAGGCTGCTGACTCTGTTAGGAGCTCTTACAAACTGCTTCAAGAGACCTAGTTTTAAATGGAAATGAGGGAAAAACCCATTTCTAGGGCCTATTAATTGGTATTATGACCTCCGATAGATAATTCAGTCCTCTGTGACCAGTCCTCTTGTAGTAATGTGGTGTAGTATCTCTACTCTCTCAAAATCAGAGCTGACATGTAAACTTGTAAATCTGTTCTATATAATTTTGCTTTAATTTTTCGTTAAATGTTGATTTGGGAAGTTATTATGGAAGGATTGGGTTTTAGAAATCGTGACGTTCCTGAATTATAGAGCTGTGGTGATTTTGCGCTCGCTAGATTGAATGTGTAAACCGTAGTATGGCTAACCTTTTAATTTTGTACGGAGATTTGGGGCCAATTGTGCCTTTGTGCTTCGGTTACCAATAATTTGAAAAAAAAACCTCTATATAAATATTCGATTCGTGAATCAAAGCTCTCCTAACTTGTGATATTTTAGTAATTTTGCAATCAGTAACTAATTTAAATATTTTTCAACTCCTCTCTCTCTTTTTACTATAAATCTAAACTACAATTTTAAAAATTATTTAAACTCTAAGTTTCCTATTCAATGCTAAAACTAACTAGCAAAGTTCTGTTTGTACCTTGAGAATTGTGCTCAAAATTTAATAATATATTGTTTTTGTATTTATTTTGTAGGGCTAAGAAGAAGACCGTATCGTAATCGAAACGTCGTCGCTAAATACAAATTCCTCGCTCTGGCACTTTTGTTAAAGTCTCTCTGTCTTTCTCTCTCTCTCTCTCTCTCTCTCTCTCTCTCTCTCTCTCTCTCTCTATATATATATATATATATATATATATATATATATATATATATATATATATGGTATATATTAGGCATCCCTCAGTATAGAAAGACTATGGATTCGCATTCTTGGTTGTCAATCCATGTTCAGAACAGCGTCAAGTGTAGCTTGCTATCTTGATGCGGGAATGGCAGTACCTCTTGCACGGCAAACATATGAATAATGATGGAGGTCTATCTATCTAATTTGAAGCATTTCTTCTCTGTTTATTCTCTGTACAGGATGCGTCGGAGACGCATCCTGTACAGCACAGTAGACATGAACTTTGCTGCGCTCTTACATATTTTAGTTGGTTCCCACCTCATCTTTCATTTAACAATGGTGCCGGAGGCTTTGCTATTCACGTTTTGAGCTCGGTGTCAAGAAAGAGGGAGTCGGAGATGATGGAAACCAGGTACACAAAGTCAAGGACGACTTTCAGTTCGTGGTTGGATATAGAGAGGTGAGGTAGAGAATCTGCATCTTGCGCCAAAACTTGTCTTCTTTAGACTGATGATGAAGCCAAAGTCTTAACAGGAATGGAGGAACTGGGTCATGAGTCCTGGAGGTTGACGGCAGAGTGGGTGGTGCTTGCATCATTGTGAGTAAAGAAGTCTTAAAGACATATCAGCTGAAACTTTGACTTCGCTCTCAGCCTATAAAGATTAAAACGCCTCCGGTCTGACCTATGAGTAGGTATATAACTTCGGTACCACTTCAAAACTCATGATTTAGCATGATTGTGAAAAATATCCCGAAAAATGTCGGAGCAAGGACACAGCCCTGTTTTCGTCCGCTCACGATGCTGAAGGATTCGGATGCAGAGCCAACGAAGACGACAGTGTCCCTTATGTTGTCGTGACCTAATGATACTAAGCAGTCTGGGTGGACAGCCTATCTTAGGAAGGATCTTCAAGAGATCGTCCCTGCTGACTAAGTCGGAGGCCTTTGTCAGTTCGTTGAAGGCAACAAAGAGTGGCTGTCTCTGCTCTATGCATTTCTCGTGCAGTTGTCGGAGGGATAAAACCATATGAATGGTGGACCTGTCCGCACAAAAGCTACACTAGGATTCGGGATAGACTCTTTTTTCTAGGGTTTGGAGTATATTCAGTGCGACCCGGGCGAACAGCTTCCGAACAATGCTGAGGAGGGAGATACCGCAGTAGTTGTTTCATTTGCTTATGTCGCCTTTGTTTTTGTAGAGGGTGACAATGTTAGCATCTCTGATGTTCTGGGTTACTTCACCTTCTTTACAGCAGAGGTACAGGATCTCGTGCAGTTTAGTGATTATAGTCTTTCTTGAGCAATTGAGGATTTCGAGAGGGATTTCATCTTTTCCAGGTGCTTTGTCAGAGGACAGAGAGCCCAGGGCTTTGCTGAGCTCGACTAGTGTTGGTTCATTATATAGATCTTCAAGGATGGGCAGATACTCCTTGGAATTCGGACGGCCATCATAGACTATGTTGTTCCGAGCGTACAACTCAGAATAATGCTCTAGGCAATGTTGCATCTGCTTGGTCTGGACATAACTTTGCCTGAGGCAGACTTGAGGGGAACTGTCTTATTTTGAGTTTGGCGCAAGGCCAGCTTGATGCCATCATATTTTTCTCTAATGTTGCCTGTGTCTCCTACGACATGAATCTAGAAGCAGAGTTTTAGTCAATACTCATTGGCGCAGCGCCTGGCGGTTTCTACGACTTTGTTTTAAACATCCCGGAGGACCTGCAGATTCCTCTCGCTAGACCTTTGTATGAGGCCAGGGCGTTTTTATTCTCGTCGACAACTAGTCTTTGTTCTTTGGAGTGGGCTTCAAACTAGTCTCCGCACTTGCCAATCTTTCTGCCAAGGATGTCGAGCGCGGCATTGTAGGCGGCTTCTCTGAATTGTTCCCGTCTCTCATGAGCGTTTGCTGTTGTTAGGCCAGGCAGGGATTTCTCAAGAGCTGCGGTAAACTCCTCAACTGTTTTCTGGTTGCCTGTCTTGCTGACGTCGATGCGAGGTCTGCCCCTATTTTTAGTACGGAACAGTCTCTTTGTATGTATCTTGAATTTGCTACAAACGAGTGAGTGATCGGAGTCATAGTGAGTGCTCTGATAGATGCGTGTGAGTCTGATACTTGGCGGCTCGGACATCTGGTGAGGATCAGGTCGAGTTCGTGCCAATGCTTGAACAAGGGGTGTCTACAGGCGACTCTGTGCTTGGGCTTGGTATCAAAGTAAGTGTTGGTGAGACAGAGATTATGCTAGCAACATTGCTCCAGCAGGCGCTGTCTGTTCTTTTTCTTTCTTTGGGTGCCGAAATTCCCAAGACATTTAGGCCAGGAGCTGCAGTCGGCACCCACCCTGGTGTTGAAATCGCAGAAAACAAATAAGAACTCTTTCTCGGAGAGCTGGCATATATATATGTTCAGTTCGTCGTAGAATTTATCCTTGGCATCGGCAAGTTAGGTCAATGTTGGGGCATAAACACTGATAAGATTGGCAGGTACAGTCGAGGTGTTAAGGGGAAGAGACCTTATTCGCTCAGTTCCTTTATGCAGCGTAATGATGGATCCCAGCAGCCTGTTTAGGACAGCAAACCTTACTCCATGCTCTCTATGTTCGTCTTTAGGGGTTGTTTGCCAGAAGAATGTGAAGACTTTCTCTCTTACGGATCCTGAATCTTGCAGTCTGGTCTCTTGGAGGCGTAGATGTCTGTCCGCAGTGTGCTCCTGTCTTGATCAATCACTGAAGCCTTTCTTGCATCCTTGATGTCTTGAAGATTATCTGAAAAATCTGGCATCCTGGTTCTTACATTTCCGGGGCCCAACTTGAAGGCCGAGATTTTCGTCCTTGTAGGTTTGTTGACCTGTGCACAGTTGACGGTTTGCTTGTTGGTTGACATCCAGAGCCCCACGCCCTCAGTGAGACTAACGAACTGTAGCGAGGCAGAACCTTACTGCCTCGAGACTGACCAGCTTAAGGTCAGAAGTAGCCCCTGGCGTCTAGCTCTACGCCAATCGAGAAGAGGCCTCATACCGATATCTGCTGCTTTTCTTGTTATCATCGACGCTGTGTAGCGAAACTGGAGTAACCTCCTCAGATGCAGGGCATGATTAAATGGATATGAGAGACAGTCTGTTATCAATGCAACATATATCCCATCTTCACGGCACTGGATGAATCCAATGGAAAGGCAAGAGTTGCTAGGTCGAAGGTGTTACAGCAACTGGTTGGCTTAGGGACTCCGGCTCCTGATTTTCTGTCGGGGTTTACTCCCTTAGCCTTTCCTTCCCTCTAAGTATCCATAGGACAACGGAGCTATTTACCTATATTTGAGGGTTTGGTTTCTGGGGATCAGGGCGTATCCGAACACCGATGGGCCTTCATACCACGGATTTGGGTGCCAAACCGCCACCGAGTCTCCTGTAGTTTAGCCTAAGTCCGCTAGGTGCTCAGTTTCCGTGTTCACCAAGAGGAAGTACTACATACGGCTTGCTGAAGGAGTGGCTTTATGCTGGAAAGGAGAGAATTATTCACTCGGCCCTCCCTTTTGCTATGTTGTAAAAACAGCGGCGCTAGCCGGCGATGGTAACTTAACTCGGAGCTACTACAAATTGCGCATCACAACAGCCATTCAGACACCTGATATATATATATATATATATATATATATATATATATATTAGATGTGCTTATGTGGTCTTCAATGGATATTTCATCAAGACAACGATCTAATGAACATTCGGATTAAACCAAGAATGGTTTAAGCTAAGAAAAATATACTTCTTGGCATTGGCTAATCATTCACCACACCTCAATCTTATTTGTCGTGAATCCTGCACGCTTAAATCCAAAAGAGGAAAACAGAAAAAATTGCTTTTTGGAAAAAGATTTGAATGGAAGAGTTGAAAATAATATCAATAAATAAATCTAATATCGACCTATGAGAAGCGTCTTCGTGTTGTTATTTCAAACAAAAATTGTTATTAACAGTTGATATATACAAATCAAATATATCTTACGTGTATTACTTCTACTAACTAGATGTAAATATATATATATATATATATATATATATATATATGAATAAAATTAACGGAGGCAGATATATATCAGTTAAGTGGTTAGGATTGTCAGAAAAGCGTTAATATAGGTAATACTCGGGTTACAACATGTCATGGAAGTAGTTTATTTACAGTTCACGAAAGACGATTTCCTAATCTGTTTCACCTTACCTTTCCTGAATTTGGAGAATTTCTGGCTTCTCACGGTTGATTTGCTGACCTCTGCCAGCGTGAAATTTGCGTCTCATGGATTTGGTTGGAGTACTCTGATATATTGATCTCATTCAAAAAAGATGAATTGCTGGGATGAAAAATAGGTTTCGTAACAATTTTAGTTTTCTGGCAGTTTTGTTTGACCCGAAATTTCTTAGTAACGAGTATAGATACCGTCATATAGGGTGTAATTTTTAAATAGCAATTATTTTTGGAGGGTTTGAAAAAATAGGTAACTGCAAGAACTATTATAGACATATAACATCCTCTATTCTTCATTTTCGTTGAA
The DNA here is from genome assembly GCA_963969495.1 of Ceratothoa steindachneri. Classification (NCBI taxonomy): domain Eukaryota; kingdom Metazoa; phylum Arthropoda; class Malacostraca; order Isopoda; family Cymothoidae; genus Ceratothoa; species Ceratothoa steindachneri. The sequence continues at coordinate 108,226,846 of OZ018319.1, forward strand.
ATATACTGAGTTGTTAAGATAAAACTAGGTCACAATTACGCAATATTTGTGTTTTTAATTTCTCTCTTCGATCGTTTATTTGGAGCATGGGTGATTGATTTCACTATAAAATTACTTTATCCCACATGTTATCGCAGAATTTCTTTTCCTTTTTAAAAGTTTTTTCATATATCTTTTCGATTATTCTTCCGTTTGCCAACATATTTTTTTTATTTTTTTCTTAATCTTAGTCTAAAACTATCTAATAATTGTCTTACCAAATAACGCGGAGATAGTGAGCTGTATATTACAGTCTGAAAAAAAGTTTGCTACAAAATTTCTTCAATTAAAATATTAATATTATTATATCATCCGATTTTTCAAAGTTTTCAATGTTTTTAATCCCAAAGAGTAGTCATTTTACCCTTATAAATTTAAAGTATATTTAATTGTGGAAGTAGAGAAGTTTATAAGAAAAAATATGAAACTTGTCATATGTGTTCCTAAGAAAGATTGGAAATTCCTTGTAACGAAAGTGGTACAGTTATAGAAGTAGAATAAGGGAAGACCACGCTGGGCGTGGGTAGCTATAACTGCATTAGGAATATACCGTGTTCATTTTAATTATTATCTATATAGTTGTTGATTTTTGTCCACTACTTGAAGTAAAATACTATGAAGTGATTAGCGTGGTGACGAACAACCTCTAACTCTCTCCATTTAATTTTTACGAAAAGAAAGAGAAAACATATATTTGTTGGAAAAGAACACATTTCTACTAGTGATATCAGTTAAAAGGACTGCCTTTTGTAGCGATCAACTGACATACTGCTCAATAATTATACCACTCTTAGAGGACATTTTCCTAAGATGGGTCTCTTCTCTATATTTGGTTTATATTTACTTAAACGGGGCGATAAGCGGGAAATTCCTGAGATACGCAATTCAACCGTTAAACCTTTTGACAATCATACTGTCCTTGAGCTTCTAAATTGGTTGACTGGTAGATTACCTTCTGCTGGAATGATGTGTTTACCATTACTTTAGTAGCTACATATCATTTCTGCATATAATGAAATTTATCTGACCTCTTAGCGGAAGCATTTCAAAGATCTGATTATAGGAAGCTAAAAGATGAAGCTGATGTGGACTATATTCATATTCACTTCAAATAATCGTCATGGTGAAATATTATAATTAAAATAAACGTTAGAGTCATTTTAAAGTTAATGTTACTTTAGTTTCTATGTGTCAATTTTTGCAAGGACATATTAGAATATAACGAGCAGATAATTTTTCCGTAGGAGACCTAAATATGAAAATAGAGAGACAGAGGAAGGTAGTAGGTTTTGTGTTTATAAGTTTAATGCTTCCTACAACTAATATCATTAAAGGAAAATCAACAGTTTAAATTATGATATCTTCCAATTGCCGGTGGTGAAATTTTGCCTGAGATCTCAACTCCATCTCACAACTAACTTCGCACAATGTGAGTTAAATTTACTCCTATAGGAAGCAGTTTACAAGTAGCACGGCGCTAACCCAAATCAGTCGAAAAGATCGTTCCATACAGGTATCATTGGTGTATAACAACACAGTAAGGGCTTCCTCAAATCCTCTCTATTCCTTATTTTTTATTTTAAATTAACTATTGCCACGTGATAACCAGGAAAGGCTCACTACGAGCTCACATAGCCCCTAGGTTTTTAAGAATATCCCCATTTTTGAAGGCTCGGAACATTGAATCGGTAGAAATATTTGTTTTATCTCTTTTATACCTAATTATGCTATTTTCGATTCTTATGATATTTTCTAATTGTTACAAGATAACTTTAACCTTGGATTGAACGAGATGCCATTTGTTCAGTGGTGGAAAATCTTTTCCTTGATAAAAAAAATTCAAATTTGGGACAACCGTTAGTTCCCTTGTTTACCTAACTTTGTCTAAGTTTCAGCTGAAATGAGATTGCAAATTCAAAATGAAATTTTTGATGTTTGTTCAAAGGGCTTATAATTTATAATTAACTGTACAAATATGTAATTGTACAAGTGCTTTCAGGTATCAGAAATGTCATTATTTTCGCTTCCTTTTCGCTATATGAGGACCAATTCTGCATTTGTATTAGAACCATACCATTTATGTGACCTGACATACTAACATTTAACATCTAGTTTATATGCAGGGTGTGTAAGATAATCTTTAGTTTACAAAGAGGAGAGTAATGTTTATTCTTTATTTGTTTCTAATGCAGTAACAATAAATTCGATATTGATTTAAAAGGGATAAATTTGGAAAAATTGATTTATTAGATATATTTTTTCAATAATTCAATAAGAAATGATGCTAAAGATGATCATTATGTTTAGTCATATATGAGGTATATACAAATTTAGTTTAAATTCAATAAGAACCGTTAAAATATATGGATCTTTAAGATGCTTGTTCTATTTCTGCGACCACAACGTTGTTTGCTCATAACTAACAGTCATTCACGAGTGTGTGTTATTATCTGATATTATATATTATGTGATATTATATGATATATAGAGTTTTCAATTCTCTTAAATCTGCCCTCACCCAATTAATAATAATAAAAATCAGCAAGAAGTGATATTTTTGTAACACAATAAAAGAATTTCAAACAATATGCATCTGTATTTATTTGCGACAGGACTTTTTATTACGTCAACGCCGAGTACCTATGTTATTAATTAGATAAAAAGGATCGCAGTTAAACTGAACAAACGCAGATTTGATATAAAGTTGCCAGAGGGGAGCATTTACCATCAACTCATTTTCGAGTATTTCTCTTACCTCCTTATATATGTTTGACAACATTAAACATTGAAATTTTTTACTATTAACATATTTTTCTACATCTCCATATAATTACTCTTTCAATTTTCTTTATCTGACTACGCCAAAGCAAAATGGTGCAATTGGATTGCACAAACATTTGTCTTGTTCTATTACTCAAATTAAACAAAGTAAGTAGTGATGATGTTCCTAAAGAGCAAATAAGATAAAACAATCTAGAATTCAAAATATATGAGGCAAAGGAAACCTTCCAATCGTATCTCCATATATATACATTTAATTTTCTATATATCACGAAACAAAAGGAGATTTAATTTATTTTCTTTAAAGGAAAACTTCAAAATGATTGATATAATGAGTGTCCAGAGCAGATCAACTCTATTTCCTCTAATAATCACATCACTTTCTTTACACTCCCGAGTAAAATCGTTTCCCTCAGAGCTTCTTTTTTACTTCGATTTTGCTTTTTTGCAAATATAAAAGCCTATAACTACGTAACCATAGTTATCATATTCAAAACTCTGCCCCAAAACGTGTGGTCGGTGAGCATCAAGTTCAGGATTGGATGGGAGCCTCAACACAAAAACAAAAGTTTCTGATAACCTTCTCTGGCTATGCGCTTTTCAGACTTATGTTGGCTGAAAAAGATGACGTGTTTCCGGCCTTCTATCATTTTGGTCGGAAGATGTTACTTGTAACTGGTTTTATTAATGCATTTTCCACTCGCATTATCTTTTCGCCCATCACTCCCAATACTGAAATATTTTTTCTGGTAAAAGAAATAGTACTATTTTAATCAGACTTTCATACAAATTGTTACATTATACTCTATTGAAATTATATGGCAACCCTAAGGTATAGGTAGTGAGGGGGTCTTGTCATTTATCAATGCAAAGGTAACCAAGTTGTGGATACGTGTTCACTAATTATGAGAGGGTGTAATGAAGAGTCCTCGTTGCTGTTGCACTCCATAAAATCACCCGTCTAGAGCAGTGTGCGGGAGAGGGTTCTGGTAGAGTTAACTCGACGGGTAACAAGGAGTTTAGGAAGTCGGCCTATTTTATTCCCTGTTGAAATGGCTCTGACTTGCTATACTCCTTATAGTTTTTCACGAAGGATTAAATGTTAGGATGGTGTTATCGAAGGTGTCTTCAGATTGGTGTAAAAAGAGGACCTCGAATTACACGGCAAAAGAAAATAACTTTATTCCTAAATTGGCCTAATAAAAGAAGGCAAGCGGAAACGTCTCGAGTTCTTACCGTCAGTGAGTAGACTTCTGTTTTACGCGAAATATCGAATCTAAAGGCTGCATAATTTAGGCAAGTTAGAGGTACTTCATAACGCTACTAAGGAACTGATTGATTCGATGATTAGCCGATTCTGATTGACTGAAATTGACTAGTGATTTTTTGTCTCTAGGATCGAATGAATCAACTGCCGAATTGAATGCCTGTCTCTCGGCCTCTCTCTCTCTCTATATATATATATTTTGTGCCGTCTCTAAGGGGCGTGACCTTGACTATTCGTGAAGCGGACCAAGTGAACTAATTTATTCGTTACTTCCACCCCTTGGGGGGAATTTCGATAGCTATGTGTACCTGTTGTACCTATATATTTCCTATGTCTCAGGGTTATCTTAATTAATGGGAATCGCCTGCCTCTTACAGTTCTTTGGGAAATTTTGCTGGTTGAAGCCTGTATTTGTTCAGCTTGACTGTTGTCTCCTGTGGTGACCTTTTTTGCTGCTAATTATTTTCAGCACGCGTATATTTGTGTGTGTGTATGAGACTCGTATTTTTTCAGGTTGTGACTTTTAAGAGCTGTTTCCAGCGTGCGTATGTTCATGTTTTTCTGCATGACTCTGACGAACCGCTTGCTTTATATCTATTTTATAGATGAACATTATGATATATATACTTTTTTCTAATTCTCTTTAGTTCTTCATATATTACACGTGGCATATGTTTTCCTTAATTTACACAAATAGCTAATTTTAGGATTTTATAGATACAACGAGCAACCATTTGAAGAGTTCCTTGCTAGGCCTATTAAATCCTATAATTTGGGTGCCACAAGCCTACCTATTTTACAACATGATTACCATAGAGACTTCCATACCAGTTTTAGAGTAACTGAGAAATAACGCATTATAAATATATAGATAGATACATATTAAATACGTACCTCAGATAGACTTAATACCTAACAGCATTTTAAAACTCATGCAAGGCATTGGTCTTCGTAAGCACATACATCTGTATTCAACAAAACGGGCCTATTCATTATGCTTTGTTCTGTCATATAATACATCATGTGGCCTCATCACCTTTTATATTAATATACAAAGCTATAATTATGACACAGTACATATATACATAGTTTATACACGCAAGAAAGATATAGAGTACTGAGGCGTGTTCATATTTAGGCCTGTACCTCTTTCAATATAATACACTGCTGCAATATAATGACGACAATATGATTCATAAATATACAAATGACGGGTTTCTGGCAAACGTGACTCGTCTTCCGAAGCGAATGAAGAGATCTAGCAGGTCGTTGTTCTCCCTGGTGCTGCTATAAGCCTGTATAGAGATCCCATGATACTTATATGTGAGGGTTTAACATGGACCCTGATCTCCCTTGCGAGGCACTTTCCTTATAACTTACATGGACGAAAACTATACATTACTATTTTTACAAAGATATCATATATAAGATTATTATTTTACAAAGATTTTATGTATATATCAATACACATAGATTTATTCTTATTTATGAACATAGAACTGTCCTTTTTCAAGACTATTTGCATTTGTGTAACAAATACATGCCTTAATAGATTGACCGAGTGTCCATTTGTAGAGTTCTTCGCTGGGCCTATTAAATTCTGCAATTTGGGTGCCAGAGGGCTATTTATTTTATAAATGAGGATCAAAAAGGTTCCTTAGGACATGAAAGGTTATTATTTGCGTAACCATGTGGTATCTTCAGGATTTCGACAGGTAACAAAAATTCATCCCTCAGTTTCCTCAATTTATTTTCACTGATAACTCGGAGATCTTTGGCCAATACCAGCTTTATTTTTTTTTTATTTCAGGGTTAAAATAGTTGAAATTTTAAAACTATGCTTTATGTTAAATTCTAGCGAATTGTAAGGAGCCGAAGAAACTTTGAAATATATAACACATAATTAATTTGTACAAAATATATATTGGTATTGGCATACGTGTTACGGTAAAAATTGATGTGGTCATGTGACGACAAAATATTTACATGTGTTATTTAATTAGCCTTCAGATATCCTTATAATATTTTATACAGCCAAACGATGAGGCCCGAAGCCCCCAAATAATTTTTCTCCTGATAACTAATAACTCATCTTTTCATATTGCTTTTATTTCCTCAAAAATACGCATACTACCAATATTTATGCGATTAGTTAATTTTGAATAACTAAAGGGAAATTATTTTTGGCAAACGTAAGCCTTTTTCTATTTTTAATAAAGAAATTTTCATTCGGGTTGATAGATTTTCAGAGAAGGGGGAGGATGGTTTGCATTTTGTTTTCTTCGTGACACTATTTTAACATCTATGTAATTATCAAGAGACAGCTCGCAATGCGTTTCATATTCTATTGTGAAAATGTTATAACGCCAACGTCCTACGACTTCCTATGATATGAGGAAAAACTTACATACTATATGGATATAGGGATAGGAGGAAAGAGAAGACCCATTGATTATTCTATATTCCAGAGTTTTGGCTATTTCATGAAATATTTTCGACGTTCTATAGAAACTTTTTAAGATGTTGGCGCCAATCGGGACGGTTCGAAGCAACAAAAAGGCGTGTCTGAAATTTATCGAAAGAGCGCTTCAAATGTCTATGACCTTCTCCATTTATGGCGAGGCCAAAGAAATTCTGGCCTCGTGAAGCCTTGTCATGACAGGGGTACGGTATTTTATAAACACGTCAGCTCCCTTACGCATTCAATTTCGCACGGAATGGCAGGAAATTTACTGTCAAATGATTAGCTGCATCCCTTTTCACCATTAAAAAATAAGCTAGTTAAAACTGCTACTTCTATTACTGCTGCACATAGGAAAGCATTTAGAATATGGCGTTCTTCAAAAATTGTTTCAACTCCCATACCAAGATCTAGAGATGATAAGTAGGAAACGAGAAGAAAAATTAGTGTAGTGGCAGAGACAACTGAGTAAACAGTTAGTTATATTTCGCTCGAGAAAATGGAAATGGAAAGAAAAGTGTTTCATAGAGTCGGTCTTCAATAGAGAAGATCCAACAAATTCTGCAAGGAATATGAACTCAGAGTTCTAGGAGCAATGGAAAATAACGGAGCGCAGGTTGTAAATAGACTGATCTTAAAACCAAGACGGAGGCGCACAGACAAAAGAGAAACCTGCATAAATCTGGGCCCAAAGGTAAGTAGTATGCCTGATAAGGAGACAGATGAGCCACATTAGTAGGAGAGTATTTCTCGAGAAGTTTAATGTTTTATTATTATAATGTACTTTATGGTGGGAATACTAAAACTTCTCCTTCATTGAAGTATTTCATACCTTGGTAGGACTCTCACAAACGCCGGCGAGATGTCTACCACCGCATCAGCTAGAGGGAGACAAAAGGAGTTAAATATGCATCCAACAGAAGGAGGAGGAAGGCATTGTAAGCGGCATTCAGAATCGCGTCAAAATGCTTAAACACCAACTCCGGCTTCGTCAACATAAATAGTAAAATAGCCGAGCAATTGGCTTTACCCCTTTCTTTACCTCTTTTTTCGACAAAAGATGCAGAATAACAACTTTGCGCAGATGGCCCGCCCCTACGAGGGGGCAGAATCGTTAAGAAAACTCACGAATCAGAAACCAGCTCGGAATATGGTCAGAATTATGTTCAGTTACGGATCTCTTCTCAAGCTCTCCGAAGAAGCTTATCACCGGCAAAGGTGGGAAAGGAAAGGAGAAGCCACGCCAAAGACGTGAACTTGCCACAATTTTTCCCCACGGGGACTCCAAAAATCGAAGATAATTTACGGAGCCATACATAGCCGACCCATGTCTGGCTAATCCCCCCGCGGCCTCCTTATTGGGGCAAGAGAGCGGAAAAGAACTGAACTGCCATTCATCTAGTCTCGCTCAAACTATGTCGGTCTACTTTGATAGACATAATTGGAGACGTAAAGGAAAGCAGGTTTGAGGATTAGCCCACTGAGGAACTCTACAGAAGAGACCACCAGGTTACGAGTCGATGCTAAAAGCTTTGGAGAAGAGTTCGCTCTAATCTCTAGGGGTAGTTGCCGGCCAAGACCACAAAAGGACATGCAACCGTCCCTGTGTAAGTTGGAAGCAGCATCGATAAACAAACCCCAGACGAGGCGGCACCGCCGGGCGGTGATAGTTGACTCTATAACCACCCATCATTAAAACTGCCACTTTTCACCCGTCTGAGGGGCCTTCCCGGGCTCACCCACCATCATTCATCCATCCCATCCGGAAGTTCATGTTCATGGAAACGTGCTTGCAACGAGGAGGAGCCAGCACTAAAAACCATTCCAAAAAGAAGAATCGGACCCTACAGTAAGGGAAATACAGCGATTAACATCCAGAACCCACGTGAAAGAGACAACAACCCAGCAGCAGCAATGGACGACCAAGAAGGAGCGAAAAGGGTTCCCCTTCGCATCCTCCTTGGCCGGGAGAAACCCTCCCGGGAAAAGACGCTAAAGAGCATATATGCGGATATAAGAGTGGTCCTCCTACGGCTTAAAAACCAATACAATGGCTATGTGGCGTTATGTGACACGGAGAAAGACCTCGATCTCCTTTTAAGTGAGGTCGCAGCCAAGAAACTCGGCAAAATAGGGCTTGTCCCCCGGACGCCGCCTGACGTCCAAACAAAGGAATCAGTTATATGCCGGCGTCTTGACCCATGGGTAGGCAAACATACAGCCCAAGAGATAAAAGTATAAAAAGACCAAATCCATCTTACGCAATATAAACAACGTTTTGACGGTAGTCTGAGAAAAACGTTAATAAACGTAAATCCAATCTATAGGTAATAAACGATACTACATACAGGTAAGTAACAGGAATGCAACATCTAAAACGGACAACCGATTGTGACTACCAGCCATAGAACCCAAACGAGAATCCCGATGAGGAACTATATGTAATTCTTGAAAAAAATATATATATACACATAAATATATTTATATAATAGCATTAATAAAAAAAATAAATAAACAAAAAAAAATGCAAAAATATAAAAAAACACTAAAATGATACAAACGCTCTATCGATCAAAAGAAAACAAAGGCTCCAATGCTTAAAATAATAATGTATCACAAAAATATAATAAAATTAAAAGAAAAACGAAAGCGTTAGCCAGGCAACCTGGCACAAATCCCTATCATCTTCACATATCATCCTAAACACATTAACACACACACCTCACTTTAATTTCTATATATCCTATCTCGCTCTCTCTAGACATTCTAACTTTATTTATCCTATCTTATCTTACCTTATCTTATATTAGTTTCTTGTTACTCTGATAAAGCTTCAGAGGAGCGAAACGTCAATAATAAAGAACTTGTACTACGGGACGTTTCTCCTATTCTCCTTCTCCATTTGTTATCGAAGACAACAAATATATGTATATATATATATATATATATATATATATATATATATATTAGTGTGATGCATAAATTTACACGGATACCATCTCAATTGATTTGTTTCACGTAAAAACATTATAGCCAAAATTTGAGTGAAATAAATGATGTTTAAACATGGCGCCCGGCACCTGAACATCACAGATTTAGTAAAATTCGAGATAAACTCAAGATCATCATACTTCTTGATTCGTTAAATATCTAATAATTATCATTGATAGTATTGTTCTTGCAGTACAGATACATTTGGGAGTAATATTATGTGTGTACCAATAATTTATATTCCAATAAAATATAAATTTGTGTCAACAATTAGTGAAAGAGGTTGATGAAAGGCAAAATGTGTATATCTGAGTCGGTGTGCTTCTTGTAGTCAGATGAAGTTGTTGTGTGATGCTGTGACGCTAATCTTGATCTACTTAGAAGTTCAAGTGAAGTTTGGTTGATTGGCCAACCAATAACACACCTGAGCCATAGCAAGTTACCTTCAAAGAAATAAGTTGTATGTTTACTGATGAATCATAGGAGTGATAAACAAGAGGAAAAAGCTTTTAATGTAACTATCAGTGATGTGGTAGATTCATGGCAAAATGCTGGGATAACAACCACTCAAATATGTAATGCAGTAAAGAAACTCAGTAGATTATATGATGAATGGAAACAACTCAGAAAGAGCAAAGAGGAAAAGTCCTTGCATGCAAGAGAAAAGGAAAAGAAATGCAAGGAAAGTCTACATGAACTATTTGATATTCCACATGTTGATGCAAATTAAATAATGACCAATGAAGAAAATTTAGAGTTTTTTCGTCTACAGAGTGAAGGAAGGAAAGGAATAATGATTGGTATAGATAAAAAGGAACATCAGCATGAAGTCGAAAAGCAACTGCAACAAGAGAAAATAGACTTGAAAAAGAAACGGCAGACAGCTTCGTTTGATGAAACAGTTCTTTTTGCAAGCTCTAGTTCCAGCAATGCTTCAAGTGAAAGAAAAGTAAAAATATTCAATGATTCAGAACCCTCGACATAAAAAAGTCCACTAAAGAAAAGGGCTAAAATACTGAATGAAAATCTTCTTTCTTCCTTAGATATCGCAAAGATTAGTGAGCGCTCAGCCTTTCTTGTTATTATCCCTACAATTAAGAGTGTAGGGAAGAACTCTGAAGACTATAAGGTCAGCTACTTTACCATCCATCGAGCTCGACAGAAATCAAGAAAGACATTCAGTGAGAACTTAAATAAACACTTTGAAAGAAAGAAACCTTCAATAGTTCACTAGGATGGAAAACTTCTTGAAGATATATCAGGAGAAAAAGTCGTGGATCGCTTGCTTATTTTAATATCCGGCAGGGGTGCAAAACAGCTACTTAGAGTGCCAAAAATTCCTAAGGGCACTGGTAAATGTATGGCAGAAACAGTTCATCAAATGATACTTGACTGGGAAATCACACATAAAGTGAAAGTATGTGTTTTGACATAACCGTTTCAAATAAAGGTCGTAGAGAAGGAGCTTGCATAAACATTGAACGAAGATTAGAGAGAGACTTATTGTGGCTTCCCTCAAGACATATCATAATTGAAATTGTTTTGGAAGCAATTTTAGCACCTGCTCTTTCAAATTCTTCTGGTCCTGATATCCCTTTCTTCAGAAGGTTATAAAATCATGGACAGCCATAAACCAAGAGAAATTTTACACCTTAGAAAATTATCCTCAAGATCAAAAAGATGAGATTGTGAAATAGAGTAAAAAACTGATTGAAGATAGCAGATTCGAGATGATTAGAAGGAACTCTTGGAGTTGACGATAATAATACTGGGCGAAACTCCATCTAGTGGTGTGAACTTCAAGAAACCTGGAGCATATCACAGAGCTAGATGGATGGCAAAACTCATATTCCATGAAGTTTTCATGTTTAAAAGACAATTCAAAGTTCATCAAAGGAAGAAAAAGGTTTTGAAGACATATACAGATTTTCCACTTCAATCTATGTAAGGCACTGTTTTTTTGCATTAAAATCAAATGAAAAGATTGCCTACACCGCCTTGAGTAAATTTCAAAACCAGCTCTGGTATCTCTCAGAAGAATTAACTGCATTGGCTTTCTTTGATGATTCTGTCTCATTCGAGACAAAGGACAAAATGAAAGATGCTCTGAAGAATCCATTAGATGCCGATCCACACAAGAGAACCAAAATAGACGGAGGAAATTACGGCAAGAAGCAGCTTCGGGACTTTGTGACAACAAACACAGTCTCCTTCGTCGATACGCTTGGGCTATCTTCCACTATTTAGACACATCTGTTAATGACTGGCCACAAGCAGAAAGCTTTTGTATTGCTTAAAGTTTTGTTAATTATCTTAAAGTTGTTAATGAGATTGCTGAAAGAGCACTCAAGCTCATCGAGCACTATGACAAATTGCTAACAAATAACGAGGAGCAAAAACAATAATTGTTGCAGGTTGTGTTGCACTACAGAAAAAAAGGTCACTAACAAATCAAAGAAGACCATTGTCGCAGCCGCAGCAAATGAATAGAGAATCCATTTTTTCCAATAAAAGGAGAAGAGGAAGTGATATGGTAGGACTATTGGGGAACTTCCACTATAAAAAAGTAAGTGGTGCGTGCTATACCTCCCGGGGGCCACCTCTAAATATTATTTTTTCTTCCTGAAAAGTTAAAAAAATAGTTTTTACACCAAAATGAATCAATTAAGATGGTATCTCACTAGAACTTCACTAAAAAAACTTTTAGCCCCTGTTTTGCATCACCCTAATATATATTTATATATATATATATATATATATATATATATATATATATATATATATATATATATATATATATATATATATATATATATATATGAGGAATTAAACAACATTCTCCGAATTAAATTGTCTTCAGAGAATGTGGTTTAATTCCTCATCTTTTTTTGCGATATTGAATTAATTTTCATCATATATATATATATATATATATATAAAATCCCCTTGCGTTCTATACCTGGCATAAGCCTTGGTGAGAAGCTCCCACTGATTTGGGTCAAGACACGAGACTAGCGCTTTGGAGCAAATTTCATCTTTAAACTTATGGGAACAACGTCTTCTTGGGCAATGAATTTTAACTTAGAAATGACTTCTGATCATTTCCAGTTTGTAAAAACTTCATTTTGCCCCAACTTCACCTTTGTTTACGTGGACTTATTCATTTAGTTATTTGATTGCACGCTATTCCTATCATGTATCCTTACACTTACATATATTAAATCAAGTAAGATACTTTGACTAAACACTTTAGTTTTTATTCCTTAAAGGCGTTCATCTCTGCAAATTGGGCAAAGTTTTCTTACCGGTCCTTAGTATAAATTTTTTTCACTAATTATATTTTCTTTGTTTCCATCAAGAGTTTAAAGAGTCCCCTAATAGGTATTTATATTCTTGTACCGACTGTAATTTTCAATCTCTAATCCTTATTTCAATAACATCTTCAAAACTAGTAAACATTATCTTTGTCTTTGAAAGGCCCAGTTTCATTCAAATACTGTAATTGGCTTGTGATAATTATATGTTTCCTGACAGTATTTTTTAAAATTGATAGAAAATATTATGATCTCTTCTGCAAGGCGAAGGTAACTTTATTTTTCCGATTAAATTTGATTCCCTTTTTCGCATGCTCTACTTTGAGGTTGAAACATCAAAGAAGGATGTAACTCTACAGGAATAAAGTTGAACTGCCATAATGTGTGAAGTAGGTATTAATAGAAATTCTAAAACAATTTTAAGCTTATGTGATAGTAGTACATGTGCTATGTGGTTTAATTTTTATTTAACTTACCAAAATATTAAACTGCTGCTTTCTTTTGTGGCTACGACAGAAGTCACCGAATCTAACCCAAGAGAACTTTAGCCTCCTACAGCATGACTAATGGCCAAATGGAGATCAGATTCGGATAAATTTAGCATGAGAGCGATTTTATGAATAGCTTGTGGGATCAAAAATTAAATTAGAGCTTTTTTAATAGACACCTTCAAAGGCAAGTTTAATACCAATTGAAATACCTAAGAAACAAAAACTATGCCCCCCACGAATTCTCTCTACACAAGTAGAGCTTATGATTACTAAAATAAATCTAAAAATAATGATATAACGGATTTTTGCCCTTAGATTTGGACTAAAATTTAATATTATTATTCCTTTCAACATAACCAGATTTTGCTTCGCTGTTGAAACTGAATAGGCAGTGGGATTTTTTACACTATTGCTGGTATTTGCGACACTTTTTATTATTATTATTGTTATTAATATTGAAAAACGGGGCCCATAAAAATTGCGTAAGTTCATCTGCTGATTTTATTCTGAGCCAGTGTTAATTCCTTTTGAGCGGCGATGATTGGTGCAATGTTCCTAGTTAAAAACTTTACAAACTGGCGCGGAATTTGATCTTCACCTTCCTCCACTTGATTGCGGGTCCATCGTATCAGGTTGAGTAGAATTATGCTTCTCGAATAGTTCTTCTTTCGGAGACAAACATAGCTCAATGATTTTGGTTCATAGAAGTGTAGCTCTGCGTGCAGTTCATCGTAGGTGGGAGTCGATTTCGGGGGACATGGCAGCAAATATCAACAATTTTGAACCATCCCGTAACGAGCCCTTTAATAAAGACGGGAGCTTGTTGGTGATGGAAATCGTGTGGACATTTATTTTTTAGTAAAGTGAGCAATTTATTGCCCTCTTGGCGAATCCATTTTCTTCTTATTCAACATCTTTCGATCTAAAAGGGTTCACCACTTATGTAGATGTTTACCTCCATGACTCAGGAGCACCCTATAACTGGTGATCTGGACTTATTGTTCTCTATATTTTTTATTCTTTCATGTGGGACGTCTGGGTATTTCTTCTTTTGTTAGTATTCTCTCTATTTCGTGTCTGGTTGATCTAGGAAACTGTCTTCTGGTACTAAAGTTCATCGAGTTAAAGTTAATAAAAAACTGATTTAGTTAAAAATCACGATAAGGAACTGCGTACCAGGTCTGGCGAGTACGGTGGATGAGAGAGAACTTCTCTTCTCACTTCCTGGAGTTTTTCACAGGTATGATTTGCAGCGTTTGGTGGGCCGTTATCATGACTGCGCAATTGTATCTACCATCTATTTTAGTTTATAACTGTATAATTGAGCGTCTATAGACTATATCCTTTGCAATATTGTCCATTAAATCAATCCCTTCACATAACCAAGAAAAAAACAACTACCTATGATATCTGTCGTCATTTGCCTGAAATTGTGCAGGTGGAACTAAGTCTGTCCAGCTAATTTTGCGTGCACGTTCGAGTGTAAATACCATTTTTTGTCTGAAGTAACCAGTATATTCAGCCAATCAAAACTATGTTTTATGGACTCTAGTCTATTGTAATGTAGGCATCCATGCGATGCTGAGAATCGAAGTTTATCATTTTATGTGGAATTAATACCTTCACTTCTTTGCAGACTGCCCATTTCATCTAAATGGTAAAAAATGGTTGAAAAGCTGATGTTAAGTTTTTTACCCAGCTCGCTTGATGTCAGATGTGGATCAGCTTTGACACAGATAGACAAACGGTTTTTGTTAATATTTGACGAGCGGCCAGTTTTTGGTTGATCTTGGAGATCAAATTGGACACACTGAAAGGTTTTATGCCAATTATATGCTGTAAGACGACTTAAGGTACTTTCTCCAAATGATTGGTTGATAAGACTTAAACAGTGGGCAAAATTAAGCCCAACTTGTAATTGTACAGTAAAAGAGTACGTTCCTGTTCACGAGAAAAAGTCATTTGCTGTGTAGTTTATGAAACTTTAGATATCATATAGGGTATCCGAGTAATTGTTTTATAGTGGCATATGCTTTTCCAGGTTTCACTAGAAAGTGCATAGTGACTTAGACTACCTAGTCTCTAGGAAAGTGGGCACTTTCAAACGAAGCCTAGGGAAGACTAGGCCACTACACATTTAATAGTAGTACGCCCGAATAAATCCATATATAAATAAACTTTTAATAAATGGCTGTGTGGGAACTTTGTTTGCAACCTAATAAGCTGTAATTCTTTTATGTTTAGGGTAATTATCGATTATAATGTAGACGCTATCTATTGTTATTCAACTTCATAATTACTATTTGAGCCGAACGCTCAACTTCAGGTGAGCCATGATCTTCGCTGTGAGCTTAACGATCATAAGATTCAGCACGAGCTCTCCTCCTTTCTTTAAGTGGATTGGCATTATCTTTTGGCATTCGTTATTATTTTGTGGTTTCCTCCCTCCCCTCCTCACAAATGGCATCATCGTGGGAAAAAAATGCGGCCATTCGACTACTGTCCATGTGGACTTTTCACACAGGAGAGGTATTACCACTATGGGGACAATGCTCAGTTTAGAGCACTTATCCAATCGCATTCCGTTAAATAAAATGTTATTATATTTAGACTTCACAGGAACCCCTTATAAGATTTTATAAAACACTTCAAACTGCTCAATTTAAAAGATGCAAGGGATAAATTCTAAAAAACCTTGCGAGGAAGAACAACTTCCAGACGGCAAAAAAACTCATAAAAAGCTGAAGAATCCAGTTGAGCCGGGGACTATCTGGTTCTTGTCTAATGAACTTTTACCAGGTAGAGTTTCAGAACTCCCGTAGCAACAAATGGCTAACCTACAATTCATGCGAGGTTACATGTATCGTAAAGACCAAGTTTCCCTAAATTTTGAAGACATGTGAATGTATCGGCGGTGAGGATGACGAAATGCTCCCCTTACCCCACTAAGCATTCTCAAGGAGCTCCTCACGAACATTCGATTGTATGAGGAACTAAAGACCTCTTACTCCTATATTCTGGACTTGCCTGACAAGCTAGAAAAATGCTCAGAAGTTGCCGTGCTAAATTCCGAGATCAATCTAGAGAAGTATCGAATGCATTTCAATATTAAATCTAAGGCACGTAAATTGAAACCAGTCGATAAAGTTCTACTTTTACTCTCCATGGACAAAAACAAACTCCTATCCAAATGGAAAGGACCGTTCCCGGTCATAGAAGCTAGATGGCCCATAAATTATGTCATTCAGTCATAATCTGGCAATAAGTTGTTCCACATCAACATGTTAAAAAGATATCACCGGCGAGCTTGTGTTAACAATATTGTTGTCTTCGACGAAAAAGGGTCAATGGAAGCATCCTTCCCTTGGGACCCATTAAATATTGTTCAGGCAATATTGGTCAAGGCGGATAAAGATTATCCTTTGCCTGATCTCCTTTCCTCCCCTTTTCTCCATGAAGATCTGGCCAACGCATTCGACATAAATCCTCACATAGGTTCCATGGAGGCGTCTCAGATTGTCTCCCTGCTGAAGAAATACCCAGACGTAGCCTCCGAGTCTCCAGGATGCTCTACACAATTCGAGCATGACATCTGTCTCCCCAGCACGGAGTCAATTAGGAGTAAACCCTACCCTCTTCTAATCCAGCTTCGCAAAGCATTCAGCGAAGAAGTCGAGAACCTCCTTAAATTAAGAATAATTGAACCCTCGTCGTTGGATTATTGTTCCCCGATAGTGATGGTACGGAAGCCGGATCAATCTTTTATTATGTGCGTAGATTTAAGAAAGATAAATGCTGTCACGGTATTTGATGCTGAACCCACCCCTTTTATCGACCAGAACCTGCACTTATTAGAGAAAGCGAAATATATTTTTGAAATAAACTTGTACAAAGCATATTATCAAATCCCGCTTTGAAAATCCAAAAGGAGGTTTAACAAATTTTCCACCGAAAAGGGGTTAATGGAATTCACGCGTCTCCTTTTTGGTTTAATCACTGCCTGAAGTAACTATAGCCGAATGATGCGAAAAATTGTAGATGTCTTGTAGATGTCTCTTTCTACTTTGTCAACGTATACGTTGCCACACGAACCTGGGAGGAGCACCTTCAATACTTCCGCCCACTCCTAAACCGGTTTAGGATACAGGGATAGAAAATTGAGCCGTCTAAGGGACACTTTGCTCATAGCACTATCTCTTACTTAGGGTTCAAAGTAGGAGAGGAGCAATTAGCTCCCCAAGAGGAGAAAGTTAAAGCAATAGAAGGCTTCCACTCCCTAAAACCAAGAAACCACTTCGTCCGTTTATTGGCTCTGTCTCTTTCTATCAGCGGTTCATCCCCCAATTCGCTTCCATAGCGTCCCAGTTAGGGAGGATCCTTATCCCGTTGGTCTGCAAGTCAGTGCGGACCCCGGCTCGTAATCACGTTTTCAGAGCTGAAACTACAAACGGCCTCAATCTGGTTTCCTAAACGAGAAAACTATATATATATATATATATATATTTCTTGTTTAGTGTTAATTAAGTCTTTATTTTCATATTTTTGTGTATCTAACTTCCTTTGTGTCAATTATTGGCAAAGTTCATTCAAATACCTTATATTCATTTTTACTCTTCTCACAGCCCTAAAGTTAAACGCTCTGTTTTTCTTCTATGTTTCTACGGGCATTACGTGTTGTGAGCCCGGAATATATGGATTTGGAATTTTCCAATATCTTTGAAATTGGCCATAAACTTTGTTACCCTTACCCGTTTCTTCAAAACTGTCTTTCTTCTGCTAAAAAGACATTTTATCAAACTGTCCCTACTCTCCTTTTTA
Source organism: Ceratothoa steindachneri (assembly GCA_963969495.1). Lineage (NCBI taxonomy): Eukaryota > Metazoa > Arthropoda > Malacostraca > Isopoda > Cymothoidae > Ceratothoa > Ceratothoa steindachneri. The sequence goes on from OZ018319.1 coordinate 108,245,008, forward strand.
ATAGTAATAATAATTTAGTTCTACCTTTTTCTCTTTGTTTTAGTAATCTTACCCGTCTTTTGAATAACTTTAACATTTCTGTTGCTTTTAAATATGAGACGACCATTAAGAATTTATTAGTACGTAATAATTGTAATAGTTTGGGAGGAGGGGGAGTTTATTCAGTTAAGTGTTCTTCTTGTCTAAGTAAATATTACGAACAAACAGGTAAACAACTTTCTGTTCGCATAAATCAACATAAATATAATGTCTGAAGAGGGGAAGATAACAGTGCTTTCTTTGTCCATATGTCAGATAAGAACCATTTAATTAACTGGAACTCGGCCAAATTTATTTATCGTTCCAATGACCATATAAAAAGGAACATCATTGAATGTGCTTTTATAAGCCAATGTGATAATTTTAACTTTTCCTCTGGTTTATATAAAATAGATGCTATAATTAAAAGATTAATACTCAAAAAAATTAGTTTTGTCTTGCGTTCCTAGTGTTATTTTTTGTATATACATTCTTTAGTTATGTGGCCCCTATTTTATTTTATTTTTATTTTATTTTTTTATTATTCATTTTTATTTTTTAAATGTCAATGCTCTGTTTTGTACTTTGTATTTTTCCCCCTTTTGCTCATCGTGTCTTATAATCTCCCTCGTTAGGCTATCTCTATTTCTTTGAATCTGTTACCCTTTCCTTCGATTTAGTTTGACCGTACTACCTGCTTCTTGTAATCCTTAATGTGTTTTTTTACCTTCCCCCTTCCCTCTTCCGAATCATTGGAGATTTCTTGTTTTTGAGGCGATCTTTGATATTTTTCTTTCGTATATATACCTCTAATATAATACTATTTCTTGTAGTTATCCCTGATAAGGAACTTAATAAAGTTCGGAAGTACTTGGAAACACCTTTTCATTTTTTCCTGCGGGATATTGCATTCATTTGCCACCCTCACGTGATACTTTGTGAGTTTTTCATTTCATTATGAATCCCGCGCGCCCCTTTAACTATGCTCATGTCCTTTGCAACTTTTATCATCTCTATCCCGCATTGAAGAACATTGTTATAAGTTATCGCGCATCTCTCCTCCGTGCTCATGACAAGAAATCTAAACTTTCCTTTCTTAAGAGATGTTTTGCCGAGAAAGTTATTCCAAAATCTTTCATCGTCAATCATTATAAGGAGATCAATGGACTGCCGTTTGATGAAATTGAGCGGATACTTCTCTCCAAACGTATTTCTTCATTGAAATATGATGTTACACTCGCCTTCAAAGAAGCTAACGCAAGACGTCACGCCTTTGCAGGTATCATCCCTTCTAACTGGTCTAATGTGTTACAAGACTCTATATTTGGCACACTAAGAATCAGGTCTGCCAAACTGGATCATAAACTCAGAAAAAAACTTTATAACCTTATCGCCGATAGCGGTTGGACTAAGAATAGCTGGTCTGAAACTGTTACCAACCTCTCCTCCGTAGATTTGGATGAAAATGTTGTCACCACTTTAGGATATGGTTTAAATTTCTCTATCCCATCTCCCCCTTCAAGTGTTTCCATTGCTAAAAGTTTTGACAATTTAGAAAAATTTATCGATGTAACTAGTGATTTAAATTTTTATTGAAAAAGGTTGTGTTTATCAATGCTTGGCTAAGCCTGTCCACCTTAATTATCCCCTTCGTTTTCGTCGTGCTTTATCGACTCTTCGAAAAATTTCTTCTCTGCATATCGTTAAGGCCGATAAATCTGGTAATATTGTAATCATGGATAAAAATTCTTATCTTACTAAAATGAATGTAATGCTTAATGACCAAGATACTTACCTATCTGTATTCAAAGACCCCACTCTTCAAGTTAACAGTGACTTCCATAAAAATGTACCGCGATTACTTAAAAACTTTCCTGATTCAAATTCAAAATTCAAGTCTAGTAACGCTACCCTCCCTTATTTGTACGGCTTAGTTAAAACTCACAAACCAAATTTTTCATTACGCCCTATTATAAGTACTGTTGGGTCTGTCCCATATTCCCTGTCTAAATGGCTTACTTCATTTCTTACTTCACTAGTTGGTTCTATTTCTCATTCTCATGTCATTTATATTTACGACCTTATTTCTAAACTTAATGCTATTCATTATTCTAATGATTTTACTCTTGTTAGTTTTGCTGTTTGTTCATTATTTACCAAAGTACCCGTTGAAGACCTTTTCAATTTCCTTAATGATTCTTTGCAAAATTATGATTTGCCGGTACCCGTTACTACTTTCTTGAACCTCATTTCCCTTTGTACCAAAAACTGTAAGTTTTTGTTCAAAAGAAAATATTTCCTCCAAAAATTCGGATTAGCCATGGGTAATTGTCTTTCTCCTGTCCTTGCTAACTTATATATGGAGTTTTTTGAAACATAACTTCTCCCTACTATCCTTGTATTTCGGAAAACCATCGGCCTATCCATCATGGATCTGCGACCAACTCAAAGATCATGTTAATAATGGTCTCGGTGCGTTCCATGGCAAGCTGTTAGGGTTGAATAAAGTGTATATACTATGTGAGAAAATGTAATTGGTGGTGGTTTTTGGTAAGTTTAAACACATTTGTAAGAAATGATTGTAAAATCGCAAGTTTAGATTGGTAATTATCTTTTGAGGTGTGTAATTGCTTATTATCTAAAAGTTGCGAAAAGTGTACTTTAGTTTCTATTTACCGATACCTGATAATATAGGAGAAGCGGGCAATAAGTTTTCGAATTGGTAGGGCAAAACAGAGGAAGGAGGATGGCTGTTGGTGGAAGTGTTAGGACAAGTTATGACAAGTGAGGACCTGCAGTTGCACGCTCCTGCCTCGTTTAATTAAGAAGAAGTAGATGATCGCGGATCGTCAGTCACAAATTTTTCCACAATGGAGAAGTTTAAGCACCGCGGAGTGATCAAATTTTTGACCAAAGAAGACAAGCATGCAAAAGAGATCCATGAACGCATGTTTGCATTGTACACCAACCCTGCCATTTCCTATGCAACCATTGCTCGCTGGAATAGGGACCCCCGTCCAGGACGCCCGTCAGCCGTGACCAACGAGGACAATGTGGCCCGTGTAGAGAGGAAGATCCTCCAAAATAGACGGGTGAAAGTCGAAGAAATCTAGCGACAATTTGGCCATGACCAAGGACTCTGCCCGTTGGGTCCCTAGAAACCTCACGCCCTATGATCGACTTCAACGTCATAAAAGTCCACAAGGCCAGAGTTGCACAAGCTGCCCTTTGCAAGTGCGGATTCAACAAGCTTAACTATCCCCCCTACCATCCAGGTCTGGCCCCCAGCGACTACTTTTTACTCCGCCCGCTCAAGGCTGCACTTGCCGGACGCCGGTTTGGGGAGGATGAAGATGTCCAGCTCGCTGTCCAGGAGTGGATTGAACAGCAGTCGGGAGATTTCTGGTTGTCGGGAATTCGAAGCCTAAGGGACAAGTAGCGCAAATGCATTGAAGTCGAGGGTAGTTATATTTAAAAATAATAAAACACTTTTCCTCATATCTCGTTTTCTTATATCCAAACTTCACATTATTATCATACATAGTTATAAAAAATATGATCAATTATAACACATATTATATATAATTATACTTAGCATTGGGGTGTATATTGAGAAAACAAGTTATTTACTTCTTTTCCTATCAATCAAAGTACCTATAATTTCCCATAATAAATAATAAAAGCATTTTAAAATTTAATTCATTGCTCTAAGCATTTAATGTTGAAAAAGGGGAATCGTGTTTGACTTAAAATAATTTATTACTTATGTCTACCACTGAGAGCATCAAAAGATTAACTTAGCTGTAGAGTAAAGCATATAATTTCTATAAAAAGCAGGCAAGAATGGAGTAGAAATATAAACATATTGTATTAAAAATAAAGATCGTTATGTATTACCTTCGTAATATATATATATATATATATATATATATATATATATATATATATATATATATATATATATATATATTTATATATATATATATATATATATATATATATATATATATATATAAGTAGATGTAAATTGGATTTTAGATCATTAATGTTCATAATTCAAAGAATTATATTCCGTTTCTTCGAACTCCTACAATTCTCAGTGGAATGGATATCTCTCATAATAGTTCAAAAGTAATCAGCCATAAGGAATGTATCACAACGTCTCTATCTCTCTCATTTCCTAATGGAATCTCTCGTCGCTCATTACTCTCATATTCTTAGGATATCGATCAATATGTGAGAATATATAAAGCATTTGATTCTCACTTTGCATCAGAGTTTTTGGGAAGCAGTCAGCCTATCGCTGACCAGTTCTACGTAGTATCTGGCCTTCTTATTACCTAGAAAGTTCATTAATATCAGAAAATAAACACTTCTACGCTTCCAGCCCCACTTCGTTTATTGAGTTTTCAAAGTCTATATCTCTGATGAGCAGACGGAGTTAAGGAGTGTCAAACATGCCAGCTTTCATTTTCTATATGGTCAATCCTGGAAAAGTATGACACAACTAAATGAAACCTCACCATCCTTTTCTAGAGTTTGATCACCTTTTGACTGAGCCGAGCTTGATATGCAGTTGGAAGACTTTATGAAAAAGGAAGCTAAACCACTTTTTATTTTACATTTTCTTCCAAACTGCAGTAATCTTCGTCAAGTGTCAGGAGGTTTTTCAATAATGTCATCACAGTAAGCTACAGGACGACATGCTGATTGAAGATCGGGATACTTGAGGCTGCTCCGATTCGTTCTGTTGATTCCAGTCTAATCATACGGGCAGAAATAACATTCAGTTCCACAATTTGTTGGTTCCCTCCAGAACATGGAGATTCCAACCTTCAGACATCTCTTCTTGCCATTGGTCCACCGAAGTAGATAACACAGGGCAACAAATTTAATCACATTTTCTGGTGACTTAGATTTATCTGCCAATTTTAATTCGTTTTTCCATGCTAATTTACCTACATGATATAGTTATTCTGGAATTTATATTTTCTCGATTCCCTGAAAACTGCCCTCCGGAAGGACAGAAAGTGTGCTTGTAGAAAGCAAATACTTTACAGTACATAGTAGTAAGATAGTAATAAGTGTTATTGTGCAAAATATTGACATTACAGTTTCTTTTTTCAAGTCTCATGTTAGAATGATGTCTTCGTCAAGAGAAAATTGCGTTAATATATCCAGACACCTTATTGCTACATATGTGGCTGTTACATGCTAGTTTGTCAAATGCGCAATTTATCAAATTTTGTGATCCGCACTTATAAGGCATATTTTGATGTTCCTCTTGGAAATCAAGATAAGAAATGAGCCCCACATGCTTTTTGGCATAGTTGTGTGAAACATCTTCCTGAGTGGACAAAGGAAAGAGAAAGACTATTCCTTTTGGAATACCCATAGTGTGGCGAGAGCCAAATGATCATGTATCGGACTGTTATTTCTGTCTGATAAATACTAAAGGGATTGGCAAGAAAAATCGGCACTAGATTGACTACCCCAACATTCCTTAGGTGATCCGGCCAGTACCTCATTTTGAGTCTTTACTAGTTCCGATTTTCAGTGGATATGCTTCCTCCTAGGATGAAAATGATGTACTTGATATGAACGTCCACGGAACGGATTCAAACTCTGTAGATTCATCATCAGATGCTGAACAGTCATTAGCTCCTCACTGTTTCAATCAAAAGGATTTGAATGACTTGATACGTGATTTGGCGCTCTCCAAGCAAGCTACAGAACTTTTAGCCTCCAGGTTGAGGGAAAGACTTATGCTTGACAGGTCAGTGCGGGTATCATATTTCAGAACAAGGGAGAGTAGATTTGTTAAGTATTTCTCTGAGGACAAACAATTTATATACTGCCATGATGTTCCTCGTCTCTTTACCGAGTTGAGACTTGGCACCTATAGCCCTGCTGAGTGGAGACTGTTTTTTGGATAGATCCAAGCGTAGCCTCAAGTGTATATATATGTATATATATATATATATATATATATATATATATATATATATATATATATATATATATAGGAGATTCGTACTAGGAAGCTTTGACATATTTTTAGACCAAAAGCACATTAACAGCCTAATGGGCCTTAGGCTTTAATTGCGCTTGTTAATTCATAAATTTTAATTTATCACTGCCCCATTAATCATACTGATTTCAATATTAGCGGTCAATTTATAATGCTTTATGTAAATTGGACACATTTGGCGTGCATCAGTACCCCTCCAAAAACAAAAAAAATATTCACATATATTACTTAATAATAACTTACTCGTCAATCGTCGGTAATTTAAGTTTTAATGTGAAAAATAGCTCGGCGCGCAACAATTCTAGGCGATTATTTTTTTAAAAAATCTTATTTTATCTCGGTTCGTTGTTTTAATATTAGTGATATAGTACTAGTATCCTCTTTCATCCTCTGATTATATATGTCTCATTAACGACTCCTTAGGGGTATAGTTTTCTCTGTTTTTAATAATATAAAGGGCATATTTGTGCGCCTAGTAGTTTTCTCTTTATATCCAGCCAATTTCAAATATTGATGTCGCCCTATACTATTATCTCTCCACTGTTTCTCTTGTATGTTATATTCTTTTTTATGTAAATTGACCGCGTTTTGGGGATACTTTCAACCCAGTTTGTAGCGATATAATCTATTTTCCTTAGTCTTCCGGAGTTCCATTTTTATAGTCCCCTCTCATTTTACGAAATATGAGTAAAAAAGTATCAATATCTTGCAGTTTCTGTACATTCCTTGTTGATTAACTCTTTTTAGGAGATATCTTAGCATGCCCTCCGCTTATATTTTTCCGCTCTCTTTAATAGTATAAAGCGAAATATTGTGCATTTCACGGATCCCTCGTTATAACTCCGTTGAGAAAAAAATGGATATTGGACCTTGAATTTACGCACACTGCATAAGGTGGGAGTTACGTCCTTATAACAAACCTCCTACGACTGGTTAGGAGATTTTGTCTCTTATTTGATTGGACTGTGGAGAGCCTTTTAGGATTACAATTATACATTATAAAATTTTGAAATTTGCACACATTACATGACATCATTATTTGAAGTGGGCAGATGATAATTTGAAGTAATGAACTTCAGAACGAAGAAAACGGGTAGAAATTTGGTCTTTTTTCCCTCCTAGTAGGAGTTTTGCTAAAATGTGGGAGAGACAATATACGCGAGAAATTAAAATGGATGATCTGAAACGTTTTCCTAAACATTATTCGCTCATAATAAAACAGGGGAACAATTTTGAATATAAATTGTATTAAGTTCGATTATATAATTGATTTAGATTGAAATTGGCATGACATGTTGTTTACAAAACTTCAGTCAATTTTCTTTGACTACTTCTAGTATTTAAAAGTTTTGCTCTCTTAATAAACACAATTGTATTATTTTCCCGTCTGTAAAGGGCTAGTGAGCTGATTGCTTTTATAAATTTTACTATCTAATTATTGCTAATCATAAATATTGGAAGGAGAAAATTAAATTAGCTATTTTATTAACTACTTATATTAAAAATTTATCTGGTCTCGTAGAAGAGGCACTATGAGCAGACTTTGAGAGCTTTTAAGATGTCTATACAGTAACACATGAGACAGTGTAAAAGTATATGAATGATAACTATTGTATTCTTTAAACAATATATACAAGTCTTTGCACAAGGGGTAAGCAGAGCTTATTAAATCTTTTTCTTTGTTTTTATAAGCTTGTAACTGTTCAACTTATTATTTAATCAATTACCTAGTCCCGTTCTTCACATCATTTCTGCTTCTGCTACTTCATCTAGTAGATGCATAAACAGCCGGGCATATTTTGTTATATCTGTGGTAGTTTCATCATTCAAACTCAAATTTCGAACATTAGCGGATTTTTAAGCAAGCCTCACCATGTGTGAAAGCAGGTTGTCGAGAGTTTACAGATGTGTACCAAAGGACACGACATAAGTTAACATTTGGTGTTACAAAACTTAGGTAGTGCCAAAAGATCATTGCAGAGACTGCTTTTTGTTTAATAAAATCCTCAGAAAATAAAAATAAAAACAAATCTAAAATCGAGTATCCTAGTCTACGATCATATATAATCTAGTGCGTAATCCAGCTTAACCTGCAGTTCCAGATTTATTCAACTATGCTCTCTAGAAATTATGGATTATGATGATCCATGATTTAGGATCAGATTCGGAAATATCACCAACGGCTTCAGATCTATCATCAAGATTAAATGAGGAAAAAATGCTTGAAAAATGAGCAAAAGTATCTTTCTTTGGATTAACAGAAAGTTTATTTCTCCCGTACATTCGGATTGACGGTACCTTTCTGTATTACCATAGAATACCTGATTTACTGGGGGAATTGGGAATTATGATCTACACTTCAAAGTGTGTCATCCTCCAGAATGACAATTTATATGATGCAATCGCAATTGGCATTATTAAGTCTTTGCGAAGGATATTGATATATAATGAGAGCCATTGAGTCGTTGTGATATCACAAACACAATTGAATCATATGTGTTGACGTTAAAATGGTATGTTTCCTTCTTGGTCCTGTGCATGAGGAACATCGAAGCTCGAGAGAAGCATTGAATGGAGAAGGATGTCCTCCAATATCTAGTTCAAAAATAGTGGTTTTGTCATTCTAAATAAGCTACATGTTGAAAGATAGAAAGTACTTTTGAGGAAATATAAGAACAAAGAATAATATGGGAAATGCCCAGAAAATGAGAATTAGGGTGCATTTTCTGCATAGACATCTTGTAACTTTCAAGAAAAACTTGTCGAATTCAGCGATGAGGAAGGTGAAGGATTCTGTCACGATTTAAAAGCCATAGAGGAAGCGGATCATGTTAGACTGGATGAATATATGTTAGCTAATACTGATGGAGTATGAAGAGAAATGGGTCATATATTAAACACTCCTGGAAAAGCTATATACATCACTTTTTGCCGCAACTACTTGTACCACAATTTGATATACAGAAACTATATCCTTTGTATGAACAAAATATGCTTGTGCCAACAACTCACTCAATCAGTGTTTTAATATTATTTTCCATTGTATGTAAATTGTTAAAACATTATAAAATAATCAGAAATTTGATATATATGGTATTTCTATGGTTTTTGGCACATTTTTGGATTCCAAGTTAATAAAAAACAAGTGTGAAGTCTAAGTCAACGAAAATTGTGCTCCCCGTATTATTTTAGTAAGAGTAAAACACATTTCACTGGTTTTCAGAGGCACGAATCCCTAAAGACTGGGTAAAACTAAGTCGGGTAGTAAAATTTCCTTTCCCTCTGGCAAGTTCTTTTTAAAAAGTGCTTGCAATATTTCTGTTCGTACTTTTGAGTCAATAGTTATGCACCGTTGGGTGAGTAAATAAAAGACTGTATTTGGCCTAGGTATCATTCCCTTCATAATAAGGGAAGGTTGAAATATGCAAGTGAAAACGTCTAAAAATATATCTCCCTTTACACTCCATCTACAAATATTAATCCCATAGCGATGCTCTTGTAATATTCAAGATATTTTTCCTTTTCTTTCTAGTGGTTTTAGTATCACATCTTTCCGATTAATTCCTTGATTAAGGGAGGGAGAATATTTTTAAATTTCATTTGTTAGAAATAAAGAGGCGATTAAATGCGAAGTGAAATGGAGGACGAAGAATCGTTTGACATATCACAAAAAAATACTCAGCACATCTCAATTTCTTAGCTCTAAGAGCAAAGGAAATGGGAATATAGCAAACGGAGTGTTACAAAGTACCAGCCTTGTGAAACTCATGTATTTAATGAATTATAATAAAAGAATCAAAAATATTCAAATGAAATTAATGCCCTTACTAAAACTACGAAAATCTTTCCAACACTTCATTCCTCGCTATTTCAAGAAGAGTTCAAGTATTGTTTGGTTGCGTTGATGCACGCCAAGCCTATGAAAAACCTAATCTTGACCTAATAGTTATTCTTTATCCATTTTCAACTGGTCTTTTATCCTGTTCTATCAGTATATAAACTCACAAGTTATTTTGTCTAATTCTAAACAAAATTGAGAATCATTTGCACTTAAATCTTCATTTTTTTTCTATTTCTGTTAAAAAGAACTATTAACAATCAATCGGGTTCCTACTAGTAAAGCCTCGAAAATACAAATGTTTGCTTCAAGAATCCAATTTTTCCAGCTACCTATTTAGGGACCAAAGGTTCATTAGAACTTCGAATTTATCTTTCTGGCGCCCATTAAGCAGTGATCGGCTTATTGTTTTGTGCGCTTAAAAAATTACATAAAATGATGATATTTTAGAGATAATTGAATCATTGTATGATAATTTATGTTGTAAAATGTCTCAATCAGCGGTAATTTATTGCCATAGAGACCGAAGCGCTTAAAAATATCTATCTTTCTAAAAATTGTCTACTGTTCCTAAACACGACCCTCATCATGTCGAAATGTTGATCAAAGCAGTTGATGGTTATGTTTGAAGAAAATGTTGAAATAAAAAGGTACTGATATGGTGGTTCTTAGTGCTACCCTTGAACAAGTGTAACGTTTAGGGTATCTATAATGTATCGTGATTAAGAGTGGTTCATTTAAAACGGATTGCGACCACAACAGTTTGAAAGGCATGAAATTCTCAGGAGCTATCAGAGCGCGTGTGATGCTAAGAGTTTGGGTGTGGAATGTGCCGGGAAGGGGCATGGAAGTAAGTTGTTGCCAACGTTGTTATATGTGAGCAAGTATGGAGGGAGAAGTCAAGAGGTAGTTGAAAATAGTAAAAATTGTCAATTCAAGAGGGATGCTTATTGTCCGAAGTGTAGATAGTGAGCAATATGTGGGGAAGGTGTTTATTTGTGTAATGAAAGAGTGTAAACGAGTTTGTCACTCAGAGTCTTCTGAAATTGGTTTGGCATGTAAGAAGAAAGGCTGGAAATAGATGTAGTACGGGTAATAAAGGAAAGGAGCTTGTTTCTGTGTTCAGAGTTTGGTCTGTAAATTTATTGTAATTGGATTCCGCTGTTCGATTTTGGCACGCGGTGCTGGTTGTGTCTTTGATTGAAAATTTGTTTGAGGAGGGTTTGTAGAGTTGATGTCTGTTTTGATAATGTAATCGGACAGGGGAGGAATTAGGAATAGCGAGGGGCTTTAGTTCTGCGGCTGAACTCATATGTGACCGATGGGAGACTTAACGATCAATCCCAGGGTTTAGCTTCTTACAGACTTGAACGGTGAGTTGGAATTAGGTGTCATAAATGTGCATAAGTTTACGCATCACTGCACGACAACCGCTTTATTTTATTGCATTGAGCTCTCCATTTTTTCTCCGATTCCCAGTTTGATTTTGGATTTCAATGTCAGCGAATGTCCCTTCATTTAACTGGAAGAGCTCCGTTACAGAGTTGTGGATGATATGTACTTAAAACGATTTAGTGCAACTATTTTCTACGCGACCGTTTTCTTTACATTCTCTATCCGAGATACTGCTCTATCATCATTCAATGCACCTGGGGATGTCGTTGAAGGCCCGTGCCCCTGAATAACTTCCAGAGGCGGAAAACCACTCAACGACAGGTTTACGTTGAGTGAGTTGCATTCCGCTCTTGCTTTATGCCGGTACAACGCCCCTAGTCCGAAGGATGACTTTTATGCCATTATTTGACGATTAGTTGAGCCCTGCATGGCATTTATGATAGAAGCCGGGCGAGTATCATTTTCATCATACGACAGGTGCGAATTGAAGGAAATAAGCACGCCAATGAGCGAGTTGAAACTGGGTGACCAGACGAGCATTTTGTTCACACGCACAATGACTACATATCAGGTATAAGGGCATCCCTCTGGGTCGGTGAGCAAATAAAATGAGACTTGGACGAAAGGAACTAAAGGTTGCATACCATTAGACAGCAACTGTTGCCATTAACATACACTCAATGCCACCACAGCATCAGGACGCAATCTCTCTTCATGGAAATGGGCACACTCAGGAAAGGCCTGTCTGATTGAAAGAACGATACACACCATACTCTGCCAACTGCGTTGTCCACGACTGGTCGGTGTATTCATGTTGAAGACCACAGTGTGCGAGATATTTGCTCACTTTACCTGTGATGTACAGCTCTTCAGTGGCTTGCGACCGTCACTCATACTTCTAGGGAGAGAGCTTTGTTGAATTGAACTCCTTTCGGGGAAGTGTCGTCTAACCAAATTTGTCTGTAATCCGGAAGACGGTGCATATATACCCGGAGTTATCCAAAAACCGAGCGTCTCTTTGCGGGGAAGTGGCAACGGCAAGGATCAGCGGGCCAGACGGACGACCAGCGGCTGGAGCCATAAAAGCTATTTAGCGTCTTGCTGCATGTGAATTTCGCGGAGACTTGGCGGCAAGTCCAAAAAGGGTTAAGTCTAAGGAGGGAGGGGGGAGTAACGGCTCGCTTTCTCTCCCGAAGTAATATCTTAGAAGAGGGGGAAATAATATTATTCTAGGGGATATCTCTACATTATGAAAATACTTACGTGTTTATTTGTTTGCTCAACAGCCTAAGTACTAAAGCCAGCCTACGTCCGCAAAAAAAAGCTATCACTGCCGACGGCTGAGCTGACATGTCTCAGGCTTTGTTCCGCTACCGTTTGTTATGGACGTCGGAAAAACTGCTCTGAGTATTATGAATATTTCTCTTCCCATCATCATTTCCAAGTCACTTAGAGCTCAATCTTTACATTATGGCGTTCAAACCCTTTAATGTTGCGGATTTTGCGTTTTTCTTACTTCATCTAACGTTTTCAGTGATAGTGTGGGCAACGTTTTCTACGATATTAATGTTAGATTTAACTATTCTTATTCTTTGCTCATTGTTTTCTTCTCCATTGCTGTTTTTTGTCAGTCAAATTCGAACTTTGATTTCTTTTCCTTATTGATTTTACTAAGTCATCTCTTTTTTATATTTGGGTAGACGATGTGCATCGCTCATCCCAAGAATATAAGGTTAAGTGTTTCTGAGAAGGTTCTTCATTGTCCTATATTAATTTTGTGAGCATATGTATGTCATGCATGTTTGTATGTCCTTGCCTAGTCCTTCATTCATATATACTATTATTTTTTGGTTATTCTCTTTCCCTTGCATCCTGAAGTGATGCTTTAGCTACCTTAATGTAGTTCTTAATACACTTAATTCCATATTGTTTTTTGGTTTACCTAGTCTTATTTTTTAGGATTTATGCGGATTGGACAGTTTTTTACCATCGTGCCGTTTCACCGCCTTAATATATACAATTTTGTAGTTTGTGTTGCATTCTCGGTAAGAATCTCTTACAAGGGAACATTTTGAACATGTTTCCTAGTCTTTCAGGGGCAGTTTTATGAACTTTAGTTCTCCAGAGCGTAGAACTTCAAGCATATTTGTGCATATGTATTTTTTTCTTTTCGATGTTGCCAGGCGTTATTCGCATTATATTACTCTTAGCTAGACTGGAGAGTTTGTGTATAATATCATTGAAACGCGAGTATGACTTCCAAACATCACAATTTCAGAAATTTTGAGGAAGTATTCCGTGCTTCAAATTCTTATTGTATCCCATCTATATCAATTGATTAAGCCCAATAATATGTCTATTTTCTGAAAAGAATCAACCTATTGGATATTCTTTGTGGGGAGGTTTTGGAATAAGTCCCTGTTTATTTAGCGTCTTGCATCCTTGGTCTGTTACTAAAACATATGCATTTTGGTTGTTGATTATTTTGTCAACGTCAACTTTCGACTCTCTTCTTTCCATGGTAAATTAGAAGGATGATTCTCCGCCACTCAAATGTGTCTATTTCGTCGCTTAATTAGACAGGGATGCATACGCCTTTTCCGACTTTGTTAATGGAGATAGTCCATAGAGAAGTACTATATTGTTTAGCTATAAAGCTTGTCTCAAGGATGCACTTTGTAACCACCATGTTTAAGGAGATCTGCCCAAGCAGAAGCATCTCCAAGGTTCTGACACGCTGCACTATGTTACTACCAAAGTCACTCGCAGGTCCGCTATCCGGGTAACTTTCAGGGTTGCCTATACTGATGCCAAGGGATTTGGTACTTTCATAAAAGAGAAAAGTACTTTCAGGATAGTTAGAAAGGTATCACCAATAAAACTATGTACCCTTTTATTTTTATTTCATCAAGAAGTTGATTTTGCTGTGAAAGTTAAACTTTCGAAGAGATAATGTTGGTGATGTTTTCGGTGTAATTTCCGCAATTGTGGTCCCCTTTACTAAGCTCGAGTGTTGAGTTGATAAGATATCCTCAGACACAGTGAATTTATTATTGTTTTTAAGTCCATAAATTTCTTGAATGAAGAAAGAGAGAATTAGTATTAGCAAAAAGAGAAATAGAAAGATTTTGTGTAATGTTTATTTTGTCTTGTTTTATTCCTTTCGTCTTTAGTGGGTCTATTTTGTTGTAGATTAATTTGTTTGGTTATATGCTCTTGTTTTGTAATCATTAACAATAATCTTGTTTTATTTTTATTATTTGGAGATGTATATATTTTTTTTTTGGGGGGGGGGGCTTTAACCTGAATTCTTCTTTTATTCCAAACACTTATTTTTACTTCGTATCAATTTCACCCTCTTAAATTTTGTACGTTGGTGTATGTTCTTTTTCGTATATCGTTAACCTGCTTAGCGTTTTTTGTTTATTATGCATTCTATACTCTTTCTGCACGGAGGTTATCATCTACGACACGACTTGGCGTGTACAGACTGCCATATGCTTTTGCCTATCTCATGTATGATCCTATTTTTTGAAGGAAAGTTGGCCATTTCTCTGAGTTATTTTGAGGGAATATTATCGTCCCTCTGTACATTGTTTATGAGTCGGATGTGCTTTACCCTTTATAATCGGATAATTCTCGATCTTGTGGTCGTATCCATGGAAATAGCAGGATTACGTAGTCCCGCACTGACGAGCATTAGGTAACTTTTTCCTTATGCTTGATCTGTTCCGGCCTGGGAATCGATATAAATTTCGAAGTTTGTGTTTACCAAATATTGCGGCTGATGTTTTTTAATACAGTATTTGTCCCTCGAACCATCAAAGGTTCTAGTTTTTCCTGTTGACTGAGAGACATCCGCCTTTTCCGACTTTGTTAATGGAGATAGTCCATAGAGAAGTACTATATTGTTTAGTTATAAAGCTTGTCTCAAGGATGCACTTTGTAACCACCATGTTTAGGGAGATCTGCCCAAATATTTATTAATGTTGTCTATCTACGTTGCGGTTTTCAAAGCCTAATCATATTCCAAAAGCTTTTGTAACACATCTCTTCGTCCAGGTTTTTCATTATTCTCTTCATTTTATCGTTATTTTGATCCGTTTTCTGTATGTTTAGATTAGTCTGTATCCATCTTTTTCTGGGACTTAGCTCTGGTGACTTTGGTACTATAGATATCAGTGCGTTCACCACTTTATTATAAGCTGCTTTTTGATTCATGTCCACCTGAGTCTTTATAATATAATTATATATATATACCAATTATTTGTTGTTCGTGTTTTCTCTCGCAGTAGAGTTTGTTGGCTGCTTATAGGTGCATGGTTAATTTTCGGCTAGTGTTTTAGTTGCTACACTAATGTATAATTTTATGGATGAGGATCACATTCGTAATAAGGGCATTTAAACATATATCACATAGGATAAATGGAGTTAAGATTGCTCGGAGATGATGTCCATTAATACATGTTACTGGTTTGGAAATTTGTTTCTGTTGCTTTGAGTTTTATTGAGACCACGATTTATGTGTATCCGTTTCGATATGCATGTGGCACTTGATTCCTGTAGAACATTAGTTGTATATTCTCAACTTATTTTTCCTCTTTTACGAATAGGGGTTAAAAATGTTCGTTTGTCGGTTGAATAGAATTTCAATTTTTTATAATATTACTTGGTGGAAGAAGTTATAGGTTGGAGAATTAATTATGGTCTGGCGTAAGTAGCATTTTATTATAGATTTCTTAGAATATTGCGCGGATTCATGTTTGGCGTTTATGCATCGGCCAAGGTTGGAGTCTTTATCGTAGGCGCTAGGGATGTCGTTTCGATGATTTCTTCTTTAACACATGTACATCAATTAATATTATGCGTCAGTTTATACTTACTTCGTATGTGAATTTAAGAACTGGGCTTTTTTCCATATCTTCTTTTTGTTCAAGTTGTTACAGTACTTGTTTAACTCTCAGCAAAATGTCCTCGATAAAACACCTATCTATCCAAATGAAGAGGGGCTCTGTAGTTTTGTATAAACAATAGTTTCGAGTTCGCATGTATAATTTTACATTGTCCTGGTGAATGGTGAACCCATAGCTACTCCTCCAATCTCTCTCTATAATGTTACCCCTGGCCTTCCGAATGTTGCTATTGTCCTGCCAATTTTCAAAAGGACTCGTAGGATGTGGAGTTGTTATTCTTTACGAGTTAGGTTTATACTATCTAAACGTATTTCCTTGAAAGAAATTTTGACAAATAGACTTTATACATCCAAGGAGGCTGGATTGCCTATATGAGAAATGGGCTACAGAATATCAATGAATTCGTGAGAAGATTTATTGGATTGATTTTCTGGTATATAAAGAGGAATAATGGTCTTGAGTTACTTAGCATTATTATAGTTGCTAGTTGTAACCTGTTATATATATCCTAAGCAGTGCCAGAGCGTTTGTTCTTACTCTAGGAGGATATTATAATATAAAAGTCCATGGCATAATTTTACACTTTACTCTCTCCATTAAACACATTGCCATCGCACACATTCTGCGAAGACGTCTTTCTGTATATTTCGTTTTATATTTGTAATTTTTAAGATATTTTCAGCTTTGAATTTGCTATCAGCAATAAGCTTTTTGAACTTACTTGGAACAATTTTTCTTTCTCTTTATTATAGCTACGATGATAATTGTTTTTGTTGTGCATATTATTGGGTGGGAATATTGTCTATGTTTCAGTTAAATAAATCGTATAATGCCTTGATTAAAATGTCGTGTTTTAAACAAAGTGATATATCACTTTGTTTCCTCTACTTATTTCCTTTTCCTTTTTTTCAACAAAAGTCTTAAGATGTTTTAATTATACGTCCTTTGTTCCAGCTCTAAACTCGGACGCTTAATCCAAATTGCTCATTCGTCCATAAAATTATTGCTCATTAATTTGGTCTTAGAAAAGTGCCCTACAGTGCACCTGTAAGAGAGGATCATGAGAAATATGAGGGCATTGAATTTAATTTTTTAAATGGTCCAAATAATACTTTTTCTTCAAGAATGTGATCATGTTGACATAAATACTTTAAATATTTCTGATTTCATTTCTTTACCAGTCCACTGACGGGATTAATCTCATCAAGACCTGCTATACATCTTACTGGAACACAGGAACATCTACAAAAAGGTTAGATTAACCGGCTCAAAATTTAACCCTATCAGAAAGCTACGCATGCTCAGAGAATGACTCAAACCCCTGATAAAATTGCAAGAGAAAGCAATATTGGAGGGTATTATCGAAAATTAGACTCGGAACAGAACCTTCAGAAATGCTGGAGTAACATTAAGAAACTGAGAGGTTTCCCTCCGAGATAGAAAATCCGACTAAAGGAAATAAGCGAAATTCTAGAAGACCCAGAGTAACTTGAAACGATATTCAGAAGGTACTAGCGACAAGTCTTTTCTCTCACGTACGAATCAAATGAAGATTTTGACCAGAAATTCAGTTGTTAGGTGATTGACGAGCTAAATGTTATCATTCCTGCAAGCAACTTCATCCGCACCTCCCTGAAGAGAAGCGAGTGGCGGGCTACGGCCGCCCAATCACTGCCGAAGAGTTCATGAGTACGCTCAAGTCCTTCATCTAGAGAGAACCAGGCAAGATAGAGCTCACCATAAGACATCTTTTCAACGCCCCTCCATGCCTGATTCAGGGCATCACCAAACGTGATGAATGCAACTCTAAATACCGCCTACTTCTCCCACCGATTTATATTGGGTAAAATTATTTTGGTCCGAAAATGAATCAAGTTATCGGGCCAGGCGATGGGCTTAAAGCCAATTTCTCTCTTCGAAATAATTGGCAAGATTCACGAGAAGATTTTAGTTAACAGGCTTCAAATAAAACTTGATGTGAAAGAGGCGCACAACACTCAACAACACACATTCCGGAAGAGGCGGGTCAACTGACAATGCACTCGCGCTTCTAACTGAATTCATCATGGGAAGGCGAGTCAGCCTCATGCTTGAAGGTCACGGATGACGCAAATTCTTCTTCAAGGCAGGTGTTCCACAGCACAGCTGTTTGAGTACCCTCCTTTATCCAACCTAAAGGACTACGCGTTATATCTACAGTTTGCGGATGATGAAACGCCAGTGATTCCTTGTATATACAGGAATATCAGGTAATCAGGCTTTTAAAACAGGCAAGGAAATTTGCAGTGCTTAGCAGCCTGTCACTCCCAATGACGGAAGGTCCGTCAGTCCGTCACTGACGGACTCCCGTTTCGGTGACAACTGACAGAAACATTATTTACCGAGGGTCGTCTTTGCTTTTCGGGTTAGTGACGGATCGGGTGACTGCAGAAAATCGCTTCCCTCGGCGCTTCTTCCGTGTGTTTCAAAGTTTCCCACAGTCGTCAGTCTGCCAGCGAAACGGGAGTCCGTTCGTGACGAACTGATGGACCTTCCGTCATCGTCACTGACGGACTGCCCACCAATGTAAATTTGAAACATTAACTAATATGAGAACAAGTGGAAAATTAGCACCAACAGTTGGAAGTTCAAAATCCTCCTCTTGGCCGCAGAAAGAATGGCAAGGAATGAAATGTTCTTGGACTCCGCATTACCATCAGCTAGTACAGTCAACACTCTGCAGGACTGGAAAATCTGCCAAAGCAGGAACTCTGCATCTTTCACAGATTTAGAAATTTGAACTCAAATAGCATCAACAGTCTCTATCTCATGCACATTTGAGCCTAATTTTGCCCTACGGTGGTGACCCAAACTCTAGATGTGCCACGCTTGAAGCAAACATGGCGTCTCTCTACATAAATAAAGTAAGGAGACTATAGAGCATCTCCAAAAGATAACTACAACGCAGAGTTGCCTTACCGCCAATCAATCTTACTATCCAAAGAATGGAAATAAGGATATTGTAGAAGATCTTGAACGAGATTGCAACTCTATTGGCTCAGGACCTAGATATCCCCGCAGGGAGAAGCTAAAAGTACCTAGAAGAAGGCAATTTCTCAGCTCTAAGTTTTAATTAGAGGAAAGATTGACACACTGGCTCACGTAAAAATACGACTCACACAAACAATACCAACATGCCCAATAATAAAATGAAATGGTAATACTTTAGATTAGGAACGCACGGTAGGTAGCGCTGTTAGTAGGCTACAATTTTGGGCTACAATATATGTCTTATGACGTCAGGCGGTAGCTTCAGATGTGACTAATCACGGCATTATATTTTTGTGTTGTTTTGGGTGTTTGTAACCTTTATTCTGCATTATTTACTAAATAACTGCGCCTACTTCTCGTTTCTAGTTTTTTCTAAGTTAGGTAAGGTTTCTTAATGTCTTTTATTTTTTTTCCTATTTTTCGTTTTGCTACGAACGATAACAGCTTTTTACTGACAACGTCGTAGCTATAAATAGTACCCGCTGCGCCAATGTTTCTGTTTTTTTTATGGCTTATTTTGTGCTTTCGTTGTGCTTGTTAGTTATTCAAATTCAGGTTTATTTTGCATGACCGCATAAAACATTTAGATTTTTTAGAGGCACATAAACTAATCGAGAAAACTATAAAATGCCCGAAATGCAGTGTGAATTAAAAATTTTCAGAAAATTTAATGTTTCATTGCGATAAAATATATGTAAACGAAAACAGTAAGCGACAGCCGTGCCGTTTCAAACAATCAGACCGTAGGGGTACAGTTTTCGCGGGTTCCCATTGAAATTTAAAAGACATTGTTCAAATTTGATATTTTTTCGTAATTAATCGTTTTACGTAAGTAAGTAAGTATTGTTTGACATTAGATTTCCAGTTTTTATCTGCCAGTAAAAAACCGTTGTTCGCAGCAAAAGAAAAAATACGAAAAATAAAATAGGAAAAAAAATAGTAATTTCAAGGGGACTGCTCGTGGGGCAGATATCACTGCGGGGAAACCACTCTGCGATGATCCTGAGTTTTAATCAATTGGGGGAGTCTGGGAGACACAGCCCCCCAGTATATACTCATATACAAAAAAAAATATAAGGCTGTGATTAGTCACATCTGAAGCTACTGTTTGACGTCATAAGACATATATTGTATCCTATAAACAGCACCACCTACCTTGCGCCCCAAACTGAAGTGTTCCTAATGAAATAAACATATAAAAATATTAAAATAATTATAATAAGGCTTGCAAGTGTACATATGGAAAGAAAAGTTAGAATGCGATAAAATACACGAAATATATACATAACAAACGTAAAGATGTGATTTATAAGATAAATAGTAGAAAAAAGCAATATTAAAGAAAACAGCCCACAGCACTAGAGCCAACTCTCTCAACAAACTTTTTCACCCAATTTTAACTATCTTAAATATCGCATCAACTTTTCTAAACTTAATTTCTTCAATAAGGTTTGCCATAAATATTTGCTCTTAATTAGGCAAAGAAGACTATGCACAATCTCTGCCTAGTATGTTAGCATATCCATAAATAATAGTTTTGGATAAAGTTATAATTGTGGCAGAGATGTTTATATGAAATTTACATACGAGGGACGGTCAATAAGTTTTGCAATTCGGATATAAGGTTCGATATATGAGGAAAAGTGTTTTATTATTTTTCAATATAACTACCCTCGACTTCAATGCACTTGCGCCACTTGTCCCTGAGGCTTCGAATTCCTAACAACCATAAATATCCCAACTGCTGTTCAATCTACTCCTGGACGGAGCGCTGAACATCTTCATCGTCCCCACCTGA
Source organism: Ceratothoa steindachneri (assembly GCA_963969495.1). Classification (NCBI taxonomy): domain Eukaryota; kingdom Metazoa; phylum Arthropoda; class Malacostraca; order Isopoda; family Cymothoidae; genus Ceratothoa; species Ceratothoa steindachneri. The sequence continues at coordinate 108,266,031 of OZ018319.1, forward strand.
CATCCAAGTACTGCAGCCTTGAGCTGGCGGAATAAAAATAGTCACTAGGGGCCAGATCTGAACTGGAGGGGGATGGTTGTGCTCCTCGAATCCGCACTCGCGCAGGAAAGCTTGTGCAACTATGGCCTTGTGGACTTTGATGACTTTGAAGACTATCATGGGGCGTGAGTTTTCTAGGGATCAAACTGGCGGAAGCCTTAGTCATTGCCAAATTGTCATGGATGATGTTGATAACACTTCCATGTGATATTAAAAGTTCTCGCTCGATTTCTTCGACCTTCACCCGTCGATTTTGGAGGATCCTCCTATCCATACGGGCCACATTGTCCTCGTTGTTCACGTCTAACGGGAGTCCTGGACGAGGGTCATCTTCAAGGGACTCATGACCATGGCGGAACTTCCTATTCCAGCAGCAATGGTTGCATAGGAAGGGGCGGTGTCGGTTTACACTGCAACCTTGCGTTCATGGATCTCCTTTTTCATTATTGCCTTCCTTGGTCAAATAATTGATCACTGCGCGGTGCTCAACCTTCTCCATTGTTGAAAATTTTGAGACTGACGATCTGCGATCAGCTACTGCTTCTTAATTAGACAAGGCAGGAGCGTGCGGCTGCAGGTATTGACTTTTCATAACTTGTCCTAACACCCCCACTAACAGCCATTGCCCTTCCTCTGTTTTGCCCTACCGATTCGCAAGACTCATATATTTAAATTTTGTCTCGTTCTTCTCTTTTAAAGATTTACGCAATGTACTCGTAACCAATCAAACTTTAAATTGATTAGATTATTTCAAGATATATTCTAAGCCTAAAAATTATATTTACGCCACAGTCCAATTCTAAATCTTATTGACACTTGCTTACATTTAACCCTTTTATTCCGAAACTATTTTCTCTAAGCAATTTAAAAAAATATTGTTTATTGGTTAGTAATGATAAAATCTTTGTTATAATATAACAAGTTTTTTACTTAATCAGGTACTTTGATAAACAGATAATAAGCCTCGAAAATATTATCGCCGTAGTTTATTTATGGTTATATTTTATGTCCTAATGGTAATTTAAAAGCCATTTAAAAAGAAATATTCCCATCATTCACAAAGTAAATTTCCTTTTAATTCTAAAAATGAGTTTTGTTTAATTTTAACATATATTTTCGAAAATTATTTTTTTTGTTCAAGATAATTGAACAATATTATTACTCTTGCCAAAAATGTACCTATAAAAATATTGAAATTAAGAATTATCATTTTACATTGATACAAAAGAAGCTTTAGTTGTGATGATGCGTAAAACAAGACATAAAAGGTGAAACAAAGCATATGGTCTCCAATATTCTTCAGATTTCTTGCTCTTTCAGTTTGGGGAGCGCTCAAATGAGAAAGTTTTCAAAGGATTTTTCCCAGTTTTACACCCTGACATCACCAATTATTCTGCTAGCTCAATCATGAATGGAAGAGACTGCTTTCTTTTTTGTAAATTCTTTATAAATTATATGAGCAATCAAAGCAGCAGATAAAAGCAGTTAATAAAAGACCCTTTTCCAGCATTTTGCTAATTTTTAACTGATAGATTTACCCCTCGTATTTTAAATTTAACATAATAATAGCCTCAGGACATTTGAGCTGGATATTCCATATTTTGATTTCTGGTGAAAACGCTGTGAATACTTCTTTGATATCCATCCAGTTTGCAGCTAGAATGTCATATTTATTAGTGATAAATTCACATTCACCTCTTTTTCTATTTACCATTAGATTTTGATATATTTTTTCTGCTTGAAATGCATGTTCGAGTTACATTAGACTGATACTAGTAAAAAACTAGAAAAACAGAACCAGAAATTCTTTGGTCGAAATACTTTTACATAGTTTCATTATGAATCTTTCTCCTAATAAATTGTCTTTACTAGATACCACCTTTCCTTCGAACTGTATATTTTAACACCATATGCATATCTAGTCTTTGATTTGCACTTTTCGCATATAATAATTCCTCTCTTTATCTGTTTGAGTTATTGTTATTGTTTGAGAAGGGATCTCCTTTTGAATTTAACCATGATTTGGTGGGTGCACCTTAACATGTTTTATTGCAAAGGTGTGTTTCAAGAAGTTTACTAATTCATTAGTGTAATATGTCTTATTTGCCCATCATGTTGGCTAAGATAATTAAAATACAATCACTTCGTTGGATTAACCTTTTTAATAACAGCGTTGCCCATCGATTCGTTGTTAGCACAGTAATCACGCTGATTATGTAACTTGTTGTAAGACATTAAAGGCATGACACCGCAACAAATGACATTTAACCTGCATTGGTCGTGGGAACAGTACCATTCTTTTCTCTATTTTATATGTCAATTCTCTCACTAGTGCATTGTGAAAAGAATATGAATAGGGTTTGGATAAGATCAACTTGAGGCTATCACTTTGCAGTGTCGAATCAAATTTAAAAGGGGGAGGAGGAGGCCTATAATCAGGAATTAAGAACCGTGGTTTGAAACTTATTAATGGAAGGTTTCAATTTACGATAATTGTGAGGGGATGTCCTCAAAGGAGCACCGTGAGAGGTAAGCCCCTCGGAAATACCAACTCTTCTTTCAAGACCAAGTGCGCCAAACGTGAGAATTATAGAAAGTTCGAGAAAAAATCTGTCCCTCCCTGGATGACTCGTCACAGCTGTGTTTGCTTTCGGACGCCACTCCTCCCCCCTCTCCTGCAATAACACCATGCGCAACCTTCCTGTCTCCACCCCATGCTTCCCATGCATGTAGATTTCCCCGCAAGGCCAGGTACATTAACCCTACCCCCATTTCACGAGGCAAGTTTTACCGTCTGGAAGACTCGTTATCATGAAATTTGTTTGTATATACTGTCGCCAAGAATCCTCTAGGGACCACCAGGCCCTGAGGTGTCTATCGGACCAGCGACCCGCGTATTTAATCCGAAGCTCACCATCGTTAGAAGAGATTGAAAGCCCGCCATCGACTCTGTTCAGAGTGCCGTCTGTTTCCCGTGAACCCCTGTTACCCGTCGTCGAGTCTTCGTACTTCGTCGAAGATCTCGCCAGCAGATCTACCCTCGTTAAGCTCTGGACCCTGTTCAGAGGAAAGTTATCGAGCCCCCGGAGAGTTGTGCAGCCTTCTCATCCTCATCACCCTTTCAAGATCCCCTTTCTTTCTAGGCTAAGACTCTCTGCAGATTTGCGGAATCGTCTTGAGTTGATATTACGTCTCTCTGGAGAAGAGAAAATCTTATTCTTCACCTCGAATTAATCAAACCCATCTTCGAGTCCTAGCCCTCATGGTATGGACTCCCCGAAGTATCTTCCCGAAGACCTGCGCCCTTGTATTCCACCCGCCCTCCAATTCGCCCGCGCTTGAAGGTAAATAGATCTTTTATGGTCATACCCAGATTACCTTGTTAATCTTCACATAATTCATTTAATTTTTTAACCCCTTCTATATATATATTGCCCCCTTTTATTATATATATTAAAATTATATTTGGAGGTATTGTTCTTTATATATCCTTTGAACTGTAATTCGGCTATCCATTAGTCAAAACCCGGTCAACAGTAAATCGCACTCTTTATTAATAGCCCCAGAACATATCTCAAGCGGCCTTTGGTCAGCTGTCTGCCCGTGCTTGTGTACAAACTCTGTGGGCCGAGCTAGGCTACACAGGCCTGCCACGAGAGTAATATTAGGCTGTACAGGCTCTAACATCTTACCAGATTTGTTTACTGATAACTTTTCGGATTGTGACTCCTCTGAACTTGACTCTTTTTCTTCTTCTGAGTTCTTCGTTTACAAGGATTTCTCTTAAAAAAATAGATAGTTCAGTTTCTGAAGAATCAAAATCACATAGAGATGCTTCTAAAGAATCAGAATCAGATAAAGCATGATTTTGAATCCAAACTCTACACCATTTCTTGAATATCACTAGAGCTCTTTTGCTGAAAATTCATCTGAAATAGCATAAAATAATTAATAAATATTTTTTAAATATATACAAATATGTAAATAATCTAATATTCTTTCGAAAAGTAATTAAAGATGCATTTCCTGTGAATAAATTTGCGTAGGTACCGGCATTTATTAACAATATCTGAAGCGAAAAAATACCATTGGGGTGCTTTTTTATCTTTGGAAAATACCACTGGAACATTATATCCCATAACGAGTGTTTATCATTATTCATTTGAATATTAGAAAAAGTTTGATGTAAAATTAGCAATAATATTTCCTATGAATTTTTAAAAAGTCCCTCAACTATTTAATACATCCATGTTATAAGCTTAATCGAGGAAAACGGACTCGAAACAAAGGATTTACAGATGTTCATAACTTATTTAAGATCTTAAATTACCAGTAGGACTGAAAATCATCTTTTTTATTATGAAACTAGCCCATTGTAAATTTTTATATTTTTTCGGGGATCTATTATCCCAATAGTAATCAAAGTGTTAAAAAACACCAATGCCTTTCGTTTTTCATATTTAAAAGATGCTAATACGTGATGTTATAGCATATCTTTCAAAGAGTGGAAAAAGTAGAGCATACAAGGTGCACAAATTTTTGAAACAGATTTGTGACAAAAGTGGTTACGTAAAGATATAGGACAAGGTGCTTAAATTTCATAACTTTATTATGAAAAACAGACAACAAATAGGGGCAACATGGAGACAAAATATTCGAGGTAATTATCCTTAACCTCGTTTGTCATCTCCCAAAAGGCATGTCGCATTTTAGGCGTGGAAATTATAAGAGACCTACTCAAAAATGTTGCTGAAAAAGTCACGTCTTTGAATTTTATTCTTCTTTTGTGAATATTTTTAGTCCCCCAAGTAATAATCCTTGTGACGAAAGGGGCCTCTTGTACACAAAAGATTCCGATAGATAAGATCAATGAGAAACAAGGTAAGCCTTTTTTGGCTCCTAATCCGGATATACCTTTTAACATTATTAATGGTTCATCAGTTTAATTCCGTCCTAGTTGTGATGAATGCATATTACCCACCCTTTGACCAAGGAACCTCATTTGAAACCACGACAAACCTTGAAACTTTTCAAAACACAAGTTAAACTTTTATATAATGAACAATAATCGAATAGTGGAAGAATTGCTCTAAATATTTCTCTTGATGAATGTAACAATTTGCTAGTATTTGCCAAGTGTGCGTGTTGATATTTTAATGGCAAACTAAGCTAATTTTAAGATAACGGATTTTCATTTACCAAAGAGTACAGATCAGTTTCGGAGCATAATACTTCATCCCTTAGATGAAGATCATCTCCATAAGACAAGCTTTCAAGTTTTCATGGCAGATTAATGGAATCGCTTGAAGATGAAACCTTAAAAATGATGAAATGTTGGAAAATTTATGTTACAAATATATTTGTAATTTGATGAAATTAGTCATACCACAACCACCTTTAAAATGAAGGTAAATCAGATAAATTTAAGTGAGTAAGACTTGTTTGAAAAGTGATATATCATTCCCGGAAGTGAAAGCGGTAATTTAGATGACCTCCTAGTGACCTTCTAGTCAACGATTATCTAATGGAATGATATTAAAAACAAATAGTTAATTTTGAGTAGCTCAGCCCAAGGAAGCAGAATGTGAGCAGTCGCAGTAGAATGGCGAGACTTCTCAAATCGGCGTGCACAAGTTATTTGTAGTCTTTTGTTTCTCTGTCCTTGCACATTTGCACCTTTTCTTCTTTAACCTCAATCACTTTACGTAAGAATCTTCTCTGAAAAATTTGTGATTTCATGCGCCTGTTAGGTTTATCATTGATTTTCGAATAATAATTTCATCATCTAGAAAACATCAAGGTTTTCTCATTGCCCCTACAAGGCTGTACAGGCTCTAACATCTTACCAGATTTGTTTACTGATAACTTTTCGGATTGTGACTCCTCTGAACTTGACTCTTTTTCTTCTTCTGAGTTCTTCGTTTACAAGGATTTCTCTTAAAAAAATAGATAGTTCAGTTTCTGAAGAATCAAAATCACATAGAGATGCTTCTAAAGAATCAGAATCAGATAAAGCATGATTTTGAATCCAAACTCTACACCATTTCTTGAATATCACTAGAGCTCTTTTGCTGAAAATTCATCTGAAATAGCATAAAATAATTAATAAATATTTTTTAAATATATACAAATATGTAAATAATCTAATATTCTTTCGAAAAGTAATTAAAGATGCATTTCCTGTGAATAAATTTGCGTAGGTACCGGCATTTATTAACAATATCTGAAGCGAAAAAATACCATTGGGGTGCTTTTTTATCTTTGGAAAATACCACTGGAACATTATATCCCATAACGAGTGTTTATCATTATTCATTTGAATATTAGAAAAAGTTTGATGTAAAATTAGCAATAATATTTCCTATGAATTTTTAAAAAGTCCCTCAACTATTTAATACATCCATGTTATAAGCTTAATCGAGGAAAACGGACTCGAAACAAAGGATTTACAGATGTTCATAACTTATTTAAGATCTTAAATTACCAGTAGGACTGAAAATCATCTTTTTTATTATGAAACTAGCCCATTGTAAATTTTTATATTTTTTCGGGGATCTATTATCCCAATAGTAATCAAAGTGTTAAAAAACACCAATGCCTTTCGTTTTTCATATTTAAAAGATGCTAATACGTGATGTTATAGCATATCTTTCAAAGAGTGGAAAAAGTAGAGCATACAAGGTGCACAAATTTTTGAAACAGATTTGTGACAAAAGTGGTTACGTAAAGATATAGGACAAGGTGCTTAAATTTCATAACTTTATTATGAAAAACAGACAACAAATAGGGGCAACATGGAGACAAAATATTCGAGGTAATTATCCTTAACCTCGTTTGTCATCTCCCAAAAGGCATGTCGCATTTTAGGCGTGGAAATTATAAGAGACCTACTCAAAAATGTTGCTGAAAAAGTCACGTCTTTGAATTTTATTCTTCTTTTGTGAATATTTTTAGTCCCCCAAGTAATAATCCTTGTGACGAAAGGGGCCTCTTGTACACAAAAGATTCCGATAGATAAGATCAATGAGAAACAAGGTAAGCCTTTTTTGGCTCCTAATCCGGATATACCTTTTAACATTATTAATGGTTCATCAGTTTAATTCCGTCCTAGTTGTGATGAATGCATATTACCCACCCTTTGACCAAGGAACCTCATTTGAAACCACGACAAACCTTGAAACTTTTCAAAACACAAGTTAAACTTTTATATAATGAACAATAATCGAATAGTGGAAGAATTGCTCTAAATATTTCTCTTGATGAATGTAACAATTTGCTAGTATTTGCCAAGTGTGCGTGTTGATATTTTAATGGCAAACTAAGCTAATTTTAAGATAACGGATTTTCATTTACCAAAGAGTACAGATCAGTTTCGGAGCATAATACTTCATCCCTTAGATGAAGATCATCTCCATAAGACAAGCTTTCAAGTTTTCATGGCAGATTAATGGAATCGCTTGAAGATGAAACCTTAAAAATGATGAAATGTTGGAAAATTTATGTTACAAATATATTTGTAATTTGATGAAATTAGTCATACCACAACCACCTTTAAAATGAAGGTAAATCAGATAAATTTAAGTGAGTAAGACTTGTTTGAAAAGTGATATATCATTCCCGGAAGTGAAAGCGGTAATTTAGATGACCTCCTAGTGACCTTCTAGTCAACGATTATCTAATGGAATGATATTAAAAACAAATAGTTAATTTTGAGTAGCTCAGCCCAAGGAAGCAGAATGTGAGCAGTCGCAGTAGAATGGCGAGACTTCTCAAATCGGCGTGCACAAGTTATTTGTAGTCTTTTGTTTCTCTGTCCTTGCACATTTGCACCTTTTCTTCTTTAACCTCAATCACTTTACGTAAGAATCTTCTCTGAAAAATTTGTGATTTCATGCGCCTGTTAGGTTTATCATTGATTTTCGAATAATAATTTCATCATCTAGAAAACATCAAGGTTTTCTCATTGCCCCTAATAATCAATAATTTTCTTTCCCTATTATCCATTTTAATCCATTCCAAAGGCACCTTTCCTCTAGACGATTTTCATCACCAATTTATGCGCTATTTCATAATCATGAGATGTTTAATTCAGCGGAATAAATGAATATCTTTGCTAAAAGAGCTAAACCTGGGAGAATTGGAGAAATCGGGGCAAGGGTAACCTTTCCAATTTTTGTCTTTCTTTCCAAAATTAGAAAAAAATATTCAGCCGGAGATAGGAGCGAATGGGTGATAGAGCCTAAAATTAGGTAGGTGCTATTTAATCTTGAAATTTGGTCGTGTAGGAGGCTTTTGTTCTCAATCGTAAAGTAGCTCTTAAAAACCATTGACAGGTAATCATCATATTATGTGTAGTTAAAATCGACTTCTCATTCTATGTTGGTTCCTCGATTTAATTGCAATTCTGTTGACTCAGGAATGACACGCTTAAAAATGGGTTAAGTTTCCTCTTCTGAAATTATATCGTCATATTTTCTATACATATCTGCGAAACTAGAGAAGCGGTTTCATATTTACTTTTATAATCTGATAGTTACTGCGACTTTAGTTTTATACTTCATTTATTCGTGCATTCAAATATTTTCAAATACCTGATATTTTTTTGTTGCTTTCAAAATTTAGTGTCATTTTCGTGATGTGTATTAAATTATATTATAATTCTAGGCCAAAATCTGTAGTAATGTAATTCTTGAAACGAAATTTTTTGAAGTAGAAATGTGTAGAAGGTTTAAATATACCAAGCGAAGCCAAAACAATAACTAATGGGTCACCTAAGTACTGGAAAAGCGCCAACTTTCCATTCACTGAAGTAATGTTAATAAGGTTTGCTGACCAAAGTCTTTTAAATCTTTCAATAATTCATGGATAAACCTTGGCAATAACACCAATCGAAAGAGAATGTAAAACAACATAACAGTTTCAAATTTTGTTGGAATCGGGCGGATAGTTATGATATTATTGCCAAAACAAAATAATTCCCGGGCTAACCTTAAGAGGACCTTGGCAATTATAACATTTTAAAGAGAATGTAATCCAAAATGAGGGTTTTCAATTTCGTTAGGATCGACCGAATAGTTACAATGTTATCACAAAAACCTAAAAAGCAAAACCGGGACCGATAGACCGACCGACCGATATAGTAAGATATAGAGTCGCACGCGACTAACAATTAAAGTTCTCGTAATCTCTTAAGAAACACATCATAATGCTCTCTTTTAGTTTAGTATACCCTCTTTTATTCGCACACAAAAGCCACATTATGTAAATATGTGACTACAAACAAATGAGAGAGAACTTAAAAAACACATTCATGAAGTAACCGGTAGCCCGGAGCTGAGGATATACGCTAACTCATTTTCCATCAGAACCATATTGTTACTCAGGGCGAACTGATGTTACTGTCTAATTATTAGATAAAATATTAAACAATGCCGAAGAATGCTGAGAATTATCATATAAACTTGAAAAATATAATCTTTTGACTACAAAGTCCTCGATTAAGTATACTTTAGATTAAATACTGCTCTTAAATTACTGGTTAAGAGAAGAAATTAGCAGAGGATTCGTATAGAAGATGGAATTTTAATTATCACTTTTAAAATAATCAACACAATTTGCAATTGAAAACATTGAATTTAAACGAAAAAAGATTTGATGTTCTAACAGTCTTAGTTTTGAGGACAGATGAATATTTGTCAAACTATGTCATAAACAACCGGAAAAACAAAACTCCCCCGGGATTTGAACACCTATTGGGTATTGAAGCTTTTCTCACTTTTTGTGTCTCACTAAGGATGATGAGGCAAGGGGTTAATATCAATTTCTTCATCCCTTCACATAATCAAGAACCGGTTGAATGTTTGTTTTCATAGTCATAATAAAAGGAAAATATAATAAAACTATTGGAAATGCTGTATGCATGAATAAAAATTCAAACAACCATACTAAAATACTATTTAGGGAAGGGCTAGGGAATTAAAATCCTTTGATTTCCTGATATTTAACAGATGAGGAGATTTTATTTCTCACTTCCTATCATAACTATTATTCTTTCCATTGTAATACTCTGTAAAAAGTCTATAAGTTTCAGATAAGAGCTATGTAGTTTTGTCTCCTATTCAGTAAGTGAAAAAATATTGCCCATTTGATCTTTCCTTAAACATAAGAAAGGAAAAATGTACCGTACGAAGTCAGGCATAAAACTAATAAAATCACAAAAGGGGATTTATTCAGGGGATGATGACAGCAATTAGACTATAATCAAACGCAATTTAAACAAGGTCTGCTGACCAAAAAGTCGCGTGCTCTCACCTATTCTGATTTATTCTCATAGGACCTTGAAACTTTAGATAATTCTCAGAGTAACCTTTTAAAACCTTAGCAATCCTACAATGCGAAAAAGAATGTAGAACAAAATAAGGTTTTAAAGTTTCGGTAGAATCGGCCGAGAAGATATGATTTATAGTTAATTCCAAATAATTCCCGGGCTAACCAACATTAAAAAGACTTTGGCAATTATATAATTTAAAAGAGAATGTAAAAGTATAAAATGGTTTCATATTTCGTTAGAACCAGCCGAATAGTTATGATGTTATTTCCCCCCAAAATAGTTCTTGGGCTATCCTGGGCAGGACTTTGGGTATTATATCATTCGAAAGAGAATGTATAACAGTATAAGGGTTCTGAATTTTGTTAGAATCAGCCGAAGAGTTAGGATGTTAATGCCAAAAGAAAATAATTTCCGGGCTGACCTTGGGACGACCTTGTCAATTATATCATTCGAAAGAGAATGTAAAACAACATTCCTCCTCTGAATTTGAGGAGGCATCATCAGATTCTGCATCTTCTTCACATTCAATTTCAGTCAACATCGCTGTCTTCAAATTCTTTTTGAGTCATCAAATGTTATTATATGCTGCTTGAAATTCATTTTCTTTTCTACTTATTCATTCTGTATAGTAATTAATTTAGTTATTGATAATATATATATATATATATAAATATATATATAAAATGGTAAATTATTTGGGAAATTTTTTATTTAAAGGCCTTTTCGATAATAACACTGGTCTGCGTCAAAAAATGTTCCTGTGGGTTTCATAGGTGATTCTTAATGAAACTTGTCTTCTAAATCCAAATCAAGCATTTATATTGCTTAATCAAGTCTAGTTTCTAAGATACAGACCAAGCTCCCTAGAGGGCGTTAGAGATCTCAGTCTCTAGCTGACCGCGAGCGCGAGTGGTTGTGTGTTGCTTGCTCACTCTCTAACTAAGTGTTGGTTTTTTAATCCATGACTTTCTCATCTATGAGCAGTGCTTAAAGTATATTTCTCAAACTTTATTTATCTTTGTGAATTTTTTTGCAGGCAAATACATTAGCAAAACTCCTTATATTTCATAAAAATGAATAGAAAGTGTAAAAACAGTCCTGATAGATTTTGTTTTGTTTGTGGAAAGGTAACTTTTAGTGACCAGCAATGCACTATAACGCCGTTAGTAAAGTTCCTTCACAATGCATATTTTAGAATAAATCTAGGTGATGAAGACAAAAACTTTGCTCCACATATGTGCTGCAAAGCCTTTGTCATAGCCTTAAGACGCTGGAGTGAGGGCAAAACGAACTGTTTGTCATTTGGTGTACCTTTGGTGTGGAGAGAAGGCAAGGACCACATTACAGACTGCTATTTTTGCATGACAAATCTTAAAGGTGAGATAATTACTTTAACAATATAGTCCTTGACAAATCTAGAAATGTTTATACAAATCTTTTGGTAGCCTATTAAAATTGTAATTGTGTATAAAAATAGTGTATTAGGCTGGTAGAAAAATTGTAGTTAAATTGTATATAAAAATTGATTGTATTTAAAAATTTTAAATTTACCTTGTATGAAAAATGTGTATAAAAATGTGGAAACGAGGGTCGAGTGAATTAAAAGTATGTAAATTAAGTATGCGAAACTTTTTTTCCGGTGTCAATAAGAAGAACAAACACACTGTAGTCTATCCTGATGTTCCTTCTGCCATTAAACCACAACCACATGGTCCAGGAGTTCCAGTTCCTTCTCCACCTAAAAATACTGAGCTACAAGACAATATAGAGGATATAGAAGTGGATGACACTGACACTTCAGTGACATATCAGCCTACGTCCACAATGACTTTGCCAAGACCACTCACTCAAGTTCAATTAAATGACTTGACTAGAGATCTTGGTCTTTCTAAAGAGAACGCACAACTTCTTGCATCCCGTCTTAGTGAGAGCAACCTCCTCTCTCAAGAAACTACATACTTCTGGTTCAGAAATAGAGACGAAGAGTTTCGAAAGTTCTTTGCAGTTGATTCTTGCAGCTATTTGGTGCATTGCAATGATGTAAAAGGTTTAATTGAGGCACTTGGCGTTCCTTACCAACCAAGTGAATGGAAGCTATTTATTGATTCTTCTAGCAGAAGTTTGAAGGCATTACTCTTAAATATTGGCAATAAAATGGCATCTGTACCTATTGGCCATTCAGTTCAGTTAACAGAAAAGTACGAAAATATGAAAGTATTGATTAATACAATCAAGTACTCTGACCAGAACTGGTTAATATGTGGTGATCTCAAGGTAAGATATATTTTACTTTATTGAACTTGTTAAATATTTCAAGGAATGTTTTTTTCTAAATACCAATGACAGAAGGATATTATACATATATTAGTTTTTCCCTACTCCTAATAAACTTAGTGAAAATTGCCTATGCAAAAAATAGAAGTTCTTAGAAACCATGTACATCAATATGCATCAATATGTTTTCTTTCAGGTTGTGTGCCTTTTTCTTGGGATGCAAGGAGGCGACACAAAATATCCATGCTTCATGTGCTTATGGGATAGCCGGGCGGATAGTCTTCACTATAAGCAAAAAGACTGGCCATCTCGAGAGGCATTCCAAATTGGTTGCAACAATGTGGTAGCTCAACCTCTAATCCCTCCCAAAAATGTTTTATTGCCTCCTCTTCATATAAAGCTTGGCCTGATGAAAAACTTTGTCAAAGCACTGAATAAAGAAGGCCAAGCTTTTAAGTATCTACTGCAAAATTTCCCACAGATCAGTGATGCCAATATGGAAGCCAATGAACAAGAAGCATGGCGAGCGTTTAGTAAAGTAATCGACGGTTTTTTGGGAAATAAAAGAAGCTCAGAATATATCTCACATGTAAATGAGCTTATGAAAAGCTTCGAAAAAATGGGAGCTCGCATGTCGATAAAAATGCATTTTATCCAGTCACATCTTGACCATTTTCCGGCAAACTGTGGAGATTATAGCGAGTAACAAGGAGAAAGATTTCACCAAGACATACAGACGATGGAGACAAGATATCAAGGACGCTGGGACATCAACATGTTAGCTGACTATTGCTGGTGTCTTAAACGCGACTAACCAACATCGCTTTACAAGCGGAAGTCATCAAGGACTTCTTTTCTTGGAAAATAGTTTCTTTGCACTCCTGGGTAAGCTCATAAGTAGTCTGTAAGTTTAAAATAATTAAAATAAATTCGAATTGAGTCGGTATTTTTTTTATTACAAGTAATTGTGATTTATTAAATAACTTTTATATAAATAAGGGATTTTTTCAAAAATGGCCCTTTCTAAAAAGAGTAGTGCGCTCTATCTCAAAAACCAGACCTGATTGAGCAAAATGAATGTCATATTTCAATTTAGAAGACGTTTTACAGAAATGAAACCCCTTCCGCATTCAATTTTAAGAACTCCCTTGTTTTACTGTTTTCTAAGGCCTTTTCCTTTCTTCCACCTCTCCTGAAATGTTTAAACATTTAATTCATATTTAACTATGAGTTTACTATTTACCAAATGTTGGTTCGAAAAAATAACTAGTGATATAGGGGGGGTTTATTCTATCGAATGTTCAGTTCGCCCTAAGCAATACTTTGGGCAAACGGAAAATCATTAAAAATTCTTTTGACCCAACCACAAATACAATATTAGATGGAGTAAAGGCAATAGTGCTTTCTTTTTCACTTATCTATAAATAGTCATCCTATCAATTGGAATTCTGCTGAATTTATTTACATATCGTATGACTATGTTAAAAGAAATATTGTTGAATGCTCGTCCATTATTTTCTCGCCTAATTTCAATATATCAGCCGGTCTCTTTAAACTGGCCCTTATCATTAAAAAGCTTGTTTTAAACGAAATTGTTCATTATAAATCATAGCCCTTGATTTATTCTATTTGTTATGATTCTTTTCTTTATTGAACAATGTATTTATAATTGCGTATGTATGTATTCCTAGTTATGTGACTTATATTTCTACATTTCACACACTCTCTCACAAGTGGATTTTTTGAAAGAGATCTTATCTACATATGTCTTTACCCTTCGGTACCCGTAGTTATTTCCATTTTTCTGATATTTTTTTCTAGTTTTCACGCTCACTCTGTTTTGGTTCCTTTCGTTGTACGCGGGCGGACGGTCGATTAGTTTTCTCCTATATATACCAATAAAGTACTTGGAATCTACCATTCATTTTTCCTGTGGGATTTTCTGCATATATATATATATATATATATATATATATATATATATATATATATATATATATATATATATATATATATATTCTATAGGTTTGCTTCTAAGAAGGCTTATTTTCAAGTTGAGGATAAATCCCCAAATTAGACATCTTCTGGTCTGTAAAATCAATTCAGAAGGAGTTTAAAATTACGAAAATTATAATGCAAACAAGGATTAGATATATTTTATTTAGTTAATTGAAATTATGGCAAATCGTTTGAAAACTATTGAAATTTAGATATGGATCAATTATGGGTACTTTAAATATGCATAAATATAACACTAGTTGATACAATTATTGGTTGACACAGATATTAGTCACTAAATGAAGCAGCAATAGTAATAAATTATTTAATAAAATGAAAATGTGAAGAAATCAATCGAAAACTTGACACTAAATGTAGATGCTATAAATATGGATAAATATAAGAATATACTAATTGGGGCAATTAATTGGTACACAAAAATATCAGTCACCTTTAGTGGACGGCAAAAGCGGAGAGACTGAGGAAAGATTATAGAGGGAACCGATTAGAGATTGGTAGGTTGTGAAAATATTTTGACTGATTTGTGAAATGAGAAAGGGAAAAGCAGTTGAATCAGAATTTAAACTGGGATTTAGTTATTTTATTAATAATGATTCGAAAATGCGGAGAGAAGTAGAGTCCTTAGCATATCCTATAATTTGAAAGTTTTTGTGGGAAAATTCTGTTTTACATTTAATTGAATGATCACGAATGAGAGAAGTTTCTTTTTTGGTCAAGGTGGAGCCAGTGCGAGAGCTTATACCAAGATGAGAGCTGTTTAGTTGTCTATAAATTCATTTGCCTCAGGTGCAACCAGGAAATCTATATTGGCAAATCTCAAATTCTCTTTTATATCCCCCATCCATTTAATTTAAATTAAATATATAGAGGCTATTGAATTTGAATTATTTCCTATACTGTTTAACACAGATTTTTATAATTATTTCACTAAAATTATTATATACCTGTGTGTAGTTTCTTTTTTTAAACGATAATGAAGAAACATGATCCATTAGTGGTACAAATAAGAAACTGCTTATGAAAATGAGAATAATTTTTAAAAATATGATAAAGCTGTTCATTCTTTTAACATTAGAAGTTAAATAAATTATAAAGTTGACGGCATTTTCTGTTATAAATTTTAATAATTGCTGTTCGGGCTGAATGTTGAGCTTCAGGAGAGTGGGAATTTTTGTTTACAATTTCCAAGATACCAAAATCTAGTACGAGTTCAACTCATTTTTTTAAGTGTAGTGGCATAAATTTTAGGCGCTCGCTATTATTTTGTAGTTTGTATATTTATTAATTGTAGCTTGCATTGCTTGCACAGAACACACTAGCTTTGCCAAAGGAGTCGTATTACTATAAAACTAAAAAGTAACAGAGTTCTATACAGAGTACTTGTTCATTAGGAGTCTCTCACTTGAAATATAACTTTGGTTCGATATGAACCCATTATAAGATTTCATATAACAATTCAAATTGCTCAGTTTTGAGGTTTTTTTGTCTCTCACCTACAGGATTTAATAAAATTATTTATAAAAGCACTATGCAAATCTTTTTGCTGGTGTTTTATGATGGGGAATCCCTATATAGTTCAAAATAGATAATGTTAAGCCAATATACCTCAAAGCAGAGAAAACCACTCCTACTTATTTTAGAATGTTTTTGTCAGCTAGACTTAGCCTATTTACTTATTTTGCTACTTTTACTAGAGTGCCTACTTCGGTTGCAATAAATTTTCTCTACTTCCAACTGTATATATGTAAGTGTTGACGCTCAAGCACCGGGCTTATCCCACGTTGATTTTGCTCATAAGTGTTCATTTGTCATCTACTGGTCTCGACGAATCCTAGTAAAAGGAAAAATGAGCGGATATGAAGAAAAGAAAAACAAGCATTCATCTTCTGAATGAAGCCCTATAGAAGGTAAGTTGCCTTTACAAATTTTGGGAGGAACACTTGTCGCCCCATTTTCGCTATCTTTTTAACAAATAGAGAGAGTGCTTCGAACTACCCACATTCACACTCATAAAAACGCTCTGAAACCACAGCCTCGCACCTCCCTTTCCAACTTTAACCTTGGGTCAAATGAAAGAGAGATGAAGGAGAACCGGTATATTGCCCTTAGGATTTTTTCCCACAGCCAAAAAACGGATACGGGGTAAATTATTCAAAGAAATTTCAATTGAGGCTCATCAATATCCATAATGGGTACGCAGCCATCTGTGCGAGGGAAGAGGACATAGAAGCACAAATCCACTCAAAACGGAGCACGTTTTGCCAGCGCAACTAACTGTTGAGTTTGAGGCCACACGATGTTTTAAATCACGACAAGGGCTACAGTTACCTTTTTAAAATGGTTTTCTCTGAGGCTTCATAGAAGATCAAAGCAAAAGTACATCATTTATAGAACAAAAAATCTATCAAAGTTATGTGATGCATATATTATGGACACATTGCCAACATCAGACGACCCGGCACCTTTGCAAGGGAGATGAAAAATATTCTCGTTAAAATCGGCATAGAAGAAACTTGGTTCCCTGAGAACCCCCCCCTCCATGACAAGCTTATACGCATTGCTCTCCAAAACAATGCTTGACTACCTGCCAAACATCCCGGCCCCAGGAAAAAACCCATATCGGGGCCCTTGTTTATAGCCATTGCTAAAAGGAAAACAAATTACACTTTAACGAACAGTAACAGGCAAACAATAGCTACAAAGTCACATGGTGAGCAGATGGTGGCCCCATCTGTAAGGTCTTGAAAAGTAAAGAATACGCCCCGCCACAAGAGCCTATAAGATCTTTCAGTCACGTCACCCGATTTGATCCTGCTCTCGAGGCAACGCAAACTTATCTACTTGCACTACTTGAGGATTGTCGTAGAATGGACTCTCAACGATATACCATATATAACTATTCGTTGAGGGAACTTCTTTAATTATCTTTAGAGTGCGTGGATGTCTAGGTTTGCCAATATTATGTATCTTCGATATGCTTAAGAAGCGGGAGTGAGCTCAAGGATAATAATATTGCTATCATTAATAAAATAGAGTTTTATTAATAATAACTATCAACAACACACAAAACGGAAAATATTGACATAAACAGACAATGAAAAGGGTCGTGGGGAATCAAGCGAATCCGAGGATCAAAAGATTTAAAAAGGTAAAACAAATATAAGGTTAAAAGGAAAGGGATGGGTTGCTAAACCATTTGAAGCACAGGATAGAGTTGACAAAAGGGTTAACTACTCAAAAGTAACGTTCGGCTTATGTAATTATACTTGTTGTGCAGAGGAAGGCAACGTAAAGGAATTTTTGATCCGCTGGCGAGTTCCAGCCGAAGGAAGGGGGGGGAATTAAATGATCCTGACGTGGCGTCTTGGGAATGAGAGCCGTTTCTTGACGAACGGTTTGAAGAACAATGGCTGTTCTACGTTGTTCTCTTCTGAACAACAGGATGAAGGGTGAGAACCGTCTCTTGTCTACGGGCTCGAGAACAATGGCTGTTCTAATGTTGTTCTTTTCTGAACAACAAAGGCGCGAGGGTGAGAACCGTTTCTTGGCGAACGGGCTCAAAAGAACAATGGCTGTTCTACGTTGTTCTCTTCTGAACACCAGGGGGGGGGGAGAACTGTTTCTTGTCAACGGGCTCGAACGAACAATGGCTGTTCTAACGTTGTTATATTTCTGAACAACAGGGAAAGGGTGAGAACCATTTCTTGGCGAACGGGCTCAAACGAATAATGGCTGTTCTACGTTGTTCTTCTCTGAACAACAGAAGGGAGAGTGAGAACCGTTTCTTGTCAACGGGCTCGAAAGAACAATGGCTGTTCTAACGTTGTTCTCTTTCTGAACAACAGGGGAAGGCTTGTGGAGTTGGCGTCACGAAAGGCTCAAACCTTGGCACTCTAGGGATATTGTCCTCCTTCTGGACAAGTGATGGTGAATCTCGAGGTCGAGGTCCCTTGGCGCACAAGGTGAGAGTGGATTGCAGTGATGTTTCACGACGAATATCTGGATCTCCAATCTGATCTTAGTGGTAAAGTTTCCAAATAAATAGTCAGGACATCCCCTTGGCATTGAGGACAATGGAGTGGGAGCTTCGAGGGAATGCACAGCCGAGCCTGGGAACAATGCCTTATCTGCCCATAAGCCTAACTAAACCTGGCGAGGTCGAAGCATGGGGCGACGGGGGAAGATAAACCTCCTTGTTTAAACATTGACTCAGATGGCTGCGATCAGGCATAGGCTTCAAAGCGAAGATGCACGTGGGTAGCATCGTGGTTTTAAATAACATGTGATAGTGGTTGAAATTAACGTGGCCTCAACCTGTTCTATCATACCCCTCCCTTCCGGGGAGTAGTTGTCACCTCGAAAAAAAGAGAGAAGGGACAACGATAGAGCTCCGTTGTGGAGAACTTGTTTTCTTGTACCAACCATACCTTCATGCACCTAACTAGTATTACCTCAATACATATCATTATTTTGATCTTTTGATTACAGGGGAAAATAACCTTTAATACAAACTTAATAAAAAAAGGGGCACGGAACAATGAAATTGTATAAAATTAGTACATATGGTACAAAATAATTTATTCGTAATTTAATGGGTACAAATATATAAACATACAAAAAAAAATTAGACATTGAGCGTTACAAAATTCAAACATATACATTAACTAATTATATTACAAGAGAATCTAATTTACGTCGTACAAGACGGTATATACCTACATGGAGATACTAATCCTATGAATACAATTACTCTACGCTATTCGGTAACGCATTCCTACTGAGTGCGTCAGTGACCTGGTTATCGGAACCTTTTATATAATTTATTTTAAATTGATACTCTTGCAAGAGTAAACTCCAGCGCATGATTCGGCCGTTGGAGTGTCGCACATTCCTAATATAGGCTAACGGACGGTGGTCGGTTCCTATCTGGAATTCTTTTCCTATCAAGTACCTTTGGAATTTGTCTATAACCCAAATAATTGATAGAGCTTCCTTCTCTATAGTGGCATATCTCTTTTCGCGTGGTAATAATTTACGACTAGCATATCCAACCTGATGACTCGTTCCGTCATCCTCGTATTGAAAGAGTACACCTCCAATGCCCTCGTTGCTCGCATCTGTCTTAATCCCAAAGGATGTTTCCGGGTTGGGCAACTTAAAATGGGGGCGGAAATAAGCTCACTCTTGAGCTGATTAAAATGGGAAACAGCGACATCATTCCAACATAGACGATCGGGTGAATTCTTTTTTAAAAGGAAGCTGAGGGGCGCCGAAATAGCAGCGAAATTCGGAACGAATCGCTGATAGTACGAAGCTGATCCTAGGAACGATCTTAATTGCTTCTTTTAATCGGGAGGGGCATTTCGGCGATTGCCTTAATCTTATCCTCTTGGGGACCTAACTTGCTTTGTCCTATTTTGAAACCCCAGTATTTCATGGTTTCGTAGGCAAAATGGCATTTGCTGGGGCCATTGGTGAGGCCATTTTCGCGCAGTCGCTCGAAAAGAGCTAATAGGGTGGTTAAATGGTGACTCAATTCAAATAGTTCCTGTAGCTGACTCTTTTGATGTGGTGTCAGCTGCGCGTCAATATCCATGTCAGAGGGTTCAAAAGACTCGCCTGGTAGGGAAGGAGGAGGGTAATCGGCATCAGGTTGGATGCACACTGTCTGTATTACATTAAGGGACTCCGCGGGGTAATCTTCTTCACGCGCCGATGTTTCGTCCAGTTCTACGCAGGTATCTCCATGGGCGCATTGGGGGTACTTTTTTCTTGGGGTCTGCGGACAGTCTCCGTGTCCTTGTCTTGGGCCTTATCACCTAAGGGTGATAGTAATTCACACTCCTTTTGTGCCGTCCTAAAGTCCTGGGTAGGGGTCTCCGAGAAATCGGAGGGTATCGGGGTTCTGAGGGGGACAGGCTCCTGGGCTTCTTTCTTAGCTCGGCCTCCAGGAAGAGCGGCCTGAGACACAGGGTCAGAACTTACTTAGAGGCTCTGTCCTATAAGTACGGAATAGAATTGTATGGGTGCTGAAATGACTTCAGCCCAGCCATCATAATATTGACACTGTAGGTAACATCTAACGACGGGAAATCGGTTCGCCCGCCTAAGGTAGTCATGTAACACCGCAAATTTTTCGTGGTTAGGGTCCACTGGGGAAAGGACTTCGTCGAACACGATGAAACACGTACATCCTGTGTCCCTGACGAGAGTCGATACTCGGCAGCCGTTCACGCTGCCCTCCTCAAATTTCAAAGTTCCCGATAAACTTTTATCGAAAATGAAATTTACCTGGTGGCCTGACGGAGGGGGAGAAGTTGCTGCTTGGGTCTGCACCACCGGGGGAGCCGATGTGGCATTAATCTGGTAAACTTTGTGGGCTGGTCGGCTTTTAAGCCTAGAATTTTGAGGGCAATTCCAGCTCATGTGGTTTTCTACACCACAGGTGAAGCATATGATTGGTCGCTTCGGGAAGAGAGATGGAGGAGAAATCTTAACGGGAGGTTTGGAGTCCCATTGTTGGTTTTGGGGAAAGAAGTTTTGGGGTTTTACGGCGCTCGGAAACTTCGTCAGCTTTCCTGTAAAGGGGCGCGAATCTTTTCTTCTTTCCTTGTAGGGGGATTGGTGAGAAGTTCGATTCTCCTTTGGGTATAAATTATGGCTGGCAGCATAGACATCCGCTTCTTCGGTACATTCTTTAAAGGTCTGGCACCGACGATCCTTGATGAACGTGCGGATCTCCGTCCGGAGAGACGCCAAAAATTGATCCCGCAACACGAAGTCTGTTAAGGACTCGTAGTCCCGATCAACCTTTGAGGATTCTAACCAAAATTAAAAAATTCATCTGAAGAATGTATACGAATTGACGGAACGTCTGTCCGGGTCTAATACGACCTCCTCGAAATCCTTGGCGGTAGAAATCGGGAGTCATATTATGAGTGGCCAATAACTCAGCTTTTGAGGTGCTGTAGTTAAATGTACACTCAGATGTTGAAGATATACAAATTTTGCGCAATTTACAATTTAACAAGGGAAATAATCTGACTACACCTTCAGCCTCCAGATCCATGTTATTGATTTCGAGGATCTTTTCGAAGTGGGCTAAATATGCTCCGAATTCCTCTCCATCCTTGAAATTGGGGAGTTCTAGTGAGAGAATGATGGGGGCTACTGAACGTGAACTGGCTGACTGTATCTCTGCTTTAACACGAGCTAATTCAATCTGATGGTGAAGCTCAGCTTGTCTTTTCCGTTCCTCTCTCTCTCTTTCTTCTCGTTGGATTTCTCTTTCTCTTTCATCTCGTTGGATTTCTCTTTCCCTTTCATTTTCTTCTCGTTGGATTTCTCTTTCTTCTTGTTCTTTTCTTTGCTCCTCTTGAACGTACTCAATTAGTTCTTTTCCGGAAAGTTCCAAGGACTCTCCTTGTGCTTTAGATATTTCGAACTGAGCCATCTTTGCACTTGGGGGCGCAATAGTCAACCAACTAGAATTCCTTGCCACAAGAATTATGCCTTCTAGAGAATTAGCCTACCTAAATATGGGCACAGACCTATTTGTACTTGGTTTCTCGATCTAAATAACCACTGACTAAAATCCCCCCCAAAAATAAAACAAATTATTATGACAGTTCCTTGAGCTACTCCAGCTTCTTAAGTTTCAAAAAAGGGAATAGCAATCGTTAAAACAAAAGGAAACTACTATACTCTATTATTATAACGAATAACACTATGCTTTACTCGACTGAGACCAGGGTTTGCAAAGATATAGCGTTAAACCTTACACACTTGATACCAAATTTAAATAGCATATATATATATATATATATATATATATATATATATATATATGTGTGTCGTAGAATGGACTCTCGACGATATACCATATATAACTATTCGTTGAGGGAACTTCTTTATTTATCTTCTATATGCTTAAGAAGTGGAACTGAGCTCAAGGATAATAATATTGCTATCATTAATAAAATAGAGTTTTATTAATAATAACTATCAACAACAAAAAACGGAAAATATTGACATAAACAGACAATGGAAAGGGTCGTTGTGAATCGAGCTAATCCGAGGATTAAACGATTTGAAAAGGTAAAACAAATATAAAGTTAAAAGGGAAGGGAGGGTTCGCTAAACCATTTGAAGCACAAGATAGAGTTGACAAAAGGGTTAACTACTCAAAGGTAACGTTCGGCTTACGTAATTATACTTGTGCAGAGGAAGGCGACGTGAAGGAATTTTCGGTCCGCTGGCGAGTGCCAGCCGGAGGGGCAGGAATTAAATGATCCTGACGTGGCGTCTTGGGAATGAGAGCCGTTTCTTGACGAACGGTTTGAAGAACAATGGCTGTTCTACGTTGTTTTCTTCTGAACAACAGGGGGGAGGTGAGAACGGTCTCTTGTCTACAAGCTCGAGAACAATGGCTGTTCTAATGTTGTTCTCCTCTGAACAACAAGGGGGAAGTGTGAGAACCGTTTCTTGGCGAACGGGCTCAAAAGAACAATGGCTGTTCTACGTTGTTCTCTTCTGAACAACATGGAAGGGGGGAGAACCGTTTCTTGTCAACGGGCTCGAACGAACAATGGCTGTTCTAACATTGTTCTGTTTCTGAACAACAGGGAAAGGATGAAAAAATTCTCTTGGCGAACGGGCTCAAACGAACAATGCCTGTTCTACGTTGTTCTCCTCTGAACAACAGGAGGGGGGGCGAGAACCGTTTCTTGTCAAGGACTCGAAAGAACAATGGCTGTTTTAACGTTGTTCTCTTTCTGAACAACAGGAGAAGCCTTGTGGAGTTGGCGTCACGAAAGGCTTGAACCTTGGCACTCAAGGGATATTGTCCTCCTTCTGGACAAGTGATGGTGAATCTCGAGGTCGAGGTCCCTTGGCGCACAAGGTGAGTTTGGATCGCAATAATGTTTCACGACGAAAATCTGGATCTCCAATCTGATCTTAGTGGTAAAGTTTTCAAATAAATAGTCAGGACATCCCCTTGGCGTGGGGGACAATGGATTGGGAGCTTCGAGGGAATGTACAGCCGAGCCTAGGAACAATGCCTTATCTGCCCATAAGCCTAACTCAATCTGGCGAGGTCGGAGCATGGGGCGACGGGGGAAGATAAACTTCCATGTTTAAACATTGACTCAGGTGGCTGCAATAAGGCCCCAGGCTTCAAAGTGGAGATGCACTTGGGTAGCATCGTGGTTTTAAATAACATGTGATAGTGCTTGAAATTAACGCGGCCTCAACCCGTTCTATCACAAGGATGTTAAATCTTAAATTATTTTTCTTCGGGAAGAGCACCTTCCTGGTGAACACTATGAGAACAATGTACTACAATAACACTATGGTCACATACTACTAAACTGATTGACTATAATGAAGGAACTAATCAACAGAAGAGTACAGCTAACAAGCGCTTTTCCGAATGTCATTCTTAAAATATCTTACAAAACTAGACGGACGTACAACCTACCTATAAAGAACAACCCTGAACCAAAACAAAGAACCAACCAAATATATGAGTAGAGATGAAAAGTAAGAGACTGTAAGCTCTAACATCACTCATATATTAGGAAGACAGAAATAAAACTCTCAAGGAGGATAGTGGTATCTATGCCAGATATAGTTCTTTTCTTGATTGGAAAATATGTGAAAGTTACATATTGAGGTGATTTGAACAATCGGAGCTCATGCAATTCTTCTATAATTGCTTCAATCCTTCAAGGGAGCCGGATTAACAAGGGTTTTCATCTCCTTGAAGGAGAACCTTGGATTAGTCTCACTCCGAACATGCGTCGAATTTGTGAAGTTGTGTCAAACAAATAACTGCGAACGGTATGGCAGGAATCATTTTACCCCTGGCAGTAAATTTCCAAACTTATCTCAGGCTAATCCTTTTATTCGGCTAAGTTGGAATGAAGAATGAAAGCAGGAAATATGTGTATGCCATTTGTATTTATTTAGGTTAAAGAATTTTGGATCATGTGGTAATGTTTGACTGGATTTAAAAATTCATGGAGCTCAAGGCAGGTAGGGGCTGCAGCTACTACTTTTTATTCTTCCTATTCATTTTTATCTATTGCTTTCTAACCTAATGATTCTCCTTCTTTTCTCATTTTTCTTATTTTCGTTCATCCTCATCCTTTTGCTCCTATTTCTTCTTCATCTTCTTTTCGTGAACACATGTGTTTTGTGCTCCAAACCCTTTTGGAGTCTGTATTTATTTCTTTCATTTTAATTCAAATTATATTATAAAGCTAATAAAAAATTAATATTCTAAGTTTAAAACTTTACTTGAGTCTAAGATGAAAAGATACCATTTTTATATTAAATCATCTTTTCATCAGCATTATTTGAGGAGTTGTTCTTTTTTCATGGTACTGTTTACAATCCTCGTTCAAAATTTCTTCTATTCTTGTTAGGGCGGTATCCATAATAAAGAGTATTCCATTAAGACGGATTGCAGTTGGCAGTAAATATACATTGCAGACTCTTTTTGCTGCAATGTATATTTACTGCTAACTGCAATCCGTTTTAATGGAACACCCTTTATATATTTATATGGGAAATTTCAATACAAATACTCATGATAGTCGCTTTTGATTGGTTAAATATCACCTAGATTTAAAAAGAATTCATTTTAAATATGAGGACGCTGGTCATTTGCAGGCCTTAAGATCTTGCGAGAACCTCAATTACTTTCAAAAAAGCAATTGTGAATGCATTAACTAAATTACTTGAATATGTTCCCATATAAATTCCTAAATTAGGTAAAAGTAATGATAACTTAAATGTTCGAAATACATAATTTAAAATATCAGAAAGTATGAAAAAATTCTCAAGGTGGTGGAGGTCGTTTCATAGAGGTGACAAATGTGCTCGAAAGAAGGGTAGAGTTTTTAATTAACTTACATGAGTTCCCTTTATTCGATAGATGAAAATGCTACTGAATAGGATATTTTGTTCTTTACAATTTTTATAGTCCAAAGAAAAATTATTTATTTATATAGGGTAAATCTTGAATATTTAGATCATTATGGAGTTACAATTGGTAGTTAAACGAAATGAACTCTCATCAATATTTCAATGTTAGGAAGAAGGCCGATTTTACCTCTGCTACACCCTTATATGAATTATTAGTAAAAGCCTATGAACTATTTGCCTGTCGAAGATCAAATCAAAGTGTGCTGAGTACTGAAAAATATGCAGGATTATTTTTCTGAATTATTAGAACTTTAATGAAAATTATTTATTTGAATCCACCAGGGGAACGACATTATTAGCACAGAGAAAGAAATTGTTGAAAACTTTAAATTGATTATTACAACGGAATCCAGACTACAAACAGATCGTACTTAAAGTTTTGGGGTAAAATGTGTTTTCTTTAAACTGCTAATAAAGAGAGAGGGAAGGCAATATTTAACAACATTTTAAAAGCATTACTAATATAGACTTTAAAGATAAAATTAATGATATCCAGAGAAAACCTTCAAGATTCCTCTTTTACAGGCAGGTGAGTTATTTTGTTACATCGGAGCAAACAAAAGGTTAAATTTTTCGATGATGTTTTTATAGACGACATATAAAAACGAGCGACTAAATTCACTAAAATTAAAAATCTACCAAACTAGATCAGACAAACCCTAACTTTAGAAAAGGTAATTTTGATGTGATTTGTTCTAAAATAAACAAAATTGACTAGAGAGACGCTAAATATTCATAAGCGACGTATAAGAAATTTCTATTAACTATTCACTTCAATTACTATATAATTTAACAAGGGAAGTTTTTGAGTATTTAAATAATAATTTCATCTTAGTTTGGTCATTAGCTACTTATATTTTTTAACTAAGTTATTGTAGCCAAGTGCAAGTGGCGAAGCCATTGCTTTTTTCAAAACTAAACATACGCTCCAGAGTTGCGAACTTTGGCTTAAAAAACCATTGCACAGGCGATTCGAGAGATGAAAGCACCATGAATTATATTCAGTTTAAGCACTCTATGGGCAGTTGAAACTTGCGAAGCGACATTACAAAACTATTCTTGTACATTGCTGCCAAGAAAATCCAAAGATCCTCTGTTCATAAGTAAACAATAGAAATTCAATTCCAGATTCTAGGTGCAGCTAAATATTAGCAAGGACGGTTGTTAGTAGCTCAAAAACTACGAATAGATTTGAATTAATTTAGTTTCCTAAGTTGATTTATTGCTTTATATTAAGGAAATGAAAGTTATAAATCGCCTTGGGGAAAGAATTTTCATTTTCAACACTTAAATGAAATATGAAAAAAGTCACCTCTGCTCATTTATTGGATATTTTCAACAAGTATTTAGATAAAGCTTCATTTCCAGATAATATTTACATGCAAATGTTCGGTCATTTTTCCTGACAAAGGGATAGACCAGAGTCCTGGAACTATAGACCAGGTACTTAATTAGTTTATTAAACAGTTCATTGTTCATCCTGAGTAAAATACACTTCAGAAAACTGTCTCATTTATTAAACTAACTTGAATTATTACTCAAAACAATTACAATTCATGCTCATTTTGGGGCTCTTAATAGAATTTCTCGTGACTGCAAAAAGTTATTGATTCGCTTTATCAAAGGCAAATTGAGGAGGAACTTAATCCTTACTCACTCTTGGATTCGAAATTGGCTTATTAACCGCAGACAAAGATTGAATATAAATAGAAAATTACCTCGAAATATGACATAAGTGATTTCCTATAAAATGGATCGGCATTGGGTTTGGTACATTTCCTAAATGATCTTCACAGAAAATTGTTAAGTAACAAAGAAATCTTTTGGAATAATACTACTGTAAAGCAAAACGGAAACACATAACGACCAGTTCTAAATTCATTACAATTTGAATCTTCTACTTACGAGTAAGTATCTGACACATGACAGCTTTCGTTTAACGTAAACAAATGTAAAGTGATGCATATTGCCTTGCTCAAACTTAATTCAAATATACTTTAGGATATCATTTCCTCTACTATCTAACTGAGCAGAGTAATCTTGGAAGGATATTTTCAACTTCTTCAATATTTTCAAATTTTGAATCAGACAAACCAAACTCTAGAATTAATGCACCATTTTTTTTAGGTAAGAGTAGATAAATAATCTTTATCTTATTGATGTCAACCGTTGCCACAGCTAGTTTTGCTACCTAATGCTGTTCAATTTTCTTTGCGTTGGTATATTGATTCATTGGAGAGCGTTCAACGTCGTGAAAGAAAAATATTTCCGAAAACTTAGTAACCACTTGTACAAGGTGAAGACTTCGAGGTTAACAGATTGTTTTGAATATTATATATGTGATTGAAAATATTAGGGCTTTTAACTTATTAATTTATGAGATAAAAGTAAAATTAAATTCTTTCCCAGCTATATTTATTTAAGCTCTGTCCGCAAATATTCTAAGAATAGATTTAATAAGTACCTCTTTAACCTTTAGAATGGAGAATAAGCATGATGCGCAAATAAATCAAATAAACGGATAAAATATAAAATTAAAAATATGGAAGAGAAATATATGCTATTATTTAAAAATTACAGAAATATAATATGAATTTCACAAAATGTAACACAATTGTTGAAAGAAATAGTTTTTTGGCTGTTCTAAGCTACAAAACTGCTAGATGGCTACTAATAAAAGCAAATATAAACAAATGTTTCCCGTATTTTTTCATTCACTTCAATTCCGAAATCCTACACAAATTGGATCTGAAATAGCTCATAATAGAAACAAAACGCAGTTTAAAAAGATAAAACGATTGAGTGGCTGTGATGCAGCTACTGTAAATCGCAGTCTTGTTTCCGACGAAAATAGCATTATATAAAGTTCTCTCCGTACATATTTTTATTCAATATTGTTTATATTTATTTTTTATTTTGTAAATATTCAAAGGAAATGGAATATATTATAGTGTTTATTGAAATATGGTTACAACATAATTTGGGTGATTGGAATTTAAATGACATTTTTTTAAAAATAGATAACCCAATCTGATCTGGCCAGGATTGGTTATTTTCAGAATAATAAGCAGACAAGCCGCTATTCTCTTCCTTAAAAAGAAGAGCTTGGTTACACAGGCACCCCTGCAGGGTGTGGCCTACGGCCTTATTTGCTTATCTTAACCGCCTTTTTTAATCCCCTTTATAGACTTTATTTTAACTCCCTGAACACCCTTTTCTTCTTCTTCTTCTTCTTCATCTTGATCTTCATCTTAATCTTCATCTTCATCTTCATCTCCTTTTCTTCTTATTCTTCTTCTTTTTCTTCTTCTTCTCCTTCTGTGTCCTACGGCCTATCATGATTCTTTTTTCTTTTCTCCATCTAAATTTGCTATAATAATTTCCCTGCCAAAATTATAATAAATTTTCTGAACTTCACCATTTGTAATTCTTTTAGTTTTAAAAAAGTAAAAATGTCTCAAAAATTCGATCCTTATATTTATTCTTGAACTTTACCATTTTATTTTTTTTATATTATAAAGGAATTATTAGAAATAACTTTGATAAAAAAATTAAATCTACTTAGGTGACAACCGAACTAAATGAAAAAATCTTATTCGAACATTCAAAAAATCTCGTTCTTAAAATATAGGGTTATGAATAATATCATTGGCGAAATTGAAGTAAAAGTGATTATTTGTAATATTATTGTTTAATATAATATATTTCATAATACTTCATGACAATGATAATATTAGTCATAATAATGCTAAAATATTCGCATTGGAGTGGGTAATAAGTTTCACTTGTAAAAAAACATTTATGACGAAGATCAGGTGAAGTAGCAATGGCTTCGCCCCTCTCCCCTACACGGGGAGCTTGCGCATCAGTACTAATATTAAAATTTACCATCTAAAAAAATGCCGCCATGGTTAAACTTTTTATAAATTTTATTAACTTCGCCAATTATAATAATTTTAAAAAGAAACTCTAAACTAAAGTTCTTCCCTTTCAAAATATCACGTTGCTAACATATAGAGTTATAGAGAAGAAGAGAAGATATATAAAAATAAATTTTCTGAACTTCACCATTTGTAATTCTTTGGGTTTTAAAAAATTCACAAAATTTCGATACTCATATTTATTAGAAATAAATTTGATAAAGAAAACAGAAGGCATAATCAAACTAAGATGAAATTATGATTCAAATACTCAAAAAAGTCCCCTTCTTAAATTATAGAGATAGTAATGATGATGATAATGATATCATGTGTCTATAAAGAGTTTAGTTAAGTATATGAAGCTGTTTAAAAAGAAATTTAATTGCATTAAAGTGATGATGAGAGACCATTGCAAATAAGAATATACTCGTACCTAAATCCCAAAGAAATTTTAGATATAGATTTAATATATTTAGGAAGATTAAGCTTTGCGTAAGCATGCAGGGGAGGGCCATTAATCGCTGTTTAATTAAAAGGTAACTAAAGTTGTGCAAATTTTAATGAATTTCATTAACATATAATAGCTTACGAGAGTGTATGTTTGTTCTTATTTAGTTGTTGAGTGGGTAGCAAAAGCGAAGAAATAACCATTTATTCAAAGAATCTTAGTAGTTTAGTGGAACAGATGGTGGTAATTTGTTTTAAACATGCCCGTTTATGGACAAAGTTTTTTGATGACTATTTCTGAATGGATTTGGCACTGTAGTCCATCATCTATGTGGACACCAAGGTATGGAGACAGTTGACGAGGATGAGAGAACGCCAGCTACACCGCAGAAGGTTTTAGCTTAGTCAGTATACAAGAGATTCGCAATGCTACGTACTCTTATTGTACTCTATCAAAAACTTTATAAAAATCAAAGAAAAAAGTAAATGTTGAGTATGAATAATTTAAAATATGGTATGTTTTGATGAGAAATTGCTGAATAGCATTAGACGTGATAAAAATTGAACGTAATTCAGACTGATAAGAATATATGGTTTGGTTTTCACTAGTAAAAGAAAAGTCTTTGCATATCACCTTTCGGATATTTTGGATAAGGTTGGGAGTGAAAAGAGTTGCCTATAATTTAGTGGAATGTTATTACCTCCTGCTTTGAAGGTTGGCGTAAAAGGGAGAAATTTCAAGGATATTTCATATTACTTAAAATAGGTACTTATATTAGATGACTTACCATGCCTTACTATATAAATATATATGCAAATATATTTCAGTAAACGCCGATAGTTTCGCTACACCTAAACTAACTATCAAATTAGTCTGTTCTTAAGTTTATATATTTGAATTTTTAGCAAACTTTATGATTTTTTTCATTTATTTTATTTAAGAAAGTTTAACGCTCTCTTTAACTCTTTTTTAATTTTATTCCCCCTTAGAAAATGTATTGGAAGATATAAAGATGGCCCAAAAGACGACCCAAAAGAGAGCACCAGTTTCTCATGGGGTAATCGCGTTGGAATGTCGTGCTACTGATTTCTTTTGCCACTAGGGCATTACTACTGTTACACAATCCACCTCCTGGGCCAGCTTATTTTATATATGCTTCAATATTATTGTTTAAAAATAGTAGAGAAATAATCTTTATCTTAGGAATTTTATTTGGCAAACATTTATATTTTTTTTATATATAAAATCATTTAATAAATTAAAACGAGATTATTAACATACTTTTAATATTTTTAGTGATTTTATTAATAACACGACACAGTTAACATCTAGCACAGACTCTAGGTTTCGGCCGACGTATTATAAATGCCCAAAACTATCATTTGCATGGAACCATTTCCTTGTAGGTATAATAATAATAATAATAATAGGGATTTTGGACTGGTGCTCATTAAGGCTCCGAGCATTCAAAGAGTGCGCTATTATTGACTAAAAAAAGTTAGAAGGAAGAGCCGTGTCTTTAAGAGATCAAGATAGGGTGATGACCGCATCACAGCAAGCAGGTCATTCAAAACTCTCCGAGCAATTAAACAAAATTCACGGTCATCACAACAGCACAGGCGTCGACGAAGAACAATCGCTAGTTGAGCATAGTCTGAGTTCTTTGACGCTGAGAGAGGGGATAGGGATAGAGGATACTTTAATGGTTCCATTTGCTCCTCTCTATGAAAGAGCTAAATTATATGTTTGTGTGTATTCAATTTATTATCAATAAATTTATTTTAATAAATTTTATGGATCAAAAATAGGAAACAAAAGCTTTTTAGTATTAAATAGTATATAATTAGGGATAGCAGCAAGTGAAACAAACAATTTTATACTTATTTAAAAAAAAAAAACAAATTGAAGAGATTATCACGTTCAAGTTGTGTTCAATGGAGATCATGACCAAGTATTGATATGACTATATCCATATACCCAAAAGAGAGATTCATTGTTTTGTACAACGGTTTTTGTTTTCAACAGAAGGTTGAAGTTCTAGTCTGCATTTTTTCTAATTCAAATCCAAGACTTTGAGGGATCTAGATAATTGAGGATGCTCTTCCTCATCCTACATATATCAGTCCTTACAGAATCATCAAAAAGAAAAAATATCCATGAAAATTCAGAAAAGAGAAAAAAAGAAAACATCTGGCGTGTAGAAAGATCACACTGCTCTGTGAGGATAAAGTATGGCGGCTCTTGAAGGTCGTCCCTAATTACGGGGGAACCTTAAAGGTAATCGTGAGGACAACCAAAGAGAGTTGGAAGGGGACGCTGGTTGCTAATAATGTTGATGGATTACCGAGTAATCGCGTAATATTTTCGCAAAAATTCAGCTGGGTCTTCACTGCATCACCCTGTGTCTCTAAAAGTGGCGGCAGGGAACCTGGTGGGCATCGCGCAACCTGGGCCTAGTATAATGCACGTCCCAGAAACACTTGAGTCCCAGAACCAGGAAGAGGACTCCGGCCAGGAATCGGCAATCATCCTCAGCAGACCCCCTTCCCCTGTCTGGGCAGATAATGTTAGGTCACCTCTTAACATTTGCCAGCCCAATAACCTGATTCACCTACCCGCTACTATAAGGTTGTTGCCCAACTGACGGAAAATTTGTGATCCGTCAGGTTCAAACGTAGAGACCGTGACGACAGTGCCACACTCGTGACTCACTACAAATACAGGAGGTACTTGAAGGACGAGGAGTACAACATTTCTTCCAACGAAACCGTCTCTATTTTATCGTACTCAATTACCGCTGGGATCCAGCACTGGTTGATGCCAGGGAGAGGGAAAGGCTGGAACTAATCTTACATTAAGCGAAAACGCGCTTAAGGCTAGAACTGGTTTCTTGAATTACCAGATGGGCAGCAACAACAATACCAGCAGAGAGGAAGATAATCAGTCAGAGTAGCTGGCAGAGGCGAAACAGGCTGTAGGGCAAGGGCTCCTGCTGGTAGAACGCTTGTTAAAGGAGCTTTCTCATAAACGTCAAACTAAAGCGGAATTAGACGACCTTAGTGCTTTTCTCGGAAATCTTCAACTTTCCTCTCCAACGAAAGGTATTCCTCCGCTCTTCTCTCCACCTAGACCTATGATATCTCTTACAAAACAAGACCTTCCAGTTCGCCTTCATGCCGACGATACCGCCACCCGTGAAGACCTGTAGCTTAAAAATTTACAGTGGTTGTTAGATTAAGCAGCCACGCAACTCAGGGCCTACAACATTGAAAACCCTCACCAACATCGTGTTTTCCATGCTCGTAAGTTTGCCCAATGGACATAATAGGGGTCATAGCTTTTCCTGGTACCTCCGTCCTCATCGTTTTCAATGTAGACACCCATGAAGTTTGGCGATCGTGGCTCGCGAAATCCCTATGGCAGGTGGTCCTCCGGCTCCTCCAGAACCGGACCACTTCTGGGTGGGCGATATTCTTCAAGACGTTCCCATCAACGAAGACCATTCGTTTGAGGACGACAACACGTCGGAAGACATCGCAGAGAAAAAACAGCAGTAGGACATATAATTCTTATCGTTGCATAAATGCAACAAGTGTGGTTTCCTATAGAGCTGGTTGTTGCGTTAATGCAACATCTATTCTTTTCAAAATTTTGCTTTCGTAAATTGAACTTTTTTATGGATATAATTATTAATATAATCATCTACCATGTTCCTAAATTATTAAAGATACACATGCATAGATTTCATTATGGTAACACACAAGATAATTAGTACATACATTTTAAATGATGAAGACATTATATGAGAAAAAAAGTGGCCTTGTCAAAATGGAGCTGAAGCTTTTCTTTCAATTGGAGAGAGCTGACACATAGTAAAACCACTTTCTCCGATTCTCTGCTTGTGACTATTATCTGTCTTACTGGTGCCGCATGCACCTGTTTCCATACATGTCCTGAACAGCATAGGTGGGCGTTATCGCAAAAACGATATCAGGTTATTCGATATTTTTTCCGCATTATCGATTAATCGGTATCGCCGATACTTTTGGTTCCAAACTAGCGATAATCGATAATTTCAGTTCAGTTTTTGGTTTCAGTTTAGCACAGGGGCGAGCTGCGCGTACCTTAGAGGCAGAAATATGTAGGTCCGAGCTGTGTGGAGGATCCTCAAAACCTATGAGGAGATGAAGGAGACCCTCACTAGGTAAGAAACTAAGAAACAGTATTCAAATATTTTTACTATTGTATTATAAAATAACGCTATATATAGTCAATAATCAATATTTTATTATAATTTTGGATTTATCGATTATCGATTTATCGGTTATCCCGCGCACCTATGCTAAACAGTATGGACAAGTTTTGTGTTGCACAACGCAACGACGCTCTAAATGGATTAACTCGAACAAACTCTACAGAACCTGCCAGTACTCTGAAATTGCTACTGCCAAACGAAAGCGAGGACATAATGGCAATAGTTATCTTTGCCCACTTGGCAAATCTAGCAAAACCCGATACATTTGCAGAGAAAATTAATCGCCTTCTGCAGATAATGGAGTAAAGATATAAACTGTCCTTCGCGCCTAACCCTTCCTCTGTAGAAATTTAAAACATCAGATTTATAAGAGAACGAACAGAGAAGAAAAAGGGACAACCGCTCACAGAAAAAGAAAAATCTAACGAGCGAAAAGATTCCAAATGTGAGGGCTCTAACCAAAGCCCGAAGAAAAAGAAAAGGAAAAATACAAAGAAGAAAACAAAAACAGTAATCAAGGAGAAGTAATCTCAGCAAACGGACGAGGAAGAAAAAGACATTTTAAAAGAAGGATAAGTATAATTGAACCTTCGAGGGACCGTACTCCGCCCAAGAAATAGAAGGAGTAATAGAGGAAAGAGTCGTCTACATGTCGCCGGAAAACTTCCACATAGTTAATATCCAGACGTATAGGTTAATTAAAAGTATGAAAAAAAAATCGGAAATTTCAAAGTGAAGGCAAAAAGTGCAATAATAATTTAGTCAAAGTGACTAAACTGAAAATAAAGTGAATAAATACATAAATAACCAAATAATTATAAAGAGAAATATGTGATTAAAGTGACCATATACAAAATATAGTATCCAAGGTGAGTAAGTATTGGAAGGGAATAAATACATAAATAATTATAAATTGTATCCTTAGTGATTAAAGTATCAAACTACAAAATATAGTAACAAAGGTGAATAAGTAAGGGGGAAATAATAGAAATATAAGTGATTGAAGTAACAAAATATCTAATAAATAATTCGATTATAACAATGGAATTATATAGTTTCTAAATATAGAGAACTAAGTTACCTATAACTATAAGATGAATTTATAAACATATAAGTAACATGATAAAACAATAGATGTAATATATTTATAATAAAAATAATAGAAATACTTAAATATACAATAGTAGAATAATAATAAGTAGACCTGTATTATATTTATATTTAATTATTAGCGATGATTTATCTTAAAATGTATGATTATTATGTTCAAGTATAATGTAAATTAAGTAAATATCTACTGGCGCCTAAAACCGAGAAGTGCTAAATGAGGATTGGAGAAACGACGCTTTTTGTCCATAGCAAAATATTTTAAGAACGAGAAGTTTGGGATGGGTTAAATATAAAAAACTCATGAAGAGAAGAAATGTGAGGATGAGGAGAGAAAGAAGAATGATGAAAAAAAAGGAAAAGAGTAAAAAGAAGTGAAAAAAGAAGAAAAGGACGAGTAGAAGCAGAAGTTTAAGAAAAGTATGAGGATAAGTATAAGAAGAATAGGAGAAGAAGAATAAGAGAAACAGAGGATAGAAGCATAGAATAAATAGCAGAAGATAAGAAAAGATTCAAGAGCAGAAAAAGAAAAGAAAAAGAAAGATATGAATAAGAAAGAGCGATAGTTGAGAAGAAAAGGAATAGGAGATGGATAAGAAAGAGAAGAAAAGAAAGTAAAAGACAGGAGGAAGAGGAGAAAGGAAGAGGAATACAAAAAGAAAGAGCAAAATGTAAGAGAACTTAAAGAATGAATAGGAGCAGGAGGAGTAAAGGAAGAGAATTAAAAGGAGAAAAAGAACTTGAAAAGGAGAGGAGAAGAAGATTTGAAGGGAGAATAATAATATAATAATAAAAAGAAGAAGAAGAGAGAGAAGAAGAAAAATTCAAGAATTTTCTCACTAAAAAATTAACTGTAGAATGTAGAATACCTCCACAAGTCACAGCTCTAACAGAAGCATCATCTACCGAATGATAGAGTCCTGGGTAGAAAGAAGAGGATTGAAGAAAAAAATTCAGAATAAATTAAATTTATAGGGCGTGAGTTAATAATTAACAAATTAACTATTTATTTTTTATTTCCATTTACTTTAAATGGGATTCAAGTGTCATTTAAACAAAGTAAAAAAAAGTGTAATGAAAAGGGGTTAAAAAGAGTGGTTTCAAGGGCCAAATAGGCAGAAGGTCAATAGCTCGAAGAGCTTTTAGCGAGCGCAGCGAAGCACAAGCTATTGCTTGTTGTTTTATAAAAAAAAACTACTTAAACTTCCGCCTTTTTCTCATTTTCAATCTTGATACTTATTTAATCAATTTATTGTGAAAAAGATGGGCAACACACAACGCCATTTTTTTACCATTTGTCTATTGAAAAGGATCCTAAATCATAGTTAGACACCTCAAAGGGTTTAATTTGTAGTATTAATTTCTATATTACAATTCTCCATTTCTGTTCGTTTATTCGTTTACCCGGGAGTGTCTTATCCATTGAGATTTGTTATTGGTGTTTCTTTTTCTATTTATTTTTCTGTTTGCTTGATTTTATTTATTTAATTATTTATTTTTTTAGTACTACTAAATTAAGAGCCTATATTAATTATATTTTTATTTTACTTAAGTTAATTTGTAATTCAAAAGTGAGCTAAGATTTTCTTGCAGAATATAATCTATAAATGACGAAAAAGAAAAATACAAAAAGAATTCGTGTTGTTGATCGATGGGAAACAAAAATATATTTTTCATTGAAGTTAAAGGTAAAGCAATATATAAAATATATCAACAAGAATTTGCACTTTTAAAAGAGTATAATTCAAAGCGATAATTGGATATCAGGTAATAAAAAAGAAATGCGAGGAATTGTTCGGATATCAAATGGGTACGCAAATAAATATTTTTCAAAATATTTCCTACCAATAACCATCTTAGCAAAGTTAGCTCTCTTATTTTCCACAAAAGTGAAAAAAATAAACCCTTTTTAAAACATAATTTATAAAAAAGTGCATGATGGATTCCTCGAAAATATTGAGTAAGATAAAAAATTAACGCAAACTGAATAAACTCTTTCGAGTCTGTAATATCAGAGATACAGCCCAACTACTTATATTATTCGTGGCATAAGCTGCAAGTTTGAAGCGAAAAAGAATTTGCTTCGATGCACTTGATGAAACAAAACAAAAGCCAACAATTTGTATCTTAATGTCAAAAAATGTTTATGGAATTAGATTTAAGCTGGAAAAACTGGTTAATCTAACAACGAATGGCTGCATCAGTCTAATTGGTAAGCATAAGGGCTTCTTAAAAAAATTGAATGGTAAAGTTCAAGAAAAAAATATGTAGATTGTAACATAACTTTTGCGCTCTGTATTATATACATCGAGAATCTCTATGCATAAAACTATTAAAGCTTAATCAGGTCATAAACACAGTAACACATGTTGTGCATTATATTAGAAAAAGTGGATTAAATCATAGGCTGTTCATATTTTTTAAAAATCTATTCAAGAAAAATACACTGATGTTATATACCACTCTATGCGTTGGCTGAGCCTATTAAAGGTATTAAACAAAGTATGCGATTTAAGAATGGAGGCACAATTATTTTTAAACTTCAAAGAAAAGTTGAAGGATTTTCCACAACTGTTAGACTAAAACTTGATATCAGATTTTGCTTTTGCTCTGGGTTTACTCAGCCATGTAAATCAACTAAATACAGTCCTGCAAGTAAAAGAAAATGCCTACATTTCTCACAGTACAGTATATTCATGCGAAAATTTCCGTCAGTTTGGTGGTTTTAGAATCATTGAAAATGATCTTACTTTACTGATCTCCCCTTTTACCTTCACTCCTGATACGGCAGCAATGAACGTTTTATTGACGTCATAGATCTCCAGAGCCACCGGCGTCATTAAGAGTTGTTTAATTCAGTTACAATTTGGAAATTTTATAAATCATTAAGTGAAAAACTTTCTTAATTTAAAATATTTTGCAAAATTAAAGAGTAAGTAGGCGGAGCGATGAACATTTGAATGCAATATAAATAATTTTTACATCTGAGCTAACTACTGACTTTGATGCACTTGTTAATGCCCCAAAACGTGACAATTTATCTGATTAAGATTTTATGTACGTGTTAGATTATTAAATCAGTTATTTTCAAATATAATTACTTCGTAGATAAAATGTTCTACTTAATTATAAAAACGGATGCTTTTTAAATACTAAATAAAATTAACTTTCTCCACACCCTCTTTCACTCAAGGAAGTTGAGTTTTCTTGACTGTGGTTTGTAGTTAAATGGGAGATGCCTTGGCCCTTGGTAATGATCACATGATGTAGATTGTTAATCGTGGTTTGGATTTATCGTTAAGCTTTAGGACACCCCTCTGATATATGTTTGCAACACAAACAGTTTAAAAGCCGTGTCACAACTATGCTAAAATTAATCCTTAGTTATTGAAGTGGAGCTCTATCTATGACAATGTAGTATATGCAAAGAAATGTATAAAGCTAAATGCAATTAATTTATATTTATTAGAGGTTTTCTTTTAACTGCGGCCCGAGAAGATTTAAATAAGCCTCAATG
Organism: Ceratothoa steindachneri; assembly: GCA_963969495.1. Lineage (NCBI taxonomy): Eukaryota > Metazoa > Arthropoda > Malacostraca > Isopoda > Cymothoidae > Ceratothoa > Ceratothoa steindachneri. Next base: position 108,304,932 of record OZ018319.1, read on the forward strand.
TTGCCCGCTGCTCAAAAATATTACCAATAAATGGCTTAAATGAAACTAAGGTTTCAACCTCGAATCTTAATGCGAGTAGCGTTACCCTTTGCGGAGAATGAAGTCGTAGGTTCGCATTGAAAGACGAAAGTCTACACACTTTTTGTCAAAGAGATCTCTGAAAAATTAAATATTTATGATAACGTGTTTAAACAGCAATTAAACCCTGGTTATATTAAAGTGGTAATGCCAAGAAGCCCTCATAAACATAGAGGTATCTAAGATACATTATTTGACTCACCGTGAAGTTATTAAAGATTCTGCTACCATTCTCTTGATGGTGGGCTTTGATTCCTCAGCACATAAAATGAGTAGGAATGATTGCATCTATCCGGGACCTTCACTTGTTAGTAATCTATTCCATATTTTAATAACGTATTAACAACATTTGTTTGCCTGCAGAGACGATGTAGAAAAGCCTACTAAAAGATAGTCTTAAAGGACGAGGATAAATTCTCTGATCCTTTCTTTTGGCGGAATGTTATTTATCGGTTTATAATCAAGTTTTGGGGTCTACTATTAGCCACGTGTCACTTCTGCAGTTAGCTGATGAAAAAAGCGTAGGTTATTTTGAGTTGTTTGAGAGGAGCGTGCATATCGACCATTTAGTTTGTTCTTTCCCTGTAACGAAAGATATAACACAATTTTCTATGTCCTACAAAATATTTCTGAGTCAGGCAGGCTTTAACCTTAAAAACTAGCATTCTAATTTATCAGACATTAATACTCTTTTTAGGAAGCAAAATAAATTGGAAAAAGAACTTTTTAAAGTTGTTAGTGTGGCTTAGAATTTTGCAATTGATGAGTTCTATAACTCCAATTCGAAGCTACGAGTACATCTTGCAGACAGAGGGCAAAAGGCATTGGTAAGATGTATTGCTTCTTTTTATCAACTATTCTGACACCTAATACCAATAATTATACTAACATGCTTCTTTATGAAGAGTTTGTAGGAAAAGAGATTATAATGGGACAAAGTTTTAGACGAGAAGAGCTAGTCAAAAATGAACCAATTAACAACCTAAGGAAATGCCTGTATATATCATTTTCTAGAAAGGCCTTGTTTTTCGGACTCTAGGTCGAAGGCTTATGGAGCCATTGTCTACTCTGTATTGGATGATAAGGTTTTTCTTGTTATAAACTAAGCAAAAGTCGTGGGTAAAGCCATTACCTTTCCAAATTTAGAATTATCCACCCCTCTGTTAGCACTTGCCTTTACAGAAAATAATAGCACCTCTAGATCCATTCTAAAGTGAAATTCTCCTCTGAGTACACAGTAAAATTTTATTTCAATGGCTTTGCTCATATTCATGGAATGAATATGAGCGGTTGGTCAACTACTGATGTTCCACATGTTATAAAAATGAGAACATGAAAATGTTACTAAGCGATTGAGAGTAAAATGTTACGGAACGACAGATAACCCACCGTATCCCGCAAAAAAGGTAGAAAAAAAGCACAGTTTTCCATCATTGGTAACGATTACCCTGGGGATATCCAGATAAAGAAACAGAGGGGAAGGGAAAGGGTGTATATCCTGTTGTTCACTTGTGGTGCTACTCGTGCCACCTATCTGGATTAAGTAGCTGACAGTGGGCAGTGTTATGGTTAAATTCGGGACCATAACAAGGCGGCTGTCAAAACTCTGCTCAGTAGAAATCAAGGCTCAGCTCAGCCATCAGGCCCACATGCAGATTAAATCCCGCCAGTCATGATCTTGCCTTCGGACACGCCAGCGGATCAACTACCATCAGGCATGTTCTCGCCATCGGAATCACCTGTCGAAAAACTACCACCTAGCATCATCTCGCCTTTGCATTCACCTGCGTCTTGACTCCATCTACGCATGGTTTCGCCTCCAGACCCACCCACGGATAAAATTCCGCCCAGCATGGCTTCGATATCAGATCCAGCTGAGGACCAACACTAACCAGGCATGTTCTCGCCTTCGAACACACTTGCAGATCAGCTCCCAGCAAGGCTAGTCTTTCCCTTAGATCAACCTTTAGGTCAGCTTTGTGAACATATACGACAGACTTCTAGCAGCTACTTTAGCTTGAAAAATGATACGAGAAATATTGAACTAATTTAATTTCTGATTAACCCCTTTATGCGGAACATTAAATTATTTTACAACCATTAATGTAATTAGGATCTTTCACCTTTGAAAGTTAATGTTGTACACGCTTCCCAGTGTGTTAGGCAATATATCTTCCGTTATACAGAATGATATAATATAAATTTCAGTCATTTATAAATAAAAATTTGTATCAATTAGTGGTTCTATTAACCATCTCTCTAATTTATAAATAAAATTCTTTTCTTTTTTTAATTTTAACGGTTGCACAATCGCATTTGTTTCGCTATGTAGTTTATATCAGGAAAGATTGTCTCTAGATTTTATTGATCGCTTGCATTCAGACTGTGTCGTGACCTGTAATATCGCTATCGCCGTAAAGACTTTTCTTTCTATTGAAGATGTTTGCTCGTCTTATTCCATTTAGTTCATATTTGTTTGCCCGGTTGCCAACTATTCTATTAATTTTATATCATTTGCAGGTTTAACAAATATTAAAAAAATAAATATATCAAAGATTCTTCCGCTCTATTTAATTTCCAACTAGGAAACGCTGCTATTAACAGCTTTAGAACAGTAATCTTATCGATTGGTGTGGCCAATAGTCACTAATTAACCTAAGAACTTTATTATGATTGGTTTACATAAAGTAAATATACTACTTCAATACAATAAGATTTATATTATATCAATATGTGAAAAGTGTGTAAAAAGTAGAAACATAATGAATTGGTTAATTATATCCAGTATATTATTCTCCAATGAGAGTGGAAAGAGGTTTGTGTGATCTACTTTGTGTTTGCAAGCAACATATATGGAAAAATGTTAAAGCCATGACATAAAGGAATACCTGTAAGTCTACAATCATGTGTTGCACTTAGAAAGGAAAGGCTGAAATAGTAAACAATGAGGAATGAATATCTAAGTGCAAATAGAATCTCAATGACAATATAAAATTAAGTTTCATTACCTACCATTGGGCCCTGACTTTTTATCAAAAAGGAATGAGTTTAGAAGGATAAAGGAAGGGAATCGCTCTTCAATTCCATCCATGGCATTCTACTAGCCATAATATTTATCATACAGTCCACCTCACTTCTTTAATATCATTATAGAATTTTTTCCATAGTCTTTGTTAGAGGAAAGATGGCAAAATTTCTCCTAATAAACTAATTTAATCTCATGAAAAAAAATATTCTGACAAATCGGATAAGAGAAAAAACGCTATTCTACGTCAGATATTTTAAAGAATAAATTTGGATAGCTATAAATAGCACCACCCTAACACCAAAAAACATTGAAAAAGTGATTTCATCCTATGCATATATGCACAGTAAATTTTGCTCGATAGCCATCCGATAGGACCCATCTGCTTTCCTGACCATAACGACAGGAGAGCAATGAGGGGAGGAAGATCATTGTATAATTCCTTGTTAGAAGAGTGTCTCCACCTCTTTCGCAAACACAGGTTTAAGGGGTATATGCACGGTGTACCACTTAGCCTGAACCCGGTCGGTGGTCATGAGGTGAATATCATGGACAAGAGTAGAAGTACAGCCCTATAACATATTGGAAGGTAGTTCTTTCGTCTTCACGGTCGGATAATATCTCTCGATGGATTCCAACCTGAGAGAAGGCTAACAATAGGGCTACAGCGACGGAGATAGCATTCATATTCTTCAAGGGTACAACCTCTGGAAACCCTGTGGCGTAATCAATGATGGTGAGGATATACTTATGTCCGTCGGAGGAGGATGGAGAGAGGGGTCCCCCTAGATCGATGGCGATGTGTGCGAAAGGCTCTGTGACAATGGGCAAAAGCTGTAAAGGGACAGGCTGGACGCGTCCTTTGGAGGAGAAATGCTGGTACTTATCGCAGGAACGGCAGAAATTTCGGATGTCCGTTCCGATACCCGGCCAGTTAAACTGTTCGGTGACTTTTGATTCTGTCTTACGGTGCGAAAAGTGACCAGCCAATGGGCTCTCGTGAGAAATGGAAGAATAATGGGGCGACAGTCACGGGGAGCCACCAAGGTCGACTTGCCAACCTTCTGGGGACTGTCAGATGTCAGACACTTTCGGTAAAGGTGGCCATCAACCATAAAAAATTGGTAGCTTGATCCGTTTCTGGTTCGCTCTATCTCTCTGGAAGCGGCCGTTTCTTGAGCGGTGGATAGAGTCTCGCAGGAAGACTGGAGGCGGCCAAAGTCATCAAGCGTCATAGAGAAGGGCTAGAGAGCAGGCCGGGCTAAGGAATGTATCCGCTGCAGACATGACGTAGCTTCAGTTGGGTTGACGTTACTGCTCCAACAACGGAAGTCGGGTAGTCACACGATGAAGAAGCTGGGGAAGGTTTAGCGATAGTTAGTTCCTTAACTCCGGGAACATTACCAACCAAAACTCTGACAAACTTAATTAGCGATTGGATGACCTCGGTGCAATCTTAGAAATAGGGGCACCAAAGGTAACAGGAGACGAAAGGAAAGGAATCCGCCCGTCCCAGGTAGTCGGCAACGAGGACTTTCCGACAGTTAGTCACGTTGGTGTCGGGCATGTCGTCCTCAGAAACGACCACACGAGAGCCTCCAGTGTCTCTGATGATAGTAGAAACCCAAGCCCCGTTGATGGTACCGGATACTTAGGCAGTGAGATACACTACGGTCGGACAAGCAAAATTCTACTATGAAGCGCTGTGCTGGAGATGGGACATCCTTGAATGCACGAGGATTCTTCGAGCACCGAGGTTTAATATGGCCAACCTCGCTGCAGCCATGACAGGTAACGGTGGAAGAGATACTCTACTTATTGCTGCCTGAACTGGATGCAGTGGTCGTCCCCTTTGGGGACAGTTTGGAATGACGAGAGAACTTCTTGGAACCAAGGTTGGAAGTCCAGGCAAGTGCGGGGTGAGCGGATATCCATTTGTCTGCTAGTTGGATAGCTTCTGAGAGCGTAGAGGGCCGTCGCTCTTTAACGAATGCTTGTAGATCTGGATGGAGAGAGTAGAGGAACTGATCCAAAAGCATAAAATACTTTAGTTGTTAGAATGACTCACCCTTCTGGAGGCCTCTAGCTACGCCTGGAACAAACGGGCTAGATGGAAAGAAAATTGCTCAAAAGTTTCTCCGGATGAAACCTTGGAGCTCCGGGAATCAGATCGGTAGCCGTTGGAGGGCTTATTAAACCCGGTGAGAAAGGCTCGCTTTAGAAGATCGTAATCCCTGATGATATCCAGAGGCAAAGAGGTGTAGAGTTGAGCAGCCTTTCCGGTGAGTAAGCTTCCCAACCGCACGGCGTAGCTTTCAGGGTCAACTCCCAGCAACTCAGCCATCCGTTGAAATCGGTTGAGATAGGAAGTGATGTCCTCCCCCTCCTGTAACTGAGGAAGTCTAGGACGACTCACTGGATCATAAAATACAACCGGTGCAGGCTGCTGCAAAGCGGAGACTCCGAGCCAATTCGATCTCTTTTTCGCCTCGATCTGAGCAAGCTGCAGATGCCATTCACCTTCCTTCTTCTGTGCTTGGCGCTCTTCTCTCTTGACTTGACGATCCTTTTTCCCTACTTCCCGTTCATAGGCTTGTTGCTAAAGAACGTACTGGGCAAATTCACTCCCAGTGAAGCCTAGTTCCACTGTAGGTTCTCTGAGTTCTTTAATGTGGGACATCTTAAAGAAAAGAAGACAGATACGCATGCAAACAATAGGGTAAGACTAATTAAATAGGTAATATCAAATTAGAATACGCACAAAAAAATGTATATAAATAAGTAAATTCTGTAAAAAAAAAGGAAAACAAAGGCAAAGTCAATATTAACATGCGTAAAATCAACGGCACCTCAGAATTAACTAAATTTATGAGACAGGATAATACAAATCCCATGTAAGAGGCATTACAACCCCCACCAAAAAGTAACAATAATACACGTACAAAAAATGTATTTATATTAAATGCACGATATCACCGAGGACAAACACTCGCGTGCAAAAAGAGGTAACGGGCAAACCTCAAGTGAAACACTCCTGCAAATGTCACTATATACAAATTAATTACAACGGTTATAGCAAAGCCGGCAAAATGAAATGAAGCAAAAGCAGACCTCCGGCCGACAGGCCAACAATAACCCTAAGGCACAAAAGGGATTCGCTTTCGGGCCACAAACAGCGAATGCTTGCTCGAAGAGTCTTCAAGACCCAAGCTGATATGGCACTCCAACCTAACCTTGCATCTAGAACCTAGCAAAACCTAATATCCTAGCGAAGCCTCGAATCCTGGCAAGGTCGCCACTTGTAATGGCAAACACAGAACCCAGTTCACATGGCACTATAATACTTTAAGAAAATAAGAAGGTCGCCAAAATATTTATTCAGAAAGAAACCAAGTTCACTTCGAGGCAGCCAAAAGGTCATGCCACGAGGCTACACTGAGTAGGTTACTGTTGGTTACCAGGTGGGTCCTAGAGTATCAGCGAGGGAAAAACGAAACAAGAATAATTCTAACCAGATAATTTAAGGAGAGGAAATTCTTGATTACAAATAAAAAATATATCTACTAAATAACAAAAATAAGATTTATAACAAATCAATGTCACATCGGCCACAAACGATCCAAGTCGTTATATAAAAGGGGAGGACGCTTACAAAGAATAAACGTCGTATAAAGAAAGCGGGAAATAATAGGCTTCACTCCTCGGGTACGTAGTACACACGGAATACAAGCCCCCTCCCACGTGTTACGCCCTTTCCTACGATGTGGAGGGAGACTCGAAACTTACTCGGAGGCCTAGTTAGGGCGCAAGATGAAAGACCTATTCCAAAGTACTTGATACTGAAGCAGTGGAGAGACACCTCGGATGATGGTAATCCAACGGAGGACGAATCCACGGATGGCTACGGCGGAGGTGATGATGGAACCAATGAAATTGAAGATGATCCCGGTGACGAGAGATTCCAAAGGTGGTACGGCAGAGGAACAAGCCTATCCCACGGGGATAATCTTGAGTGACGAAACTCCAAAAGTGGAAGGTGGTGGCGTGACAAAAAGGGTAAGGGGGAGGGGGAGACTAAACGAGCCCACGGTTTTCAGACTTCCCAAAGGAGAACTGTCAAACGTCCAAGATTAGCAGCACACGTACACCAGGTTGGAAGATCATCGTCAAAACTGGCAGGAGATAAGGCAAGGGACTTGAACGGGTTCTCCCGTTGCGAGAGAAGGAAGCGTCCTTTTATAAGGGTGGACGTGACTAGCGCGAGGTAATAGCCTTATGCGCGTGACACTTTTCTGGGATGACTATCGAGCGCGCGCGCGGGGGATCGACCAAAGGTGCAGGGCTCAGAAGCGAGAAAATGACTTCATATGGAGGCGCCGAACTTTGTCGCCCTTACACGCATATAAGGTTGGCTGTGGTATTCATTAATGTAAACTAGTTGGGCAGGATAGCTGTTTGCGTGCAGAATGTGACAGAATGTTGAAGCTTTAGAACTTAAGAACATAAAAAAAGAAGGAGACTGCAAAAGACCATTCGTGGCCTACACTTGGCATGATGGCCTCAGTAGGTAGACCTCTATGCAATGACCATAGCTTAGTAAGGCTAAATATATTGCAGTTTAATGGAGGAAAGTAACTTCTTATAATACAAACTGCCTAGCACTAAGTAACAAAATATATAATAACGAGCTCTCAAACGTTCAATCCTCACTGCAGGTAAATATATTTACCAGCATTGTGAGGTAATTGGCAAAATACATAGCTGTATTGGGCAGTAAAGATGTTAGAGAATGGCTAGCTTCTCGCTGCGATGGGAAAAATTAGAAGACGTTTCATTTATGTTCACGAATAGAAGCATCTATATTCATTTACTTGGATTGTGAAACGTCCATTTCTGACCAAACGTATTAATTTCCGTATATATTCTTTATTAACACCATTCTTTCCAAAATGTCTTGAAATTAAATGAAACTTTATAGTCATTTTTATTAAAATTATTAATGCTCTTCCATCTCTTTATACTCAATCAAACACAAAACCATCTATTTTATTTGTTCCTACCTGACATTACCCTTCATTGCACCATACATTTAGCTCATGCTCTCTAGGACTCATTCTTAACAACAATTCTTCGAATACTATGACACACACCCATATACATGACACACATCCATGTACGTATATTTATTTTCAAAAATCGATTTTCATTCATTTTTGTTACATATACATAACACCTCATCACATGGACTCAGGACGTCGTTGAAACCTAAACCATTTTTTGCACCTTAAATATCACTTTTCGAGTCCATCCTCACTCTAACCTTCGCTAATCATAAATCCCTTCAAAGTGTCCAGCTTCATCATCTTAATCAAGATCTTTCCTACTAATTTAATACTAAGTCTCATTCTCATATACTAACATTAACGCGAAAACTCTCTCAAGTAGCCTCCCTGCCCATTCTGATTCCAAACTTTTAAGTATTCATTAACGGTTTGATAATAATAATAATAATAATAAGTCTTTTGTAAGGCGCTCTTCAAGGCCTGAGGCCTTCCCAGAGCGCACGTTGTGCTAAGATGAGAATCGAAATTCAATGGAAATTCAAGAGGGGGAGAAGGCAATACTGAAAAGATGCGTTTTCAGGAGACGCTTAAATGTGGTAAGAGAGGGAGAAGACCTGATTTAAGCAGGGAGTGCATTCCACAACTTAGGGGCGCAGATTGAGAAGGAGCAGTCTCGATTGAGCAGAGGAATAAAAGAGGAATATTCAAAAGAGGTTCATGTGATGACCGAAGGGCCCGGGGAAATGGCATGGCGAGAGGGCAGAAGAGAGGTAAGACGGGGCCTTGTTTTTTAGGGCCTTAAATGCGAAGAGAAGTATCTTGAAGTGAGTACGGGATCTGACAGGGAGCCAGTGCAGTTCATGCAGCAAGGGTTTCGAGGGAGAGAAGCAAGAGCGACGGAGGAGAAGCCGGGCGGCATAGTTCTGTACAAGTTGAAGGGGGCGGAGAGAGAAGGATGACAGATTCACAAGCAGAGAGTTACAGTAGTTAAGTCGTCAGGTGATGAAAGCATGAACAGCAGTCTCAAGACTTTGGCGATCAAAGTGAGAGCGAATAAGAGAGAAGTCACGAAGGAAACATAGAGAGGATTTGCTGACATTGCGGATATGAGGCTTAAAGAAGAGATGCTCATCAAAAAGTACACCCAGATTCCTAACGGAGTAATAGAAAATGATAGTATTACCGCCCAGATTAAGTGAGGGAAAGAGAGATTTAGATTTTTTGACAAGAGCAGGGGTGCCGACGAGGAGGACCTCAGTTTTGGAGTGATTAAGCCTGAGGAAGTTGGTAGAGAGTCAGTCAGAAATGGAGGAGTAGGCAGCCATGAGGTCAGTGATAGAGTTGGCGAGAGACGTAGGGGATGAGGAAACGAAAATTTGAGTGTCATCAGCATATAGGTGGAAGGATAGACCGAGATTACGGAGAAGGGAACTAAGAGGGAGAAGGTAGATGCGAAATAGTAGAGGACCAAGGACAGAGCCTTGTGGCCATCCAAAGCGAATGGGGTTAGAGTCGGATGAAGCGTCGTCAATCACAACGGATTCGGTACGAGACGAGAGGTAAGAGCGGAACCAGTCAAGCACGGTGCCTGATATGCCGAGGAAAGAGTGGAGACGATCAAGTAGGACGGTATGGTCAATAGTATCGAAGGCAGAGGAGAGGTGAAGTAGAACGAGGATGGAGGCACAATCCCTGTCCGCGGCTCTTCGTAAGCAATCGGACACATTGAGAAGGGCGATTTCTGTGGAGTGATCTGACTTGAAACCAGATTGATAGGTCTCAGCAATGTTATAGGCCACCATGTGACTGGTGATTCGTGAAGCAACCAGTCTCTCCAGAACCTTAGAGAGGAAAGGAAGTTGCGAAATCGGGCGATAATTGGAAGTGTCAGTGGGGTTTAGTTGAAGCTTTTTAAGAATCGGACGGATGTGGGCACGTTTGAAGGAAGAGGGAACAAGACCAGTTGCAAGTGAAGTGTTGAACAGATGAAGAAGCGTTGGGAGGATAGCAGGCAGAATTTTACATAACAGTTTAGGCGGAAAAATGTCCTTTGGGGAGCCCGATTTCTTAGAACGCAAGAGCAGGGCTGTAAGCTCCACCGCGTTTACAGCGGGGAAAACGATAAGCGGCTGAGGCGGGAAGTCGGGGAGATGGCAGGAGCCGGGACAGAAGGCTGAGGGAGGGAGGAACGGAGGTTAGTGACTTTATCTGCGAATAAATTCAAAAGAGTAGCATGGCTAATGGGTGGGGAGACCTGGGCTTGGGAAGTAAGACGGGAGAGCAGATGGAAAATGGTACGGGGATCATTCTTATTATCAGTAAGCAGATTACGTGAGTAGGCTTCACGAGCAGATTTTAATGTCGCCACGTAGGAATCTGTCACAAGTCGGAAGGTCAGCGATAGAGGGGTCGTGTCTTGCCCACGGGTGCGAGCCTTTCTAAGAACTCTTTCATAGGCACTCATGGACTGCCTAGCACGCAGCAGTTCCATAGAGTACCAAGGAGCACGGTGACAACGGGAGTTCGAAGTGTTGACAAGGGGAGTGTGGGCATCAAGACAAGTGAGAAGGAGTTGCTCCAAAGAAGAGAGAATCTGGTCAGGAGAGGCAGAAGCATCAATGGGAGGAAGTTTGGATGCCACATCATTAGATAGGGAGGGAATATCAATGGAGGCTAGTCGACGGAAAGTCTTAGGATTATGATACAGCTGGGGAGGTATATGGAATGGGATAGAGAAGTTGAAGTTGATAAGGAAGTGATCAGATATAGCATTGGACAAATTTGTAGTCGTCAGGTTGGAAATAAGACAGTAAGAGATTACAAGGTCTAAAATGTTACCGTGAGAGTGGGTAGGGAAAGAAACGTGTTGGGTGAGGGAGAAGAGATCAAGGATTTCAGAAAAGGCTTTGAAATTAGAATTGTAACCAGGAAGGTTGGAATCACCGAGTATTAGCAGCGAACCAGTGGGGGAGAGGCCAGCGAGGAGGTTACTAAATTCATCTAGAAAAAGCTCGAGGGAGGAGCTGGGGGGGCGGCAGAGGACTAAGATAGTTATAGAGTGGGTGGAATCAGAGATATTGATAAGCGCCTCAAAAGAAAGAAGAGGGGGAGAGGGCAGATTATTTAGAGGAAGACAGAGCGGAAGTAACATCGAGGCAGCTTAAAAAAAAACTCGTGGGAACGGGAAGACAGAGCGGAGGTAACAACAAGGCCACCTGAAAAAAGCACAAAAAAGCAACACAGCAAATTGTGAAAGCACAGGCAATAACACTGCAAAAAAACAAAATTAAAACACAGCACAAAAGATAACTTGAACCGTAGAAGAGCCACAGATAAGCGCATCGATCTACTCACCAAGAAGGTTCTCAGACATCTGTGACATTAACAATCAGAACATTTTGATCACTATCTGGTTTATCTGCTAATATTATTCAGCCTATATTCAAGATACTTGAAAGTAAGATCAACTGCAAGCGTACTTCAACCATCGATCGCTTAAATTTAGTTTTAGCCCAATCTGTTCGAATACTTTGTCCAAAGTCTAAATCCACTGTTTTAAATTAATTTTAAAATTTCCTACTAAAAACCAGGTCGTCAGCATATTTCAACTGAATTAGAACCAATCTATCACCCTTTTTATTATTATTTCCACCATTTCTATTTGCACTTCTTTCAGCAATTTATTTATATGAATATTCAAAAGGTATGCGACATCGCACACTCTTGCCTTTCCCTCACCACACGTTATCAAGCCACTCAAACCCATTATGTTTTAGCCATACCCATGCCTTTTATTCAATATAATAACTTTTCACTCAACTCAACATTCACCACTCTTTCCATAGAACCAGTCATATATATACAGATATATAATATATATAATTTGGCGTTCAAGCCATTTGTGTTCAAATTAGCTAATGTATTTGGTTATGCTGTGCGCGTTTGCTGTTGTTTTGGTTGTTCGTAAATTTTAACTTGCTATGTTTGTTTAGTGTCTTTGTTTTTTCGTACATTTGTAATGTGTGTAGTTTGTGTATTTTGTTTCTTCTTGAAGTCTTGAAGGGAGGGGGGGAAATCTTCTTAGGTAGTTTTTCCTTCTTCGGTTGGTTTGTCTTAATCAGTGTGTTTTGTGTATATTGGGGAACTTTTGTCAAAATCGGTTTGGTTTCTCACTTTGGTTAATTCGTCTTGTTTTGTTTTTGGGGGGCAAAAACATCTCATCTTGCGTAAACGGCACTTCTGCTCCGCCAGCTAAAATCCCAGCGGAGGTTGGAAATCTGGCGCGACTTACAGCTCTTCTATTCTTCTCAATCATTTGTACGATTTCCTCGTCCAATTCTCGATTGACTTTTTCCAGCATATTCCTTGTCCGTTCTTCAATGACATCGTTAATGGGAGTCAACCCCGCCTCCCGGTGCAGCTCTTCCTGTGTTCTTTTTTCCATTCTGCAGGTACCTGCAATTAGGTACGCGCATTTGTTGTGCAACACTTGTAGACTCCTCTTATGTGTCTTTGAGACACACGAGAGGGCGGAAGCGGGGTATAGGAACGTCGATCTTACTAGTGCAGTATAGATCTTCTTTTTGTTGCTATGACGAAGATTTCTGAATCTATATAGAGTCTTGACTGCAGCAGTGGCCTTAGTGATTTGTTTTTGGACGTGCCTTGTGTACCCGGCTTAGGTAATCTTCATGCCGAGTACATTGCATTCATTGGTGTATGGATATCGTCTATCCCCCATCCTGACGTCATCAAGTAGTCTCATGACTATGGGGAATACTTTGAACTTTTCCTGGTTGGTGCGGATTTTCCACCGGGCCTCGTAGGTGTTAAGGTTTTTAATTTCTGCTGCTGTAATTCGAGCTTGCAAAGGCGCATTCCTCCATGGACAAGTGATTATCTGGGTGAAATCATCGGCGAATTGTAAGTTGAGGCAAGTGGGGCTTACAGGGGGCCCGCAGGAGGCCCGCATTGAGCGGAAACTTTGGCCCGTCCGTGCACCCTAAACTGATGTACGCCGCTCTCTGCATGACAAAGTCACAGAAAGTTTTTTCTAAGTTTTCACTTAGTCCCAGTCGTGAGATCTTGTACTGCATTCCCCACTGCCACACCTTATCGAACGCCTTTGATACATCCCGACAAACAATGTCCACGTAACTCTTTTCCCGTTTTGAATGGGCTAGCTTTTCCGTGATAATGTTAATCGCCATCTCTGTACTTCGCTTACTCTTAAACCCGAATTGGTGTGGGTTATAGAGCGAGTTATCCTCCAGGTGAGACACCAGTCTTTTGTTGAGGATCTTCTCGAAGAGCTTCCCGCCAAATTCCAGAAGTGAAATTAGCCGGTAGCTCTCCTTCAACTTTGGGTTCTTTCCGTGATTAGGCAAGAAAATCATCTTCGCCGTTTTATAAGTGCCCGGAAAGTATCCCGTATTAAGACAGGCGTTAAATATTCTTCTCATTCCTTCGATGACACAGGCTGGTGCCTTTTTAAAGTTAAGCTTTGTAAACCACGATTGTCACGGGGCTTTTTGTTGCAATGAGCGAAGCGTGCCGAGTAGTTCTTCTTCTGTTATCTCGGCGTCTCCGTCGCGCTGTCTATCTACCTGGTGATGAGGGTGCGTCTTGTGTATTTCTTCATTAAGCTCGTCGATGATGTTGCTTTCCAACTCTAGATCAAAGTGTTCGTTCTCTTCTTCAGTTATACTGAAGATCTTTTCCCAATAACTTCGGAATATCTCTTCAACCTTTACTTCTTCTCCTTCGATGTTTCCGTTTTCTTTCCGTAGCTCGATCTTATGCTTGTTTGCAGTCGATCCTTTAAAAATTTGGATCTTCTTCCAAATTTTTTGGGGAGTTGTTTCGTGATCAAGGATATCGATCGCGTCCACCCATCTTCTGTTCTGCAGTTCGAGGATCAACTGGTTCAATTCTTCTTTGATTTCTTTACTTCTCTGCATCGAGTAAACCGATGCATTCACGATGTTGTGTTCATACATTATCTTCAGTTCACGGTACAGTTCCTTTATATATTCGGTCCACTCGTAGGTCGAGATGGTCCTTTATGCGGAATTAGGGATACAAGCCCTATCTGCGTTGATGATTTGGTTATTGAGGTCATCGAGTGCCTCGTCAATCTCCTCGAGAATTGCCTCGTCCAAGTTGGGCATATCGTAGGCCTCTAGAAGGTGCGCGTACCGTTCCCAGTCTGCTCTGCTGTTGTTCTTCCTGACTACTGCTGGGACTTGTATAGGGTTCCTATTGATAGTAAGTAGGATCCCTATATGGTCACTACATGGAACCTGGACTGGTTCCATGTAGTAATTGAACGGTAGCTGACGATTGACCAGACAGATGTCTGGCTTGGTGGCACATCGTTCTCTGACCTAGGTGGGGAAGTCGGGGCCTATCCGCTGGGCAATATTTCTGTCCAGCAACAGGTCTAGGATTCTTCCTATACCGTTTTAGGTCCTGTAACCGGATTCTCGGCATCTGGCGTTCAGATCCCCTATTAATATAGTGGGGGCTCTTCTGCCAAATAGGCCAGTGAGAGTGTGAATAGGCAACACATTACTCCTTGGCGGTTGATATCCGTTAGCAATGACCAACTTTCCTAAGTCGAGTTCGACCTCATTTGCGAGGTAGGATCCTTCTAGATTCCTTATCTGCTTTTATTTGATCCTTTTCTTTATTGCAATAGCGGCGCCATCGTACCGCTCTTGCGAAAAGTTGGTGATCAACACATCGTAGTTCCAGATTTTCATTTCTGTATTACGCGTGTCGATCCCGTGTTCTGAAATCAGTATGATGTCTGCATCAATTTCTCTGAATACATTTTCGTGAAGAATCCCTTTCGTCGTCCAGCCGTTGGTGTTTATTTCCATTATTTTCAGTGCGTTACGTAACATGGTGAGTTATTTTACCTATGTTTCTTCTTCCCCTTTTTTAGTTTGGGGGCTGGTTGGGTGATTTTACTCAGGAAAGGGTTTTCCTTTTTCGGACGGGGGCTCGGGGTCTTTGACCTGCTCTTTGTAGCTCGTGTACGAGTGCAGGGACCTTCTTCGCTGTCAGATGAGGAGGATCCATCCTCACTTCCAGCCTTTTCCTCTTCTTTGTCTTCATCGGTTTCTTCCGATGAGGGAGCTTCAATCATCTCCTCCAAACCGGACTTGACGTTGTTGTTCTTTATAACAGAGTCCTTGAAAGCCTTGGAGCATTTGGGGTCTTCAGGCATGACTACTGACGGAAGGTTGTTGGCCTTCAGGAGCGCGTTGAGTACTTGGTTATAACAACCGGGCTTCACTGCATTTGACACATTTGCATGGGTTATGCAGATCAAGATCTTCGCACTTAGATCCCCGGTGAAGTTAATTTGTGCGGGTACCGATGAAGTCTTCACCTCTGCATTCTTTCTAGCCGCGTTTGCGTAAGTCATTTCTTTCACCTTCCTTTCCTCTTCTTCCTTTCTCCTGATTATCTCGCGGCGCTTGAGGCAATTAAGGGTCATGGTGCGATGCTCTCCTTTACAATTTAGGCATTTCTTCGTGGAACTTTCGCACTTGTCGAATCTATGTCCTTCTGTGGCGCATTCACTCCACCACAGCTTGTTCTTATCCGGGCATGTCGTTGAGGTATGATATTCTAGCTTGTAGCATACAAAGCACATTTGTATGCTGTTTAATTTTTCTTGCTGTATATTTTCACCTGGTACTCTCATATTAAATACGAGAATACCGTTTTGGGTAGCCTTCCTTGCCATGTCCGTAGTCGGAACGTTATCTTGAACACATGGGTATGTTCGCGGAATTTAATAATTTGACGAACTTGTGCCCACGGGTTGCTTCTCGTAATCTCCTCTGTTAATTCTTCAATTTTATGTTCTCCTACCCAGCTCTTCACTTTGCGTCAGATTACACTCCTGTTTGCTGCCACTTGTGAAGGGGGGGGAGTTGCTTCCAGTCCGGTGGTTTGTAGGACTCTCGCTCCCTCTTCCGATAGGAGTTGGTCCACATCCTTCGTCTCGGCACACATGGCGATGAATCCCGATGAAACTTCGATGAGTTTCACCAGTGCCACCTTGAGCTCGATATATAGGATTTCGCATAGGTTTTTCTTGGTCAGCGTCTGTCTTCCGGCGATGGTCCTTAAGGGGACCCTCTTAGTGATCGCCTCCATGGTCTTGGCATCCCTCTTCTTATTTCTTCTTTCCCTATAACTAAGTGTAATTAATATGTATTTTGTATGTGAAAAAAGTTAGGTGTAGTAAAGGAGGTAAAGGATGGTGTGAGTAGGGCTGTTGACAGGTTCAATTAATGGTGATTAAAACGCCCCCGTCCATTTTCCTGTTGTTCCCCTGCACGTATGCATTCAGTATGATTGATGATAGATGGATGGGGACCTCAGAGGGTTGAGCTTGGTGGACTTAATGCATAGCAGCTGAATCAACGACCGCTAAGTTTTTGCCACCCCCTCACGGGTACCTACGCCATAACTGCATCCAACTACTTAAAGGCGGGTGTACTTCCCTCTATGATTCTGGCCGGGTCGCCCGGGCGATAAAGATTTCTCCTCCGTCCGGGACTCGCAGTTATGCCCCAGTATCGAGACAATTTCTGACTTACGCTTCTGCTGTGGGCTAGGCCTCAAATCAGTGTTCACATAAGCCCTTAATTATGCCAGTCCAAGTGGCCGGCATAGTTAAGACGAAATCAATGAATGACAGACATCCGAGCGGGTTCGCACGCAGAGCGATGGACGGGGACATTGAGGTGCTTAAGCCCTCATTGAATTACGAGGCTTCGACGTAAAAAAGTATATCTCTCTTTCTGAAGGATGAAACTTGGTTCACCGTAAGACTTCCAGAATAGGCGTTCGTCTATGTAGGCGGCGCTCAAAAGTCAAAGTCAGTGACTAAAACAAGTAAAAGTGCTGTATCCGTAGGTAATTCAGCATTACGCAGTAAACGGATTTTCGGCCGTCAATTTAACCGCGGCCCTCCAGACCTCGTAGGTAATCGGATCTTTTGAGAGCGGCTTAATGGCCTTTTGTGGCTACTTTGGTCCTGCAGGTGGACTCAACTACCAACTCAGCAAGGAAGGTGAAAGCCTTTCGGTAGTTTGACTGTTAGTCAGACGACTAACGTTCTCACGCCCCTCATCTTCTGGTACGTTTCTCTCACTCTCTCCGAAGAGGGACTTCAACATATATGTACGCTTGGCCCTCTGGGTGTAGTTATGTTATAATTCCTCTACAATTATATTATGGAATAGATATCCTGGTTCGTATGAAAGGATTTAAAGTAAAGCAGAGCCAGATGATTAGAAGAATGCTCTTTTGGTACCCCTATTCAAGAAGAAAGATGGATGTTAGAATAAGAAGAGATGTTGGTGATGCTTACAAATGGTAATAGAATGATAAATTTAACTCTAGTTATTTTGGCACCATGCAAAAAGGTAGAAAGGGGTAAGGGCAATATCATTCATTGTAAGTTAAATTAATGAGGTTGGCCTTACATAGCTAATTTAAGCATCAGAAGAGGATTGGGCGATCGTTGGCATGTAATTTATATCGAATTATCTCATGTGACAATTTGGGGGTTCCTCTCCGCCTGGTAATTTTCTCTCCTGCATCTTCCTTAGTGATTTACACTAGTTCCACAGATGTGCTTCTCCTTACATACATCTGTTCCTTATTTATTCTATCTTAACGCCTTAAGACTCTGCACTCCAGCTCAGTTCTAATGATTGTCCTTTAGTCTTCTGGGATCATATCAAGATCCTCCCCCCAAGTAGGTTTGGGGGAGATGATCTTCATATGATGTAGCCTGGGGGGGAGGATCTTCATATGATATACCAAGCCTAGCCAAACATTGGATAGTCTAGCCTAAAATAGACTAGCCTAGCTGTGCCGGGCGTAACCTAGCCTAGTATAAGCTAGCATAGTATAGTTTACTTTGGTAAACCTGTAGATCGGCGGCGCGCCCGAAAAAGTGTATTGTTTTTCAGCCGCAACGACACTAAGTTGCGTTTATGTTTCGTTCACCCGAAACAATTATGATTATATACTGGGGGTTGTCTCCCCCCAGCCGCCATCCCAATTGATTGAAACTCAGGATCATCGTAGGGCGGTCCCCCCACAGTGAAACACATTGGAACAAGGACGAAATATTTTGCGTCCCATCGCTCGCGCCCCCGATCTTCAAGTTTACCCGTTCTTTATCCTACCTTAGCTTAGCATAGCCTAGCGTATCGTATCCTAGTATAGCCTAGCCTAGCTTAGTAGTCCCTAGTCAAACCCAGCATAATATAGCCTAGCTTAGCCTAGCCTAGTATAGCCTTGCCTAGTGGAGCTTAGATTACAATAGCCTTGCCTAGCCTAACCAGGTATGGCTTAGCATGTCATGCCATAGCCTACCGTAGCGTCGGCTAGAGTAGCCTAGCATATTATAGCTAAGTTAGAATAGGCTACTATAGTCCAGCAAATATATCCTTGCATACGTTAGCCTATCCTAGCATACATACTATAGCTTGGTATAGCCTATCCTAGCATAACCACACCTAACATAATATAGCCAAGGGTATCAAATTATAAGGTATCATATTGTAACGAAAGCGTAATCTGAATAATGTTTTATTATTTATTCCTTATTTAGTTTATTTATATTAAAATGTTGGAGGGAGGATCTTCATATGAACGTGATTGGGGGGAGGGGATCTTCAGTTAGGTACTTTGGGAGGAAAGATCTTCATAAAGTGTGATCGCATTTCCTCTGAGTTACTACTACCATTCACTCTTCCTTTTACTTTGTGTCCTCAAGCGGCATTTAGGAAGATCCAGACTTTGCAAAAGGAATTAATTATCTATAAAATTTTATACGTTTGGTCCAACGAGGCAAATATTAGACTAATTAAAGTTATGTTAAGGTACGTGAAATAATTATTGGAATCTAGTCCTTTGCTTTGGCCAGGATTTTGAGAGCTTCAAATATTAAGTTGTTGTTTGCATCAGTTTGAGATGACAGTAATGTGCATACAAGAAATTTAAACGCTTTGTTGCGTCCATAAAATTTACTGCATACTAGATATGTTTTGCTGATTTCTAGAACTTCAATATAAAACGCAAAAGGAAATATTTACCATGAAGAATGGATCCAACACCTACCCTAACAGCCATTGCTTGTAAAAAAATAGAACACGGTAATCTATAATTCGCTCAGATCTCTTTTATTACACTAGCTCAACTCTCACAAATTGCTACATCAAAATACTTTGATGCAACTATTAATCTAATTTCTTCTAGCTTATTTCATACGCTACGAGCATTGGTGTAATATACATATTCAATGAGGGTGAGTCTCTAAATCACTCACTGGGAAGGGCAATATCCTGACGGAAAAAGTGTAAATAGATATCTAAGAGCCTAACTATCATTGCAGATCCTACTATGTTTTGATTAAGTCCATCTGGCATGAACAGAAATAGTAATGAAAGTTGTAAAGATGTACTGCTTCATCCGGGCAAATAAAATTTAACCAGTTATTATGTAATGTAATATGTTCTCTCCTGAACCCAAGGTAAGGTGCATAGGAGAAAAAATAATTCTATCGTTTTTGTCTTTAATTTTTCTCAATTGTCTTCTATTACGCGTAAGTAGCCCCTCTAAAATATTAGAAAAAGTATTAATATTTCCAACATTGACTATAAGGATTATATTTGAAGTATATCCATCACCAAAGTTCTACAGATTTTGAGTTAGTTATATAAACTTCCATTTAAGAACTAGGGATCGTCTTTATTTAGTCGAAAACTTAAACAGAAAATAGGAGAGCATTCGTCTCACAATTCAACTGCGCACTAACTCTGCCCAAGCAACCTCGGAATCAAGGGTAAACTCCAAGAAAAATAATTTTTATTGATTTAATTATCACAAATGCGAGAACATAAAGTTATCCACAGGAAAATTACGCAAGGTTTAAATATGTAGCACTATGTTAAAACAAGATCGGTTGAACAAAAGTCGCGGGCACTCAATTATTCTGATTTGTGACTTTGTGACATTTAAGACTTTTACTAATTCCCCGACTAACCTTGGGAGGACTTTTGCAATTATATCATTCGGAAGAAAATGTAAAAGAACATAAGGGTTTCAAATCTCTTTAGAATCGGCCGAATAGTTATGATGTTATTGCCAAAATAATTCACCGGATACATAGGGAGGACTTTGGTAATTATATCATTTAAAACAGAAGGTAAAATAACATAAGAGTTACAAATATCGTTAGACTGGGCCTAATATTTTTTATGTTATTGCCAAAGGAAAATAATTCCAGGGCTAACTTTGGGAGGACCGTGGGAATTATATTATTCGAAGGAGAATGTAAAACAACGTAAGGGTTTTAAATTCGTTAGAGTTGGCCGTATAGTTACAATGTTATTATTACCAAAACAAAAAATGTGCAAAACGCGGTCAGACCGACATAGTGAGATATAGAGTCGCCCGCGACTAGACTCGCACGCGACTAAAATCCCCCAAAAGGCAAAAAAAAATCATTAAAATTAAAGGCATTTCTGTTATTTGTGTTATTTCGTATATGAGAAGATTTAACCCTTTGAGCCTCACCGGCACGCCTGTGTGCCATAACTTTAACTTGCTGTATAAAATATTCCTATTATTCTAGTTTTTATTCGTTCTGTTGTACATATTTAATGAGAAATTGGCAAATTAATTGTTTTTGGACCATATTTTGAAGAACGATCATTTGGGTCTTGAACCTAGTTGAGAGTGGTTGTGTTTGAATATCTTTCGGTAAGTGTTAGAAAGTGTTTTGGGCCCAACAATTTTTATATATAATAGCATAGCATCTATACTTTGATTGAAAATGATTTTTAAAGAAATAAAGTAAATATTTAGTCCAAAATGTTTGGTAATATGTATACGGCACAAATACGTGCCATTGTCCCTAAGGGGTAATTTTCTATATCAGAATATTTAGTTACTAATATCATCATTAATATTACTATTTTAATTACTATTATAAATGTTATTATTATTATTTTGATTCTTATTAATATTATTTAACATTATTATTATTAATTTGATTAATTTAATATTATTATTATTATAAATGTTATTATTATTATTAAAATTATTATTATTATAAATGTTATTATTATTATTAAAATTATTATTATTATCTTGATTCTTATTAATATTATTCAACATTATTATTATTATTAATTTTATTAATTTAATATTATTATTATATTTGTTTGCCAATACTTATTACTAAAATACATCGGTACTTTATATTTTCAAATAATTTACAAATATAATTATTCCAAAGATATTACAAATTTACATTATTTTATGACACAATTCTCAATAGGCCTATATTACAGATACAGGGTGTCACGGCGAAGTAGACACATTGTTCTTCGTGGAAAGGAAGTCCAACAATTATTATCATGTGATGAAAAAGATATGGATTTTATAGAACAAGATTTAGAAGATGCCCTAAAATGAAGAGCTGAGTGAAGGCATAAATGTAATAATAGAACCTAACATTCCCGTACTGAGTTCACAACCAAGCTCTGAATCCAGTAGTAGCCTACTTGTTTCTACTTTACATCAAACATCAAGAGAGATTGCAACTTTTAGATGGAAGAGAGTAGCAAATGAAGAAACAATAACATCCATTGAAAACTCTGACAATCTGGAAGCCTATGATTATGGTAAAGTGCTTATCATTTTGAGCGATGATCTAAATCCTTACGAAATATTTAACAACGTAGCTGAGTTTGATAATTTTCGTAATCAAATTGTAATTCCTCAATTGGAAGAATTGAGAGCGTTTTTAAAAATGAATATAGTAATGGGAAACCATGTTTTGGCATCGATAAGAGATTATTGGTCAAGTGAAACAGATCTTGGCGTTCAATTTATATCTAATGTAAGGCCTTTGAAGAGGTTCGAAGAAATTAGATCTTTATTATATTTTAACAACAATGAGCAAATAAGAGCGCGAGATGATCCATTACACGATAGAGCTTACAAAGTCAGAACTGTATTAGATCATTTCAACCAAGCATTTCTGTCTGCCGTGAATCCAACTAAATGCCAATTAATTGACGAGCGCATGAGTAAATTCAAGGGTCATAATATACTAATGCAGTATGTAAAAGGTAAACTAATCAAATAAGGTGCAGCTGTGATTCTAAATCAGGATATTTGTTCGAATTTGACCTCTATACTGGTAAAAAAAAGGAAAAAACAGAATACGGATTGGGCAAAGGAGTTGTTCTAAAACTTAGAGAAAAAATTCAAAATATTGGTTGTAACATTTTTATATATAACTTTATCAATTCACCGGCGCCCCAGTTCATGTTATCCAAGAAAAATATAAATAGTGCAGGAACCGTACGAATGAACAGAAAAAATATTCCAAGATTACAGATACCTTCTGATAAAGAAATGAAAAGAGGAAATATCTCTTGTTTTGAATCAAATGACATTTTTTTTATGTAAAGTGGATGAACAATAAAGCAGTGCATATGTTGTCAAATTTTATATCAGCATTTCCTGTTTCGAAAGTGTACGGTAGGAAGAAGGGAACTAGTGAGAAAGAGCAGATTAAATACCCTGCTGTTGTTATGAATTGCAATACCCATATGAGTGGGGTTGATATAATGGTCCAAAAGAAAGTAACTTATCAGTATGACCATAGGTTAAAAGTCAAATATTACCTAAGAGTACTTTTCAATCTTGTTAAAATTCCAATGAACAATGCCCTTATTGTGTTCTGCAAATTAGAAGAGACGTCAAATATTGAAAAAATTGGTGCAAAGCTATTCAGAAGAATTGTAGCTCGTAGGTTGATTGGAAACTTCTCCAACAGGAAAAGAGCCCCACCATCAACCTCTGTTTACGTCTTACGTCTTGAAAAAGATAGAAAATTTTAAAGTGAATAGTCGTTGTATAGTGGATAGGATAGTTAGGATATAGTGGTGAAAAGGAATGAGTAAGAGTTAGAGTTAGTTGCTGGGTGACGAGCCATCTCTTTGATTCTTAATCTTTATTTTTCCTGTTATTCTTCAGTTCTTTTTTGGGGCTCTCGCGCCTCTGTTGTTCGTCGTTGTTCTTCCTTTTTTGTTTCATTTTTTCATGCGGATTTCCTTTGGTGCCTATTTTCTTGATTCTGCAATCCTACCTTGCAGTGTACCTTGGGGGCGGTTCCTCCCTCGAGTCGGGTCTACCACTTCTGAAACTGCCTCGGTTGTTCTCTCTGTGGTTTTGTGGAATTTTTATTGCTCTCTTTTTATCGTCGGACATTATGTGATCTAGTTTGTCCCACACCTTCACTGCTCTTCTGTGTAGGGACACATTTGTACTTGGGAGCTCAATTTCATTGTGAAGATCTCCTATTCTTCTGAGTTCACGCGTTCTCGTATTAGTAATAATATACACCGCTGAGTTTTGTACCTGTTGTAGCTTGACTGCACTTGATTTTGAAAGGCGGTTCAGTGGTATAGCTGGGTAGAGTAGTTTCGCTTTGCAGATGGCGTTATATATTTTCTTCAGGTTGTTACTGCTTAGATTCCTCAGTTGAAATAGCTTTGCTACTTGTACCTTATCCTGGTTTATCCTATTCGCAATATGTTTGCAGTAGCCACTTCGGGTGATTTTTAGCCCGAGCACTGTTCCTTCTTTCACATATTAGGAATTTTTTTCTTCTATCTCTACCTTCGAAGTCAGGCGTATCCCTACTTGAATGATAAGGAACTTTCCCGGGTTTGTTTGGATTTTCCATTTGCGCTTGAATTCATTGATGTTGGCAATTTCTGCAGGTGTAATTCTGGCCATGGTTGGGGGGTGTTTGTAAGTGCTGTTTGATACTATTGTGATGTCGTCGGTGAAATGTATATAGTTTGTGGTTTCGTCGACTGGTCTTGGCAGATCCATGGTATATACACTATAGAGAGTTGGGCTTATACAGCCCCCTTGTTGGACACTTTGTAGCACTTCAAATTCCGGCCCCTCGTAGACTGCTACTGGGATGAACGCTGTTCTATCGGTGACGTAATCGCAAAGGCTGTTGCTGTCAACCAAAACAAATCAAAATACCATCTACAATCCCCAACACGAACACATTCAATGCGAAAATCTGATTCCAGACAACGTTGCAAAGTGTGCACTAAAAATGAAATTTACAGCATAACCAATATTATGTGTGTTGAGTGGGGTATCTACCTTTGTTATGTAAGTGGTAGAAATTGCTTTGAAAAGTATTATGAATAGCTCTAAAGTGATACCTACGTACTTAATGTTATATATATATATATTATTTTTATTTTAAAATATTTCCATTAAATGAAGGTTTTTCTTGCATTAAAAATATTTAGCCGGTGGATATAGCTAATGGCCCCAAAAGCACAGTAAACCAAAAGTAAATTATCATGATAACTTTAGATCGAAAAAAAAGCACCGCTGGTCCTTTGTTCCCTAGTTCCAATGAATTCTGAGAAAATTTTCTTTTTTTTTGTAGTGGTGGAAAATAAGCATGGATCTGAAAAGAACATAGACAAGTGTAAATTATTTTCAGATAGGAACTATATACCTTTCAAATATTTTAGAGCAAAAGCTCGTTGCCCGACCTGAATTGCCTGTATGATACATACCGAAGGTCTGCCTTTTAAGCGCAGCTTCTCTTTTAAGGATTACCCCAGGTTTAGCTTGTATGTTTCTAAATTGAGTATGAATTAATAATGTTATTTGACATGGTTAAATAATAATTTACTCTTCAGTAAATATTTATTTCCCCCACATTAATAAAAATATATATGTATATAGGGTCAGTCAATATTGCAATATGGAATAAGAAAATCAAAGAAACTTAAAAATGATGAATTTTAAGTGTTTCATTAAAATTTATATGGGTTGATATCGAAATAAAATAACATTTGACTGAAAGTGATCCGAAGGATAAAATCTCTGAAAAGTGTAAGTACGGATCCAATGTGGTCTCTTTTGAGAATAGTCAGAAAGGACAGAGTTTAAGAGACCGGCTTTTTTTTTATTTGCCAAGCTGGTGTGATCTGGCCAAGCGATACAAAGTACAATTACTTAATATACACCACTACAAAATAATAACAAACGCATAAATATAGTGCCAAACAGTTCAAAGAAATAAGGTGAGCTCGAGCAAGATCTTAAGGGCATTAAAAATCCACAATAAAATCACCGCTCTCCTGAAGTTCTAAATCTGAATTAATGTAAATGTGTGTGAGTGTGTGGAGAAAGGGGAAAAATGCCTTGGATAGAGAGAAAGAAATAAAAGTGATGAAAAGAGAAAGTAGTTTAGAAGATTTTCCAAGGGTTGCAAAGCCTGGTGATCAGACTAATCTTTTGCATTTATTTTAATGTTCGTGTAATTGTTTGGTTGTTATTTATTATATTCTCTAATATTTCTTGTTTTTTGTCATTTTCATTCTTATTTCTTCGGGTGCTTCTTTTTGAGTAAATATTTCTAAGGTTCTTGTCAGAATCCATTATTCTTCCATAGTTCCATTATTCGGTAAAAAAAACCAACTGTTTTATAGTGTTTTCACACATTCCATCATGCGTAGAACGGAGCATCATCTCAGTTAGCCATAAGGATAGCGGAACTTGGGAATATTAGATGTCTTCTGCCTCTTATGTTCCAGTTAATCATTTCCATGATCTCTTCGTTCATTTCCTGATTAACCATTACTTGATACTCGAAGTCCGTTTTTATATCACTGTGTTAATTGGTTTTATTCCCGCCTCCTCGTGTAGCTCTTTTTGACGTCTCATTTCTCGCTTGCGAGTACCAGCAATTAGTTACATACATTTTCTCTGCAGGACTTGTAGTCTCTTCCCTTTCGTCTTCGAGACGAAGGAAAGGGCGGAACCGGGGTAGAGCATCTAAGATCATACAAGTGCATTGTAGATCTTACTATTGCTCTTTTGTAGGTTTCTGAAAACGAATAAATTTCTGTCGGCGGCCCATGCTCTCAAAATTCGATCATTGACTTGCTTAATGTACCTAGGTGAAGAAATCTTCATAAAGAGTACATACCACTTCGTGTTCTATGGATAGTGCCTATCTTCCACTCTAATATCTGAAAGTAGTCTTTTTACAATTGGGACAACCGTAGTGCGTTATTATTTTCGTTTGGTCTCGTAGATGTTTAATATTTCGATTTCTGCAGCCGTTAATATTTCGATTTCTTAAAGGGGCATTATATTATCTTGATGAAATCATCTATAAATTAAATGTTGAGGATAGTGGGGTTTCCATGCACTTGGACATCTGCAGAACATATCGATTAGAGATTGGAGACAGACACACCTTTGTGGGACGCCGCCTGGATTACACATGAACCTAGTTTTATCTATACTTTCCATACTGACAGACGCCGCGCTTTGAATGACAGTCTCAGAGAGTTATTTATGTTTTCACTTAATACCAGTCACATGATGTTGAATTGCACCTCTCTGTTACACAACTTATCAAATGCTTAAATTTCGGCCCGAAAAGCAAGTATTTAATTTAATAACAGTTAACACTGAAAACATTATAATATATATATATATATATATATATATATATATATATATATATATATATATATATATATATATATATATATATGCAGTTAAGAAGGTAACGTTTTTTTGGTAACTAACTCTTCATCGAAGCCCTTGGAAGGAGCTCTTGTCACATACACGATAAGATGACGCATAAAATAAGCTTTACTAAGACAGCCAAAAAACTGTCTTACGATCGGCTTTTTTAATTGTCATCCATCTCTTTCGAAGTAAAAATAAAATTTACTCAACTTTGCCTTGTAAAATTGCATATTATTTGAAATAGCGCAATCATAATTATGCGGTTAAGAAAGCAATTTCTTTGGCTAACTACGTCTTCATCGAAACCCTCGGAAGGAGCTATTATCATATACAGTAGAAGACACCCCATAAAATAAGCTTTCTAAAACAGCCAACAAATGTAGGAGTGAAAAAAGAATTTGTGCCTTGACCCCTAACACGAGAGATATGGTGGTATTTGGCAAATATTGAAGAGATGATTCCAATCGTCACCATGTCCGCTAATTAAATGTTGAAATTTAACCCTTATTTATGCAATCACTTTGTTTATTTTGATTAAAACTAATATATTTTTAATTAAAGCAACCCAATATATAATATATTAAACTCCTCTCAAATTCTATTTAAATCTATTTAACGCTCTTGGTATGAACCCATTTTATCCGAGAATTACACTGAGTAATACTAGTTTTGTTTCTTTAAATGTTTTTAGTGTTTGTAAGGTGGTTATACCTCCTGAGTCTAAAAATACCATTGTAAATTGCATAGCATCTATATGTTTGAAGATAATTTAAATTTTCTATATAAAACTAACCAAAAACAGCTTCGACAATTCACTTTATTTATCATATTCCCATTGTCCATGAATAATAGCTGATAATATTTTTTCCTTGTATTCCTTTGTAAATTAATGAGAAAATGTGATTATAAGAGATAACCTACTAAAAGTGCATTCTTATCATGAGATCCGTGATCTTTATGTACTATTGACCATATATCGTACCCCATCATAGCAGTATCCCATCTTCCTTGGTATCTTTTCTCCATCATTACAGCAATGTTCTGATGGAACCGTTCGCCATGCTCCTCACTCACTTCTCCCAAATTTTAACTAAAAAACTCCAAATGTGAATCCAAAACCTGCACCTTTATTGACCTTTACATCCTAAATTCTTATAACTTTCTAAAAGTTTTGCTACCAGCTGCCTGTAGTTTGTGTATTTATTTTTACCACGGAATTAATTAATTATATTTCGAAATGCACACCATGCCTAACTTATGACTTCACTCATTGCATTCTCAAATTGTACTGACTTTAACATTTTCCTTACTTGCGGTCCAGAAAATATACCATCCTTAATATTAGCCTCTGATAGATTTGAAATAAGTAGATGAATCTCTTGTAAGGCTTCTTCACCATGATCTAATGCTTTTACAAACTATTTGACCAACTTAAGCTTTATACGAAGTGCTGGTATAAATACTTTGGCAGACTTTACAAGAGGCTGTCTAATAACATTTAGTTTTCCTGGCTGCAAGTCATCTCAAGGATGCCACTCAACCTTCTGGTAATGTTCATGATCAGCCCTACTGTCTCTTAGGCAAAGAAAACATGAATACTTGTACCCAACCTGAAATCCAAATAAGAAGGCAAGCATTTTAAAATCAACCCAAACATCCCATTTAAACTTACCTACTCGAGATGCTTTTTTACATTGTCATATTCTCACTTTATCTCTACCGAGTATGACATAGGCAGGGATAAATACTGATTTACATTATGTAGTAAAACAGCTTTAAGGCTTTTAGTTAATTATCTAAGAAAATTCACCATTCTTTAGGGTTGTGATTAATACCAATAGCTGTAAACAAGCCATTAATATATTTGCAGAAACAGAGATCATTTATTTTAAAGTGTACTTCGAATTCCACATGGTCCTTCCTGTATAATATTGATTTGCAGTCCTCCCCCAACCAATTCCATTCATTAAGTTTGCATGCCAAAAGCTCAACTTCTGACTTACTGAGACCCAAGTCCCTGATGAAATCATCCGGGACACGTTTTTTGGAAAGTGTAGGCGGGTACTCATCCTTGGCTCAAACGTTTCAGCCATTTTTTCATTTCCACAACTTCTGACTATCCTGATGAGACTTTCATCATGCACTCTATTGAAAAAATATATATCAAAAGCGATGCATTAAATATTGGAGCATAAATATGGATTGCATGTGTAATCACATTACAAGAAACCGTAGCTAGATGATTTGAATATTTCAGTATTGATTCGGTTACAAAAAATATATGTAGCTTACAATTTGATAGGTTTTACTTACATTTTCCGGCAGCCTGGAACCAATAAGGTATCATCATGTGGCACAGGGGCAATAAAGGATGAAATTTGGGGATATTAAAGGGATTTTATTCCCTTAACTTTTTGTACTTTGATTTATCAATCATGCAAAAATAGCAACCATCGTGATGATTTTTTGGCTCTCGCCAAACTCTCGGCACAGCAAATGTCATTGCTTTTCTTGAACCTCTCAGCCTTGCATCTAAATTTGATCGACAACTTCCACATATCTCATGAAGGGACCATGGATTTGCTTGGTCATCCATACTTATTCCAAAGTACAGTCTAGAAGCAATCCAGTACTTTGCACCTTTCACAATTTTATGTGATACATGCTTAGATCCAACATAGAAAACAACACACAAAACAGAACAAATCTGGTGAATTTCTGCCTCCTCTTGTCACCATAATCCAGAAAGTCTCTATTTTTCATATAAACCTGAAAAAGAAAATAAATAAATTAGCGACAAATGTAAGTGTGCTCTACCCGTACACCATACATTTCTTCATATTTACATAATTTGTGATATCCTTCAAACAGGCGATGGTAGTGAGAAGGTAAGGATATATTTGGAATACGCGCAAAATTTAGGATTCAAAACATTACAAAATGAGGGAAAGAAAATTTTCTGAAAATTTGTTACCCAGTGATATGAAAGAAAATTCCTTATTAGTTTACTTATGTACTCTATACTTAAATAACAATTGCAAGATTCTATAATAATATAAATCCTTGTAAAATAAATTAATGTAAACAGAATGTACATATTTTATATTATTTATTGCCCGACAAAGACCATGGCAGAACTCAAAAGGAACACAGCAAAGTTTGATAAGCAAATCTCAATATTTTGATTTGCTAGAAATAGATGATATTAAAACAAAGCTTGAGATATATCTATAAAAATGTTAGAGATTTACTCTGAAATCTTTCCTTTCTAATTATCCACATTCAAAACCTTAGAATTAATAATTTAACTAGAGTGCCCCCTACCTTTCAAGTCATCTAGTTGTGACATTACACAAGACAAGATTAGCTCTTTTCTTATACAGACCGAAGAAACACCAAACATCATTTAATATGTCAATATATCGTAGCCATTTGTTGCATTCTCAACCTTTATATTAACTCAATTTTATAGTTAACTTTTATTCTAAAAGCGAAATTACCTTAATAATTTGTTCTGCATTCCTTGTTTAATTTCTCTGTATTTTTTCTTTATTAATCTCGTTTTCTGCAAGGTATTATTGGCATCAAAATCATACTACTTAAATTACCTAACTTTGTTATTTTAATTCTCCAAACCTAACATAATAACTTGAATGATCCAGTTCTAGGTTGAAACAAATATTCTTTCTCTGCTAGATGAAGCTGAGGTCGGGATTTGGTTTTGCTTGAGTGCGTACCCCAAATAACTTTGTACTTGAATTTACTTTAATTTAAACTATAGGGCTAATAAGATATTTTTTGACTTAAACTTCTAATAAGATGAATGGGTGGAGCTTGTGAATCTTTTCCACCGAGGCAGTAGATGAAACACAAAGAAAAATAAGTGGTTTTATCGACTGTGTGTATAATGTAAATAATTATAAAAATGAGAGTCCGTGCCTAATTCCCCATTGTTCACTATGTGAAGAGAAGATATGTGTGCCCAATGGAGTTTTTGAGGAGGAGCTTTGTCGTGTGTATGTTAGTTGATGTGTGTTCGAGATAGAGCGAGATAGAGCACAGATTGTAGATCAAAGGAATTTTATAGATAGGTGGTGGGGACTGGAATTTTATACCGTTTAGTCTAGCAGGTTGGCGTAATAACAAATAGAACGAAATGGTTAAACTACAGTTTTGTGGGAACGGATGTTCTGGTGAATTATCTATAAAGGAAAAAATTCTATGGCTGAGTTTAACCCTCTAAAAATTTGGAAAATGCAAGTTGAGCTGTTTGGACTTCACGTAAAGAGCTCTAGTTTGAAGATCTATGAGTGATTCGTTGTCAACCTGATAATGGCGCAGAGGATCAGTAAAGAGTTGGATGAGTCAAACACGAAAATCCCAATCAAAGTGGTTTAATACGAAATGAGCCCCAAAATTAGTCGCAGTGCTTGTGCAGACACAGGTGCCGTGAGTCAAATTGCGACTTCCCACACTTTCAAACCAAACGTCGAAATAAAATCAAAATAAAAGACTAGTAGGTACAGTGTAATCTACATATTTAGAACACTTTATGATGATGTACATGTCAGGGAACACCTCACTGAAGTCAATCATATGAAATAAGTAATGTTAAGAATGTTACACGGCATCGCAGAAAAAGTAGTTTAGGTAAACCTCAGTATCAAAAACGTGCAACCTCAAAATAGTCCAAGTTTAGTCCAAGTAAATATCACACAGGAAGTATTAATAGATTCCCTGATGAAAATAGAACAAGACTAATAAAATCAAAACCCATTGGAACATTGTCATATGAGATTTTATAGAAAATATGTTCTCAATTGATAAAATAATGAAAGGAGAGAAGAATTGGTTGAATTTACATTGGTCCAGAACTCAGAATTTCTTATCAATGTTCAAAACGATGTACCAGCAAAGATGGACTTGGATAAGTCAAACTTCTGAGCAAAGAGTATATAATGAAATTGATTCCTGTCTGGTCTACATTATAATACCTTTCAATATTCACCAAGTATCAAGTAAATCAAAATCATTTATGAAAGGATGATCAGGTGTTAAATAAAACTTAGTATGCAGAAAGTTAGAAGAAAAATACTGCTAAAAAAAAACAATGTAACAGGAAAAAAACAAAAACTCTCATAAGAGAACTTGAACCTAATAAAGAAGTGCAAGGACCTTAGAGCTACAAAGACCAACAAATTTATTGAATTAGCAGAATTTTACAAGCTCATTAAAATGAAACTAATGTTGAAGACATCATGAAAAAACGAATGCAGTAGAGATTAGCTGGAAAAATATTCCTTAAAGGAAAATCTCTCGTGGTGCCATAAAAATAATAGATGGTACTAATATAAAGGATTGAGAAATAATAATTAAAATAACAAAGAATGCTTTAAAAAGTGTATTCAAGGGACACTATCATTCCAAACATACAACACCAAATAACGTCCCGGTCGTTCTCAAATAAAAAATTCTAATTTCAGATAAATAAGTCGAGAGCAACATGCACCAGAACCAAACAACATCACTTCATACTTGCTGAAGAGTATAGAGATGCCATCGTGTATAAACTATCTTTCCTAGTCATTCAATGTCTTAGACAAGAAAGAATCGCGAGGAATCGCACAATCCCATAATAATCCGTTTAGAGAAAAATGGGACTCAAACTGACCTTAAATCTACAGGCCAATAAGCCTTGTCTAATATATGTAAAGTCTTAGCAATTGTCATTACGCGCAGAGTGCAAAGTCAGCTAGATCACGAAAAACGATAGAGAAAGCTGGCTTCAGAAAGTGGGTTTCAACATAAGATAACCTACATAATCTCAACCAGCTAGCTCATTAGAAAAATTTCAGACTGCAATAGCCCGCTATTTCGAGAATTTATTAATTACTAAAAAGCATTGAGATTATAAGGGCACTGAATCATAACAGCGTAAAAGAGTGAGCTAGTGATTCGGTTTACATAAATATTATAGGAAAAATACGAAAAGTTCTGATCCAACTACATTAGATTTTATAAAGATTCAGGTATCTTTTAATTACAGAAAGGTGTAAGACAAAGAAATACTCTCTCTCCAAAATTGTTCACACCATATCGAAAAGAAACCTTTATAAGCTAAACTGGCAAAACAATTACATTAAGATAGATTAGAATTAACTCAATCACATGAACTTTCAGATGAGATTCAATTAATGTTTCAAGAACTTAACAATGAAAGTGAAAGAACCGACCTGAAAAGCATTTGTCAAAAAATAAAGGTAATGACAAACCGACCAGGGATCCTAAATAATAGAAATTACAATTAAAAACGATGAAATTGAAATAGTAGACATATATATCTATCTGGGTTAGAAGATTACAAGGTTTCGGAGAAAAAAATCAAGAAATCTAAGTAGAATTACTCTAGGTCAGCACGCATTTGAAAAGGCAAGCATCAACTTCAAAAGTAAATTGCCAATGTGTCTAGAAAGAAAAATATACAATCAATACATTATCCCGAGAAAAAGCTATGTAAAAGATACTTGAACCCTAAACAGAAAACTTACATTAAAATTTGGAGCAACACAGAACCCATGAACACATTACGATGGCGATAAATTGGCGTGACAAAAAATCCGCCAAATGGATACGTTAACAAAGCAAATTTTAAGATATCAGGCAAGCTCCAAAAAAGCGTAAGTTGCTGAGAAGTTTATATGACAAGATTCCAATACAATAGTTGGATCATATAGATTACAGATTAGACTCAAGTTTAAAAAAGACGAACGAAAAGAACAGCAAAAACAAACAAAAGGAGAGATAATCACCTCTTAATCACAAAAATAATGTCCCTGAAAACTTAGATCTAGATTGGTGTATCAACTTTTATGTGCTAGATACCAAGCTAGCTAAGTGGGTATACCTTTCATCAACTCAACAGAGGACTAGCGAACATCATGGCTTCTCACCTAAACAGCAATAGGCCCCTTTCAAACTTAGAATATACATCGATACGAAATCACGCTGCATGTGCTAAATCGCCTATTTGAGAGTTCTTAGTTATGGATTCGTGCTGCAACAACAATGCATACAAACATGCATGCATGCATATTAACTGGCTAAACGGCTATCCTGAATTCTTTCTGAAGCTGTTGGATTTACTTCGTCATCGCAGATAATTAATTCATTCCTCAGCTTCATTGATAAATTTAGAACAATACCAAACTTACACCTTTCGGACGGGCAATAGAACTGTAATACCTATGTCTATAAATTATTTTTTAATGATATATTAATGACTTTGAATAAAAACCTCAGCTTAGTGACATTATTCTGTTTAAGATATTTATATGTGCATTTCTGTGTCGTTTCTCAATTAACGACAGAGGATGCTATGCTAAACTTCATACTGAAACTAGTCTCGCAAATATATATTTTGCTCCTATAAAGCGATTTCTTTTATATATATATATATATATATATATATATATATATATATATATACATATATATATATATATATATATATATATATATATATTTATATATATAGCCTTTTATCCGCATAATTAATTGCGTTACTGCAATAATTTTTCTTAATATATATATATATATATATATATAGCTTTAGAAGAGGGTTTATAGTGGGAGACGGAAGGAAAGTTTTGAGTATAAAGAGGACAGATTGGTGAGGGGGCAGATTGAGCAACCTCGGTAGTCAAAGGTGGAAGGGGGACCTGCTGATTAACGTGGATTCCGAACCACTATCATTCATTTACTCAACATTCTTACTTCCTTTATCACACTTTTATCACCTATGTTCCTCATACAGAAGCGGGAAGACCGCCTAATCTTTTTCCTTATTCTCTTCATCTTTGATTCATGTGTTTATTGTATCATTCATACCGTTTTGAGTTAACTTAGCCCTGAGCTTTGTTTATGTATTGTTATGTTACTTGTTTTACTTTCGTTACTTTGTTTCACTTTTTCTTGTTGTTAGCACCTTTTTCGCTATTTCACTTTAGTTTCACTTTGTTCACTTGTTTCACTATTAACTTTCACTTCACTATCATTTTTGTTAAACTTTTTAATACTATAGTTCACGTATTACACTTTTAGTTTACTATGTTTGTATTATTTCTGTTTGAATCTTAACTTTCCCTTTACTATCATTTTTGTTAAACTTTTTAATATAGTTTCCTTATTATACTTTTAGTTCGTATTATTTCTGTTTACACTTTTGATCAGTGTCGTCTACTTAGTCGGTTGTTTCTTCCTATTTTAGTTGTTTAAATTCGGTTGTCTTCTTACGGTATCAATCTGGTGTCTTGGTTGGTTACTTCATTGGTTGGGTTTGTATTTTGTCGGGTCAATATCTTTATCGTTACTCTTGTTCCTTCTCTCATTTTGAATTTCTACTTAAATAAACATGGGAACATCCTCGATTCTAAGCTATTGTCTGCTGTTGGGAAATCGAGTGTCAAAGAGGACTCCAGCTCGGGTGTTTGTGTGCTTTGTAAATATCAGAGGTAGATCGTCTATCTTCCTTCATATTTTCTCCGCTCTGTTTCTGATGTTGATGTTGAGCGTTTCTAATCCTGCTTCTTGGTGCAGATCCTGTAGTGTCCTCTTCTCTCCCTTACGAGTGTTGGTGATTAGGTAGAGAGCTTGATTTTGTATTCCCTGGAGTTCCAATTTTTTTAGTCTTGTTTCACCATTGATAGGGGTTGGTGGGTATAGTAGCACCTCTTTTCCTAACCCTTATAGATTGTAAAGTAGGCCAAGTATCAGAATCGCCTTGTTCTTATTCTCCGTTATAGGTTGTTTGTAGCCTCTTTTGGTTATTCTAAGTGCTATCCTCTGCCCTCACCATGATATCTGTAGTTCTGATCTTGAACTACAATTTCAGGTGTTTTATTCCTGGAGATTGGGATTATTGTAAATTTCCTCATGTTCGTCCTTATCTTCCATCTCTTTCGTAGTTGTTGATGTTGTTGATTTTAAAAGCTGTTGCCCTTGCCTAAAAGCGTACGTACCTGTACAGAGTGACGACGAATAAATTGGCATATGTCGTCCGCGAACTGTGTGTTTAGGCAACCAGGCATTATTGGTGGTGTTAGGTCTGTAGGGGTGCGAAAATGTATGAGAAAAAGATTCCTTCCAACTCGATAATATAAATAGCCGATTAAATTACTAACTCAAAACGGACTAAAGCCTGGTGGTCGCGTTTAAATCTAATGGTACTGCGTTCGAAACTCAACAGTCCTAAACCTTTTAGGAAGAAATCTCAAAAATAAAACGGAAGTCAAGGAAAACGCTGGAAGGACCAACTCAACTAGAATCAAGAAGGACCAAGAACTCCTCAACTCAAGATAAATGGAAGGAATATAAAAAGCATTAAGGAAGAAAAAAAAGAATACCTAAGTCAAGATAAATGGAAGAAAAATGTTTGAAGGGGCCAACTTAAAGAGAAAGGAATTTTAGTCGAAAAGAAGTAAATAGATTCGATAAAGAGAAAAGCAAGAATAATATTGATGAATAAATAAAGTTATGATAAAGAGGCCCCCTATAAGTTTCTGTGTATTTTGAATACAGCGTGGGGCTAAGACAGCCCCCATGCGTGAATCCAGCTTCCAATTCAAATTATGATCCTGAATAACCATTGATCTTCACATATGCTCTTCTGTCTGTGACATAATCGCAGAGAATTCTCTCCAGATTGCTATTCATCTGTAGATTTAAGATCTTATATTGCATTCCTCTTAGCCAGACTTTGTCGACTGCTTTTTCTACATCTCTCAGGACCAGGTCTACGTAGTTATTCTCTCCTTTGGCCTTTGCTATTTTTTCTGTTATTATACCAAGTGCCATTGTGGTGTCTTTTCCTCTTCTGAATCCGAACTGATAATCATTATAAAGGTCATTTTCTTCAATATATTCTTTTAGCCTTCTGTTAAGGATTTTCCCAAAGACTTTACCCATGAACTTTAATAGAGATATTGGCCTGTAACTGCTGAGGTATTTTGGTTATTTTCCTGGCTTTGGGACGAATAAAAGTTCGGCTAGTTTATAGATATAAGGGAAGTAACCGGTTTTTAAGTTCGCGTTAAAATTTTCTTTAATGTTCTGGTGATTATGTTACGTGCCTTGGTAAGATTAATTCTGGTTATTCCTGAGGGGCCTGGGGCTTTCTGCTTGAATGACTCTATTACGCCTTAGATCTCTTCCATTGTTATGTACGCCTCTGTACCCAGAATTTTCCTCCCTACTCGCTCTACACTTGGTGCGGGAGTGTTTTTGTCTATGTTTTCTTGCAAGAATGTGTAGACCATTTCGTCTATCTCTGTTGAAGTCTTCTTCTTCCTCTCGAGAACACGGATTTATTTCCAGTGATTACAAAAAATTTCTTCTGTGGTCCTCTCTTCTAGGATATTTTCACCCCGTTTATTTTTAATTGTTATTTTTTCTCTCGCGAGTCTGCCTTTAAGTCTATTTATTACTCTCAATGAATCAATGAATGGGACCGCCTGCTTATATATACATGTCGATGATTGGTCAGTTTCCAGCTGAGTCCGGGCCAGTGTGTGGGGAAGTCTCTTCCAGGAAGGTATTCCTCTGCATCTTTTTTCACGGTAAAGGAGCCAAGGGAATGAGCAAGACCAATTGCTTGGTGACGTTCCGAAATATGTTGAAAAAACTGGGTTGGCGTTCAAGCATTCTGACGTCGCTATGAGTGCCGCTTCCGATGCATTCTTCCAACTTTTGTTGGATGCATACGCAACTTCTCTCACTTTCATCCAGCTGATGCCGTGGTCAGCATCTTGCAGATTTTTGGTAAGAGCGATGATGAACCACCCTGCTCGAATATCCTGCTTGTGCTCCCTTACCCTGGTGTCCACGCCCCTGTGTGTCTTACTAAAGTAGGCCAGTTGCTGCAGGGTACACTGTATACTACGAAGTGCCTGTTATTCTTCGTCGATGGTTTGGAGCGGCAGATTTCTCCCAATTTGACGTTGGTTCGAAGGGCTACTCTGGTAGATGAAGACATCTTTCTTCCTAATGCGATGGATATGGGGCTAGTAGGTGCTGCAATGTACCTTTTACAAACTCACCGATGTTGATGGCCTTGCTACTTGCCTACTTGATGAAAGCCACTGGGTATCCCAGATCTAGGAGTCTTGGATGCACTTCTCCTCCTTTGAAGTGAATTATTGGCTTCAGATACTCTGTGCGCGCAGGAAGATCTCGATGACGATGCTCATCTTTATCCGAAAGTCGCGGGCCGACAGATAGTGGATAAGGTAATCTTTGTTGGTTGGTTTCCTGTAGACGAAGAATTTCAAGCCTTCGTCAGTCTTGTGTAGTTTAACGTCTAGGAATGGAAGAGTGGCGTCGTCTCGCTTTTCTTCCGCCGTAAATTTAATGGTATCATGAAGCTCGTTGATTCGACGGAGCAACCTTTCATGATTCTAGACTAATGTCTTCATGGAGGCTCCTCAATATGAGGTACTCATACCACGTAGAGTTGGTAATAAACCGGAGGCATCGATTTTGCACTCTTCTGAGTCTCGAAATGTTTTAGTCGCGTGCGACTCTATATCTCACTATG
The DNA here is from genome assembly GCA_963969495.1 of Ceratothoa steindachneri. NCBI lineage: Eukaryota > Metazoa > Arthropoda > Malacostraca > Isopoda > Cymothoidae > Ceratothoa > Ceratothoa steindachneri. Next base: position 108,343,336 of record OZ018319.1, read on the forward strand.
TCAGTCCGTTGGTCCACATTTTACTCCTCTTTTATTGTAATAATTACGTGGTAACTATTCGGCCAATTCAAACGAAATTTGAAATCTTTACATTGTTTTACATTATCTTGACCGTTGAATTATTTGGCAATAACAACAAAACTATTCGGCAGATTTTAACGCATTTTGAAACACTAATGTTGTTTTACATTCTCTTTCAAATCGAATGATAAAGTGAGTTTTTTTACATAATATACATTTGAAGTTTGATAAGATCAAGAATAATTTTAGAATATTGTTGCTTATAGTTATAAGTTCTTTGTTCTAAAATGGCTAAATGATTCATTTATATTTCAGAAGTTATGTCAGTTTTAGTAAATTGGTCATTTTTTGCATTCCAAAAAGTGATTTTTTGAGTGCTCGATTCTTAGGAAAGTTTTCGCTAAAATTCTGAATTAACCAACTTACTAGTATCAAAGTCATTCTTAGACTATAAAAGTCATTATTAAGAATTTTTTCAACTGAAAACATGGAAGCTTCTGGAAATGATTGCACGAAAAAAAATTGGTGAAACATACTTCAGATGCAACTGTTCATTGGTTTCAACACAACGACGGATGAGACGCGTAGCAGCTCAAGACGTACCATTACGAAGAGCGATATGCAGAATAATTAAAAAAATTGAGATACCGGTAGTGTACAAGATGGACGAAACCCGCATTTTTGCAGAAAAGTCGTAGTACAACATAAAATTGAAGAGTTGCGTCAAAACCTTGAACGGTCACCGCACAAATCATTTAAAAGAAGATCAGAACAATTGGGATTGTCAAAATGTTCAAAATACAATATATTAAAGAAATACAAACTTAAGTCATACAAGATTCAGGTTGAGAAAAAATTAGAAGACAACGATTTCTCGAAATGACAATCAAATGCAGAAGAATTTAGACGATAATTTGAGAAAGTTGATGTACCGCCCGTTATAATGTCTGACGAAGAGCTTTTTCATCTTAGTGGATAAAATAATAAGCAGCACAACAAAATATGGTTGGATCAAAACCCAGAAGCTATACACCAGAAAGAACATCTTATGGATAAAGTTTCTGGGGAAAATATCTAGTAAGTTCTTGTGGAAGGCAGAAGCATAATGGTGGATGGAATGAAAATCTTAGCACCTGTGAAAGAAAATATGGTCGCGAAGAAACATTAAGATTGGATCGAGATAAGAGCAGACATAATTGTGGTGATAAGGAATCAGAGAGTGTAGTACAAAGGCAAAATCCGAAGAATATATAGGTATAACAAAAAAAGAGTTAGAAACATCTTTGGCGGTAAATGGTGGCTAAGGAACTGTTTTAAGCAATATAAATAACATACAAATATCATTAATTAAGAAAGTTTGAAGATGGAATTCGAGGATTGCATTCTAAAACAAGATTTAGTGGCAGAAATACGTCGCAATAAAGTTAATGAAGCTTTTATAGAAATGGCATAATAACAATTTGACGGCATTGGATTGCCCGGCGGATAATGAGGGTTCGAAAAGGTCCCTCTCTCTCTTCCTGTTTTGGAGAAATCCAGGTATATATGCACCCTCCCAAGGATTACCACTTATTCGGTTAGACGACGCTTCCCCGAACAGAGGTTCGATTCAACGACGATCTCTCCCAAGAAGTGCTTAGTGACGGTCGCAAGAAAAGGAAGAGCTGGACATCACACTCGTATCTTCGAGTCAGGGAGAAAAGTCTCTTGAAGCAACGTTAGCCTTTCTCAACCGCCTTCGGATCAAGGATTGGAGAAGCCTTCCTCCGAAGTTCTTCTAGGGACCTCCTGAGGACAAGAGGCCCAATAGCTCGCTCAATCTAAGTTTGAAGAAATCATCTCCCCGCCCCTCTTTGAAGTTAGACCAGTGACCTCTTGAGGACAAGAGGCCTGATAGCTTGCTCGATCCAAGTTTGGAGAAGTCACCGCCCCCTTTCGAAGTTCGTCCGGTGACCATTGAGGACAAGAGGCCCGCATATCGCTAAATCAGAGTTTGGAGAAATTAGCCCCACACTCTTCGGGTTTCCGGCTACACCTGTGAGTAACCAATGTCACCAAGAACCCCCTCCCCCAAATTCGCCCCGCTTTACTCTCGATGTTCCAAGGAACTAAATCGCTCAACTCCTTAAATCTCCCATTATAACCATTTAATAACCCTGGTTATCCAATTAGTATTCGAAACCTAATTCCGTCTTATTCATGTACCTATATATCCATATTTATTGAGTACCTTTTATTTAGTGTGTATTAAAATCTACTTCTGTTGTTGTATTTGAAATATTCCTTGATCACGCAACTGCAGCTATGTATTCAAATCGTACTCTTAGAACAATAACATTTGTTACCTTGCTTAGCCTACCTTAGAGCCTGTGTACGTATATTCCCGTACACTAGGCCATACATAGACAATCACTTACATCGAATGAAACAATGCATTTGTTAAGACGAAGCTTCAGAAAAAAAAGATCCCCCGATTTAACACCTTTGGATTTTTTAGTCGGGTACTTTGATAAGAAAGGCATTTGGTAAAATAAAAAATAATAAATTAAATGTTTATTTGTTTAATTAACATTTTACACTGTATCGTACATTTAGCCTGTAATAAAGACTTACCTTTTTATAATAGCCTCCTCATCACCACTCATAGCCATTCAATCTTCCCATATTGTATTTTTAAATATTATTTATATTTTAACATAAAATAAAAGGTTAATAATTCAGATCCCTGACCATTAATTACTAAGCTTTAAACAAAAACTAAATTCAGATAAATAAGTAAACTTGGAAACAAAATAGATAATTAGATATTATATTAACTATATAGAATAAAAACTAACCTCATTCATAACTAAATCATATTTATAACTAAACTTCAAAAGTTTTAGACAATTGGTTTTAAAGCAGACTTGCATTTCCTAATTTAAATGTACATAATCTATTGAGAAACCCCAAAAGAAAAAAGTTTATTTTGGCATGCTTGAGGAGAAAGTGCAAAGACCATGGTCATAGTTATATGTCCTTAAACTCGACACATCTGAACAGTAGACGTTTATAACATAAACCTCGACCTTTTAATATTTAAAATCTAGTAATTGTACATTATGAGGCAAAACATCACCCTTTCGCCAGTTGATGCACTTAGTCTGTTTCTTCTTGGAGATTAGACCTGACCACCGCACCTAAATAATCGCTCACTCTCAACAGATGATAAAAGAGGTGATAAATATTTCAGCACTAATCGAGGCAAAATTTTAAAATGTAACCAATGTTCCTTCCACTAATTTAGGGGTGATGCTGTTGTTCCAATGATAATCTGTTATAAATATCTGTCTACATCTTCTTTTACCTGAGTTTTGGTTTTGTTTATTGTGCTTTCATTAGATTTACAGCCAACCCTTTTCTTTGTCTTAGGTCTAGTTGCCTCAGGTTCTTTCTGAATATAGTCTTCATAGAATGATCCAAAAACAAACCGGAAAGTTTTATTTTCATTTATTTCACCCTCAGACTCTTCAGAAATTGTAGAATTGTGCGTAGAAGTATCGACTGCAGTGTTTGATTCGGATTCATGTGTTTCTTCTTCTACCATCCATTTAATCAGTATATCATTCAAATCTCCTTTAAAATTTTCCTCCTTAAAGAATTTGGTCATATATCTAGGATCGAGAAAAGTAGGAAGAATAGCAGTTGTATCTTTTATTTTTTATGAAATCTTTCCTCTGTTGAAGATTGCTAAGCAGAAATAGTTAAACCTAATCCTGTAAATTGATGCGACTGTTCAGCTTTATTGAAAAGGCTCTTCATTACCATGATGGTAGGAATGATCGATGAGGTTAATGCTTCTCGATTACTTAAACGTTTTGGTAAATCATCAAAAATTTTGCAGAATGATGACTAATTTATCCAAAAGATGCCATTCGTTATTTTCCAAAGATTTTAATTTCGGACGATCACAAAGATATGGAATTAATGCTCGCTTTTGTTCAAAAATTAGTTCTAACATGAGTAATTGACTGTTCCATCTTGTGGATATGTCTTGAAGAAATTGATAATTGAGCACGTTATTTTGTTCTTGATATTTTTGTATGTGTTAAATGCAGATGGAGAATGGTTGAAATGTGCTAAAATATCCCTGTACAGTGAACCTATGTTAAAAGCATATTTCTTAACAAATATAGCATCATTTAGGACAAGTTGTATAGTGTGCAAAAAGCATGGAACTTCATGATGTCCAGTTTGATTTGCACCTGCCACGATGTTTAAGCATTGTTCCGAACAATTACATGAACTTTTGAAATTGGAATTGTAAAGTCAAAAGCTATGAGGTTTGGAGTATCAGATTGGTCGTTGTGTAAGATTTCACAAAAATAAGGCTCTAAGGAAATTGTTATTAAATAAGTTGATTTTTTCCTGCTTAAAGAGAATAGGTTGGGATAGCCATTTGAAAACATTTCATAAAAAGAATCTCCAATATTGTCACATGAGGATAAAGCAAAATCAGATGCTACTACATTCATTGTCAAAATTAGCTCGGCTTAAGCAGCATCACTTTTTTGGTAGTATAACTGCAATATATCTTTTGGAACATTACCATTAAAAGAACACCCAGACATTTTTAGTTATAATAGTTGCACCTTTGATTTCACTTTTTTTATATCCTCCTCTGTCAATGAATGTTGTTCCACAGCCTAAAATCCATTTGTTTTCAACAGATATAATTCTAAGAGCAAACTGTGCACAATATTTACAGAGACTACTTTTTGACGGCTTACTCTGAAATTTGATGTTCCTGAGAATTCTTTTTTAAAACCACGTATTATTAACAGAACACTTTGTAAGCTTTATAATAAATAACCAAAATATCTTTTGTAAAACAAATTATTAAGAGTGTGTAAAGAAACTAAAGATTTAAAAAGATTATATAAAGTTCCTTAGTCAGAATGTATAGGTATATATCTTGGAGTATCAACTTAGCTCTACTATTTCTCATCTAGAGAAACTTGGGAGGTATATGATAAATAACCCCCACAAGGAAAATGGAAAAACGATTCCAAGCGCTTTCGTCTTTATTCTAAAAGACCTCTTCATGCAATAACGCAGGTCATGACAGACAATGTCTCAAATTGTAAGGAGCGTCAGGTTAATACGGCTACCTGCATCAAAACCCTAACTAGGAGGTACAAATTCTTTAAACCCTTTAATTTGTGATTTAATATAATTAGATATGATAGGATTTAGGGTAAAAAATCCAGTGCTAATATTAAAATTTCGGATAGTATTAATAGAGATATTTGTCGTTAGAGATATATGGACAAATAAAATTTAAAAGAATAAATGACTAATGGAAACCATTCTGGTTCATCATGATAGGATGTAATGAGAGAAAGAGAGGCCAGATAGTAATATGTTCCTTTAGGTAAACATAAGAGAAAGTTGATTATAGGTCAGAATGATAATTATCAATATATGAAAAAGTTTATAGTTCACAGCTCTCTAACTTTATAAGTAACTTCTGAAAAAATGAATAAAGTAATTAATAAATAATAATAGTTTTGGGGCGATATGTGAATTTGTTGCCAATGTATAATTATAAATTTATTTTATTTTTTTTCATCAATTTATTTACATTTAGCATATTATTACCACACATTGTTAATTTTTCAAGAATAATCATTTCAGTTTATGCTTAAAGGTAGACCTTTTTAACATCACCTTCTGTAATTCAACTATCCAAACCAAATCACATTAAATTAATAAAAAAATTAATAAATCACCTTTTGCCACAAACAAGAACAATCTACCCATTAGCCGAATCAACCATTTTTATGTACTTTAAAAATTTACCCTCCCTTTTAAAATATGAGCCAGGGCAGTGTAAAATACTGCCCAGTCTACTTTAGAAAAAAAATGATTAAACTTAGAAAAAGATACAAGATACAATAGATGAGGCATAATTCATTTCATTTACGACAGATGGGTGGTCAGTTATCACAGCTAATTCATCAAACATAAAATTAACTGGTCATTGACTTAAGAAAGGTTTGGGCAAAGAACAGATAACTCCATTTGATTAATCACATACAACTGTAAATGTAAATGGATGTTTTTAAAACGTATAGAACTTATCAAAAGTTTAGGGTGATGTTGAAATACAGAATGTTTTTTTAATATACCAAGTGCCTTCTTTTGCACTAAGTGAAGTAGCACAATGGCTATAGAGTAACTATTTCGCGAATTGAATCTGGGAAGGAAATTCATAGCCCCCTTGTCTGAGACTGATTGCAGTCAGATTGTCACATTCATACAGTATGAGAAAAGAAAGGTGAAAGAAGAAACCAAGATAGAAACTCGAGCGGGGCACCGAACTTCCACCAGAAGCAAGCTATCTCTTGCACCGGAAATCTTCCTTCCTCTTGTTGGGGGTATATAATAGAATATTCAATTATTACTTCTTCACAAAAGAGTCACGTTTCTGGTTAGTATTAATCAACTACAGTACGAAATATATTAAATGCCATATCACCAGCCAAATTTAGCCGATGCCGATGCCGATCACTAGTTATTTCACTAGGGTTAGCGTATCCAATCCTGGAGCTGACCTTTCCGCTCACACCAATACAGGCAAGTTTGAAACCGAGGAAGGACACGTGCGGTGAGTATTCGATTTTTGTGTCTTCAAGATTGAATTGGGCGGAGCAATGTCTTCAAAATTGCGGTTGCCGAGAATTTTATATTTTGGTCTGTATTTTCCAGTGTTTCTCGAACCTGATGATTCTTTAGGCCTCCGCGCTCGTGGCTCTGCACTTCATCCATGCGGAATTTGTCCTCTAAACCACAAGTTGGGTAACATTTTTGAAGTATAGAATGTTAAGGGTTCTTCTATCGATCTTTTTAGGGATGCCTTTAAATAAAGATAGTAAAGAGAGTAGGGCTAAGGCATCCTCCCTGAGGGAAATCGGGCAAGAGCTTGAAGGCTTCCCCTGTCTACTTTTCAAAGTCTATGACAGCTTGCCTGTTAGTTAAATAGGTACAGAGGATTTTTCCGAAGTTGGGTGTGAGTCCTAGACGCACCAATTTGTATTTCCGGCAGTCAATCCAAACACAGACAAAGGCCCTTATTACATCCCTGCAAATGATATCAATCTAGCGCCCCCTAACCCCCTTTGCCGCTCTCTGTTGAAACATGTGGGCTATGGCAGTCTCGATGCCTCAGTGTCCTCAGAATCCATGCAGTTCCTCGTTCAACATAGTGCTCTTGGTGGCCGCTTTCAGGTGCCTGATGGTCACGGGTCACTTGGCCTAGGCCTTGGTCTTTAAGCCTAAACGATACGATTACCTCCTATCATTCCGCGTGGTGATGGAGTTCCCTCCTTGTGAGTTGCCGTGAAGATGGTGGAGGTTCGAGGTTCGATAAGGGTCGAACCTGCCCTCTCTCCTCTCCCTGTACTCGAGAACTTGGTCCTCGAAACCGAGAACAAAGTTTTTCTCCTCTCCGTCAGAGATTTTGAAAACGTCTTCCTAGAATCATCGAAATATCTTCTTCTTCTCTGTAGGGGTGATCCCTGTGGTTTGGCCATGCGTACGGAAGTTCCCTCTTGGCCTGCTGACTGTTGCTCAAAATCACTTGGGATTCATGTCAGTTTCTAAACTTTCAATTAGACGGTTCCACTTCCACCTTAGTTCGTATGCCAGCGTGGTGTTCAAATGTCCCTTAAGGTGTTTAACGAGATGTAAATACATGAGCCTAGTGTAGCCCATGTCGGGGATGAGGCTATAGATGAAGCGCTGTTGGAGCACTACTCCCCTTTGTGTAGGGGTTGTTGGCAGTGTGAGTTTGAGAGAGATTGTCGGGATAGCAATTGCATCTGCGTTGGAAATGCAGGCATTGAGAGCAGTAAGCTCCTAGTTGAGGTCTTCCGCGGATGCGCGTCTAGATCGGGGAGGCCCAATGGAAACGTCCTCTTCTATGCTTCCAGATCTGCCTTCGAGAAGTTTTTCTTTGGAGCAACCGGAACTGGTATAGAACAAATGTTATGGTGATCAACATGGAGATGTGATCACTAGGCGTCAGTGGTCCTTGTGTGACAAACTGGTGAGAAGGGAAGTCCAGATTCGTGAGAACGTCATCTGGCTTAGTGGCCGACCATTAGTACAAAAATATAAGGAAGTCCGGCCCGATGTGCTGAGCAATATCGTTCTTAGGATGAGGTCAAGTCTCCTGCCTCTTGCGTTTGCCCTTGTGTATCCCGCTACTCTGTTCCTGGCGTTGAGGTCCCTGGCGAACAAAACTCAGTGCTCTTTCTTGAAAAGAGTGAACAAGTCATGAATGGGCAAATATAGATGGTGGTGAGGTTGATAGCCCGCGTTCATCCTGATGTTTCCCAGAGAACCTCTCAGTATGATCCACAGAAGCGACTCGAACATTGGGATCTCTGCTCCCTACCGCAGATCTTTCTTGATTGCTGTCATAGTTCCGACAAATCTCTTTCCTGTTGCGTTCTTTGGGGGAACATAGTATCTGAAGCTCTTTTGCTTGTCCTCGTTCCTGACTGAAATTTCTAAGAGCAGAAGAATATCCGGATCCAGTTCTCGATCTACTTTACACACCTGTTGTTTGTGCATCTGTTACCCCTGCACGTTATGTGCAAGACTAGTTAGCCTATTTCTAGAAACCATCTTGTGAATCTGAGCTGCTTGAGGGCTTTCAGCAGTACGTTGGCGCTAGAACAAAGCTTCCTATTCAGGGATGAATCGAAGAGCTTGAGGTTTTCGATGACAGCTTTAGCCTTTTTGTCAGTAAGGCTGCCGTGACCGACACTTCGTCTGCGGGTGAGTCATAGTACCAGTTGAAGTGCCCTCATTTGACTCCTGTAGCAACCTTTTCGAGGGTTATATTTATCTTTTGAGTGGTGTGGGAGTTGAGGGCCATGGTGAAGTTAAGTTGCCTGCCGTTAAATTCTTGCTTTTTCTGCTGTGGTGGTCGTTCTGTGCCCTTCTCCTATATTGGTGGTTCTTCTTTGCTTCATTTTTTTATTTTTTCTGACTCAACGTGGCAGACAGAGTTAGCTGGTAAAATGCTGCATTTTGTCCGGTCTCTTTGGTCTCCTCCTACTGGGTTTATGTCTCAGTTACTGGCTGTGTCGGTACTGCTCCCTTGGTGCACATTGCGGGTTCTCCGGAAAATTGAATGGTTACTGATCATTCGCAGCCAGCACCTTATTCACTTCGGCATTGAATTAACCCTGGCATCAATAAGGCGTAACTAATCTTTTCATTTTAAACTAAAATTTTTATATTTTAATCTCAAATTTATTTTCTCTATTTTAATATAAAAAATATATGCAATGTTGCTGAACTAAAAAAAAGTATAAGGGTTACATATATTTTGTATATATATAGCTGACTTTCTTTCTATCTATCAGTGGAACCCCAGAACATGAGCAATATGGTCGAAAGGTGCCCTAGGAATATAATAAATAATGAGTTAAAATGATCTTTTACGAAAAAAGTTCTGAAGAAGTTTAAAAATAACTCTTCTGCTGTTGAATATAACCCATCATATATATATATATATATATATATATATATATATATATATATATATATATATATATATATATATATATATTATATATATATATATATATATATATATATATATATATATATATATTTATATATGTATATATATAATGAAAAAACTCACAAAGTCGCAAGTGAGGAAAATAATAATATGAAAATTAACCCACAGGTAAATGAAAAGATGAATCCAAGCACTTTCGAACTATATTTGCAAGTTCATTTTAACGGAATAGCATGAAAATGGAAAAAGACAACTTTATATAGGGTACAAAGATACGAAGGGAACGCCCATCACATTGTACAAACCAATAGAAAAAAAAACCACAAAAAGAAGACAGAAAAATACGATGAAAAAGAATAATAGGCCACTAATAACAGACATATGCATCCGTAAAACGATATACACACAACAACGTCATATATATGAATGGAATATGGTGGGCGACCCCCCCCCCCAAAAAAAAACCCCCCACATTTTTTAAGGATTATCATTATGTAGAGCGAAAGCATTTAGGAGTTAGAGTTAATCTACAGTAAAAACAGAGACACGTCGTGGGGGAGGCAATGCGAGTGATATTAAACTAATAAAGAGTGACAACAGGCTGCATTATGATTTTATTTCATTTAGTACAAGTTTTTTTAAAAGAGGGTTGAGTTTAAATAGCCAGGGGAAATATTTATATTAGGTAAGATGCCAATTAATGAACACCGACAATATTTCTTTTGTGAAATCAGCGTAATGATAAAGGAATTTTCCCCAAGAGTGAGTAAATTATTTTACAATGAAACCACCTTTTGAGCACAAAGTTTATTAAACCGAAACTAGTTTCGGTAAGAAGTTTTCCATACCATCTTCAGCCGTTAATTGAGATAAATTGACAAAGAAAACAGAAATACTAAAATATACACAAACCGGCAAATGACATTAATCAGGCGCCGTAATTTTAGATGATTAACAATATTTTTAAAATGAGGTCCGATGCCTAGCGGCTTCATTTGTGTTGACCTTTGAATATAGATTCGATCATTTTTCTTCTATTAAAATCGTTACATTGGTAAATTATTTGGGCACTAGGAAAAGCAATTATGTGGTTGGTGTTTTTCACATGTGTGAAAATACTAGAAGCATCGCTTGCTCTACGAAAGTCCCGCTTATGTTCATAAATACGTTTATTTAATGACCTCCTGGTCTCTCCTAAATGGTTGGAGGGGCAATTTGGAGTATTACATGAGATCAAGTAAAGGCCTGTATCTATATTATGCGATTTAAGTGTAGTGGACCGAAATGATTTTTTAATAGTTGCGGGATATTTGAAGGTAGTTGATCAGGGAGATACTATGAGGCTTAATTCTTTGAGCACGAGGGAATATGAAAGAGCTAAGCAATTTGATGTAAATATAGGAATTTTCTTGGAGAACGGTAGAATATTGCCCTAGCTTTAGGTAGGCTTTGATCTATATGGTAGAGGGGGTATTTTAATTCAATGAACAAGCATGAAATAAAGATGATCTACTCTTGTAAGAAACAGGGGTCAAAAATTGGGACAGTTCTTAAAAACATAGATATTGCAATTGTTTTTTTTTATATTAAGATTATGACATGAAAAAAAAATGTATATAGGAATTAAATTTTAGGGTGGGATGGAAGTTATTTAACTTTGTAAAAAAACATGTCAAAGTAGTCTAGTTAAGATAATGGCTATTTTACTTACATTTTGACGAATTCAATAATGACATTTAACAATATTTATTCTATTCAATATTCTCATATGCCATATTTTAATCTTGAAATTGGTTTAAGACAACATAATGAGACAATGAAAGGTGACATTGTAGCGGCTGGTCCCGGAAACCACCCTCCACAAGGTCCACTCACTCACTTGTGAGAGGTCTGTCAGATCGGAAGAAGACAAAATACACAGATACCTATTGTTTTTAAATAACAAACTTTCTCACCACCAAATACAATTAATTACCTAACAATGTAAATATATAAAAAACGTACAACAAAAAATATACACAAATAGGTGCTCCCACTTCAACCTCCCTCAATATGCGCAACACAAAATGTATACAGGTCAATATAGGTGCAACACCATAACTATAAATAATTACCAAACAACTGGTTTGCAAAAGCACCCTTTTTTCTCCACCTCTCTCTCTCTCTCAAACACTCGTGGCCACAACAAACCCCTCAATTGAGCCGGCTCAGTTAGTTTATTGGTTATTAAAGGTTACCCTGGGGCTTTTTGCACGTTATGGGACAGTTCACTCGCTCTCCCTAAGCGTGGGGCGGGGAAGAAAGTGCACTCAAGTGGTCGGTCTATCTCTCAAGGGGGAATAAGGGGACATTTGGCTGTGGCCCTAAATTGTGCCCCACACCGATGGCCTAGTGCGCGACTTCTTTCCTTTCTTCACTCACGGACAAAAGCAGTGGGACCAAAAAAGCTAAAAAAAGGGAACCATGGTTACTTCCCTGTTGCTGTTTTCAAGGTGTTAAGGTTCCCCCTCCCTCCCTCACTCACTCATACCGTACCTGGCTTTACGTCCAGTTGAAATTCCTTCGTGCATTCGCTATTGGCCGTTTACAATCACTTATCAACCTGGACTTATACATTTCGCCTGTGGGGGGAGGAAGAAACGCCTTACCTCAGCAAAAGACGGGGGACCTACACTGCTTCCAGGCAGCACTGTCCTCCATCATTCACCAAAACCTGAAACAAAAGGCGGGCATTAGATTGGGCACTGGTGAGCTGAGGCAAACAAAAATGAACCTACCACATCCCTCCCCCCTAAGTTCGCCTCATCTCACCGTGCTCCCAATCTCCACCAATTGCTTCCTCCCCACCTTACTCTTTACTTACTCTCTCACGACCATTCCAAAGCTTTCGTCATCACCCAATCATATTCTTTTACACTGCCTCTTCTCCTAGTAACAGGGCTTAGCCCTGTCCCCACTGTCAACAAGCCTTCGTCGTGTCCATCTTCTTCTATACACACTTTATCCATACACACATCTGATACTCCCTGACCAATCTCACTCAAATCTTCAACTAGTCTCTCTGCTTCATCTATCAATCCTTCCCATTCTTTCATAGCATTAATCGATCTTGCTCCAATTGCTCACTGATCTTATTCATACTCGCTAACATAGACTCAGACTCATTCAACGGAAACTTACCTATACTATACGTTATATCATACATTCCATCTTGACCTTGCAAAAATTCAGATAATTCACTCATCTGACTCACCAAACTATTCTTTCTATCCTAATTTCTCGACTGCTTTCTCTTACGCTTTTCCCTTCCATGCTCAACTAACACTAACTGCTTCCCTTCTAAGATCTCATCTAATCCATTCTCCTCGCATTCCTCCCTATCTCTAGCTAACCATTCATTTATAGGATGCTCAATCAAATATGCTGGAGGTTCCCGCCACCTTCGTAACTGATTCTGATGTGCTCTATATTCATCCACACATCCATTCTCTCTTTTACGCACGATCACATAACTTACTCCATTCGACCAAACCTTTCTCACCACAAACGAAGTTTCAAACTTTTCTTTCAATTTATCCACATTCAGTCTACCTTTTGTTTCAATCTGTTTCAGCACTTTATCCCCAACAGAAAAACTTTCGAACTTTTTACTCGCTTTTCTCCACAAATCACGATCATTCTCTCCCAGTTTCATTCGCGGTCGCACAAGTCTCTCAAAATTCATCTCATACTTACAAGGAGACATACCAGTCATCTTATGCATTCATCCCAGTCTAATCCATCTTTCGCCATCAACCGCAACATCTCACTCAAGGTTCTGATCGTTCGTTCCACCAGCCCGTTCACACTAGGTACATAAGGAGTTGTTCTCATATGAGAAATATCCCATTCACGCAACATTCCGGCAAAAGCACGCCCTACAAACTCAGGTCTATTGTTACTCAACATTCGCGCAGGCTTACATACACACATCGGTAACAGTTTCTCACTCGCAACTCTGCAGCAGTTGCAGACGATTTATTCTTCAAGGATGCAGCATAAACAAACTTACTCTTATGATCTACCATTACAACCATTTCAACATGACCTCTCACAGTGAAAAGCAAAGAGAAACACTCGATCGCTACAATTTCAAACGGCTCTTTCACGCACAATTTCAAAACAGGCGGACTCGCATACACTCTCTGATACTTTCCCTCCTGACACGCCTCGCAAGTAGTTGCAATATCCACACAAACTTTCCTAAAAAATGGATTAAACACACGCTTTTTCATGCACTCCCATAACTTGTTCTTTCACATATGTCCAAACCTCTCATGCACGATTTTCACCATCCCAATTGCACCAAAAACTGATAATACTGGAATACACACATCCTACTCATCTATTCTTCGTACAAAATAAATCACATCTTTACATGACACAAACTTTTGAGCAAACCTTTTAAACTCTTTCAATATACTGCTCCATCCTTCAACAGGCACACTCCTCAATACACTATCCTTTAGCTCACGCACCATTGGACATGACTCGCATATTCTCAATACCATCTTCCGTCAATAGCTCTTCATTCCTATCTACACTCACTACCCCCGCAAATCCAGTTTCACATACAAGTTCACTCTTCAAGTTTACCACAATCATACCAGCTTTAATCAAGCACTCATTCCCTACATCCACTGTAATAGCATTTCTTCGCAATAAGTCAATCCCTAACAAAAAAAAATAAGGCAGCTCATTCTCACCTAACACCACAAATTCATGCATTATATTTTCCAACTTTCCTATACTTACTGCCAAGCTCACCTCTTCCAATGCCATCACGTTTCCTTCTCCCAACCCAGAAATCGTGACTGTAACGCCTTGCCTAGGTATATTCCAACTCAGATTCTCTACATCCCTTATCACTTTAGCATTCACCAAAGAAATTTGTGCACCGGTTTCAATCATACCACTATAATTCTTCTCATTTATTCTTAACACAATATGCACCCTCTTTTCAATCTCATGGTCGCACGCCACGCTCACAACTTTCATGTTCTCAACAAACACCTCAGAAGAAGCCCCGTCATCATCATAAACAGGCGCACGTTCCTCAGGTACTTCATTTACAGACTTCTGTACATATTTCTTTTTCTCAATTACCCAATTATAATATGCCCCACTCAGACATTGTAAATGCAGCTCACATCCACTTTCTCTGCTCACTTCCTTACCACGATACACCACCAGCTTGTTCCCTCCATAATGTAAACACACTCTCACATCAAACACCATACTTACTGCCACTAACACCTCCTGAAACGGCATCACTCCCGGCGCACACATCACTCATACCTAACTGATCAGGTCTTTCATATGCTTCTTCCATAACCATTCTTCGTAAATCATCCACACTATCAGGCACCTTAATTTCTAATCCATCATTAACCAAGTCCTGCAAGCCACAAAGCACACACTCAACATATAATTACCACCACCCTCACATCTCTTTCCAACAGTTAATCCTTTCGGCAAATATTTAGGATTTATTCCTTCAGTTACACTTCCATTTGCACTGTCTGGTATTCTCGACATCAAATCCGCAATTTCATTCTTCTCACCCGGCAAATACTCTACCACAAAATTAAAGTCACACAAATCTCCCATCGTCCTTGCCAGCCTACTATCAACCATCCTCATACGCTTCAAATTTATTAGAGGCTGTTGACCGTTCGCACTATAAATTTCACTCCATACAAAAAAGGTCTCAGCGATTTCGAACAAAAACGTAATGCACCCAATTCCCTTTCGATCGTTGCATATGCACGCTCTGCCGCACTAAAAGCTTTTCGATATATACAATATCCCTCGCTTCCTTTTCACTCCACTTTCAAACTGATCCTGCATTAAACATCCACCCATAGAATAACCACTTGCATCCGTATACACCTCAAACATACATTCATTCTCTCTTTCATCAGGATACGCAAGCTCTACATCTTTTACTACTGATGCTTTCAACTTATAAATGGCTGCATTCATAGACTCACTCTATTTAACAACGGTAACATTCTTTTTTCCTGTCCATTCACTCAAGGGTTTCATCACACCTGAACAATCTTCCATAAACTTCCTCCCAAATTCAACTAGACCAAGGAATCCACGTAACTCTCTAACAGTATTGGGCCTTGGGAAATCTGTCACCTTCTCTATAAACATTTAGAATTTTTGCAACCCTGTCGCACTCACCATATGTCCCCAAAATTCCACTTCCGCAAACCACACTCATTTGCACAGCTTAACGTTTACTCCCATTTCTTCCAACTTTGGCAATACATCATTCACTACAGTCATGTGCTCGTTCACGTCTTTGCTTATTATCAGAATGTCATCCAAAAACACTTGCACACTCTTACTCTGAAACTCACTCTGAAACATTCATCGCACGCTGGAAAGCAGCCGGGGCATTTGCCAATCCAAAGCTTAAATTTCGGAAATGGTAATGCCTCTTAGCGGTCGAGAACGCTGTTATCGGCCGGCTCTCCTCAGTCACTGGCATCTGATAATACCCACGCACCCAATCCAATTTTATAAATACTCTCATCCCACGCATACTATATACACACTCAGACACCACACAAATAGGAAACTTATCTTTAAATGTTCTTTCATTCACCTTACGGTAGTCTATACAAATTCGCAAGCTCCCATGAGGCTTTCTTACAGGCACAACCGGGCTATTCCATGCACTCTTACTTGCCTCAATCATACCTATCTTCTCTAACTCCTTACGCTGCTTTTCTATCTCTTCAGCAACAGGGCGAGGGAAATGACACAGCCTCTGGTATATGGGGGTGTCATTCGTTAACATAATCTTAAATTCCGGTAAACGAGAATTACCGAAATCTTCATCTCCCTGGCTCAAGGCACTTATACTATTCCATAACAACCTTTAAATCTTTTGCCTCTCACATTTACTCAGCTCTTCTCCAAATTTCACTTTAGCAACTAACTCTTCATATTTCTAATCTTCCGACGGCCCGCTCTCAGAAAACATACTCGTATTCGCTACAAAGACATCCTTTTCAACATTTGCCACTGTACTCAATGTACCCAACTTATCCCCAGCACAAATTCCTCTCAAGCTTTTCTTTCCTAAACAAGGTAACACCTGCACACAAAAACTCGGATTCTTCAGATTAATCGCCCCATCAAAAACATGAGCAACCCTTCTTACTTTATATTTCGCACTACCACCGTCCAAAACAAACATATTCTCATCATCCTCACTTATCCTTATACATGGACTCCATCCAATCATCACACTAGACACTCCATCCATTTTGAGTGGTACATTCTCTATAGCAAACACGTCCAATTCCTTCATCAAATTCAGTTTTACCCTTCTATCCTGACTTACATACCATTGGCACTTCAAATTCCGTTCCTCTTGCACTCTATCATCCCCTGCTGCGGATCTATCAAAATACTATTATCTTTCAAAAACTTATACACCAATATCATATCATACTTTTTATTCGCACTATTCACCACACACACACAGTGCCAACCAACACTTTCTCCTTAAATATAGCGATAATTGGCACCTCTTTCTTTCCCAATCCAGCCAAACTACAGCCACTCTCATAGGTCCCATTAACATTCATTCCTTCAAATACTTCTCGAAATACCACTTCCACCGGACAACCAGTATCTATCACTGCAAGCATCTCTCGCCCTCCACGTTTAACTATCACACACATACATTTATTCTCTCTCCCACCCCAATTCACTCCACGTCTTGAAAATCCCTCTCTCATATTCATACTGGATACTCGCACACTAGAGGGTTCCTCAGGAAGAACCCTCTCACTTCTCAGTTTTCCTGACTTGCATTTTCCCCAGCATTCACAGGATTTTTCTTTCATTTTCCCCACTGGTGTTCTCTAATCTCCTCACAGTTTGACACAACCTTGTCAGGTGACCAACTAAACCACACTTCTCACAAGTACTCCTCGGGCGAACACACATTCTCGCATAATGTCCCATCTGTCCACAATTTCCACATACTCCATTCCCATTTTCATTCACTCTTTTCCCTTCACCATAGTTACAAGCAAAATTACCCATCTTCCCACACTGATAGCACCTGATTATTCGGGCATTCTGGCAATCCTTGATAAGGTGGCCTGATCGACCATAGCCAAAACAGGCCCTTGCTACAAGGCGACATTCTGCTCTTACATGGCCAACCTTATTACACTCCCAACACCTGACTTGATCATTCATACGTCCTCCCATTCGACCTTCATTCCAGTTCCCTTCATTTTTTGCGATTGTTACTCGTAGAGGCTCCTCTCAGTACCAGTCATACTTCTACTACCCCTGCCCCTCACTGCAGTAGAACTTTGACTCTGGACCTGCTCTCACCCATATAATTCTTTCGTTCTTCCTCTTGGCCATAGTAATCATCTAAGAACTTGGCCATGACCTCCACTGGGTTGGATACTAATGCCTCCTTGTCCGATCGGAAATCAGGCACACCACTAGTACGTTTCTTTCCCCCAACATACACGGTTGCTCCCCCTCTGCCATACCCTTCAAACTCGCAATCTTCTACAATCTCCAAAATGTCCTCTCACAACAATCTCTCCCTGGCCCATCGCATTTTCTCCTTCCTTCTCGCATTCGCATATTCAGAAACATCGCTCAGGACTGTACTCAAGAACTTTCTCATTTACTCCTTATTATTATTTATTCCATCATCGCCAAACTTCTTCCTCGCTAAAGTATCGAGCCTATGAGCATACAAATCAATTCTTTCATTCTTCCGCCTTTTCGCTTCCTCAAACTCATTCGTCTACCGATATCTTACGCCAGCTTTCACTCTCTTCACCTGATTTATAATACGCTTCTTCACCACCTCGTACCTAGGCTCACCCACGCTAACAATAGTCTTGTAAAAATCACGCAATCTATCTTCCAAAAATTCATCTAATTCTTTCACCCAGAAGCGACTATTCTCTCCAAACTTTTCCTTGCAATTACTTTCATATTCCTTAAAAAATTCCTTTGCATTCTTTGGCCTATACACACTAAACTTGCTGACCTTCGTGACCTCTCTTATTAAAAAACTTCTGAGCACTTCCCCTTCATTTCCACTTTCACCCTCTTCACTTTCTCTCTCACATTCAGATCCATCACTTTTGTTAATACTAGAGTACAGTGAATCTATACTCTTCGAATTCGTCCGTACTAGTCTGTCTTTCTGTCACTTGTTAGAGGTCTTCTTTCTCTTCTTTTTGACCTACGGCTTATCTATATCCGACGTTACTATTTCCTTTTCTGCCTTTCCTTCCTCCTGATCGCTCCTCCAATTTTCTCTTCTCTGTATCAGGTTCACTTAATCAAAAATTTCTAAATGGAAACGAAAGAATAATGGCATAAATATAAATAAAAGACTTTGTTAATTATTTTTGTTTCACTTCAGAATTTTGATAGAGAAAGAAAAGAAAGCAATATATAAAAGGGGATAAAGAAACAGAGAAAAAGAGAGAAAAAGGTGGTAGGGTGACTAAATATCTGTAAACAAAATGAAAACATAAATTCTTAACTATATAGAATTTACTTTTTTGTATGAAAAACAAATGAACCAGATGCCGATAATCGATATCTTTTGTTAGTTTAGTTATTAATTCACCTTTATTTGATGCTACCATTAGACCAGAAATAAGAATGAAACTCCGAACTGTGACTATTAACGTGTGTTAGTCAAATGGATATAAAAATTTGACAAAATGTCTCTGAAAAGGTTGCAAAATTCTTCTACATAACTCATCCTAAATATTAGCCACCTTCATTGCGTTTCTTTGTCTTGATCTAGTGAGAAATTAATTAACGCATAGTATTGAACTAATCTAAAATTCATTAATTAGTCGAGATATAAGAAGTTACGTAGAATCGACATAAAAGAGAGAAATAATACGAAACTTGAAAAGAGATTCCTCAAATGTAGTACTTAAAAATGATGTTTCACTGCTCAAGCAAGAATATAAGTGTCCTAAAATGATTTAGTAAATAGTGTCATTAAGTTTGTAATAGAAATAATAGGACTTAGAATCTCATTGTCGTCAACGACCACCAGAATCTAAGAAATTTAGAAAGACTGGCAGAGTAACAGCGGGAGATTGGTTAAATGTGATGAATATAAGTTAAATGACTCCTATCGATATTTCGTTTGATGATGGCATTAAACATAACTTAGAAGCTAATTCGAGTTTGCGACATAAAAATATATCGATTAAAAGAAAAGTTAGGGTTTTCGGCAGGCAAGATTCGCAGACAGTCAAGAGGTTAGAATGTGCTTTATAAAATATCTTGAAGAAAAATATTCTTAAGGTTAGCAGATGAAATTGTTAAGAATGAATCTATTAGTACTCGTAACTTCGCCGGAAGAACGTTTTTTTATGGCAATATTGGCCACAAACCAAGGATCGACAGGTCCTAAAACCGGTGAGGGGGATATTGCACGGAGCAGGATTTTCCCTTACTGTTCTTTATCTCTCGTGAAATTGTTCGAACGGGGAATTTAAGGGATGGGGCCACCTTCCACCAAAAAAAAGCACCTTATAGTCTATTTTGGAAAAAATTCAGTGCTTTTGTTTGTGTCTTGTGTTTATTCTTACCTATTGGTTTCTCTCGGCGTAGTTCCTTTGCTCTACCACATTTTTTAATGTTATCCTCTACTGATTTCAAATCACTTTTTGGAGGAAATTAAATAAAAATATTAATAATTATCATCTTCTCTATGATTAGAACTCACAACGCCATATTTATTGAATGTAAATTTTATAGACCAAAGCCATATTTATTTACAAAATTTGGAGCTTAAAATGAGAATAGCTTGATTCATTAGTGTTTTGTGGACTATATCTTTCTTACCTAGTATAGTCAAAATCTTCTAGAAAAGTTGGAGACTGGATGTAGATGGAATTCAATTGATAAAAATATTCCAATAATCTTTTCGTGGGTTTTGCTCCTTTTATTAATAGACAACTGCGGTTTTTTCCATTTTGCAAGTAAAAATATGATAACAGCGTCCTGAAAAATGAGTTAACTTAGCCCAATCTAAATCTAAATGAGCACTATTACAAGTTCTTTTTTGTCGCTTCAATCATTTGCATCTTCTTGCATTACAACACGTAATTTAGAGATCACTCTTTGCATGCTTTCAGGTAGGAGGTACCCACAATTCTTTCTGCTTTAAATTTTAAGAGGAAAATTCTTGTCTATTATTTTTTATGTCTCTTCTCGTAGTCTGCGCTTATTTGCCCACACGCATAGTGGGCCAGCAAGCCAAATTTTATGACAAAATTATTTGAAAGAAAAATAATATTCTATTTGTATATACTAGGGGCGGTCAATAGGTTTTGCGAATCGATAGGGCAAAACAAAGGAAGGGGGATGGCTGTTTGTAGGCGTGTTAGGACAAGTTATGACAAGTCAGGACCTGCAGTCGCACGCTCCTGCCTCGTCTATTTAAGAAGCAGTAGCTGATCGCAGATTGTCAGTCACAAAATTTTCAACAATGGAGAAGGTTGAGCACTGCGCAATGATCAAATCTTTGACCAAGGAAGGCAAGAATGCAAAAGAGATCCATGAACGCATGGTTTCAGTGTACACCGACACCGTCCCTTCCTATACAACCATTGCTCGCTGGAATAGGGAGTTCCGCCATGGTCGTGAGTCCCTTGAAGATGACCCCCGTCCAGGACGCCCGTCAGACGTGACCATCGAGGACAATGTATTCCGTGTAGAGAGAATTATCCTCAAAAATCGACGGGTGAAGGTCAAAGAATCGAGACAGAACTTGGAATATCACATGGAATTGTAATCAACATCATCCACGACAATTTGGCCGTGACCAAGGTCTCTGCCCCTTGGTTCCCTAGAAACCTCACGCCCCATGATCGACTTCAAAGTCGTCAAAGTCCACAAGGCCAGAGTTGCACAAGCTGCCCTGCATGTGTGCAGATTCGAGGAGCTCAACCATCCCCCCTACAGTCCAGATCAGGCCCCTAGCGACTACTTTTTATTCTGACAGCTCAAGGCTGCACTGCGTGGACGCCGGTTTCAGGACGATGAAGATGTCCAGCTCGCCGTCCAGGAGTGGATTAAACGACAGTTGGGAGATCTCTTGTTGTCGAAAATTCAGAGCCTTAGGGACAAGTGGCGCAATTACATTGAAGTCGAGGGTAGTTAAATTTAAAAATAATAAAACACTTTCCTCATATCTCGTTTCCTTATATCCGATTTGCAAAACTTATTGACTACCCTTCGTATATTGATAAAAAACTGAAATATAATGCTTCTGACAAAAAATAATCAACATTTAAAAAAATTATATAAATAAATTGGAAAAAAAGAAAAGTAATATTATAACAATTGTTATCACTGCCTTCAAAATTAGTATTTTCAAAATTGTCCTCTTAGTAGATCATACTTATTGCTTCAAAGGGTAGTTCTAACCTCTTTTTATCTGGTGTTTGGCGCATAGAGCTCACTAAAGGGTTCAGAAGAGCACAGCAGTCTTGACATTATATCCTGATTTTCATGTATTCTTAAGCAAAACACCTTATTTCTGGCTTCTTGAGCTTCATCCGAAAGTAATTCAATTGGAATGTTGAAATTTTCTATAACATGAGCTCCTTGAACGAGCAATTTATGTAGTGATTGTGACATATAATACCAGTTGTATAAGGAAACAGTAATCAGAGAATTTGGAAAAGTATATTTTCTTTCCAAATAACACAAGACAAAGTATAACATGAAATCTTTTTAAAACGGAAGCATCAAGACCTGTTATTTCAGCAGAAACATCGGCTGCTTGAAAGAATCTTCGTTCTGTATTTCTCTCTTTTTTTTTGTCCCAGAACATTCTGGCTTTGGCATATCAATTAGATGTCCAGTTTTATCTTTGAAATCTTTTTGAATTACAATTTTTTTTGCTGTTACTTAAGTCTTTGATTCTTGTGTTTTTGCTTACCAACTTTGTATTGGGATCTTATTAGCAATGTGTCCAAAACATTCCATACAGCTTATCCAAGAATGTAGTGGGCATAATCCAAGGTTAAGACTTTATTAAACATCTGGGCGTCGAAAAGCCTCTTCTAGCAGTTCATTTGTTTGTGGGTACATCCACAAATGCTGAAACATTGAAATAAAGATGTTATTTTGAGCGAGAATTTGGAACTTTTCCATTAATCATTTTAATGTTAAGTGAATGTTTGACTTGATATAAATCCAAAATAGTTGTTGGGCGAAGTAATTAGATGCCTTTTACAGATTATCCTCTTCTTTTTTTAAGCAGTTCATATGTTTTCTTCTGAAAGGAGTATCTCAGAGCCCGGATATATAGGGTAGAGGATGCTTTTTAATTTTCCCTACAAAATTATCTCTTTATTATGTAGGTCTGTTGCTGTAATCTCAATTGTTACATGACAGGTCATTAATATAGAATTCTGATTTGCCAGAACTGTTTTGCTTTCCAATTCAAATTTTTGCTTATAAAGTTGATCCATCAAAACCAATTTTTTCACGCAAAGTTAGATTGTTGAGTTGTAAATGTCAAATGAGTTGGCTTCTATAATGCGCTTTGCAGAGTGATCTAATAATGATTGAAGGCTTATTTCGGCTGGGATTTAGTGAGTAGCCACTCTGTAACCGGAGAGGGATGACAGGCTTTCTTAGCTTCTCTGATAATGTTATATGGGGGATACAAATCAATCCCTTCACTTTTGGCTACATTAATTAAGCGCTAGTAATTTCGCTAGGTTAGAAAGCAATCAATTATTAATACCAAGGCATTATTAGCAGAATATAAATTCTTTTTTGCCATGCTACCCTGCAACTGCCTTGAATTACTTGTAGATGGATCTTTTAATGCTGTAAATCTTAGCCTCTCTGTTGTAACAACTCTTAACTCTACAGTCTTTCTCATTATTGTTTTGACTGAAGCCTCTTGAAATTCAACATTTTGGCGACCAGCTTTCAAGAGATGTGAAATACGGGGTAAAATTATTTCATTTGAGAGCCATTCTTGATTTTTTGGAAGGAACAAAAAGTGTTCTATTCCGTTTTACTGCTTGCCACTTCTGGCGAAGATTCTTTAAAAAATTTACCACTGCAGCTTCTAATTGTTTAGGACTGGAATTTAATTGATTTTCAGTCAAATAATTAACTAAATAGGACTTATAGTTAGTGTCTGAGAAGCCGCACAAATGTTTCCCAACCATAGCTTCCGTTAACTTGTCGAAAAGATCTTTATTTTTCACATTCATTTTGCTGATTATAAATCTTGCAATGGAAATGGATAGAATAATGTTAACATTCTCCCTACTAGCAGTTAGTAGTAATTTATTTTACTTATAACAGGTTCCTAACATGTAACAGAATTTTTGACAGCTATTTATTTAAAAATTCAAATGGTAAATTTTGTTAAAAAAACTATGCATCTTTATTAACAACATTACTTGGATTAAATATCATTATAAATGTGAATTAACTATTGCAATATAAAATTTTATGTGTTATGAAATAATATCTTACCATATGTTGTGCCTACTTCTGAGAAGAAAATAAGAATGAAAGAAGCAACACGTCTCACGACTCTACAACTTGCTTCAGTAAATCAGGACTCATCATATATCATTAAGTTTGACTCTTTCTGTTTGCTAACAGATTGAACTCCGACAAGTTTAGTCATGGGCAAGGATATTGTTAAATATTAGGAAAGAAATAACAATTCCCAAAAATGTTATTTATAAACTTCATTTCTTGACTTTTGTCCCACTTCTAGCCTACTGTGCCACGGTAAGGAGTGAAGGTGAGTAAGTTTGTAGTTTTAAGTTCTTGTTATTCTTATACGAGGTTCACACTAGTTTATGGGGCGGGAATCAATTCCTCCATCAGAGTATTTAGGCATGATGATCTTTTTTAAAATTAATTTTTTCCTTCGTTAATCCTGTTTTGTGCATAAAATGGTTTAATTAAATAATGTCAAATGAGCGATTTAGAAGGAACTACTGGTGCTCCCTTAGACTGAAATCTGAAAGGAAATTAACACTTTGAGATAATGTTTGCAACCAAATGTAAATCCAACTCAGTCAATGAGGGCATTAGCTAAATATGTTTAGTATGTGTAGGTCTGATCAGCTTGGATTAAGTTCTCTCTGGCTTTACAATGAAGAATGTATGTTTACAGAGAGAAAACTCGGAAAAATCAAGCAAATTAAACTCATGCAAAAAACAAGATATTCAATTTTGATGACAGGTCAAAGAATGTCTTAAATTTGGATTTGAAGCGTAATTACGAAAGTAAAAAGGTAAAAAAAATAACAGCAACATTTGCCCACGGAAATTCAAATAAATGATATCTCTTAAAGAATATCTGCCAATCTTTCTTTACAAGTCACCATATGTGTGTAATTATTTTTTGCGTACCCAAACAGGGATTTTAAATAGGCAAAAAGAAAATGTGGAATGAGAAAAATAAGAAGAAATTTGTCTTCCATCACCCAAATATTAAAGGAAATAGAGATCAACTTAAATATTGTTTTATTCTTATATTTTTGGCCTTCTTTATATTTTTATTATTTTCTATTGAAGGAGTCATCGCAACAGTTTAGTAATTTATAAATTCTCTTGGGGGACTTTTCAATAATTTTGTATTGGTTTGGGAAAATACCTCAATTTAGATTATATTTTATTAATGATATTCGAAAAATAATAATTATAATGATTCCTAAATTAATTATTTTTCGTAATAGGTTTTTTACTTTAGAAAATTTGAAGAATTTGTGATCTATTTAATTTAATGGAACCGGTGATAAAGTAGGACTATGGATAATGCCAAAATTGGTCAAGGACGATTTGAAAAAAAAAATAAAAAATAAAAACAAAAAATAAAGCACTAATACCATTTAAAATTATAGTCAAAACATAAAGTAGGATAAATAAGGATACACCAAAGATCATTAAACTTTAATGCTGAGGTTGGTAGGGGACGCTTGCAATTTTGAGTAGAGTACATGAACTCAAAAGGACAATTTTTAGCCTCTTGATGAAGTCGGTGAAAATGCTTAACCCAATAAGATGCGAGAAGTGAATTACTTACAGACAGTAGCAGTTCAGGAGAGTTGCATGATCTCTCAGTCTTTAGCTGTCCTTGTTTCGATTTCTTTTGATTAACTTGAGGCTCTCTCGTCCATACATTTACACCCTCTGAATTTACCTCGCCCGAATTGACGAATCTCTTTCTAAATGTTTCTCATCAAAATGCTTTCCTTATTCGTCCACTTTTCTTATATTATAAATCACCTGATTAGAGTCTTCATTTAAGTTTTCATAATTAGGAAAGGTTAGGTGGTTATAGTTGGTTTAGTTTAGATAATTACTTAGGACTAAAAAGGGAAAACAAACGAGGGCATCTAGTCAAGAAAGTTTGGAAGAAGAGATCTTTAGAGATCGTGTTGAAGGTGGAAAAGTTGAAAAGGGGTGGAAGGATATAGCCTGAAATGCACTTCCAGGTGTTGTGTTCGATAGATCACACACTGCTCCATATGTCAGCTTTAGCATGGTAGTCCATGCTGCATCACACACACCTAGCTGGGATAAGGTAATGAGTTATTAATTTAGTAGTCACTTAGATTTGATTGCTCCCTCAATCCGTACATCAGCCCCATAACGCAGTCAATTCGTAAACATCCTATCTTTAAGAAAAGGTCGCTCACCAGTTTCCTACGCGAACAGTTCTAAATTGGCTTTTTTGTCATTTCATTTGCAAAACAGTGAATCTGAATCAGGCGGAAAATGTGAAGAAATGTGGTTTATCCAAGATTTTGAACGCAACTATATTTTTCAACGTGGAACATTTGTAAAAAGAGACGTTACGTCATAACTCACCATATAGCCATGTCCATTGAGTTGAAGCAGTTCAGTCGAAAATTCATAGGTATTTTTTACTGTGTATTGATTATATGTACACTGTGATAAAAGTGGAACACAAAATTTGGCAAGAGAAAATGTCGCCATTTCAAAACCCACCAGGATCGGTCGCAATGGTATTCCCTCTTTATGGATCTTTGGTAATCCATAAAGTCGCCCCAATGAGGAGCCAGATACATACAGTTTTGAATAAATATCCTCTGTTAAAGAGTTTAAATTCTCTTGAGAGGTCCTCAAAATTATTTTGGATAAAGCTTTCCCTTCTGACTCAACATCCGCAGTGTTTCATGGGTTCAATCGCCAACAATTTTCACAGTTGTTACTCTTTGACTCTAAAGAAAATATATTTAATTTCAATGGCTCCGTCTATCGTCAAGTGGATGGTGTTTCGATGAGAAATCCCCTGGGACTAACCTTGGCTAAAGCGCTTATGGCATCCCTGGAGAATAGGCTCTTTAAAAATGTCCCTCCTCCTTTAAGCCGCTTTTTTATAGGCGTTTTGTTAACGACACTTATGCACTATTTAAATCTAAAAATGAGGCTTTAAGTATTTTCCAATTTTTGAATACACTTCATCCTAATATAAATTTCACAATGGAGAGTGAACATGAAAACTATTTCTTTTCTGGAAATTTTAATTAAAAAACACCTACTGGTTTCTGCACGTTCATCTTTAGAAAACCAACATATTCTGGATTAGGTCTAAATTTCTTTAGCTTTTGTGACAAAAAGTTTAAAATGGACAGCTTGTATATTTTGAAACAAAGTGCCATACGGCTTTGCTCCTCCTAGGCTTTAATGCACCTTGAATTTAACGTTCTAAGAAGTTTTTTCATGTCTAACTCATTCCCCTTAGATTTGGTTAACAGAGTCATAAGCAAAATATTAAATGACTCCTTCCATCCAAAGGTTGCAGCGATAGAGGTCCCTAAAGGACTTGCGATATTTTCTCCTACCTGATTTCGGTCCTCGGAATCAGGAAGTTTCAAGACGGTACCGAAAAGTTCTTCCGAGTTTTTGTCCGCAAATACATTTCCGAATAACCTTTATTAACAATTTAAAAATAGTTAATTTCTTCCGCACCAAGGATTTAACCCCGGCTTATTTGCGCAATAGTATTGTATACAAATTTTCTTTCCTGGGATGTTCCCAGGGAACATATATTGGTAGTACTATTCGCTCGTTACACTCGAGGGCTTAAGCACACTTCAGCATTAGTTGCCGAACATGAAATGTCTCAGATATCACATTATAAAGGATAAGGTTGATGCAAACCTTAATAATTTTGAGATTCTGGGCTCTAATCCTAACATCACCAAGCTCAGAATTCTAGAATCTCTCTTCATAAAAACACATTCGCCCACGTTAAATTCAGACTTGACCTGCCACCCATTATCGGTAATAGCCACAACCAACCAGCTTCAGACCTGTTAATATTCTACCGACAACAAACTACCCATAATCGTGTCCGACTTCAGGGAAATCCCTTAGTCATTCCCCTGACTCGCTGACAGCAGGTATGAATTTGTTCCTCTCCTTATCTGTATATGTACATAATTGAAATTATTAATACTTTTAATTTTATAGGTTCACTATCTAAATTATTTTGATTTTGATTTGTATCTAGTTGATGTAAACATTTGTTCGCCTTACAAATTTTGTTTATCCCTTTAGTCTGATGATGGATTAGGTAATCCGAAACGTTGCTTGGAATAAATAAGAATGTCACTGATGGTCGTATCATTCCTACTGCAATAAAAATTACGCTTTCTTAGAAGCAACTATGTTGAATATATATATATATATATATATATATATATATATATATATATATATATATATATATGAATCCATTAAACCACATTGAAAGAGAAAACGGAATAATTTTTCCTTGCAGTAATATTTTTAGTACCTTTTTTCGAAAAAAGGACTAAAAATATTACTGCAAGGAAAAATTATTCCGTTTTCTCTTTCAATGTGGTTTAATGGATTCATTTTCATCATTCTCTCGCGCTACTTTGAGATATATATATATATATATATATATATATATATATATATATATATATATATATGTATATATATATATATAATATGAATACAGAAGGTAGTAATTTTATGACACCATAAAGGTGCAAAACTGGTTACATTAGGAACCTGCCAGGATAGTTATCCCATGAATTTGTACCCTTCATTAATGAAAGAAAGTAGTTGGATGTGTTGGCCTACTTGAGAGATACCTTGGCCAAATATATTTACGTGACTTCATGTTAGTCTTTACCGCTTCAACTAATCACTTCATTTTCTTATTGCAGCTTTGTTCCATCACCACTTTTGTTCTTTAACACTCTTAAAATCATTCTGAGAAACGTGGGATAGTCACTTGTTATCTATTTGTCTATAAAAATAATTACTAAAAGTCAGCTTCAATTATGTTAAGCAGGATAGTCAGAAGTAATTGATTCTTCTTTTTTTCCCATTTCTCAAAATAGCTATTATAACTTACTCCTCATTCTTCTTAAAATTGAGCTATGTTCAATTAAGGCTTTTGCACTTCCTAAATACCCATCCTCTATTTAAAACCAGTTAAACTCGAAGACGAAGACTTTCATGTTCATAAACCGGTGTTTACTAATGACTAAACGCAAGTAAAGAGTAAGAGTTCTCGCCTGGAATTGACAGGCCAGAAATATCATCAATGGGAGCAGAAAGCCCAGATGCAGCGGGGAGCGATATTTAAGGGAAATTCGATTTTAAGCAGAATAATTGGATTTAATCATCCACTATGAAATAAAAATTGATTTTAGACAATGAATATCGAAAATATGCTGAATAGCTGAAGCATATGAATGAGTAGAGATTGACTTGAAAGAGGAGAGTTATTGATTAGACCTATTATGGGAAAATGATGTAAGACTGACCGCGAGCTGTTTCAAATGTAATTATATCTTAAATATGAAGAGAGCATGTCATACTATGGAAAAGGATTTTTAATCGCAAGTTTTATTATGTGGCGATTAATAACTGAAGGGTGAGCCTCTTAAATGTCTCTCTTCATTTCCTCACACATCAAAACTTTAGAAATCTACTTTCTCATGTTTTCCTTATAACAACAATCTGTCACGTTTCCATAAAAAGGTATTTCCTTTTCACAAATATCATTACAGATTCTTCTCTGGCGCTCTTTTCTGTTTACTATATTTATACACATTTCAACTTAAGACAGGTTTGGATGTGACTCGAGACATGAGCCTTCAAAATAAAAAAATGCCAAATCTTTATGAGTCTATTTTGTAGTTTCTTGTTGAATGCATATATATTTAGCCTTTTTTCTTATTAGGTTTTGCCGTCAGAAATCCTTTATCTTTCCTTAATTTGTTTTAATCATATTCTCTATCTGTTGTTTATTCAAATAAATCTTTTCTAGGATCAATTTTTTATCCGTGACTGATCATTTCTTTCTGATTTGTTTTTTTTTTCCTAAAAGGTTAATCATCATTTAGACTTTACTAATTACTAAACTTTTAACATCTCAGGCTTCCGAAAGAATGGCTCCTGCTTTCCAATGATAGATGCGCGCTACTACGGTTGCCATTACTATAATATGTTAATTCATGTATTTTTTGGACATTTTCACTACCCTAAACTTGAACATTATTTTACGCCCTCCCTTCATCGAAAGCTTTCTAAGAGATTTCCTTGTTATTTTTTTGAAACAACTGCGAAAAGATAACAATGCCTTCTCATCTTTCACTTCGAATTAACTCCTAGGGGCTGTTTAAAACAATAAATCACCCTTAGGTCCAAAACAAGAGAGCGCTACTTTCTGTTTTATTTCCATTTAACTCTATTTTGTATGCATTATCTTTTTTTTTCTCAATTTTTAGCTTATTTGTAGGAGAAAGATATTTGAGTGTATCAAGGGATAAGGGGGAGTCCTTGGTGCGGAATTTAGAAGGAGAAAGAGCAAGTGAATAAAAAGAGAACAAGAATGAGGATTAAGCATAATAGAAAATGATAGCAGCTCTTAGTAGTACTCTTTAATATATCATTTAATTAATCATTAACCATCAAAGTTGAGAAAAACAAGTAAAGCGGGGCATTTTTAGTCTTTTATTTTCCTTGCCGCACATCAACATTAAGTCCATTATCAATTTTTTGAAAATAGAAAAATAAAAAGGCGGACTCTCCTAGAAGTAAAAATTAGTTTGAGAAAGAAAAGCAATAGAAAATTCTCTCTAAATTTTAATGATATTCCTGCTGTGAAACATTAGTGACGGCAAAGCCATATTTTTAATTTTTGTGCTAGTATCTTGTAATGTTTACGAAATATCTAGACCCAGATCACTGCTCTGCGTTTTTTTCAAAGTCAAATATATAATATCGAATTTAGTTCAGGTTTTGCAACTGAATCTGAAAATCATGCTTATTTTACCAAATCAAGTCAGGTTTTTGAAATATGAGCACATACCAAAAACTCCTATATTTACAAATATTTGTTGTGAATGAAAAACATAATAGCAAAATTGGACCGATTTACTCACAAAAGGTTTACAGAATATTTTTTAATAGATAGCATGAATAGTACAATGCACAAAATAAGCTACTCCTAGATTAATGGTCTCCTCAGTGACCTCCGATTGTGCCGAGCAGTCACCACATCCCTCTTAAGGCACCAACAGTAGTCAGCCAGAAAGTGCACATTCCATTGGTCTTGATAGCGTGTCTTGGTGAAAGCGCTCACCCTGTTCTTCACTGAAGTCTCCGCAATTTTCTGGAAAATAGTCCAGATGGGACAGAAGAAATGGCATTTTCACTGCCATACGCGCACCAAGTTTGCGCAATTCTCCATTAAGTCATCAACCATCTTCTGGTACTGATGACATCTGTGGTTACCGAGGAATAATCAAAACTAGGGTCTTTTATAAGTTCTCTTATCTGAGCACCATCAAATATACCTGCCTTAAGCTTCTCTATGATGATTCGTTTAAACTTGTGGTGGAGGAAGGCAAATCCTCCACTTTCCCTGTCTAGTGCTTTAAGAAAGTTCTTCATTAGGCCGAGTTTGATGTGTAGGGGTGGAAGTAACACCTAGCTTTGTTCAACCAGAGGGTGGAACAGAACATTGTGTGACCCGGGTTCTAATCCTTGTCTTGATGGCCACTCTTGTCTGACATAATTCTAGTCGTCAGCCCGACTATCTCAAAAGCACAAACAGCATGGATACTTTGTGTACCCAATTTGAAGCCCTAAGATGAGTCCAACAACTTTAAGATCTCTACAAATCAACGATTTATGTTCCTGGTAATTGATAGCAGACAGCATACGTTCCATGCTGTTGTGGGATTCTTTCATTTCAGCCAAGTGTCCAACAGATATTGATGAAACCTTATTTCCGTTATTCAGAAGAACTGTCTTGAGACTTCTGTTAGACGAATCAATAAAAAGTCTACTTCCATGGCAAAATACTTCATACTCATTAATTTCATCAGTTCAGCAATATTGTTACAGTAGATCAGTGAAGACGCTTCATCGAACATAAAGAATTTTCTGAATTCGCTCTCGCGCTCCTGATACCAATATAACGTTACTTCTTGGGCAAGTAGATGTTTCTCTCAACGACGAGAACCCAGCAGATTGCCAGACTCCTTAGATATGTTCAGGTCTCGTGTCATGTCGTTTAGTTCCTATGCACCACAGTCACCGTATCAGTCATGTCAGTAGATTTGGAAACAGAACTAGATTCCACGATGACATTCGGCTCAGGAACAGGAATATCTGGTCCATGGAAGATTGGCTTTATGGGAAAAGGAACATGAGAGTATTGGACATTGTGCTTGTTCTTGCGATTGATGCCTTTTAAATTGGTCATGCAGAAGTAGCAGTCAGTAACGTGATCTTTCCCTTCTCTCCACACTATTGGGACACTAAATGGTATACTCTTTCTTTTCCTATTCCTCCAATCCCCTATCTTCTCCACACATGTTTTGCAGTAGATATGGGGATCAAATGCCTTATCCTGGTCCCCTAGTTTGACTTCAAAATAAGCGTAATAAACCTTGTTCACAAAATCCTTGATTTTCGCTTGACGGTCTGGAAGAACCACGTGTCTGCAGATGAAACAACATTTGTTAGGATGGTTTTTACACTTCTGATCCATCATACTGTACAACTCGACCTGAAAAGAGAAAGAATAACTAGTTATTTAAGATAACCTATGACCATCTCTGGCAAAAACAAAGCCCATATACGTTTGGATGATAGCGTCATTTAGGAAAAATATGCTGTAATAAACATCGAGGTGTATCTTAGAAACCAGACCTGACCAAAAAATATGAATGATATTTTTGAATTCAGCACGCAAAAATGATCCTAAATCAGTTGGAAGACCTTTAACCTTTGAAAAAAAGGTTATGAAACCCAAGCCAGTGTTATGAGTCCACAAAATACCCAAATGACAAATTAGAGCAGTGACCCTGCGAATCCCTCAAATTCGTCTTTAATGAATAATTTTGCACAATATCTAGATCACAAAGTCACTTGAAAATGTAATATTCACCGCTATCCAAAAGATTAGAGCGGAAAAGATGATGTCATCTTAATTTCAAGTTGATATTTATATGTAATTCGACCCTTGAGTAATTGAATTTTTAATATATTTATCTATAAAATTAAGGAAATATCTGGAATTAGCTAAATGGATCAAATGATTGCGCATGCACTTTACCACTGTAACATGTGATTGACACTATTTTAACCATCCTAAATGACTTAGAAAACCCATGTACTTTTATACGCTCCCATTTAATTTACAATCACTTTTATAAAACATCTTTTTACTATTTTACTGATGGTTGATTATCTAATTTTTTTGGCCACTTCTGTTCCTAGTTTATCCTTGGAAAGCAGTTTTTGTACACGTGCATGAAATTAGGCCCGGATGCTCAAGTTAAGCCATATTATTTAAAATTGTGATCGGTGTAGTCAGCTATTTAAAAAGCAAACAAATGCAGCAATTTTGGTCGAGTTCCTTGGTTATTTTTCCCTTAGATTGATTTATTACTTAGCTCCAAAAGGGTGTGTCGGGTTTGGCAATCACTTTGAGGCTGACCTCAATAGGATTGCAGGAAGGCCTAGCTAGTGGGATTTTCTTCCTGTCTCATTGCCTCCCAAAAAATTGCAAGCTATATATCTTCCTCAACTTCCAAATTGGCCTTAGGCAACAGGTGTCTAGAGGAATGAGAGAGAAGAGTGCTTTCGACAGAGAGTTTATTACTAAATTAGGCTAACAAAGCTCCTTCAATTAATGAAAATTTTTATTAGGAGGGTTAGAGCTTGGTTGCTGTTGTCTCCTTCATTCTCTATCCCGCATACAGGTAGGTAGAGGAAACAAAGCTTTCCCAAACCTACATCACCGAAAGATCGCCTTCATTCCTCCTGCTTAAGTAAATTGACGAACCAAGCTTACATGCGGAATGCAGGAGTGGATCAGAGGAGAGAGTGAGTATAGAGTAAATCTTAAACGGCCAAAATTAAGTAAAAGAGTTGCAGTTGTGCATAGTCGGTGTGTTTCAAGGCAAGATAAAATTGAATTTGCCCTAGATGAACTGGCAGGACTAAAGATTAACATAAGCCTAGAGCAAAGATAGCTTGTTAGAGTTTAATTTTTCCTCAGATTATCACTGTTCATCTCCAACGCTTTATTATATTTTCTCTTGAATTAAAGACACCGAATGCTCAGGCCAATTATTTCTACCTCCTTATGTTCATTTTTTTTAAAAAAATATAATTTAATGCGATGCTTGTAGATCGTGCAAATCAAAATGGTAATTTATTCAATTATGTTTTAATCATTTTTTATATCTATTGAATTCAAACCTTTAAAACTAAAGTTTTATGATATTGGTAGAAGTTTATCTAACTACATATATACTATATTACATCTGCGCCTCATATCTAAAAGTTTCTTGATTTCTTATCGGGTTTTTAAATTATTTAGTTTGTTAGTCTACGGGATTTAGCTGTGATCTCACTATTTTTCGATAGGATTACTTGTGTGATAGAAAAGCTCCGTCAAACGAAATTAAAATAGTACTTCTCCAACACGTGCTAATAGAGCTTCTTTTCCATTCTGCGCAGGTGTGAAGAGATGGAATTAAAAAGAATCGAAATCACTGCTCTCCTGCGGCAGGCCACAAATATTCCGAATTCACCAAGCGACTGAATGTCAGCCTGTGACCGTCCACAAAGTGGCGGAGAGGCTAAAAAACGGGCAAGCCATCAAAGATCAACCTTTCTCTGACAGAACTCAAGTTGTTAACAATTTGGCTGTGAGCAAGAGCTGCGAAGCTCAAAATGGCTGCTCTCGGAAACAGGAAGAACATCTCAGTGGCCACGATATATATATATATATATATATATATATATATATATATATATATATATATATATATATATATATATATATATATATAATTTGAAGGATGAACGAAAGTACGTATAAAGGGAAATTCATTTTATTTTCTTGATATAACGTTTCGGGTGAACTTTTCACCCATATTCGGGTACTGGAAATACAATTCGTGGAAAACGTTAAGAGTCAAACAGATAATCAAATTTACGAATTTATGAAAAGTATTTAATGTTTATTGAGGAGGGAATTGCGATAAATTTACAGGTAATTGATATTTTTGGATTATTACGAGGGGCGGTCAATAAGTTTTGCAATTCGGATATAAGGAAACGAGATATGAGGAAAAGTGTTTTATTATTTTTAAATATAACTATTCTCGACTCCAATGTACTTGCGCCACTTGTCCCTGAGGCTTCGAATTCCCGACAACCGGAAATCTCCTGACTGCTGTTCAATCCACTCCTAACGGCGAGCTGGACTTCTTCATCGTCCCCACACCGGCCTCCACGCAGTGCAACTTTGAGCTGGCGGAATAAAAAGTAGTCGCTAGGGGCCAGATCTAGACTGTAGGGGGGATAGTTGAGCTCCTCGAATCCGCACTCACGCAGGGCAGCTTGTGCAACTCTGGGCTTGTGGACTTTGACGACGTTGAAGCCGATCATAGGGCGTAAGGGTTCGTGAGGTTTCTAGGGACCCAAGGGACAGAGACCTTGGTCATGGCCAAATTGTCGTGGATGATGTTGATTACAATTCCATGTGATATTCCAAGATCTGGCTCGATTCCTTGACCTTCACCCGTCGATTTTCGAGGATAATTCTCTCTACACGGGATACATTGTCCTCGATGGTCACGTCTGACGGGCCTCCTGGACGGGGGTCATCTTCAAGGGACTCACGACCATGGCGGAACTCCCTATTCCAGCGAGCAATGGTTGTATAGGAAGATACGGGGTCAGTGTAAACTGAAACCATGCGTTCATGGATCTCTTTTGCATTCTTGCCTTCCTTGGTCAAAAATTTGATCACTGCGCGGTGCTCAACCTTCTCCATTGTCTAAAAATTTGTGACTGACGATCTGCGATCAGCTACTGCTTCTTAAATAGACGAGGTAGGAGCGTGCGGCTGCAGGTACTGACTTGTCATAACTTGTCCTAACACGCCTACAAACAGCCATCCCTCTTCCTCTATTTTGCCCTACCGATTCGCAAAACTTATTGACCTCCCCTCGTATGTTGCGAGTTAAGAATTAACGATTGGGGAAACACAGGAAACATATCAGGCTTAACTAACCTTAAACAATCAGCCGTTAGGAGGATAACTGGGAAGAAAGGGCGAGGAGCGTAAGATGAAAGAGAAGGTTAGGGGGTTGGTAATGTTTTTGTTTAGAGTAGTCGTAGTGGGTAAAAAGAAGAATCGTAATTTAAGGAAGGAAAAAGGTATTTAATATGCATGGATTCAAGAATCCTTAATAATGTGGGATCAGGGGTGGTTTTTAAGATTTTAAAATCGCTGGTGTGATTTGAGTTTTAAAATTAATAGAGTGAAACCTAACAGGTGAGAATTCTTTCGTCGAGAGAACCTTTCCTGTCCTGTGGCTAACACCCAAATGTGAACAGAACCTTGCCCTCAGCGAGCGCACCGTACTACTTATGTATCTTCCCAGTTTACAATTGGGGCAAGTAAATTCGTAAATAACAGAGCACTTCGCTTCAGGCGGGATTCTGTCCTTACAATTGAAATATAATCCTATGTGGTGTTTATTTATGAAAATCAACTTAAAGTTGGTATGGAAAAAGAATTTATTTAATAGAGATGTAATTTCTTTAAAAAAAATATTTAAAAAACCCAGATCCGGAAAGATTATGTAACGGATGTCTTTGCAAACAGTAGGGAATTTATTTTGGGGATGGTAAATATTGTTAAAAAATTGGGCCGTAATTTTTTCAGTCAGAGACACAGGAAAGCCATTTTGTTTGAAATAGTTAGTCAGAAATACGACTTTTTGGTGAAATCCGGAGTAGGATGAACAAATATTAAAAGCCCGGAATATTAGCGTTTTAATGGCACTTATTTTGAAAGAAAAGTCACAAAAACTGAAAAGGTTTTGGTCTTGACCAGTAAAGGTTGGCTTACGAAAAACTTTGGTTACAAATCCAGTTTGGACACGGGAAATGTGGATATCCAAAAATGAGATGGAGGAATTGAACTCCTTTTCGCAAGTATATGTAAGGACAGAATCCCTCCTGAAACGAAGTGCTCTGTTATTTACGAATTTACTTGCCCCAATTGTAAACAAGGAAGATACATAGGTAGTACGGTGCGCCCGCTTAGGGCGAGGTTCTGTTCAACTTTGGGTGTTAGCTACAGGACAGGAAAGGTTCTATCTACGAAAGAATTCTCACCTGTTAGACTTCACTCTATTAATTGTAAAACTGAAGTCACAACGGACGATTTTAAAATCTTAAAAACCACCCCTGATCCCATATCATTAAGGATTCTTGAATCCATGTATATTAAATACCTTTCTCCTTTCTTAAATTCCGATTCTTCTTTTCAACCACTACTACTACACTAAACAAAAATATTACCAACCTCCTAACCTTCTCTTTCTTCTTACGCTCCTCGCCCTTTCTCCCAGTTATACACTAACGGCTGATTGCTTAAAGTTGGTTTATCCTAATGTGTTTCCTGTGTTTCTCCAATCGTTAATTCTTAACTCGCAAAATAATAATCCAAAAATATCAAAACCTGTAAAATGATACTTTCCATAAATTCGTCATTTTGATTATCTGTTTGACTCTTAACTTAAATTGTTTTCCACGAATTGTATTTCCAGTACCCGAAGATGGGTGAAAAGTTCATCCAAAACGTGGTATCAAGAAAATGAAATGAATTTCCCTTATATGTCCTTTCGTTCATCCTTCAAATTAAATTGAAGCTCCATAGGAGAACCCCTAACCAATTTATATATATATATATATATATATATATATATATATATATATATATATAAATATATCGTTAGTAGTAAGTTTACAATTTATTGTTAAGTAGTAGAAGCCCTTGGGTATCTAAGATGTGCACATTACGCAAGACGAGGACAGACTGAGGTCTTCCGTCCTGCGGGTTCCCTTATATAGGCAGAGCATAAAGGACCCCGTAGGACGTCACCCAAGATTCCTTTTCTGGTCCTGAGGAGAAGGTCCGAGAAACCCTGTCCGCCTCGTTGTTTCCGGAGCGCACAAATCTTAGGTTCAAGGAGTAGGTAACAAAGGTTCTTTGAGAAACCCCTCAAGGTGGTTTCTTTCAGCTTCAAAAGTAATTGAATGGGAAATTTCCTCCTCCGGTGTTATAAATGACCGGGAGGTTGTCTGAAAATCTAGATGATAAAAAGAAAAGCAATAGAGTTATTCATAGTACAATTGTTTTACCAGGAAAATGTTGCTAGTTTTAAAATAATTAGGTATTGCCCAGCCACACCTCCCCCACCGCAGGCCGATTTCCTCGGGTGAGGCATCGCAGAACACGAATAGACTACAAGCCATGGGCCTGCCGGAAGTGGATTTTTTCTATATCTATACAGTGGCACCGGGAATTAATTTAGACCTTCACGCCATCTCGTGGAACCTCTAGTTCTCAAGAGTGGGCCCGCTATAGGGCGTCTTATTAACCAGAAATTACCTCAAAAAGAATCCTATCGCGGATTCTTTCCGTCTTCTCCATCTCTCTCTCTCTATCTTTGATCTCCAGTTCTTTCATCTTTGACATATACTTTATGTACATTTTTATATTGTCCTTTAGGCAATTGCTCAAGTTACAGTAATCACGATGTCCGTCTGCCTTTCCAGCTATATTTTTGTAATTGTACTAATAAGCGTACAACACTCCTATTAACCTATCCACGAAGGTTAAGGGTTATCAATTTCTGTGGTATATATGCTCTCTGTCCGCCAGATTATTGCAAATATATACATGTCCTTGCCCTTGATTTTGCAATTCTCTTATAAAAAAAATTATCTCGATTCCATTTTCGGTCTGAAATATTTAGGTTATATTTCTGCCTTGTACCATTATTTTGCCTATAACATAACTATAATTGTGTGATTGTAATGTGGATTGCTAGAAAAGCATGTTAACTATCATGCTTATATATGGGCTTGAAGATGTAATTTGTGTTACTCTTCTTTAATAAAAAGTTTCGAGTTTTTGGAAATTTGAGATTGGGAACCTCGAATGATTTCTTACTCGTTTATTTTCTTAAGACGTGTTCGGATTTCTTTTAGATGTTAGCATGTCTTTTCTTTTGTTTTTTTCTCTCATTTTTTCTAATATTTTATAATTCGGTATCATTTTATATAGGTGTTCTTATTCTTTTCTTTAAGATTTCCCAAATTTGATATTTATTTTAACCCTTCAGAAGTTCTCGTTATTTTTTCTATTTCATGTTTTATGGATTTTGCATTTTTCTATTTTAATGTCCCCTAAATTTGCACTTCTGTATATAAAGATATAAAACTTCAACAATTATTATGTCGGCCTTTACATTTCTGGCAAGTGGAATTATTTACAATTTTTCAAATTTGGTCTCTATTTCTATTTTCCTTGAATTCGGGAATTTTTTTCTTCTTCTGGAATCCATACTTCAAGCATTTATGTACGAACATTCTAGCTGCTAAGTTATAGCATAAACTAATTACACGAAAACAAAGTAAGAGGGCTTACCTTATTTAGGGTCGGTTGTAAGGATAAGAAAAGATCTAATTACACAGTATTGGCTTCTATTTGGCTAAAAAATGCTGCAATGTTCAGATTCTCAATTGTATACTCAATGAAATTTAGCTAGGTGTCCATATCCTTCCCAATACCCAGTGACCGGAATAAATTAAGTGGAAATATGCGATCACAAATTGCTCCTAGCAGCGAAAGAAAAAAAACTAATGCACTCAGAGAAAGAAAAAAAAACTAAGAAATCTATATAAGAGCAAAAATTCAATATGTGGCATAGTATAATAGAACAAATGAGGGGAAAGAAAAGACGTTAAAAAAACTGAGATTAAAGACAAATTCAAAAGCGGACCGCAGCGAAAGAAAATATCAACAAAAAACGAACGATTGAAAAATTCAAGAAAATAGGACCACAGTAAAACTATTTCGTGTTCAAAGAAAGTCTCTGTTCTCTATAATACAAGGAAAGATCATAGAGTTCAATCTAGAAATAGATGAGGTGGTACATACTTGCTTAGCGAAAAATTGTATAATATATCCCCATCACCAAGAGTACCAAAATAGAGGTAATAAATTCTGGTTATGAGAGACAAAATAACAGGTTTAAATTGACCCTTTACTATTTTCTGCAGGTGGTGTCCATCTTAACCTGGTTGGTGCAGAATGTTTTTGAAGTCTATCGAACGAAGACGTCAATCATTTCCTCTCAAAAAACGGAGTTATTCACGGCCATATTCATCTAATTCTAATAATTGGCTAAATGTTTACTATTTAAATAACCATACCATACGCAATAATATTTAAGACCTAGAAGTAATTATGTTTTCATAAAAATATGATATCATTGGCATTAAAGAATCATGGCTAATTATTAAGGATACAGACTTTCTAGCTGAGTATAACTTCCAGGTTATGCAAACATTTGAAAATATTAGAGTTATTAAAATTGAAGGAGGCGATCTAATTTTCAACAAAGATAGCCTTGCCTTAATCTTACGGTTAAACTCCAAATTATGAACGTTGGTATAGCTTTCATTCAAATATATAACAATTTAAGAACACAAAATTAACCCATATATTAATATACAGGCTCCAGTAGGCCATTGCACAATATCCAAGAGATTAACAAACAAATTGCAAAAATAAGTGATTATATCTTAACTTGTATCTTAGTGGGGCAACACGCTCTCTTAGCATTCAGGGGATGAATTGTATGGTAACCTGCAAGAAAGTTTGTTCTTTTAATTTGTTCTATCAACAACTCGTGGAAATACTGTAGTTGACATTATATTTGCAACAAATAAAGAACAAACTGATGATGTTACAGTTGCTGATATTTTTAATAATAGCAATCTTAACTAAATAACATTTTTATTATATTTAATAACAGTAAATCAAGTGCAAGATATGAGAAGATTCTTCCTTTTAGATAGGCATACTCGTATTTTTAAAAAGTTAGAACAATATTTGGGAAAACGAACTGGAGCTTTGTGACAAATATTTCAAACATAAACACTCTGTATACGATTGAGAAATAAACTTTTATTACAAAATGATAAAGCCAAATGGGTGACCAAGTATACCACGGACTGTTTTCTTCCTAAGAAAAAATCTCACGACATATTTAAATACACAAATAATGAGAATGGAATAAATAATTTCATTAGTCTTCGGTGCAAAGCCAATAAGTTAATGAAGGAAAGTGAAAAGCCCATGAAGAGACAATCAAGTAAAGTAAATTCTAAGGAATTTTATAGCTATATAAAAAATAAAAAGTTGCAAGATCAAATATTGGAATTTATTGAACAATCAAGAATAAATGAGAAATAGACAGTCTAAAAGGGACAAGCGGTAGAGAACTGGATCGTCCTGATACGGGTTCAGGTCACCGGAACATTGGAAAAGAATGCGCCAAACAGACTGGCGGACAATGCAGTCATCGCGATAGGGTACAGGCGTTAGCTTCATCAAATGGCGTTGCGTCCCACAAATGAGCTCAATTCGTAGACGACTGGCCCATTGCACCAGTCGCGACGTAATGGCACGCGAATTTATGTTCGCCTCAGCCGTCTCCCATCTTCTTTGCCAAGCATCCCTGAAGTCTACCCTGATTTCTGCAATCTTGTCTGTGTGAGAAAGAGCCAAGTGCTAGTCTGGTTGCCCAGTCTTAGCGGACTCTTTCGCGCCTTCATCGGCGCGCTCATTACCCGCATTCACACATGTCCATAAACCTAGAGAAAGATAAACAGCGGGTATAGAAATTCTAATATATATCACAATATATATCACAATATTCTCTCCATACCGTCACGACACGTTCTTCCCTGTATTGAGGGGTATATTTCAACCAGTTTGGCCGTGAAGAGAGTACCCCTGGTAGAGCCCGCTGACTTTAAGCAGAAGGGATATGGCATTGAAACCGACCCACACGGGGCAATCAGAGCCGTGGATATACACTGGCATGGATCAGGTGTGACACGAAGTGTGCTACAAAAAGCTTAACGCAATCAATACTTCCGGTGCTGTGGAAGCTTGGAAAGCAGAGGTGTGGCTAGAAATAATCAAAGGTAGTATCTATTATGATGGCGTCGTCTGCAGAAACAGTGTTCACCGGCCGGAAGGCTTTCCCGAGCTATCGAAGGTGTTTGCAACCCAAATCCCAAAGGGCTTAAGGTATGACCGACGTCTCTTGAGGGCATCCGAATACGGATCCAG
Source organism: Ceratothoa steindachneri (assembly GCA_963969495.1). Lineage (NCBI taxonomy): Eukaryota > Metazoa > Arthropoda > Malacostraca > Isopoda > Cymothoidae > Ceratothoa > Ceratothoa steindachneri. Next base: position 108,385,776 of record OZ018319.1, read on the forward strand.
TGATAGCCGTTGGTGACCTAGTGAAGGCTCCGGCTCAAGCGTACAGGCGAATAATGAAATATATACGGAGCAGAGTGATTGGCATCTCCTAGCATTCACAAGTTGGCTGTCAATGTGTGATGTGTGAAAGTCATTGGTCACCAGGAGACCCGTTGAGTAGAATGAGTCTACCTTCCACAATACACTCGCGGCTGCGGACGCATAAAATAATCTCATCCTTATTCAAACTTCAAAAGAACAAAGAATCAAAAAAGAGCAAGGTAGTAGCTCAATCAGCACCTCAGGGCATGAAATTCAGCGAACGAAGAATGTCAATGGTGTGGGTAAAAGAGTCCATAAGGCTACGAATATGAGCCTCCAGCTGAAGCATGGTTCAAAATCAAAACCAAGGAAACGCTGCGCATCTACCCCTACCAGCACACCCCATCTAGGACCAAGTCTGGGACAGGGCAGAGAGGTAGATGGTGACAGAATTGAACCACCTGAGTATTGGCCAAGGTAAACCGAAACGTGTGATCTTCGGCATAGCAAGAGATGTAGTTCATCCCTGTTGGACAAGGCGATCTAGAGTTATCGTATGCGCCACACAAAAGGATATCTAAAGGGAGGGATCGAGGTGATACTTTTGATGATCAGGCTAAAAAATGTGACAGGGGGACACTTTCCTGCGAGAGACCCTCTTCCTGCTCAATAGGGCTAGATCGGCCTCCCTCCACTCGTACAATGGTTACTTCTTATATATCTCCTTGCAGAGAAATCGTTTATTATCTGTCGCGAAAGACCTTAATCTAATTTTCTTAGCGGTTTAGAGATATCTATATTAAGATAGGGCTACTTTTGTAGATCTCGAGCAAAATGGACTACACACAGGCAATATTGAATTTGTAGTGTTCTCTGCAATTTACTATTCTCTATTAACAACGTTTGTAGCTATGGTTCCCCTTATTTGCTGGAATCATATACTGTATATGGTTATTTATGAGCTTCTATTGCCTGCAATCTAGGGTATTAGAATATAATGCGTCGGGCCTTTTTCAGGCAACACAGGGGGTTTTATTTCTATTCGTTTTATATCTTCTGAGGTTAGATCATCGGGAAAACATTTTTGGGACTACATTTTTAATTGACAGAGTATTCATTTCTATTGCAAATTCACGATACAAGTTAAATTAACAATATGGGCGTAATATTCATACGAATATTCATATGCTCTTTCCATACTTACTACCAAAAAAGATCCTAAGATAGAATAAAGGCTAGTTCAAGGGAATGAAAGTACTGAAAGTCAGAACTGAACGACTGGTAACATAAAGACAAGATGTTTAAACATAATTTATTTGACCCTCATTGGAGTGGCTTGGTTCGGATAGAGAAGAGCCCTTTACTCCCCAAAAGAGCCCTTAATCTCCACTGCTCCTCTAAACCTTTTTCACTGAGAGCCTCATTATGCATAGGGTGGAGAGGAACAAGTAAGGACAAAACAAGAAATATCCAGCATAGTAGAGCTGGAATAAAATAAGATATATAGGGAGTGAGTCGAGCTAAAGCTTGAAGTGCGATCTGATATAAGCTGTGTAGCCTTTAATATGCTTTTATTCGTCTTTTCCATCTCTGTCTCTTTAGTATGTTGTGTACTTGTTCGTTATGAGAAAAACAAAGTTTTAAGGTTTTCAATACCTTTGAAGATTGCTGGCGCCGAGCTAACATTTGACATTTTGATTCCATGTTACGATTGTAAATAATAATCAGACTTAAATAAGCTTTAATAAGTTAGCTTGTTTATTAGGGTTTTTTCTCTAATGTTGGAAATGGTATGCATTTTTTTCTGACCTTAAAACCGTTTTTAGTATTTGTAACTTAATACTGCTCCGTATACTATCTTGTATATTTTAACTTAACTAAGAACACAAAATTTACCTATTGATATCATATATTATTTTCTCTTTTTTACTGTTTAATTTAAATCTCTGTGCCGCAATTGGGCTTTTATTTAATTTCCTATTTTGAGTTCTCTGCTTCGGTTTTATTTGCTTTTATTTTTGGAGTTTATTATGTTTCGGTCTCCTCGCTTTCGGTTTGTGTCATTACAGCTTAATTGTATTCATTTTTCCTTCTTTGCCAAAATTCTCTTTTCGTAAGTATTTCTGCGCTTCTCATTATATTATTGCTGCATTGTTTGGAAATGATAGAGGAATATTTAGCTTTCTCTTTGTTATGTTAAATCCATCTTGCAGGTGATCAGCCTCCTTTTGAATTATCTTCTTTTTTGTTAGCCCAAAGATTTATAGGCGTGTCTTTTGATTAAATAGGGGCAGAGGAACTTTCAATCATATTAATTATCAATTTCTAATTTGAGAATTTTATATTTCATACTCTTATAGATATATTTTTAATGCGTTGAAAAGATGCTGACGGCAAAATGATCTTGAATGACTACAAGGTGACATACTAATCGTTGGAGAAAAAGGATTAGAGTAGAGGTTGCCGTGGTGTAGAGGGAGCCTTTCTCAATCAGTTTCAGAATGTTAACATAACTTTCGATCCTTCAGGAAGATAATTCTTTTGTTCCTATTGAATTATTTCTGTTCTTTAACGCTCTCCCCTTTCAACGCTTTAAGTTTGTTTACTGATATACATTTTATTTTAGATATTCACTGATTGTTCTTTGTTTCTAAAGGTTTATTTTATTTTATTTTTAAATATTCTTGATCCATTTTTCTGGTCATACTAAAGTGTACATAGGATAAGTTACTTGTTTGGCGCATGTACATATCTACTGCGTGGAGATCTACTTTTCCCAGTTACCATATGTTATTGGTTCTCATTTAGTGCGATTCTTTTGTTCAGGTGGAAAATAATTCTTGATCCGAATTTATGCATGGTTTTGTATGATCGCCTTAATCCGATCCAACTCCCTTTTTCATCTAAGTTCTCATTGGGTAATGCTTTTCCTTCTTCACGTGTTTTCCAATGAGTACTGCTACTCTCTTTTAGACCTTATGCAGCTGCTTCTCCGAATCTCTGCTGGAAATTTGAATTACTATTAATGTTATACTAACTCTTTAGCGGGCAGGTGGCTCGCGTGCGATACTTAATACCACGTTTTTGACGAAACGTGGTGCAATTCCTTTATGGCGTAGACGGCTTGGGTTGGTTTCAGCCAATGAGGAAACTCCTTGGCTATTGTTCTGCACCAATCAGAGCTCGCTAGCCTATGCAGGAGCTTGGCCAGCGCAGGTAGAAGCAATCATTCTCTGTTCAGAAGCCGTACTAGCCAGATCTTTCTCGAGTTACCCGACACACACGCCGCCCACGCCCGCAATAATAGAGTTAAGGGGATATAAATCTAATAGCACATAGCCAGATAAATGTGTTCCAATGGGATATGGGGGTAAAGTGTAAAATGTGATAAGAAATTGGTAAAAAATGATGGTGAAATAAGAGGGTGTCCCGCGCGCGACTTTTGCCCAGCTTACGGGGAACCATATCAGTCCCGTACGGGATACTGTGCCCGGTCTAAGGGGAATCATCTTAGTCCTGCACGGGACTTTCTGCCCGCTATAGGCATGTTATTTAACGAAATGTAGGGTGATTTGTTTATAGGGAAACGAACTTATGGTGATGTGGAACATTTATCTGGCTTGTGTGTGAGACCCATGTGGCATATGGCCTGAAAAAACTGGCGTTTTCTGTGATTACCTGTATTATATTTACTTTTAATGAAGCCTATGGTGCATTATTATTGTGTTTTTAGATAAATATAGCCCTAACTAATGCCATGCTTCCTCATTTCAGCTTTCGACATTCTACTCTGGGCCCAGGAGGACTAAGCAGCAGGCTCAGAGGGAAGAGGACACCCACACCCACTTCCTGATTTCCCCCACCTGTTCCGACAGCGACATGGAGGTGGAGGATGACGCCATGGATAAGGTCTTTGATTACGACACCCTGGACCCTGACTTCCTCCTTAACCTCCCCGATGATCTCACTCCCACAATATCAGGTAAGCAATGGAACTAATGTTTTAAAGAGCAGGAGTGTTTGTTTTGGTGCCATGTTTAGAAGGCCAAGTGTTGTGATGTCATTGGCATTTAATTTGTGAGCCACAGACTTAAAGAGAAAGCCTAAACAGACTTATGTTTTCCTGTGAGTCATTTGAATGGGTGGCCTTTAAATAGCTGCAGTGATTGTTTTTCTGCCATTTTTAAAGGGACAAGTCTAGTCATGTGATATAAAGGGCCACATCTTTGTTGTCCACAGGCGCATTCACCGGGGTCAGGCAACAGCCAATGCCATAGGAGGACACCATTGACAGTGAAAGGTAGAAGGTGATGCGAACTCTTTCATAGATGAATTTTCCCCATTAACCTGGATGCCAACAGTTAAGCAGAGGAGTTTAAGCTAAGATCGCAAACTAGATTATTTAGTTCTTTTGGGTGAAAATAACTAAACAGTGAACCACTTTTCGTCATTAATTTTAGGAAGTTCTCTAAGATCAGTTAGTGCAATTCCATCATAATGAGCTACAGGTCGACGTCCTAAAGGAAGGTCAGGATACTCGAGACTGTTCCGGTTCAAGCTATGAATTCCATTCAAATTAATAGCATAGAAGAGGCAGTCAGTGCAAGAGTTTGTCAAATCGCTCCAGAACATGAGAATTTCCAACTTCAGGAAACTCCTCTAGCCCTTGGTGCAACGATGCAGATACTCGGGGCATATCTTGAATACCAACTGCGGTGTCCAAGCTTTAGCCTGGTTACCAAGTTTTATAATAAAATAGGCAATTTAATCAGGCTCCATGAAATTTGTGACTGTATTCTTGTTATGAACATCAGTGTATTTGCTTCAGATCTAGCAGAATATATCTGGCATATTTTTTCAAGTTCTTCTCGTCGAATCCATTTCATTTACCCCCAAAAGAGAAATATCAGTTAGTCAATTATTGTCGCATGTAATCTCTTCAGAATTCGTTTATTTAAAGAAATAAGAATTCTTGCATAAAAAATAGAAAATAATCTACATATAAAAGAAGGTAAAAAATCTAAAAATTGACCTAATTAAGCAAAACCAATGTGATTTTTCGATTTAGCGCATAAAACTTATCCTATTTTTTTTAAATAAACTTAGATAATAAAATTGGTGTTGGCCATTGATAATTTATGTCCTCAAATTCTGTGGCCTTGTTTGATCCCTCGTTCTTATATTTTGTGTATTTAATTTTGTTAATGCCGTCTGCAAATAGCAGATACCTCATGTTATCCTGCAATAGCTTTGCTAGATCTTTGGTGTAAAATAGGTATAGTAACGGTTTCAGGTAGGCTCTCTTGGCTAGACAGGCTTTGTGTTCAAAGTCTGGTCCTATGTGACCGTCTTACATGATTTTTATCTTTCTCTGGATCATATAGTCACATAGGATACTCAAAATGGCAGAGTTCAGCAAGAGGCTCAGGATTTTATACTGGATTCTACTAAACCAGATCTTATCAAAGAACGTCGCCAACACAACGTTTACATATTTGCCTTACGCTTTGCACGAAAATAGTTGTTTTAGCGTAAGAAACACGAGTGCAGTTTCTGTGCCATTCTTTCCCAGCAGAGCTCTTTGTTCTTGGCGGCTCTAAGATTGTTAAATTTCTCTTGGAGTCAATATATGTTGTAGCTCTGTTGTGAGTGGTTTGATTGCTAAAAGCGATTTGACATTGAACTTTAGTACCACTCATCGGTGGCCCGATGGGGTTTTTGTTTTTACTTGGTGGCTTACCGATTCTATGCTTCTGGAAGTGCATTTTACGTGATGGACTGAATTAAAATCGTAGAGTTATCTTCTTTCTTGTTTGCAAGCATGGATAAAGGTGATGAGCAATTTACTTAATGTTACCAGATCTCTCATTTAAGAGCTCAAATTTTTTTTTAATATCTTCCAGTAATTTGATTTAATTTAAATATATATTAAATATTTTATTGAATAAATTATAAAATAGTCTCTATGCTATTGGCACAGAATGCTTATTCCACTATTGGCGATATGTAATGTGTAAAATAAGTAGATAGTTCTAAATATTATTTAAGGCAATCCGATCAATATTGGCCAAAAGAGATATCTAAACATAAAATAATATCCTTATTGCCGATGAGGTTATGCCTTTTATATACATAGTCTCAACATAAGCGTAATATCATAAAATTTAATATGTATTGGTTTGTATAGTCTCGATGCTAATATTTTAGATTACATTCAGAAAATAATTCTGAAACTCTTTTGCTTTTGCTGTTTGTGTCCCTTTGTGTTTCTTTCTCTATTATGATTCCTCTCCCTTTCTCCCTCATCCTCTTTCTTTGTCTAAACCTGCCTGTTTATCTTTCACTTTGATCGTATTAGACTGCTTAATGTTTCTGTGGTGTCATAGGTCAGGTATGCGATTTCGGCGCATTCTTCCAACTTCTGACGGAGTTCGATTAGGTACGAGTATGATAATTGTACCTACTGATCTAATATTTCATTAGTGAAAAATTCTTTGAGAATGGTTAAGGAACCTCAAACTTTTCTAGCGTAAAGTAACTCAAATGGCTCGAAGCCCAAAGTGTCATGTTGTATCTCTCTATAATCAAAAAGAGCCACTGGCAGATAACGATGCCATTCTCTTGGCTGATCTGCGTAAATTTCCCGCAAAATGGCCTTTAGATTCCCATTCAGCCTCTCGCACATACCATTTCCGGCGGTGTAAAATGGAGTGGTAAATAAGGGGTTTACTATGATTAATTTTCCTACCTACTCCAACAAATGGGAGGTAAATTGACGGCCTCGGTCAGACAATATTTTCTTCGTTAATCCAGCGCAGGTAAAGATGAAGATAAGGGCTTCGGCACACAAAATTCTGTCAATCTTCTTGAAGAGGAAAACCTCGGGGGACCTCACTAGATGGTGGGTGAATTGATCCAACCAAGTCGATTGCCCCCTGGGAGAATGGTTCTGAGATTACGGGGCCCTTCCTCAAGGGAGCCGCTTAACTCACCCCTTAATGGAAGTTGTCTGGCATATGTCGCATGATCGAAAATAGCACAGAATTTCATCCGACGCTCCGGGCCCAAAAAAGTACCTAAAATTTCGTTGGGCTGTCTTTGTGTGACTGAATAATTGACCCGAGAAAAGGCTGTCATGTGAGGTTTGTAAAATAAGTCGCATATAAGAGCAGGCAACACATAACGCTCGAGACTCGGTGTGATCTCCTTCGGAGCATATGCGGTAGAGGAGGTTATCTTTAACGATGAAGGAAATTAATTTGCCACCTCTAATAAACTCTTGCGTCTTATTTTGGATCTTAGTCCACAGAGAACGAAGGGATTCACACGCATTCTGTTTCATAGCAAAGTCCTAGTTTAAAACATTGCTAGATTCTGATCACCGGGAGTTCCAAGGGTGCTGGTGCTTCCCAATCCTGCTTCGCTTCTGAGCGGGTGGTAATGGGTTGAGCCACCGGGGGTGAAGAAACTTTAGGGCTCTGCCCAAACAGAGCGGCAAAAAACTTGATGTGGGCTGCCTTCAGCCCAGCCAGTGAGGTGTGCAAAGTCTATATAGCACTTAAAGATGGGGAACCGCTTAGCACGTCCCAGTTAATCATGCACTATGTAGAACGGATCGTGATCCGAAGCTACAGGTGGGAGTAACTTATCCGAGACAATGATACACATACAACGGTTATCTCGGACTAGGGTGAAGATACTGCAGCCATTCACTGTACTAGTCTTGTATTGAAGGCACCCATGGTTGCTTTTATTGAACACAAAGTTCACCTGGTGGCCGGCGGGACCTGGTTCGTTTAAAAAGAGATGAGCTTTCGGTTGAGACGGGGTCGAAGAAGGGGTGGCACTTATCCGGTGCACCTGTTATTAATAGTTATTAATCAAGTAAGAGTTTCGGGGGCAATTTCTTCTCACATGACCATCGATTCTGCAGGAATAACACACAATAGTCTTCCTGTGAACAATGACGAAGGGATATTAGAGGAATCAGGTTGGCCTTCTCGTTTGAAGTGTGTTCGAACAGGCTTCTGCTTGGAATGGGCTGTCATCTTAACAAAATTTTCCTTTTATAGACTCAAATTTATGCTTATTTACCTTCGATTTGGGACAAGATTGCTGCACTTTCTTCTCTGCTTTTGGGTAGCAATTGTGGCGTGTTGCATTGACATGAGCCTCTTATATCAATTCATTGAAACTAATACATCTTATTTCCTTGACGAACGATCTGATTTCTGATGTAAGTGATGCAAGAAGTTGGTCCTTAAACATAAAATCGATCATAGCATCGTAGTTACAGGGAAATTTTGATGCGTCAAACCAGAAATTAAGGTGCCGTTGTAATGCGTACCCAAACCGTCTGAAGGCTTAATTGGGCTGGCTTGTACCCTGCCTAACTTCACACGGTAAAAATCTGGGGTCATATTATAGGCGGCAAGTAGCTCGGCCTTCCACGACGAATAACCATTGTTGCCTCTGAGGGTAAGGAAATGAAAGTATCCCTCAGGTGGGTGTTCATTATGGGCAACAATTTAGCTATGCCATCTGATTTCTTTGAAGAGTGGTTGTTTGACAGATGCTGGTTGCTGGATTCCGGTCTCTGAAGTGATGGATAAGGTTTCATTTCTCGTCCTTGTCATCTCTAATTCGTGCAAACCAATTCTCTCTCTTTCTGACCTTTCTTCTCTTTCTCTTCTTTTTTCTTCCCAGTTAGACCTAGAGATTCTCCTTGTGCCTTAAAAATTTCGAACGAAGACATGGTCTCATTTGTTCGCATTAAAAAAAAAATTTAACACACACACCAGAGGATGCAGCGGGTTGTTGAACCCGAATAAACCGTGTTTCACTTAACGCCTTTATGAGCACTGACGCAAATGCCAATTGGTTTTACTTGACCCATTAATAAACTCACAAATAAACCCAAGCACAAAGAACTCGCTTATTCGCATGATGGGAATTCTGTGATTGAGGCTAACAAGCCTTGACGCCTACTCCTAGGTACGCCAAACAAAACCGAAAAATACAATTTCACTGAATCTTTCAAATCGCAGAGTATACGTGGCCTAGAGAATAGATATAATATTTCGCTTGGAAAGACTAGTGATACACAGTCACAATAATCACAAAGTAATTAACTCCAAATATTTACCGGGATCATGTATCTAAATTTGCAAATAGTTTAGAAAGAAAATTATTGTTTCTTTGATATTCAGAACCGAAATCTTAGAAGCCTTTAATTAAAAACCTTTTAACGACCCTTAAAAACTGACAGCAATTTAATTATATATATATTATAATGTCGTAGGTCAGGTAGGCTCCACTGAACTTCGCTTTTTCTCGCTAGACGCGGGAGCAGTCCCATTTTAGTACGGGGAATATTCGAGTGCGTTTTCAACCGTTGGCTGACTTAGAAAATAGATCAATGGCTTTTTATGAGGTTTATGGATTTACAAAAGAAAAACTAAAATAATCTTTACCATTATATAAACAAATAACAGAAATTTACAATAATTTATACAATATGGGAAAACTAATCGTTCACTAGCACAAAATTTAACCGAAACAAAACGGGAGGAGATGATGAGGTGAAGCTTGGTAGTCGGAAAGCGTCACGCCTCTTCGACGGTGATAGAGGAAAATGTAATAGGCTTATGATTTTCCAAGATGGGAAGGGGGACTCGAGTGGTTGTAAAGGGAGTATCCTTGCAGGGCACGGAGCGAAGCGCGTTATTCCAGAATAAGTCCTTACCTCCTTAACTGTCGTAGTTCTGGACAACTGGTTTCTTGCTTGCGAGTCCTTAGGGTATCAGAGAGTCACTTGTGAAGTGGCGCGTGGTGCCCTATTGTTGGTTCCAATGAATTCTCTTGATTACTAGTTGGATACTGCGTGAGCAATGCCTGCCTCCTGGTGCAATACTAATTTGCTCGTTTCAGCGCTAGGAAATACATACGACTTCGCCGGAAGCGATTTATTTGCCGTCAAGAAGAGGGCCGCACTCCGATTCAAGGCGCAGTGGGTAAAGGCTTAGCGCCCTTTTGCTGATTTGGGTTGCGGACTCCAGTTTTCCTCTCTCGCTTCCTTATCGCCCTGGAAGTTTACAGAAAGACACTGGTTGACGGTGCGTTCGTCCGTGAGATAATCCCTTAGGCCTATTTGCGATTAAAGGACTTCTCAGCAAGTATATCTAAATTATGTGGCACTTCTCCACTATCTAGACTACCTATAAACTACATTATCGCCAAATTTCGTTATTTTACCATTGAGCAATTCTATATAATAATACGTCATCGATGTCATTAACTCATATAATAAATAGTATTATACCGAAAGTAGAAAAATGGGGCAATCATGGATAATGCAACTTTGTTCGGAATAACCAACGTAAAATATAACACTTTAATTAGGGGCCTTTGCAATGTTAAATCCATTTTAACGCCAATAGAGTTAACAAGAGTAGTCAAATCACCAGATGACCTAGGTATCCCCAAATGCAAGTTATAAATGAGCTGTGTAACAAGCAAAAGTTGTATTGCCACCTATATAAAAATATGCCTCAACAAATAGAAGAATATTCTTGGCATGATCCTTAATCACACGATTTCTGAAATGCAGGCCTGTAATCTAAACAGTTATGAGTCTACATAAAGAAATTATATAAGTATCAAATCTTTTTCACAAATACATAAGGTGCGTAGGAGCATACAATAAAAACATCGGTCCAGTATGTAGTCAAAATTCTCACTCCTTTATTCCCTTCTCTAAATAAATTTGGTTTGAGCAATATAAATCTATGAAAGGAAAGGAGAAAAAGTATACAAATTCATGACGGTCGTAAATAAAAAAAATGCGTTTCATCCGCATATTTGGCATCAATATGGGTCTGTGTTTTTTCCTTTTTTCGACATCCATATCTCTCAAAGCCTTAATAAATCCGCTATGCTTTGCTACATCCGGGGAATATGATTAATCATTACATTGCTCTAGCTCGTGTTGAAAGAATATTGTGAATAACGACTTACCTTTCGGTAGATTTACGAATTTGTCAAGAGAATTGTTTAGAATAAGAGAAATGCCAAGTAGAACTGCTTGGCATTGATGAACTGAACCGCATAAGCGCCTTCCCGAACTGCAATTATTATATATTTTAGTTTAGTTTATTTTCAAATTCCTTACCGTCGTTACATTTTTATTAACATCAATTCGCACACTCATCACTAATGATTTTCAGGATTCATTTCCATAGTTACGATATTTCTAAAGAGGCCATTTTCAAAACATACACTGGCCTAAAACGGCCTGATCAGCTTTTCTTGTTCAGTAAGAGTGAAGTCCTCCATCGATGAAGCAAGGAAAAGCGAAGGTGTGAGACAAACAAGACCAAACTCCGGTAGCAAGAGGCCATACAAAATCTATAAGTTTCTTCATTTAATATCAAAGGACAAGTTTACAAACCACACCACTATGCACAAACGATCTTCTTTCTACTGTAACCATTTTCTTTCTGACTGTGATGTTTACACACCAACAAAACTAAACACTCCATTCCTCCTTCCACTAAGTGATGCCTGAACAAATAATACCTAATAGTATTCTAAATATATTTAATCGGCCTAAACAGCTTTTCATAGAGTAAAAGTTGACACTAAAAAAGTTAAAATGTAGCAAGTACACATAGAGCTCAAATCTTCGACAGATGTCGACAATGTCGTTTCGTTCTAGGTAATACAGTATATATATAAAAGTGATTAAGATACTCGTACTAAATCCGTTGGTGGATTATTCACAATATCTAAACCAATTTTTGTGGCTTCAAGGCCCACTATTTCAGATAAAATCATTGAAATACAACATTAACATTTAGAGATATCTTGTATAAAATATAAAAATGATAAAATTATCCAGATTGTACATACAAAAACAAAATCCAACCTAAACTTAATCATAATTCATGGCTTGACATCATTCCTTTAAAATCCGTAAATATTATATTTTAGAAATCTTATATAAAAAAGGAAAACGATTTAATATTCGCGTATTATAATCTTCAGCCACCCCAGCATCAAAATGATTCTTTTTTGGTCAAAGTTCTCCCTTTTTACAATTTTCCTCCAATTCGCCATTAATTCGAAGAGATATCCCATATAAAATATAGAGTGAGTGCGGGTCCGCATTCAGATTTGAATCTACCACTTCCAAATATTTCAACGATATAATAGTTTCAGATGTTTTTTAATGAAACTGACCGACAGACATACACGCCTGATCAAATGAACTCGACTAAATCTTTTGTCGGAAGTTAAAAAGTAAGGAGAAATCAATTGAAAAAGTTAAATTAATTGAAATCCTATAATCCTTCTGAAAGCCGGTTTTTAAAGTTTCCTGATATTCATATGTAACCATACACTCATGTAGCTAATTACTATATCCTCCAGAAGACCTTTTCTTGTTACTACAAATTTCATATACGAGTTGAGGAAAGCAAAGTTATCTTCATTTTGCGCTCTCTATAAGATCAAAGAAGAATTGAACGCGAAGCTAAGTATGGCTGAAACGACCAGGCTAAGCATAAAGGAAAGTCAAATATATCACGTTCTTGACTTCTTAAGAGGAGATGAGGCAAGCAAGAGTGGTGGGGATGTGGCAGAGAGTTTGTTTAATTTTATCCCCGGAGTAAGACTCAAAGGAGAGCGCCCTCATTAGTAGTAGACTTTCGCGTCTGTGTCATCAAGTGATATAGGGAAGGGCAAAATGAGAACTAGAACAAAATCTTTCTGTGATAAAGGAAGAAGTGTTTTGGAAGAATCTTCCCTAAGCAAAATTTTCTGTTAGAAAATTTGAGGAATTTGGTTGTTAAAATACGTAGACTCAATTATAAGTGCAACTGAATGAAAGTATCGCTAAATAAATTTAGTATAATCAAATAATAGAAAATGGGAAGGCGAAAGAACAGAACAAACATGGAAAATTAAAAAGACAAAGGAAAATATAAAAAACTCCAACCCTTTGGATTGTGAATGTCTTTTTAAGCCTTTTTAGGAACGAAGTTTGCACAAAAATACGCAAAACCCAAATGGACTATGTAACTTTATAAAATATAGGTAATAAATGAAACGGAATGCGTCTAATGTATACATAATCAGTGTAATATCAGAACCAGATTGAAATATTAATTTTAAAGCCACGTCCTACCAAATAGGTAATCACAATTTGTTTAATAGAGCAAAATACATTCTTTTCTATGTACAACTCGAAAATCAAATTCGAAATCTAGAAAATTTGCCAAAACTTTGTGAGCTGAATCAAAGGAATATTTGATTTTGAATATGATAGAGAAAAGGTTTTCCCCTTAAAAACATATAGAACTAGTTATACAGTTTGACAGTATGTTCTGGGTCAAAGATTGTTCCAGACAATATATTTTATAGCACATATTTCTATATGGATATTTGTCTTAAAAATTTGCTTTATGCATTGTGAAAAGTGGAGGGGAACTTAATAAAAATATTTAGTATACATTTTGATAAAGGCCAATGATAGGTAATGTCTCAATGGTTTACTAGTTTAATCTTAAATGGTTTAGAGAAAAATGGACAAGTAAATGATTAGGTGATTGTGATTTTAGTGAGAAACGTATTCCGTAGGTGATGAAAGCATTATTGTTATGCTAATAATATATTTGCCCTGTTTTTAATTCAGAGAATAAAGTGATGCTAGAATTTAAGGAAAGAAGCTGTATCAAAACTTTAGAAAAAGTTGTCGAAGAAATTCTATTGTAGAGAAATAATGATCAAGAGAGAAAACGGCAAAATTAGATAAATTAAAGAGTTTGTGGTTTATTTAGCGTGAAAGGATTAAGAAGGAGAAATACAGTAGCGATTCACAAAAATTCAGAGAGCCTGTATTTCTATCACAACATCCTAAATAACTTGTTCCAGGTACAATCCAAGGTTTTCAAAGTTCGTGAATAATAACCTACAGTTATCATCTACGAAGGCGGAATTGTTATGCAAATTTTGATGAATAAGTCTAGAGTTATCAGCATACAAACAATATAATAGAAAAAGTTAAGAATCTAAAATGATCTGAACGAGAGCAGAAACTAAGTTCTTTTGGAATATAACATTTGACTTACTCTTACAAATGCTTTGAAATCTCCTGCCACCGAAAGAACCAACTGATGGCACTCTTGCGCAGCCAATTTTGCACCAGTCGTCTTGAAGTGTTTTCAGTTCTCTAACTTTATATTATTGTTTTTCGAACATTTTAAATGATATACAGTCCCTGACTCCATCTTGTACCACTTCATAACAGTCATGTGCTCGCCCCCATAAAGATCCTGACCAAATTGTTTGTATGGCAAGGGTTGTTATCCTGAGGAAATTTGAAAGTTGGCTTCAGAGACTAGGAGATTGGGAAGAACACGCTTTTACCGAATTCTTCTACAGTTGTGTATTAACTGTCCTACGTAAACGGACGCAGATCAACTGCCTTCTACCGAAATCACGCACTATACCATGAAACTTCCTTTGCAAAACTTCATACTATTTTGCTTAGATTACTTACTAAAATGGACCTAGAACCAGTGGTTATTCGTCCATTCAACGTCATTAGTGACAATGTAAAAGAATTCTTCTTGTTCTTGAGACTGATAATAGCTTGACTCTGGTTATGCGAGGGTGATGAGTGTCCTTTTCTACCTGACGTGACACAGTTAACCGGGAGAGATTAATGGCCAAAATCTCACTAATGTCTGGAGAAACACCTGCAGCCTTCTAAACGCTCCTTTTCTCCACCTGAGTAATGAATCTGTCTTCCAATTTTAAATTCTTCCTCGGCCTAGCAGTTGAGATAAAAGTGTTATTATAGACCTTTTTTTCCATGGGTTAACAGAATATAATAGACGACAGTTTCAAAGCATTTGACAGTTTAACAATAGCTCGAAATTAAAAGAACTTTTTGTGAGCTAGTCTTTACCATAATCTCCCACAGATATAAGCGAGACAGATTTCTTAGGCATTGTCGTGATTTACGACCAAGTACTGATATACGTTTGAATCGTACGTGAGTAAATCCGTTCCACTTTTTTCTAAGAGGGCTCTAATTTAATTCTTTAACCAGGGAGGCTTCGTATTATGATATATCTATTGCCAATACTGTGTTCGATGATTTTATTAAACAACTTCGAAACAATATACTTGTACTCACATAAAAGAAGAAAATTTAAATCTTTAAATACACTAATATACACGCTACAAATAAGTAATACGAGATGGTTGACGCAAAAATCCCTTCTAATACACGAGATTTAAGCTCAATTAATGCGAGTACTTAAGTCATTTGAAATTGACGTAATTTGGTTAGGACTACCAGCTTGAAATGGTTTTGTTACGAATACCATTTCGCACGGAATGGAAAATAACACAATGAATATTTAATTGTATTCTTTTTCCCTTTAACTCGGCGTGTGTCGGGAGTTGGGTGACCTTGAAAGTGAGTCGCGTCAAAAAAAGTTGGTCTAGGCGAGTTTGACTGCGGACGTCATCGCTGAGGTAAGGCGGGTTGCGAAAACAGCTGATGATTCTCACGGGGTGGTTGAGGGAGTGACGGTGCTTCTCTCGAATTGAAGATGTAAGTAAGGGGATCTTGGATGAATGGAAGTGATCCAGATCCCTGTTTGACCAATTCTGGCTTCTCAACAATGAGACTTAACCAAGATGTAAATCTCTTCTCGAATAAGAATTCACTTTGACTCCGTCAAAGTTGAGAGGTATCTTTATGCTTTTCCAGAAAAATGAGATACGTGATTTTCTCTGGATCTAAATGGTTGGAGAGTTGGTCTCGATACCACTGGTCTTCTCTTCTAAGTGACCATGGGAACATACCTCGAGAGTGTAAGTCTCGCTTGGTCCCAACTATCTTCTTTATTCCTTGATTGATTCATGGACTCGTTTTCTTCTTTCAGTGGCTACGCTAATTCTCTTCCAACTTTCTCAAGATTGAAATATATACGTCGATTATCCACGGTGGGGGGGGGGGAGTATTCGAGTGAATTTAGGAGGCGCGAACCCTCAATGGCCAAAAGTTATGCCCTCTCATAGGGCATAATTTTCAAAGCTGTGGCACTTCGCCCCTTCATGTTTACACACGGGGAAGATGAGATTTCTTATATTTAGCGAAAACTACACATAAACAATCGGAGTGGACAATGAGTCTGTTCGTGGATTTTGTGCCGACAAAGCCTTAGGCAGCAAGATTTTTATTATTAAGGCTCTTTCACCCTCCTATTCTTATATTAACGGACGAAGGGATCAGGTCTTGGTTACTTGAATCGAGAATGAACGCTTACACCACAAGTCTTGTAAATTACGAAATCTGCTGACCGAAATCCATCTTTGCGTGCGATTTCGTAGGATCTTGAGGTAGTGGGGAAGGGAGGGGGGTGAGTCTTGGCCCATGTGGAGCGTAACGGTTGATGCTGTATATAAAAAACTAACTTCTGCTTGTTCTCGTTATATTCATTCCTCTACTTTTCCTCCCTCTTAAAGAACGTAATGGGTGGGGAGAGAACTCAAATGCAAAATAACCGACAAACATAAAAAAGACAAATGTCTTGGAACGCAATTCCAAGTCCGACTGTTACAGTGAAAATACAGTGGTCAACTATCATAGAAAAAAAAAGACAATGAAATTGTACGCACACGCGAACAAGTACATAGACAAGTAAAAGACGACCTTTTTAACATTGCCTCGAAAGGCCAAGAAGTCCGGAACACACAACCCAATTTAAACTCTTTAAAAAAACAACATCAATTACAAAAAGAAAAAGAAATAACTTATTAAACTGCACCTAGGTGGGTACTCCTTAGACCAACTAAAGAATAAACTTAGTAATTATATGCATGCAAACAAAAAAATTGGTTCTACGAGTAACGGGAGTTTAATTAGCCCTCTGTGGGTTTTCGGCTCAAGTTATCAGCTATACAATTATCGCAGCCTTTGATATAGGTTATGGTAAATTGGTACTCCATTATCAATAGAATCCATCGCATGAGTCTGCCATTCTGGCTTTGTTCTTACGTAAATATGACAGAAGCCGGTGATCAGATTTGACGTCAAACTCACGACTTATTAAATAGAACCTCAATTTCTGTATGCCCCAAATTATGGCTAGCCTTCCTGTTCTATAGTCGCATAAGCTCTTTCTCCACTAGATAGTTTTTGGTTCGCATAAGCAATGGGAAAAGGCGTACCATCGTCTTCATATTGCTCAAGCACACAACTGATTCACTCACCAAGGCATCGGTGCAGATCCCAAAGTTATTTTGGGGATTAAGTAGTGGAAGGATTGGTGCTGAAATAAATTTTTTCTTCAACAAGTTAAACTGGGAGATCGCGTTGTGATTCCACCTAACGGGCTCGGCGGATTCTTTCTTTAAGAGATCATTAATGGGCGCGGCTATCACGGCAAATTGGGGAAAACCTCTCCTGTAGAACGACAGAGAGCACAAGAAAGAACGCAAATGCTTCTTTGTCCGTCGTAGAGGCATCTTA
This sequence comes from Ceratothoa steindachneri, assembly GCA_963969495.1. Classification (NCBI taxonomy): domain Eukaryota; kingdom Metazoa; phylum Arthropoda; class Malacostraca; order Isopoda; family Cymothoidae; genus Ceratothoa; species Ceratothoa steindachneri. The sequence goes on from OZ018319.1 coordinate 108,403,345, forward strand.
GCAATGGCCTTGACCTTAACCTTTTGACTGGTTAAACGATTTTTACCTATTTCAAATCCTAGAAACAGGATTAACAGATAGGCAAAGTGGATTTTAGTTGGTCCGACGGTAAATCCGTGCTCGCGGAGCCGATCTAACAAAACTCGGAGTGAGTGTATGTGTCGCTCCAATATACGTGAGGTCCGTACACATTGTCGAAATAGAACGACACGTCACTCAAACCATCCGCAATTCAATGCATCATCCGATTATAATTGCTCCCAGCCGTGACCAAACCAAATGGCATTCAGATGAATTGCATCCGGCCTTTATCAGTTGCAAGCGCAATTAGCCTCTTAGACGAGTCGGCTAACGGGATTTGGTGATAAACCTTGTACGAAGCCATTTCGGAGATGTACTTGGCATCCTCAAACAGGTGTAGGCTTTGGTCAGTTAGCGAATAGGCTCGGTGTCAAAAATGGTAACCGAGTTAAGTTTCTTAAAATCTACACACATTCAAAAAGTACGGTCATATTTTCGGATAATCCCTATCGGCGAGAAATAATCGTAGGACGAAAGCTCAATAATCCCCAACTGTAGCAGATTCTTCACTTCTGCTTAAAGGCGGATCGAAAATGAATTCAGAGGGGCTAAGGTTTAGATCTAATAGGTTCTTGTGTGTTTAATTTGATTTAATGAACAAACTATTTGGAGCACCCTGGTTTCTCGGAAATTACATCGGTGAATTCCTTCAATCGGGCGGATAATTGTGAATTTCTGAGCGGGAAAAGCTGGGGGTTCAAATCTAACTACGTTGACCTGTCGTCTTGGGGGAAGGATAATGAGGGTAGAGGATATTCTTTATCAGACTCTACGCATACCGTGTTTACCACCTGAAGAGTTTCACATGGGTATAAAGCTTCCATGGTTCCTTCTTCATCCAGTCACAATATTATTAATGCACGCTCGGTGGTGATACTTCTTGAGCATGTTTATGTGATACATTCTATGGCCTGAGGGAGTTTCACTCAAGTAATCAACGGGGCCACGAGCTTTAATGACAGGGAAGGGACCCTTCCATTAGGTGAGCAACTCATTTTTCTCTGTAGGCAGTAATAAAAAAATTCTTCGCCAGATATTAATTTTCGAGCTTTAGCTTTTAAGTCAATATACGTCCTGTATTTTTATAGGTTGCACTCCGCGTTTGAGCGGGTCAACTCGGCACATTTCTCCAAGCGTTGGCACAGCTCAATCACATATGCGTAGGAGGATTTAACTTCTTCATCTAACTGTGGATTAGTGAAGAGCTACATAAGGATGCTCATAGGTCCTCGGATGTTACACCCGTACACCAATTCGAAGGGAGGAAAACCCAGAGTTCTATGAAGAAGCTCTCGGCACACGAAGAGAGCGATTGGTAGGTACCGATACCATTCTCGAGCCTGAGACTGACAGAGCTTTCTTAACACTGCCTTTATGGTACCATTTAATTTCTCACACATCCCGTTTGCAGAGGGGTGAAAAGGGGTCGTAAAGAGCGGTTTGATGAGGAGCAACTTACCCACGTATTTCATCAGTTCCGACGTGAACTGATGGCCTCGATCTGAGAGGATTTCTTTAGGGATGCTGACTCGGGGAAAAAAATGGAGATGAGGGCTTCTGCACAGGAAATACTGCCACTTTTCCTTAGGGCAACTGCGTCAAGGAAACGAGTGGCGCAGCATACCAATGTAAGGATATAAAAGTGCCCTTCACTAGACGGCGGATGGATGGACCCAACCAAGTATATGGCCACTCTGACGAAGGGTCGGGAATGACGGGGATTTTATGCAGCGCAGCCGGCGGTACCCGGAGTTTAGCGGTGGCCTTCTGGCACAGTTCGCATGACTGTCAGTATACGGCAATCTGCTTAGCGGCGCCGGGTCAAAAGAATTAATTAAAAATACATATTTAGGTATTAATGTAGCGGGAATGACCAGCCAATAAACCATCATGTGCGATTTTGAATACCCGTTGAAAGTAACACCAGGAATACACAAAACTTTATCAGGCGGGAAAATTACTTCAGCCGCCGTCCGGAATAGTAATGATTTCTCTACCACGTATATTATTTGTTTGTTCCTGAGAACATGTTCTATTTCGTTTTTCGCTGCCTTCTGCCACAGGGGTGGGAGAGCTGGAGAGTCTTTCTAGGTGGTAGCACCTAGAAAGCGATTGGTAGGTACCCGCCAATTAAAACACGTTTCGTATTCCAGGTTCTCAAGAGGAGAAAAAGGGGTTGGGCCAGCTGCCCACTTAGTTGCTTGAATCCGATTGACTACTGGCTGAGTCAGCGGATCTGGGGAGAGCTGCGTGTTCTGGCCTATTAAGACAAAACAGAATTTAATAGTCACTGCGACTACCTCGTTCCAGTCAGTGAAGTACTGACACAAGATGTGGTATCTGACGACGGGGAACTTCTTTGATCTACCCAGAAAGTCCTGGACAACCGTGAACCGCTTGTGCTGGGGGCTGACTGGGGAAGCAATTTATCTATACAACGATACAGGTGCACCCTCTCTTGCGTACCAATGTCGAGCCTCGGCAACCATTTACTGATCCTGTCTCTAACTTTGTTATACTCTCATTAAACAAAAAGTTCACCTGTCGTTCAGGGAAATTCAATGTGAACGAAGGAGGCGCTGAAGCAGGAGGTTGTTCTTGGGGGAGAGATGCGGTGATGTTGTGCACTTGTTGACTTGAGGACGACTAAACCTGAAATTTAAGGGGCAATGGAAGCTAATCTGACCTGGGGTGCCACAATTAAAACACGTAACGGGGTTTCTGGGGTATGATGAGGACGAGGGGGTTAGATTACTTAGGGGCTCCATTTCTCGCTGATCCTTAGAGGGAAAGAATTTTGTTTGGAGGGCCCAGAGGTCTTGACAAATTTAAAGGTGTTCTTGTGCTGGAGTTTCTGGGGATACCCACCTTTCTTTGGAGACGAGGCCTGGTATTTTTTAACCTCTCGACGATATTTTTAGTAAGGGGAAGCATGTAGATCTGCTTCCTCAAATAACTTATTGAACTTAGCGGCTCGCCTGTCCTTGACGAATATTTATATCTCTGGTCCTTAAGAATGAAGTCGACAAGAAAATCAAACTCATTCCCCACTTGTGCTGAATCCAGATAGAATTGGAGATGTCTCCGCAGGATAAAACCAAATTAACGGTATGTTTGACCAGGCTGAATTCTAGCATGTTTGAATTTCATCCTATACTCCTCGGGATTTAGATTAATGGCGGCCAGTAGCTCGGATCTAAGGGTAGAATATTCCAAGGATGCCTCTGATCGTAGAGAGATGAATATATCACGGAGACGGGTGTTAAGCAGAGGGAATAATTTGGCAATTCCCTCTGTTTCTATGTCCCAAAGATTTACCTCAAAGATTTTCTCGAAGTGTGTCAGGTATGAACACAGGACTTCCTTATCTTTATATGCTGGGAATCACATCATAGGTACTTGCGAAGATCCCTGCCGGGATCCAACGGAATTAATTTAAACCTGATCCTTGCTCAATGCCCTTTGATGTGCGCGTAATCGTTCTCTCTCTTTTGCTTCTCTTTCCATCTCTATTCTTCTTTCTTCTGCTTCTCTTTCCACTTGCGCAAGCCTGTTAACACTTTTCCTCCCATTCCGTCCTTTCTTTTTCCTGGACGTCGGCAATTAGTTCTTTGCCTGCTAGTCCAAAATTTCTTCTTGTTGGTGGAACCTTTCGAAAGAAGACATTTTACCTATGTCCGTCAAAAACCAACCGATGTAAGCTAGAGGTACTTATGCGACCACGAAACAAGTAGCGATCTGCCTAACCCAACCTTACCACCCACATTATCTGATAATTGCAATACCACTGCCAAAAACTTATTAACATCATTAATGGCCTAACTACAATCACTCTAAAAATTTATAGACTGAATTTATCTTCTTTTTATGTTAAATTTTCCTCGAACGCTTAGGCACAAATTTGTTACTAATCAAAGGGATGTAAGACAATCAAATATCATTGAGTTCTTCTAAATACCTTAAAACCTGTCAGCAATTTTATGTCGAGGTTTACGACCGAATACGTATGAACGTTTGATTCATACATTAGTTAATCCGTTCACTTTTCTCTAAGAGTGCTCTAATTTAATGCTTTAATCAGGGAGGCTTCGTATTATGATATATCTATTGCCAATACTATTTTCGAGGATTTAATTAAACAACTTCGACAAAATATACTTTTACTCACATAAAAGAAGGAAATTTAAATCTCTAAATACGCTAATTCTATAGTAAGAGGGTCTAATAAAAATTAACGCTACAAATAAGTAATACGAGATGGTTGACGCAAAAATCCCTTCTAATATACGAGATTTAAGCTCAATTAATGCGAGTTCTTAAGTCATTTAAAATTGACGTAATTTGGTTAGGACTACCAGCTTGAAATGATTTTGTTACGAATACCATTTCGCACGGAATGGAAAATAAAAAAATGAATATTTAATTGTATTCGTTTTACCTTTAACTCGGCGTGTGTCGGGAGTTGAGTGACCTTGAAAGTGAGTCGCGTCAAAAAAAGTTGGTCTAGGCGAGTTTGACTGCGGACGTCATCGCTGAGGTGAGGCGGGTTGCGAAAACAGCTGATGATTCTCACGAAGTAGTTGAGGGGAGTGACGGTGCTTCTCTTGAATTGAAGATGTAAGTGAGGGGATCTTGGATAAATGGAAGTGATCCGGATCCCTGTTTGACCAATTCTGGCTTCTCAACAATGAGACTTAACCAAGATGTGAGTCTCTTCTGGAATGAGAATTCACTCCTGACTCCGTCAATGGTGAGGGGGTATCTCTATACTTTTCTAGAAAACTGAGATACAAGATTTACTCTGGACGTAAATGGCAGGAGAGTTGGTCTCGATATCCCTGGTCTTCTCTTCTAAGTGACCAAAGAAACGGCCCCGAGAGTCTAAGTCTCGCTTGGTCCCAACTATCTTCTTTATTCCTTGATTGATTCAAGGACTCGTCTTCTTCTTTCGGTGGCAACGCGAATTCTCCTTCAAATTTTTTAAGATCGAAATATATACGTCAATTACTCACTGATGGGGAGAATAGTCGAGGGCGTTCAAGAGGCGCGAACCCTAAATAGCTAACAGTTATGCCCTACTTCTACGGCATAAAGTCCAAAGCTGTGACACTTCGCCCCTTCATGTTTCTGCACGTTAATGTTGGATTTCGTCTTTTTGGCGAACACTAGACATAAAACAATCGGAGGGGACAGTGAGCCTGTTCATAGATTTTCTTTCAACGAAGCATTAGGAAGCAAGAATTTGATTATAAAGGCTCTCACACCCTCCTATATTTTTACGAGTATTTACGGACGGAGGGAGTTGCTCTTGGTTACTTGAGTCCGAAATCAACGTTTACACCACCAGTCTTGTAAATTACGAAATTTGCTGACCGAAATCCGTCTTTGCGTGCTACTTTGAAGGGTCTTAAGGCTGCGGGGAATGGGGGTGGATGAAGTCTTGGCCCATGCGGAGCGTATCAGTTGACGCTGTATATAAAAAAACTAGTGTCTGCTTGTCCTCTTTATATTCATTCCTCCACAGGCATGTTATCTGGACGGAGTGTGAACGAGATTTACCTGAACTTTGATTCTATTGCAAAGAGCCGGTCCTCTCTACACAAGTTCTACGCGTTTAGATAATTTTTCACACTTTTTTTCTAATAAATTTTATATCTCCTGATAGTTTTCGTTTGATTTATTCGAATGTATATAGCCTTTATGTATATTTACAGGATGCGCTGTGTACTTTTGGGCCTAAATTCAATGTAAAATAAAATAAAATAGAATTCATTTATACAAATTTATTTAACAAAATTTTACTAATCATTTTATTTATTGAAAGCCCAGTGGCCTCACCAACGCCGACATGCGACTTTGGAAACCTTTGCAGGCTTCCTCGAAGGTCCCTTTGTTTAACCTGAATCATGGTGGTGTAGGGGAGACTTTGTGGTCTCTCTCTCAATCACGCTTCATACACAATAGTCCAACGGGTTCCAGTCTGGAAAGTTCAGGCCAAGATGTTTGGAGTGGTATGCTCAAAAAAATCGCCTGACAGTTAAACTGAATCATCTTGCTTGTTTGGCCTGGTGCAAAGTCCTACTGCCTCAATTACGCCCTAGTGTGGCTACCTCTTGCATCCAGGGCAACATAAATTGATCCATCCACTTAATGTACCCATTCGTATTGGATCTATTGGCCTCCAAAAAAATAAAAAGGATCATACCATGGCTTTCGTGGTTTCCGTGTCCACGGACGCTCGGAATCACAGCATGACTACTGATCTTCCTTAGCGTCCTCCATTTGACACCCAAACACTCGGAGGTGATTGCATGGAGCTCATGGCATGATTCTCTAAAGAATAAGGCTGGAATTTTAGAAATTTTTGTAGGATTAATTCAGTCATTGGTTCCTTCATAAACGCTTCACAACTGAATCTTTTATAATGAGATGAAAAAAAGCAACAGACGCCAGAGAGAAGTGGTAACACCGACTAATATCCAACGCTACCTGCAAAAGTTATGCGAGATTTTGGGATAGAAATACAAGCGCTGTGAGCTTTTAGTTTACTGATAGATAGGAATATCTTCGATCGTAAAGGGAGTCCAAAAGACATGAAATAGGTTTTTGATATTACTTGTAAGTGAACAACAAACGTTGTTGTGTAAAAAGATTGGTTGCCTTCTTGAAACAATGTTAGCAAGGAAAATGTGTCAGTGCTGAGCTACGCGATGAAATGTGTATTAGAGGTTTGCCCGGAGGTTGTTGTGAAATGGCACTCTTGAATTGATATTGAATAGTCGGAGGACATGGAATGTATAATTGTTAGAAGCAATTAATTCCTTCGCAATGGATCTGGTGAGAACGCAGTGGAAAATAATTGAAATGCAAAAATATTTAGGTGATTCACTAAGCGCCAAATCACATTCAGAATAATTTAATTTACTAAAGTAATACTTTCGTTTTAAGGAAGGAAAATATGAATAAGCATGATATTGGGTGCGAGGCTCAGGGGATTTAGAATTGAGTACGAGCCAAAATATGTAAAATGAAATCGCAGAGAAATTCCTTAGCGGTTGCTCACATAGTTACCCCTTATACCTACCCAATAAACTACTTATCTACCTACCCACCTACCTAATTATCAACCTAGCCACCGACTAATTTATTGATCTATTTGCGTACCTCTTTTGTTAATGTACTTAACTGCTTACTTAATAAATTACCTACCTACTTACTTACCTACCTGATTACCTACTTAGGTACAGTTAGCACAATTAGTCATATAACAATTTACAGTAAATTTAATACAGAGATTAACACTTTATAAATTATTTCTTGATGAAAGAGAGAGAATTTTTTGGTGTTTATTTAATACATAATCTAAATAGTTATTTAGTCACTAAAGTAAAATAATTTGGTAAAATTTGTTACGATAAAGCTGAATTTCAAGCAGTATTGTCGTCGTATCATTTTGAAACGTTATTTTTTTCAAAAATGGGTTGCAAATTTGCCCTAAATTTTCGATTTTTCTGAATAATTATATATATATATATATATATATATATATATATATATATATATAAATATATATATATATATATATATAATATTTATTTATAAAAATCACGAAATATTCACATTAACATTCAACTATTTATTTACTTTACTAACTAATGTGTTATGAAATATATTATTACTTAGCAACAAACCACAGCACAGTCTACCGACAGTCATTTAAAAATTTTCAAGGGATAAAATAAAATATAAATAATTATATCATAGTAAACTTACCTTTCTCTGAAACATTCTAAAAAATATGTCATGATTAATTTGGGCAAATGAACCTACTTACTTCCTTCCGAACTTGCTTTGTTCCTTGCTCCAATATTCCTCAAATCCTCTCTCGTCACTTCATTCATTTCTGACTTGCTGCATTAATTTCTGTCTTGTAAACTTCCCCTCCTATCTGCCTTCCTTGTCTTTCTTTCCTTCAACTCTCCCTTGATTCTTTTCTCTCTATTCGTTTATTGATTGATTCGTTGTTTTTTTCTATTTTTATTAATTTCTCTCTTTCTTCTTCCAAACTGCCTTCCTAAGTTCATTTTATTTTCCCTTTCTCTCTTTCTCTATCTCTGGCTTTCTATCTCTCTCTTAACTTCACTCTCATCCTTTGCTTCATTCCTTTTTCTTCGTTGCTCCTTCATTGTATGCCTCCTTACTTCATTCCATGATGAATCTTTATTGCCTTTTTTTGTTGTTCCTTATTCCCTCCAATCTTCCTACTTATCTTGCTAACTTTCTTCATTATTGCTTCCTTCCTTTTTTTTAAATTATTCGCTTCTTTGAGAGTATTGATCACAAGAATTTGTGTATCATTAGTCAAAAAAGGACCAGCAAGCAAGCTTGTAAGCTCGAAAATTGGCGGTTCACAACTACTCTGTAGGGCAACTGATTCACATATATGTAGAATATGCCAGAAATGAAACGAGCTGTCTATACCTAGATGTTGTTAATATTTGCAGCGTTCAGCAATTTAAAAATAAAATTGACAGAATTGTTTTAGTATGTAAATTTTTCATAGCAAATGAGAGTCGTAAGCTGAGAAACGGGAAGGTGCTTTACAATGTTGCTAAAAATAATTTTTCAGATTTACAATTATTCGTTTCTCTGTTATTTTCATTTGCACACTTAGTTGTCTTTTTAGCAATGAGAGGCACAATATTTACCTAGAAGAAAATGAAAGGAGATGATGAGATGAAGCTTTTTAATTGGAAAGCGACACGCCTCTTCGTCAGTGATAGAGAAAAATGAAAGAGGGAGAAGGGGCCTCGATTTATTGTTCGAGAGAGTAACCTTGCAGGGCACGGAGTGTTGTGCGTTACTCCAGACTGAGTCCTTACCTCCTTGAATGCCGTAGTTCTGAACAATTGGTTTCTTGTCTGTTAGTCTTAGAGTACCAGAGAGTAACTTGTGATGTCGCGCGTTGTGTACTTTGGCTGGTTCCAATTAATCCTCTTGATCACTGGTTGGATTCTGCGTGAGCAGTGCCTGCCTCCCGGTTGAATACTAATTTCCGCGTTGGGAAATCTATACGACTTCACCCGAAGCGATTTTATTTGCCGTCAGAAGTGGGTTCCACACCAATTGAAGGCGCGGCGGGTAAGAGCGTAGTGCCCTCTTGCTATTTAAGTTCCGGGCTCCAGTTTGACTCGTCTCGCCAGGTGAAGGTCCCTAGCTCCGTGAGATACCCCCGTATTCCTCTTTTCCGCGTGAACCTCTCTTACTCTCTGACATCTTCTGCTTCCTTAAGATGGGACTTCCGGATAAAGGGTAATATCGGAAAATGGAAAAGGGATTGCAATCCCTTCCTATCACCTAATAAAGGAAAGTATTGTACAAATTCAAAAGGAATACAAAATAATTAAATTTGCATTACAGCGAATTAGGTAGGAGTATGATGAATGTACCTCGTGGTCTAATTTTGGGTTAGTAAAAAGTTCTTTGAGAATGCTTAAGGGACCTCGAACGGTCCACACTAAGTACCTCTTCATGCGTAAAAAAAACACTGACGGATAACGATACCATTATCTTGGTGATCAGCGCAAGTCTTCTGCAGAATGGCTTTGAGAATCCCATTCAGCCTCTCGCACATACCATATCCAGCGGAGTGAAATGGGGGTGGTAAATAGGGGCTTTATCTTGAGTAATATTCCCACCTACGCCATCAAATGGGAGGTGATTGACGGCCTCGGGCAGACCATATTTCCTTCGGTAATCCAACCTGGGCAAAGATGAAGATAACGGCTTTCATCACACGACATGCTCTCTAGTTTTTGAGGGGGACAACCTCGGGGAACCTGGATGCAAAATCTACCAGAGTGAGGACATAACTAGGGCCTTCAATAGATGGTAGGTGGATTAGTCCACCAAAGTCAAATGCAACTCGGGGGATGGCTTCTGAGATTACGGGACACCTCTGCAAGGAAGCCTGCTTGATTTGCCCCTTAATGGCAGATTTCTGGCATATGTTGGATGATCGACGAAAGTGAATAATTCCATCTGATGCTCCGGGCCAATGAAAGTACTTAAATATTCGTTGGGCAGTCTTTGGGTGACTGAAGTTACCCGAGAAAAGGCGGTCATGTGCAGTTTGTAAAATAAGTTGCATATGAGAACGGGGAACACATAATGCTCGAGACTCGGTGAGATCTCCCTCGGAGCATATGCGGTAGAGGAGGTTATTTTTAACGATGAAGAAAATTAATTTGTCACCACGAAGATCTCCAAGTAGTTTAAATATGAAGCGAAGTTTTCCTTCCTTTGAAGACAGGCCGTTTAAAGGATGCTGGTTGCTGGATTCCTGTCCCCAAAGTGATCGATAGGGTTTCGTTTCTTGCATTTGTTATGTCGTATTCGTGCAATGAACTCTCTCCCTTTCTTCCCGTTCTTCTCTTTCTCTTTTTTCTTCTCTCTGCTTCTCTTCTCTTCTTTCTTCTCGATCTTTATCTTCTTTTGCTTCTCTCTCTTCTTCCTGGATATAGGACATTAGGCCCTTCCCACTTAGACCTAGAGATTCTCCTTGTGCCTTAAATATTTCGAACGAAGACATGATGTCTCAACTGTTCGGAATTAAAAAAAAAACCGCACACAAAATAAAAGGATGCAGCGGGTTTTTCGAACACGAATTAACCCTGTTTTACTTAACATATGCAAAAAGAACTCGTTTAATTCGCACGATGTGAATTCTGTGATTGAGGCACACAAGCATTGACGCTTACCCCTAGGTACGCCAAAAAACTCGAACAAATACAATTTATCTGAATCTTTTAAATGGTTGAGTATACGTGGCCGAAAGGACAGATATAATATTCTGCTTTAGGAAACTAGTGATGCACAGTCAGAATAATTACAAAGTAATTAACTTGAAATATTCACCGGGATCGTATATGTAAATTTGCAAATTATTGTTTCCTTGATATCCATAACCACAATTTTAAAAGCCTTAAATATTATATATATATATATATATATATATATATATATATATATATATATATATATATATATATTATTATTTAGTCATAGGTTAGATTAACTTCACTGACCTTTGCTTATCCTCCCTAGATGCGGTGGGAGTCCCTTTTATGTATGGGAGATGTTCGAGTCCGTTTTCTACCGATGGCCGACTTAGAAAAAAGATCAATGGCTTTTTATGTGGTTCTTGGATTTAACAAGAGAAACAAAAATAATATTTACTATTATACAAACAAATAACAGGATTGAACAATATTTTTTACACTATGGAAAAACTAATCGTTCAGAAAAAGAAAATTAATTTACAATCAATGGTTCGGCACGAGCTATGAATAGCACAATATTTACTGGAAGGAAGACGGGATGAGATGATGAAGTGAAGCTTTGTAGTTACAAAGCGTAACGCCTCTTCGCCGTTGGTGGAGAAAAATGTAATAGGTATGCGATTTTCCAAGAGGGGGAAGGGGCGTCAAGTGGTTGTTCGTTGGAGTATAATGGCCGGGTACGGAGTGAAGCGCGATATTCCAGAAGGAGTCCTGAAGTCATTGCTGCCGTAGTTCTTAACAACTCGTTTCTTGCCTGCGGTCCTCAGGGCACCAGACAGTCGCTTCTGAAGTGGCCCGTTGTGTCTTTTGGCTAGTTCCAATGAATCCTCTTGATTACTGGTTGGATAATGCGTGAGTATTGCCTGCCTCCTGGTTGAAGAGTAATTTGGTCGTTTCCGGTAGGAAATATATACGACTTCGCCGGAAGCGAGTTAATTGCCGTCGGAAGTGGGCCCCACTCATATTTAAGGCGCAGCGGGTAAGGGCTTAGCGTGCTATCGCTGATTTGGAGCTTGTTTTGGCTCGTTCGTTAATGCCTCGAAAGTTTACTGAAAGACAAGGGTTGAAGTTCCATTCGTCCGTGCGATACGAGTACCCCCTTAAGCCTCTTTGTCCGCCTGAACCTCTCTCTCTCTCTCTCTCTCTCTCTCTGACACGTATCATTTCCATTTATTTCAATGTTCGTGTATATATTTGGTTTTTATTTTTTGTTTAACGGCGTTCAACCATTTTTTTTTAAGTTTTAATGTTTCTTGCTTATTATATTTGAACTTATTTTTGTTTTATGATTAACTTACTTTATTATTACTTTAATTATTTAGTGCCTTTTATTTTTATTATATTCTCTACTCTTTGTCGTATTTTTGTCATTTTCGATCTTCTTTAATCGAATTCCTTCCTCTTAAGTCAAAATTTCTAAGTTTTAGTTGGAATTGGGTTTTCTTTGAGGTAAGTAATAGTTCCATTAACCTGTTATTTTTGGGCGTTGTTTTCAGACATTTCTTCATTCGTAGAACGGCCTGTTATCTCCGTTAGCTATAATGGTAGCGGTATTTGGGAATATTGGATGACTTCTGGCTCCTCTATTCTGGGTAATCTGTGCTATAATCTCTTTGTTCATTTCCTGATTAACGATCCTATCAATAATCCATATCCATAATCGATTCTTTCTCTCGATTCTGCTTCGTGAGAGAAATAAAAGAAAGGCTTCTCCCTGGAATCAGGCAGAAGCCTTTGGACCTACGTAGAGATTGTGTGAGACTCGATCCACATAAGAAACCGTTTGCCCGCTGCAAGGAAGGGACTTCTCGAGGAATTGGTTGTTGCCGTCACGGTTATGGTAGGTGCCAAACTTTTAAGGTTACACCAGACCTTCCTTTGCGGATTACCCTAGACGTAGCTAGGTAATCAGTTTTGGCTACCCACTCCAGGAGCGAAATAATCGGACAGGTACTTTGAGGGAGAAGTCCGATTGAGTCACCGCTTGGCTCATCTTTGTGATCCAGCATAGGATCAGTATATCATCGGTCTAGGATTACCCTCTCATTCGGTAACCTCGGACGGCCGGACTAGGGGCGATTATCGTTACAAGAAGAAGATCTTCACCGCCCCCTTCAAAAATGCTTACGGACTCACTCAAAGGTATCGTTACTTAAATTATTCCTGCCCCTAACTTCACGAGTTTTTGTGAACTAGAATTCTCATCCCGAGCCCATACCCTCAAATATTAGAAGAGCTTACTTAATTCAGTGTTTAACTTAATAATAATATTCCCTTCATTCTGTCTAGGGGCATTAAGACGCAAACATCCCTTGGAATAATCTGCAAGTAATCCCCACGACATTTTGTAGACTTACGATTATTTATTTAGTGCAAGATTAATCCTATTTTTATTTGTATACGCTGTTGCTTATTTCAAATTCATGTACATTAAAGATTATTTTTGTATATAAGTGTTTAACTAATTTGAACGTGCCTTTGGCAATTAATAATCAATCCACTCTGCTTAAATCTCAATATTCCACCGACCCACCCATGGTTGACTTATAGTGAGTGGGGAACACACTCAGGGGATCATCATCTTAGCTTTAGTTAAAATGGGTACGCACCGGGGTTATTCTTATTCCCTGGAAGTGGCTAAGGTAGGTGTATTGGATACGCTTCACCTCCGCTTCACCTCCTCTTTACTTCGGTGCGGTAATAAAATGTATGTCCAGGAAGTGGGGCTGAGATTACCCACTCACTAAACCATCGACATATATAAGTGGTGTCAGGTGTGTTGGGTTATCATTAAACCTCTCTACCTATATAAGTAGTGTGTGGGGTTATCATAAAACCTCTCGACCTATATAAGTGATATCAGGTGTGTGTGTTTATCATAAAACCTCTCAACCTATATAAGTGATATTAGGTGTGTGAGGTTATCTCTAAAAGCAGCATCTTAAAACTTTAATCAAACGATTGCCAGTGTCCAAATTAGTCCAAATACTCAACAGTAATTCTTGTTTGGGCTCCAAAAATTAGTTAGGTTAGGGTAATTATCTAATCTTGTTTTGTTTTTGTTTTGTTTATTTAATTGTCTTTTCTCTTCTACCACGTTTTGGTAGGAAACTATAATAACCCCTTTGTCCTTAAACACGTTACGCCAAAGTAACTCTCCCAGTACATACTTTTAGCTTTGGTTCGATAAGATGGCGTTCACATCGTTCGAAATATTCCTCAAGCAAGGTCGGGCATTCGGATTTAAAGGTCGGGAACTCGCTAAGTACGTCCAAAATGAAGAAAGGAATGAAAAAGAAGCAAAGAGGGAAGAACAAAAACTACAAGACGAAGAACGGAAAAGAATTCGTCGCTAAGAACGGGAATTAAGTAAACACCAAATGGAAGTAAGTTCAATTGGTTCCCGGGGTCAACAACCTTTAAAAAATATTCCAAGTAAATGGATGGGATATTGAAGCCAATGGAGTGAGTCGCCTTCTCCCCTTATGCTCCCCTCGTCTAAGAGAGATTTTGATCGCATTGCCGCATGAGGCGACAATCGATTATTCCACCTTAAAAACAGAACTTCTGTCTGAAATTAACCTTAACCCCCAGTTCTATAGATCGAAGTTCAAATCAGCTAAACTACAAGCAGGACAGACATACAGACAATTCGGATTTATCATGAGAAGAAATCTGAAATTCTGGCTGGACTCAGCTAAATTCGAAAGAGATTACGAGGCATTAATCGACTTTATTTTGAAGGATCAACTATTAAGTACACTTTCCCAAGAGATTGAGGCCTTCGTTCAAGACCGAAGGGCCTCTACATTCAAGGATTGCCTCGATAAAGCGGACCTGCACGCTTCAAACCATAATTTATACCCGAAGGAAATTAGAAAAGGTAACTCCCCTTTCCAAATAAAAATAGAAAAGAAAGATGAAGAAAGAAGAATAAAGATAAAAATAGAAAAGGAAAAAAGAATAAAAGTAGAAAATGAAGATGAAGAAAGGAGGATGAAGATAAAAGAAGAAGTGGCTAAGGTAGGTGTATTGGATACGCTTCACCTCCGTTTCACCTCGGTGTGGTAATAAAATGTATATCCAGGAAGTGGGACTGGGATTACCCACTTACTAATCCCTTGACACTCGGATTCGAGAAACAGCCATATCCCAATCTTTTTTTAAGAAAAGGACTTGTAAAAGGCATACAAAGTTAGTCAGCCAGTCAGCCAGATAGAGAATACAAGGACATTGAGGCTGAAAACACCAATAGCCAGATACAAGGACGTGTGCATACTACAAACCAGTACCTCAACCAAGAAAACACCTACAGAGCCGCCATTTTTCTGATTCCTTGAACTCTTCCAAGTCATAAATAAGTCTGTTACTGTTAGCCTACACTTTTAGTGGATAAGCTGCGAGCATCTTGAACTTTTAATTGGAGTCAGATAGAATTCTACGGCATAAACAACCGCACCTAATAACCCCGAGCCAAATAACACACATCCCCAAAAGTTTAATATGTTATGAATGGGTTGACCGAATATATAAAAAAACGTATACAATACTCTTAGAAAATATGAATTTTCATAAAAAACAATCACTTAAATATTCCGTGGTTAAAAATTCATTAAGGTTCGTGCGAGTTAAGGAAGGAAATCAATAGCCCTCGAAAATTTCCCCCAAAGAGCGCAAAGTGCAACAGATGTCGATTAAGGACTGATTTGAGACAGCAACCAAGATTTGCATTCAAGCTCCATAGAGCCTTATCCTGAATTTGTCTTGCCAGCCTGTCTCACGGTTCTTGAGAGAGATGAGGCTCAGACACCGGGATTCTGTTAAGAAACTATTACTACGGAAAAATAATAAATCGCCTAGTTTGGCATTCGCTATTGAGCATATCGCGTCTAGTACAGAAAAGTGTGTTTTTTAGCCTCAAAAGCAAATTTAATATATGTTAATCGGAGTAAAAGTGGCATGTATGGTTAAATACAGTTGAAATATATTATCTCAGATGCAAGACAAAGATAGTTAAGTTTAGGAGGCAGCGTTATTAGCGTGGACCATGTTTCCTAGCGATATCTCCTTTCGGCTCGTCCAGTCATACAAAACGTAAACGCTGCGCTATACAAGAATATGCTTCACCAAGTTGAGAGCCATTCTCTCCAAATATCCGGAGTACCTGGTCATGTTTTCATGCAGGTAGTGGCACCTTGTATGAGTATTACTTTTTTAAACAAAGGGTCAAGAGGTTTCAGCAATAATGCCTGTAATATACTTAAGCCACTCACCTTATTTCGCCCTTTTGAGGGCTCTGCTTGCACTAGTCGAGCCTGTTGCATATTAAAGCGGTGCTACTAGAGGCAAATAGGGAATTAGTATATTATTGCTACGTGTATGATAGGATCTTTTGAAATGTCATGGACAATTCCTGAAAGTCGACATGTTTTTTGGAGGTAATTTTTGGAAGAAAAGAGAAAAAAATATTGAAAAGGAGTTAGAGTCAGAAGATAAGAATAATTTTGATAGGTGGAGATGCTAGTAGGAACAAGATAGCTTCATTCTCCGCGTAGCGCTTTTGTGCTATCTTTGATTCTTTGGCTCGCATTATATGAGCTGAGTATGGTAGTATTAGGTAAAAAGGATTAATATTCTGATGTGAGAAGGATATTCTTGAGACTGTTGATCATCGGAAAGGTAGGTACTTAAAGAAAAGCAACATAAATACTTCTTTCTCTGTTATACCCTGGAGACGGCCCATGACGTTATCCACAAATTAAGGTTTGAGTTGGAAGTGATGCCATTGGTTAAAGGCGACTGTGAGATATTTTCAACAAACATATTTAGTCCGAGTGGTGTTTGAATGATTTTATTAAAATGCACATGCAGTTTTTGAGGGGTTTGGTTTTTAAGATCTTTAGTGATTTTGTAAACTATTTAGCAACTTTGCGCTGGTTGCGTTAAAGATTAGGAAAACTGAGGCAATATGTTCATCAATTCATAAAATGGCGAGCCTTTTCTACTTTATTATTCTTTAGGATCTTTTATTAAGAGGAATTTATCCTGATGGGTACGGATATCCTATCTCCTTTCCCGTTCTTCAAATGAATGTTGTTGAACGCTGCTCATAACACATTTGAGAGAAGACCTTGGGAGTTGGGCTTTAAGACTCTGTGTAGTACAGTGGAAAGAGTTGTACTAGTCTAGAATAATATCTTCAAAAGGACCATGAGAATATTTCTACATTTTTCGGCTACACAGGTTAAATATTAAGCTACTATTTAAGCCAGAGGTAATAGTCCACATAGGAAGAGAATGAAGCGTGATGCGACATATACTTCTCTAGAGTGACGTGTTTGCTCAAGTTATGGTTATTTACCACGCAATGGAGATGCCCCATGAGGGGACAAATGCTAAGGCTGTGGAGCTAGAGAGCATACAAAAGGAGTCCCAGGATAAAAAAATGTGCATTAATAAAGTTGCATGAGGAGCATGTTATTCGATTTGTACTCAAACTTTAAATGCCCTGATCAGTTGATGGGTATGTGTGGGGTGCAAAAGGTGTGTTTTTTGACTTAAAGAGAATCCGTTCTGCTTGGCGACTCTTCAGCATGACTCCACTACTTTGGGCCTAGGTATAAAAGATAGACGATAAATAGAGAGATAGAGTTGTAAGATGAAAGAGGGATTGTGAATGGAGACAGGCTGTCAAAAAGGGCTCTTGACTCGCAATCTGGAGCCATTTGGTGGAAAAGTGAAGATTCTCTGTTTATGGATCCCAGCATAGGACAATTGGATAAAAAACTGTTTGGCAGCTACCTCATAAAGTTAACCAAATTTCAAGAAGAATTGATCGGAAATGTTAAAGGGGGAAGAGAAATTTACTAGTTGTATCAGTCAACAAGCGCAATAATCTTTGCACAGACTGTTCAATGTGAGAGAAAAGAACCGTGCAAAGAAAGAGTGAGGAAAGTGTAACTGAGAGAGACAAAGAAGTGAGTAAGAAGTAAAGAAGCAAACAAGATAAGTACCTCCAGATAGGATGTAGTTTCATAAAAACGTACGTTTACGAAACTCTTGCCTATTCATTGAATGATCAATTAGTCTCTTATTTTGGATATTTGAGTTTTTAACACATAATTAATCTTACTTTTATCTTTTTTACAAATCCATTTTATACAAAGGTTTGGCCAAATTTTCTTTATTTGTTGTTCCCATTATAACTATATAAATTATGGATATATGTGTCAAAAACTAGTTAGAAATGACCTAGAATTTAGCGACAGTAATGGTAATATTACCCTTTCATACTACGGAATAATATATATATTTTTAATTTCCATCAATTTCCTTTGGTATTCTTTATAGGTGGGAATCATATGTGATTTTAGGTTATATTTTTCTACTCTTATGCATTCTAAATAGCGATAAAACTTAAAAAAATTAAGGGCGTGAAACGAATAGGTGAGCTTTATCTCTTGGAACGCTCACAGTAATAATCAGCTCATAAAAGAAACTTATTACTGACAACTAAAAAAATTATATCGCAAGAACGTCTCACCCCACTATAATAATTCTCGCGTGAATGGAAATAGCAAATGACCCAGCGCAGAAAATAAAAAAAATAAAAGATAAAAATACTCCCTGTGGCCTAGGGTTTCCATTAATCAAAATGATAAAACAAGAAAAATTCTTTATTTCCAAGACGATTTCTTGTACGCTATTGTGAAAAATATGTATTATGGGTTATCTGGTGAATTTAAATTAAATTTCACACAATGTGATAACAGTCGGGAATAGAATGCATAACGCAAGCTGGAAATTAATGAATTGAGGCGGAAGAGAAATTGGTTAAATATTTAGTTTTGAAACGTTGTGGCAGTTATCCAGGGGGGAGAACGGTTAGATAGAAGGAAAGTAATGGACTAGAAAACTGGGCTTCATTAACTCTCCGAGATGAGGCCAGGAATGTACATTGTAGGGAGAAAGTAACAGGCTATTAATAAGAGTTAAAATAAAGTGTAGAGATGTGATTCGCCTTTAGCTTGGTAAAGATTAAGTCTCTTTTAAAAGTCAAGAGAGAGGGCATTCACTTATTGAATGCGTAGAAACCTCTCAAAAACGCCACCTGCCCTCAATGAGCATAGACAATTATTTTCTTCTATTTATAAAAAGAGGAAACGAAACGGCTCTTCCTTTCAAGTCAGAAATATCCAAATTCAGACCTTTAACTTTAAAAATTATTTTAGTTTTCTGAAAACTTTATTCATGAGAAGAGTAATTTTCCAACATATACATAAATTTGAAAAAGGCTGAAAGACTATATGCTAACAATTAATTAATCTTAATTGACAGCTACACTTAAAATTACAAGGAACTGAGACATGGTATACAGGTACTATAACAATGATTAGCCTCTCTGCTCTGCAACGGCTATGCTTGGGAGGCGAACCATATCCACTTCAACTACGTGTAACTTAATCTACGAAACGAATCTAACAGCGCCAAAAGCAACTGTTTCGATTGAGTAATTTCAACTTCAATCTTGCCGTTACAGTACATGGGGTAATTTAACCAACTAGTATAGGCAAGCTATATGGTGAATTCCTTAATTAAACGGTCGTGAACGCAGTCATACTATACTTTCACTATAGATAACAATGTTTAGCCTTCTTGACAGTGCATCGGACTTGCTTATGTGAATTATCTCTATCTGCACTGGACTGATCTTATCCCATTAAAAACAAACAAGTTCATTTTGCTATTTTAATAATGACATTAGAATAGCCATTAATATAGTACCGTAATAATTTAATAGACAGCCCCCCAAAATATTATTATGTAGTAGTACTTTATTAAGTTTGCACTTATCTCAGGTGAGCCTCAAAAAAATAGCTCCATATTGGTTTCGGCTCTTTAGTGTTAGGTAAATGCTACGCCTGATAATAATAATAATAGATTGATTATGATTTGCGCAACCAATTATATTGTTAATCGTTTTTTTGAAGATAGACGGGAGTAGTAGGCTCCTGAGCTCCTTACCTTATTGTGGCAGAGATTGTCACTACATGTATCTTCAGTGCATATTCTCTTCTAATATCCAAGAAGATTTCTCAACAGTGTTAGGAGGTAAGGCATCAAAAAATCTTAAATGTACCAGATTCCAAGTAATTTGTAAATTTATGTTGGTACAGAGCTTATTATCCATTTTCTTTGTGTCAATCATTGCTAAATTGTTATCTATTTAAAGAGAAAGCAAATAAAATGAAAAGATAATTGTAAGAAAATATTTTTAAATGAAAAAAAATCCTTATTCCATAATAATAAAAATTTTACTCCCAAAAAATTATAATAGGGGAAATATTATGGATTTAAGTTCTCCATTTACTATCCTTTGTTATCATTCAGTAGACGGTGAACATTTTAGAAATATATCCGCCTTATGTATCCGCAAGTACTCAATGTATATTGTACGAATTGTGGATAGATCTGTGTTATATTTCTTTTATAATCTTACCACTTTATTCCCTTTTACCCATTTGGAGACTATCTATTTGCAAGATCCTTGTCCGCTAATTCTTTACCTGACGACTAGTTTTTTACGCAGGTTGCTGCCCAACTTCCATCCTACCATTCTTGGTCAGGGAGCAGAAAGAGGAGAGAGTATTTAGATGCCAGACGTGTTTTTAAATAAATAATTCGCGAAGAAAAAAAAAACTAAGAAATTAAATTCTTCTTAAACAGCAAAGAAATCTTAGTGATTTTCTACCAGTCCGTTCAAAATCGGAATCCAGCAAAGCAAAAATATCAATCAATGGTTCTTTAGTAGTTGCCAGTGGGTAATTGTCTTCTGATAGAAAAGATTTAGTAGAGCACTATATAACAATTTTGCCTCTTTATTTAGTAATTAATATCCCAAACTATTTCTGATATTACCCCATTAGTCAACCGGACAAAAGTAAAATCCTAAGAACGATATTGGTGAAGAAAGAGGATGTTTGTACTTAAATTGATAAGTTACAAGTAAATAAATATCCAGCTCAGGACATAATTTCTCCTCGTAACTTCAAGAGCTAAAGGAACTAATGGCATATACAGTAGAAAATAGTAAGCTTATCTTTAACACACGAAAGGGGCAATAAACTATTAGGCCAACATCTCACTAGCCACAAACTTATCTGGGATACGCAACATGTTTTTTTTTGAAAAACTAGTCATGTCAGGACCAACTTATTAGGGTCAAACTTCAGAAAACCTACACCCTATTTTTAGTATTATAAAAGTACTAATTGTCTTTGTAGGCACTCCAGTCGTCATATAGTGTTGCCTTTTAGCGCAGATAGTACATATTTTTTAGATACTATGAATTGATGTGTTAATATTAAAATTAAAATAAGTCTGCTATACCTTCTACTGATGCCCCAGAAACCATGAATTTTATACATTGGCAACCTTTAATTCGAACATAATTTACTCATCGACAACCCTGGAAGAAAGCAGTTATAAAAACGCTGCTTTCGATTGTAACTTCAAAACTCCGTGTGTCTAACGTTGTACATAGAGCTCATGGCCTCACTTTGAAAGTGAAACGTTGAAATAGTTGTGGAAACGAGGCGCAGCTTGATTATAATGTGCTCAGTACTAAAGCATTTAATAGTCAGTTGAATTTGGATTTGTATTTAAATCTAATGCAGGTCTTTTAAACTTTTAATACTACCAAATGTTTGAGATTTGGTTTTGTCGTACTACTTGTTCCTGAGGCGCAGGGAGAGCGAGAGGAAGGAGGTATTAGGCGGAGGTAAGCCATCCTCATAATGGCAAATCATGGCATGGCTCGATACCAGCTTCTAGAAACAAACGCATGTACGAATAATCTATAAATAAATAATAAGTATGTATAAACAGTACTAATGGTGTTGTTAGGTATTTAAGGCATCATTTACAGCTTCATTTTCGCGTGGAAAGCAGTTGAGTTAAGATAGTTTTAATGTAAATAGAGCCGTACTCATAGTGATAGTATCTTATAAATAAGTGCTTTCCGCACCTAACCGAAGCCGTAAATGGCGACTAGAATGCTTAAAAATACCATTAGTACTGTTTTTACTACAAAAAAGACGTCTTAGATTTTTAGAAGTTTCACCCTTATCATAAAATTATCAAAGAGTAATATTTGATTAGAAATATCGACGTGTACTATTTGGATTTGCCCCCCCTCCCTAAAAAAATCAATAAATTGCCACGCAAACATTTAATGAATAAAATTGCTCCCCAAGGCATCGGTGGTTAGGTGGATAAAAGCATAGCTAAGTGGAAGAAAAGAACGAAACGAAGAGTCATCAACGGATTGTTTTATACTGGCAATGCGTTACTAGCGGCGTGCTTCAGTGTTTTCTGCTTGCTTTGGTCTTTTACGTAGTATATATGAATGGCAGAAACACTGATCTCTAAAGCTATGTTTTAAAGTTTGCTAACAACTAGAAGTTAGGAGGAAAAACTACAGCCACCTACCTCACAGAGTTTCTTAATCCATAACGACCTGAACGCGATGTTCCAAAAAGTCGCAGATGCACCTTAATTTTGATAAATAAAAAGCATTACATATAGATACGAGGTGTGAGGGAGTTACCAACACAATTTCCGGACGAAGGTTGAATACAGTAGCCACTAAAACGAATCTTGGTGTGATGGTATGCAGCGATTTAAAATTGGAAAACAATACG
The DNA here is from genome assembly GCA_963969495.1 of Ceratothoa steindachneri. Lineage (NCBI taxonomy): Eukaryota > Metazoa > Arthropoda > Malacostraca > Isopoda > Cymothoidae > Ceratothoa > Ceratothoa steindachneri. The sequence goes on from OZ018319.1 coordinate 108,425,969, forward strand.
TTCAAATATCCAAATGGGTTAAGAGTGTCCTCGGATTTATATTTAGAAGTTTTACCTATAAATCGGAAGATATTGTAATCCTAGTGTTTAAATAGTAAGTTCAGCTTCATTTGGAATATGAATTGCATTTATGGTGCCCTTATTTAAGGAAAGACATAGAAATTTTGGAAAGGGTGAAAAGAAGAGTGATCGCCATGATTCGACGGCTCTACACTAAACCTTACAAGGAGTGTTTTGAAAGATCTAAATCTTTAGTCACTTAATACAAGAAGATTAATGTGAGAACTTATCTATGTTTATAAGATACTCTATGGTTTTAATAACGTAAACGTGGATTCTTGATTCGAGGTAGACCTGTATGAAAGAACCAATATTCACTGTTATAAATTGAAGAAGACATCAGAGATAAATATAGATAATAATTTTTTTAGGCATAACGTGATGAATTTCTGAAATCGTTGGCCAATCAACGTCCTCAAGTCATCAAATATAAATATATTTAAAAATTCCATGGCCTCCCACTTTAAAAGTTTAGGAATATTTTTAAGACTGGCCAGCCTAGAAATGGACCCTAGGGTCTTTTTTTTTCTCTCTTATATTTATATATACTTCCCAGCAATCCTAAAAAGCACTCACACAGCCTTCTGACCTATTCATCTACGGTGATTTCAACGTAGACCAGGCATAATATTTCACAACACAACTACGAGTAGCAGAATAAAGATGCCCAAACAACACATTAACAACCATACACACTAACAATATTTTTCCTACTACATCGTTAAAAATACAGGACACAACTTAAACACACCTGAAATACAAATTTACCGGGCAACAAAGAAATTCTCCTCAGCTTATTTGCTTAGTAACTTAGCAGTACAACTTGGAACGCGATAGCTGATTACCTTTTAGATTATCTTTCTATTATATTTTGAAGCGAAACCACGCATCCACGCTAATCTTCATTCAAAACCAAATATAGAAGGCAAAAAAGACTGGTTAAACTAAACCAATGCTATAGGTGAAAAATACATGATTTTTTGATCAAAAACCTATACTCTTTCGATAAATATCATCACACAGACAACACAATCAATGATGGCAGCAAAAAGTGCACCAACACGCAAAGGTAAACATATATATAACGCAAACCGCACTAACAAATGCTTACTGAATAATAAAATGGAAACAAACTTAAATTACACAGATCACTTACACAAATGAGAATTAAAACAGATTTAACAATTCCCAACTCATATCATCAAAATAATTTTGGAACAAAATTTGCTAATTAAAGGCAAGTCGCTGATTACACATAAAACAAATTGATTCACCCAAACACCAACATCTTACGCACACACCTATAAAAGAGACGAACTCTGAGAGGCCTAAAGATAATGAGCAGAAATTAAAAAAAATAATCTGACATACTTACCTCTACAAACTTTCACTTAGAAACCAAATTTACCACAAACTCTAAAGAAACGAATTTCAACAATATAACAACAAACAGTCACTTGAAACTCATTTGATAAGGAAATATCCGGGTTTAGGAGGAATTAATGATGGCGGGCATTATAGTGTTCACCTAAAGGCAAAAATAGTCTTGTAGTAGTGCACTAGAGAATCAAAAGAAAACAGTGAAGGCTCAGCAAACAACAACTCGCACAGAGTTTTTATTAGCAAATTTCTTGGAATATATTTGAATAGTGTCATAATTAATCAACACTGAATGCACTTTTCTCTCAAAATTTGAATGAATAATTATCATTTATGCTATCCTGTCTTTTTTTAAATCCAGTGTGGATCTTATAGGGGTTGCCTCATTCGTTATTCTCGAGTTGCAGTGTTTATCTCCTTATGGGAGACTGTTTGTCGCCTATGTTTGGAAATCATCATCATCACTTCACTAACTTTCTAATTTAAGAAGGGGATTTTTTTGACTATTTGAATAATAACTTCATCTTAGTTTGGTTATTACTTAGAATTTTTATTAAAGTTATTTCTCATAATTATTATATAATATCCAAAAACAAAATGGTGAAATTTAGAAATAAATATAACTATCGAAATTTTGTGAATTTTTTAGAGCCTAAAGAATTAAAAATGGTGAAGTTCAGCAATTTTATTTTTATATATCTTCTTCTATTCTTCTAGATCTTCTATTATAATTGGCGAAGTTCAAAAAAATGTATAAAAATTTAACCATAGCTGCTCTTTTTAGATTTTAATTTTTAATGTTAGTAGCGAAGCGCAAGCTCCACCCATAGGGGGGAGTGGGGAAGCCATTGTCTGATAGTTTTATAATTTACATATAGCTAATTACAGACGCACTATGTAAGCTTTAGGCATCAAAATATCCATATCTCATAATTTTCAGTATTTTTCCGACCCGATTACCCCGAGGTATCATCATGCTAAGATCTGCTAATTTTGAGCTAAGAGACGTATGTGTTGCTTTTAACAACGGCATATCTTCTCAATGGATTTTATCACATCTCTGCTTTTTGCACCAATTCATTAATGCTTCGAACATTTGTATATTATTCTCTCTTTTACAGCAACCATCAATCGAAATAGCAACGCAATAGATCAAGTAAGTTGGTATCCATTGAAAATAGTCACATATTTCGAAATATATTCTGGAAGATAACCTTTCTAGGAAATTGCAAACAATATGGAAAAAATGCGCTGGCGTACTATCCTTTTGAAATTATTTTGGATTTGGTAATATAAATGGAAGTTCTGCGATGTTAAAGGTCTTCAACATATATAAATAGTTTTCGGAATTCATCTTGGAGATGTGAAAAATGTAACGTCCCATTACAAGAGCACCACTAGGCACATATCTGCCCTTTAAAGATGTGGATCAAATTTTGATCTCAGGAAATAATTGTAGATTTAAATTATATCAAACGATTGAATTCTTCGAGGGGGAAGTGGCTTGAGTGTTACAGACTACCAGTTCCACATGACCTCTAGTGTAAAAATGGCTTTGTCTTTGAACACTATTAAGTTACTTACCAAATTCAGGCTAGATATTTACTATTTCTCCTTAAATCTAGAAAAAATTCAAACAAGTAAATCAAACAATTTCCTGACATTACACGAATGACTTGATATTGTAGGGGTGCATTCAAATAACCTTAGTTAAAATATCCTACACTGTTTTCTGCAAAAATCCCTCTTTTCCTACCGCCACATATGATAAGATTTATTTTAATTAAGAAATTTTATCTGACAACAACGATGTTAATTTCATTTCTACGTGTTTTTAACTCACGGGGTTTAACTTACCAATTGAAATACAAACTCTTTGATCAAGCTCTCTTTTTCTATAATCTACGCTAATTTGTTAAACCTCCATATAACTTCCTTCCTACGATGTTTAAAAGAGGAACCATCAATCAAGCTTATCACCCAACTTCTTTCTTCTATAGTTAATCAATCTCCATGCTACAATATAGCAAAACAACCATATAGCATATATTTATATAGGCACCTGCTTTATAATATGTAGATAAAACAGAGAAGTCAAGTAAATGGCTATACTCAGGTCATTGGTAACCAAATCGTGTTTGTTAAACTACATTTACCTGAAATTTTGTAAAATTGGAAACAACCTTTTCGTTATATGTTCATGGTTATTGATTGGAATAGATTTTTAAATCGAATGTAATTTATTGTAGCTGCTCGGGAACGATAATGGTTCAGAACTCGCATTATGCTGCTTGTCACCCTTCCTTGATCATGATGTTAACAGAGCACTAATTGGATAAGGCAGCTGCATGAGATTTTAAATTGAAACTTCCCAACTAAGATATATTTATTCAATTCATGTGGTACGAATATTCTCATCTGAGTAAAGTTGTCACATCGTGCTCCGTTAGCTCTCCGATGGAGTAAGGCTGTGGGTTGGCACTTTGATTTATTTAATATAAATAAATATGAATATTTCTACATTGAAAATTAGTTAATATTTTTTGTCGAAAAAATGTTATTTTTCAGACATAACCCTCAAGAGTCAGAAGTATAGGTACATTTGAACGATTTTTATATCTGTTTAAATGAATTTAAATCCATTAACTTTTAATAATTTGTACTAAAAATATTTATACGTTCGTTTAATGCATATTAAAGGAGCGGTTCGTTACAATATTTGCGAATATTAATTTTTGTTTTGAATCCTCAATATTATTAGCAGCAGCTAATCACGAAGACAATATTGCTGAAAATTGACGGGTGTTTAAATTGTTCCTGATCATTATAGAAAAACAAATGCACAAAGGGAAATTATTATTTAAAATTTGGTACTGATTACCTAGTGAATATCGTGTAGGAATCATGTAATTATTATATAGATAAGCTTCATGACAATGAATCATAAGAGGAAAGGAAATGAAGGTAAGGATGAGATGAGTAAAGGAATTTCGTTTAATTGCCAATTTCATAGGAATCCATTTTCGCAGAACTGTTGGGACAACAAAAACTAGATGTTGTTGCTTCGTTGCTGCAAAGTTTATAATTGAAAAAACTTTAAATTTCATAGATTGTTTCATATCGTCACCTATTATAAGAAAATTTACTGTTGTGAGTTAATATTGGTGTGTGAATAATAGGAGGGAAGAGAAAGTTATTTGAGGAAATATAATCAGAAACATAATCAAACATAAAATCACAAAGTATAGTTAAGAGTATAGTTAATTACCTTAGAGAACATACCATAAAAGTAGATTGAATGAATCAATTTTCATAACCTACAAAGAAGAGAATTGTTAGGAGAAAATAATATTTATATAACTGAAGAAAGTCGATAAAGTTTTAGTGGATAGTTTATTTAATTTACACCATTAGTCGAGAAAGCGGAACAGATTACAAGACAAAAAGCTTAATCTTCTGTAGGTTATTCATAGGGAGTTTGGCTATTTTTAATATACATTTAATTTTTTCAATTCATTCCAACACACTATTAAAGAGCAACTCGAAAATTAGTGAGTGGTCTGTGCAATCGTGCTTTATGTCAAAATAAAGTGTATATAACAAATGATTAATTCAAGTCTAAAGAGTATTAAAAAGTCTTAAACTATATTGTATCTAATCAAATGGTTTAATGTAAATACATACACGATTCTTTGCTTCAATAAAGGTATATACAAGATCGTGTACTCAATGAACATATATCCAACATCGTGTGCTTCAATATGCATATATACCTAATTTCATTATGAACACAGGTTTATATTCCCTCTCACTTCATTAAACTCCCGTTTTCTCATCAGAAACAGTATTGTGTGCTTCCATGAACATATATATATATATAACAATATAATTCAATGTACACATATACACGAATGTATGGAAACTTTTCAGGGAAATTAAATACAACACAATTTATTTTAATTTAATATAAAACGGTATGCATAGGCGATTAGACCTTCATACATACCTTACTTATGCCTAAAGCATATGCAATTTTGATGACTAAAACGAATGCTACCATCAGAAAAACCATTCAAACGAAAAGTTAATTGTCCAAAAAGCTACGTAAGTTTAGCTCTCAATATAGTATTTCTAGGTAATTGGTATTCTTTTCATAGCAACTTCCTTCAGTTCAATTTCTCTCACGCTTCTCTCTGACCGCGAGCTGAATCTAAAGCTGCGGGCAGCAAGACGGACTTTCAATTTGAGCGATTCAAATGATTCAAATGCCTCGTCCATAAATTGTGTTATCATATAAGAAAAAAAGTTTAGTTATAGCTGGTAAATCGACCTTTAGGTTAAAAAAGACCAAAAATGTTCAAATCTAGACATGCAAAATAATAAGCAGGAGAGTTTTGGCAGAGTGGCAGCAGTTTCTCGAGAAATTAGTTCAATTATATCCATCAATCACTCTAGGCCTGCTTATTTACGATAGTTGGAGGAACACAAATTATCGGCTCGAGCAACCTCTCTAGATATTGATCATTACGAAAAATGCATTCAATATTGAGCAAATTACTAGGAAGTGATTTCGTACATTGGCATAGGTATGGGTATTCCAATAAAAATGAAATAGATGGAGGTCTCTAGAAAGATATTTTCGTAGAAATAAAGAAATTTTGAAGGAAAAAAAAGAAGAAAATTTGGCTTTAAGATCATTGGAAGAATAAATATGAATATATAGGAAAGAGTTACAAAGCTATTGCTTGATGGCCCGGCTGCAACACAAACCTGGAAGAGCGGCATGTCCTTCCTTCAACAGTGCCCTCCTTAAACATTGTGATCTCTCTCGAGTCGTTATTTTACATATCTTTAAAATACCTTTGGCTGATTTTAATTATTCTTGATCCTTCTTCCAAACTCCGTAAATGTGAGATGATATAGGAGGAGAGTTTCACTGCTACAACTCAAATTTGGACGAACAGAACGCTCTCCCACCCTCAATGCCTACTGGAAGACGCGCAGCTATATATATATATATATATATATATATATATATATATATATATATATATATATATATATATATATATATATATATATATATACATATATATATATATATATATATACATATATTTATATATATATATATATATATATATATATATATATATATATATATATATATATATATATATATATATATGTATATATATATATCTTCCTCTATTTTTACTTCTTCTACCTTCAACGATTTCCTTACAGATTTCTCCGTAATAACTATTAACGTGAAATCTCCTCGTCACAATTTCGCGTTAATTTAAGAGTAAAAATACTAATAAAGAGATGTACAAAGAAAGTTAATTGAACATTTATATTAATTGGCTGGACGACTTTTGAATTGTGCATCAAACTTATGACATCACGAATAATGCAGCAACATATAAGTAAAAATGGTCGGATGGATTCTCTTCTCACAGATCTCATATAACCATTCACCTGACTAGAAATAAATAATTAATTGGCTAGACCTAAACCAAATTTGTCAAGATAATATTTCCTATTGAAAAACAAATTACAACTGTATACATAGTTAATAATGTCAAAAAACGTATCAATTTGCTGGTTATTCAATATAAATATATATAGAGAAGCAAAAACATATATAACGGGACAATTGAAAAAAAAAATTCAGATTTCCATTTCTTTTGTTTAATTAAGCCTCTACAATTCAATAATAGTGATACCTTACAGAAAAAAGCCCCTGGAACTTTCATTTTTCTGTAATTTTTTACATTGCCTAACCATGCTTATATACATTAGTACCTATATATAGTGGTAGCTTTCTTATTTGAGCATTCCTTTCATACTTTTGCTTTTTTCGTAACATTTATCTTCCATTTTTTATGAGATCGTATGTTTTTAATTTAAGAAACTTTAACTAACTCAGGCATATATCTACACACAAAACTAAAGGCATATATACCTTTTATATGTAATAATTGTGGTCAATAAATCTCTACCTCCAAATGAATCTGTTCTCATATGAATAAGACCTAACATAAAATAATTCATTACCATCCAAGGTAAATTCTTTAAATTTAAATCATGTAATTTGCTTGTATCGATGAACTCGATTACTTCAACTCTTTGCTTAAATGTTAAATACGATCAGAAATCAGTATAAAAACTACAATGATAGACATATCTTTCATCTTACTTCATGATTTGGCAACGAGCAAACATCATTTTCAAATCACTGCCTTAGTTTTGAATACCATTGATGTACCTATGTAAATTTTAGGCTTATAATTATATTTTAAATTTCTACTATTGACATTGAGTTAAAATTTCAAAGCTAAATTTTAAAAGCCGATTTGGTATCCAACAAGTCCAATTTTTTCCCAAAACCCTTTAATATGACGCACAACTTATTTAAATACGATCAAAACTAAGTAAAAACCTACTATTTCAGACATATCATCAATGTCATTAAGAAGCAATAATTGCATGGCAAAGAAGTTTTCATAATATAAAATAAATATAAAACCTTTCTAAATGCGATCACATTACTTAGAGCAGATGTAAAGTACTTACCAATGAAGCACGCTGCTCAGTCAATGGTTCAAGGAGTAATCTTTAGATTTCATGCTAATAAACAATGACGACGTGCTATGTTTTCCACGCATTCCTTAGTTTGAGCTCCCAAATCTACTAGCTATTCAGTTCCTCACTATATCTCAGAGCTATTATTATTTTCTAAACAGAAATTCTTCAGTGATATATTGCTTTAGATCATTGAGGTGTGGAACTACTACGTGATGAACCTGGATCAAAAAGGGTTTAATCGGATGACATATTTCAGCAAAAAATCAGCCAATCCTTTCCGCTCTAGCCAATGGGTAAAATATATTCTTAAAATTAATTACTTCAAGCATCAATGAGGTGTAACGTTATCTTAGTGGTAAACTTAGTTTGGCGAGATAAAGCCAACTGTCACAAATATATAATTCTCTTAGAGTATTAAGGCAAGTATTGTTGATATTCTTATCTCACCACATCAACAACTTTCACCTTATTATCATTCCAGCCTGTTACTTTTAAGGAGAGAGACTAACAAGGAACAAATCCTGAAGGATTGAAATTAAATGCTATTTTTAAAGTAATTTCAGATGTTTATGATGAACCTGTCCTAGCATAATCAAATGCAACTCCTCTCCTCTTTCTGAATTTCTTGCGTAATTAATGATTCTTAACACAACCTGATGGGTGTTTAAGATCCCATGATTATTAGTTTTGCTATACCAGATTTTTCGGTTTTCTAGTATCAACTAAAGCAAGATCAAAATTATAGATGAATCGCTATTTAGAGCAATATCACGGGAAATAAACACGCATAATTGGCTAGGAAACTTTGGTGCCAGGACGAGGGAAAGTTATCTTTTAAGGTAAAAAACATAAACGATATAATCAAAATTTTGGTAATTAAATATATTTCTTTATATGGACCAGGTTAAGTTTCTGTTACCGTCCTTCACTTTGCTTTTTTTCGGCAATATTTCTCCTGTGATTTATTTGTTTGTCGTTTTTCTTGGCACTTTAATTAAATTTATTCTTTTCGTAATGTGAATGACTTTATTAGTTTCGATTGATAGATTAACTTTTTTCTTCATAAATTATATCAAGATCTTGTATATTCCCCTAAAACTAAATACATATGAATGGTAAAAAACAGATAATATCATGTATTTCTATTAATCATTAGTTTTCTTAATTAGTTGACTAAGTACAAAACTTCCTTTACTTCACTAAGAAATTTTTCCTTCGATCACACTGCGTTCCTTTGATGAGGTGGAAGGGAGTGTCATTGGGTATTTTAGAAAAATAGGGCTAAGCAACGATTTTGCTGGGCAACCATTTACAAGTAGCAACGCAAGAAGGAAACATTGGAAAAAGAGAAAAATAAGACAAACTAAAAGTAAATAAACAAAAGAGGGTTAATTAACCAATTAAACAAAAAAAAGCAAAAAGTCAAAGACATGAGACTGACTGTGATGCTCAGATCACCAGAGATACTTTCTAACTTTACCTATATTTAACTTTCACAGCGGAAATGTGCGCAAATGTTAGTGTGTAAAAGAGCAAAAAAATGCCACAGATGAAAATCGAACATGCGTAACCATGCTGCATGTCATCAGGAGGAATACTCTCATACATGTCCAAACACAAGGGTGGCGTCTGCTTTAATTGGCGTGATTTGGCAGTGTCTTGATATTTGCGCGTTCTCTGCTCCAGAGCAACCCAATTACTTGATTCTGCGGGCTTTTCATTGTATTCACCTTTCACAGGATTTTATCTACCCTTACGTAACCACTTTTTTTTAGAACTTATATTCGTAGCCTTTCTGGTGTAGATGCTCTCGTTGATTTAATAACTTTGGTTTTAAGTATATAGTAACTGTAGAAGAATATTTATTTTTTAGTAAAGGTATATTTTTATTATTTTCTTTTTCTTGCAACCCTAAACGAGTATCAACTACTTGTTAATCTTTGGCCAACTTGCACCAAATTATTTGTTTTGAAAGAACACCGCAATTAAAAAGTACACCATCCCCATTGAATTCTTATCTATTTCCCGTTCACGAACGGGCTAAGGTCGAATCTTAAACCAACTTCACGGCAAACTCCAATAGACATATATATATATATATATATATATATATATATATATATATATATATATATATATATATATATTTATATATAGTCTTGCCATTCCACAACAGTAACTAATAAATGTTAAATAGATAGAGGAAGAGAGATGAAAAAAATATAGAAAAGCTAGAAGAAGTGATTTGTACTGGTGGTACAAATTACTTGAAAATGTGAAAAATGAGAAATAAATTATCAATTGCTTTTTCAATTAATTTATGGATTATTTATCTATAAGCCTGTTAAGTTAAACTTATATAAAATGAGTTAGAGCGTTAAAGAAATCACTTAGACCTCGCTCTAATTAGAAAAAGATCTCGTCCTAATGGAGAATACCTTTTGTACATAATTTTCGAAATTAGTAATGTATTATAAGTAAAGTCTTTTGTAATCTTTCGTAAAATTCTTATGATTTAATAAATTAATATTTTGTAACAATTTCATCATTATACCTAGAACTTGGATGTTAGTAAGTATTTAAACGGGTACAAGATTCAACATGCCATTTAATGTAACTAGCTTGAAACGGTCAATCGACCCTGCGTGCCCCAAATACCCTTATATGGATACCTATCTTAGATTTTGATTTTTTGGAACCTATTAATTTTTTGTTAGAAGAAATAGTATTTACTATTTCACATTTTAATAGGCCAGGTACAGTAATTGTTTATCGATATTTGTGTATTATTGCCTTAATGATCTTATGCAAATTTCCACTTCTATTAAAATCAAAGAGCAGACATCTTGCAGAAATAAACGGATGTTAAACATTATTACTAGATACTAAAAATTTAATTTTGAAGAGCTCAGTATCAATGAAATAGTCTCAGATGACTTGTTCTCTAAAAGTAAGAAGCCAAAATTAGGAGATTGGAGTTTGAGATTAGGCTAAGGAAGACGAATGATAGATCAAGTAAGATTAGTCGTGGGGAGGAGCTTAGCCAGGTGCAAGTACCAGGGAGTATCACAATAAAAGCTAATCTGTTTCTACTCTTTGTTTCAGAAAATGTGTAAAGAAAGGCGAATGGTTTAGATGGCCAAAAGAATTAAAGCAATGTTTGGAGGCCCAGAGAGTAAGGGAGAAAGCGGAATAGGCGTATATTGATCTCTCATCTTAACATTCCTATGATTACCATAAGATTAAGTCCGTTGTTTTAAGTGAATTTATAAAAAGAGCAGGGTTGTATCGACTTAGGCATAGATGTTGTTTAAGGGAAGTCCTATAGGGTATCAACTCAAATAGAACTAAATAAATGCACCTCTTCTGATGATGATTTCGATTTTGATGATAGCTTATCCTGGAAGAAAGTTTGATAGCCCCGTGCTGGTTAGGCTACTTATGTCCTCAAGTTAGTATAGTTTCGAGAAGTTCATTTGGAATTTTTGATATAAAGTTTACTAGAGAGTAGGTTTTGATTAAAAGGATTAGTGAGATTAAAAAAATTCCCGTTTTCCAAATTATACCTGCAGTTTTCTATTGGTAATGGATATAATACATAGGTTGTGTATGATACGATTATATTTTTGGATCAAAAAGTTAATGTAATTTGGAGTAATGATATTGCAGGAAAGATCCCTATGCCGTGTCCTGTGATTGTAGATGATCTATTTTCGAGGAACTGCACAGACATGCAGGAAGATCAGATGGATATTTTCCTTTTCTTGCAGTAACCATGTCAATGGAAAGGGGTACGAACCTAAAAAAGATACAAAAAGAGTTTCGATAAAAATACGGGAGATTTCTCTGCAAATTGACAAAAATGAACTCCTTTTAAAATCAGTCTAAATTAGCCGTGCAAGGTTCTATGCTAGAGACTCAGTGGCAAAGACTTACTTTCATACGTAACATATCGTTGGAAGGCAATAGACATTTGGCTTCCGAGTTAGGAAAAAAAGAGACAAGTGTTATGACTAACTCAAGGGAGTAAAATGTCATTTTCATCGATCCTCTTAGATATAACTAGTTGGCACGATCACAGGGAGTAAAGTAGGAGGGGGGGGGGATATATTCTAGCGATCAGCTGCCAAAGGATGAAATATCCTAAGCCAGTTACTCTAAAGATGGCAAATTCCAAGGGTATATTTACAGCTTTAGGAGAGTTATTTATTCAAGTTGAGTATCCCAAAGGTATATTGTTTCCTTTAATTGTTTTGCCGATTAATGTTATGATGTTAAAAACAGCAAATTTGGAATTAAATCAGTGTTAAAAATAGCTATCTCAACGCTCAGCAGTTTCAATTTATTATTTTTTTTAAATCAATATCATTAAGGGGTATACAGGATCAGAAGTTGGCGAAAAGAATAAGTAGCTTTGCAAGGAATTTATCAGGCTCCATTCACAGGTGAGCAAATGGTTGATGCACTCAATGGTGTCTATTGTACCAAGGATAAGAATAAGTATCGGCGGCTTTGCAGAGATGAATAAACAATGGTCGACCAGTACTAATTAGTGAATTGACAAATTTCGGGTTGTAAAGAAAAGGAAAAAAGTTTGTTTGTGCTCTCGTTCGATTCAACTGCTAGGTAGAAGAAAGCTAGGTAGAATGCATACGTAAACCTAAAAATAAGTCAATGGAAGAAAATAATGAATAAATTAGAATTACGACATCAACATTTCAAAAAAATAATTGTTTAATCAAGATAACGCAATTCATATGTACCCCCATAATAAATAATATGGATATTTTCGCTATAGAAAAGGTATCTAATATAGAACAAATTTAAATAAAATGAAACGTAAAATTTATAGGAGCATAAGACAAACTCACCGAGGACCTGAACATAGGTAAACTTGGGAACCTAGTACAAATAATTAAATAAATGAGAAACCAATCAATGGATCAATTTAATCGTCGATTTCTTGAGTGTTTTACAAATGTTCAACAAAAATTAATTGAATATCGAGTTAAAGTTTATAAAGATTTAGATTAAGAAATTTGAATTGAAGACTAACAAGATATTAATTTTAGATTTAACGTTCGGAAGAATAGCGATTCCAAGGATTTATTCCGAGAACATAAAATTTTAAATTTTGAAGTTAAAAAAGAAGAGGTGCAAGGATTCAAGTGTTTTACCAAAAAAGGAGGGTCAGACTTAGAAATAAGTTTAACTGTGTAATGCATTTATCACTTTCTTGACGTAAACCTGTACAAGAAGTACTTTTTTAGGCAATAATCTTTTTAATTAAACTCAGAGGATGGACGCGAATACTAATTCATTCTAATAAATTTAGGCCTTTATTGTTCAAGATAAATCTGGCTCTTAAGCTTGTTTGGGGTTATGCACAACTTGCGCAAAAATGTAGCCCAGGTCACACCGTTTTCCAATGCACTACGAACAAGAAGTGAGATTGGAGGTCCCAGAAACATAAAAAAAACTCATCATAAGTAAAGCCTAAAATTTTTGCTTAGCAAAAAATGCTTAACATCGGCAAATACCTAATCCCAAACTGAACCAAATGTCCAATGAAATTCTTTTAATTTCTTCTAATATAATCATTTACCTTTGTTTTAAATTTACAAAAAATTCTTAGATTTTTAATTGAAATATACGCTCTCTCAACAAATAAATTAACGAGGTGATTCGTTTTCACCCTTTGCTCAAATAGAAATGCAACCAGAGATAATTGTTCAGGGCGAAACTTGGTTCTTACTAATATATTCTCCTGACATTCTCGTTTTCACGTCTCTCCACAATTTTATAGACAGTATAGATGGAGGATTATTTGTTTGTATACTAACGTTAATTAAATCTTCTTTAAAATCTGATTTTCATTTATTATTAAAAGTGAACTCAGTTAACTCATTTAACCTTTTATATAAGTATTCCGACTTACATGAATCTGTCGAGGTATAGCCGATATATATTTATATATATATATATATATATATATATATATATATATATATATATATATATATATATATATATATATATAAATATATATATATATATATATATACATATATATATATATATATATGGAGGGGTTTAATTAGCTTAATGGTGTGGAATATGTCGAAAGGACGCTTAACTGACATCTCCTCAGCTCCGTTACCAGATGCTGGGGTTAAGCTAATGAGCGAAGATGGAGTGAAACCGTCCACCTGAGTACGCAGGCAAATAACAAAAAGCAAGTGAAGATTGGCCGTTAATTACTTAGCTATGGCTGAATGATGTTCTGGTTTATTTAAAAGACTATCACAAAAATAATATTTAATAACACATCAGAAAAAATATTTATAAAAATGAAATGAAATTGAAATATCGAAGAGTATGGGGTACTTGATAGTCTGGCAAAAAGGCACAAGCTGCTCAAGGTAGGTAAATGACCAAACTCGGATTGAGTCTTCAAAGGCTGCGCTGAGCCGAAATATAAATAAATCTTTATGGGATGACCGGATCAAAAGAGATCTGCACACGTCGACGCCCACTCGAATTTAATGCTTTGGCCACGAAGGGAGCGGCCATTGCTGGGAAATCGCAAATTGACTGGGGCAGAGTTCCGACAGGGCAGTTTCTTGCCCTTGCGATTGTATAGAAAAACACGGAGCCAAATCTAGAACAGACGTGTCTTGCGCTTGATAGCCGGCCGGTACTGACTTGACCCCCATGGAGGGAATTGTACCAAGGTAAACACAAAGCTGGGGGATGGACGTGTTCCAGCCAGGAATTTGCGATCACAGATGTCTTTTCACAGCTGCGTTCCGAAAGCCCTTTCGCTTGATTCTTAGACCCGTTATCTCGTCATTTGAGAAAAAATGACCTAAATACATGGTACAAAATAAAATCATAAAAACATATAAATAAAAAAATAGGATCTTATAAATATAAATGGAAATATATGTACAGGGCGTTTATATATATATATATATATATATATATATATATATATATATATACAAGGAATCAATCTGGACAAACAAAAACAACAGCAAAAATGTCCTCATTTACAATTACCTCGGTTTAGGGTTGAAGGGGTTTTGGTTGAGGATGTTGCCAAGACAATTTTTTGAACCTTTTATGTACTTTTAATCTTATACTGATACTCCTGTGGAAGTAAACACCAACCCATGATTATTATGTTGCTGTTCTTAACATTACGTATATATGCGAGAGGTTGGTGATCTTTCTCGATCACGAATTCTTTTCCTACAAGGTATAATTTGAATTCCTGCAACCATCACACAATGGCAAGTTCTTCTCGCTCTATTACGGCATAGTTCTTTTTGCGTTGGACGAGTTTTCGACTTGCGTACGCTACCAGGTGGCTTTCACACCATCTTCTCCATATTGCAATAGGACACAGCTTATGCCCTCGTTGCTCTCATTAGTCCGGATTTCGAAAGTCTTACTGGGATTAGGTAACCTAAGAATGGGGGCGGACGTCAATTTTCCTTTAGTTGCTGGAATTGAAAAGTGGGTTTAGCAGTCCAAATAATGCGGTCGGTAGATTTCTTTTTTAGGGGTTTGCACAAGGAGGTGGAGAGCGACACGAAGTTGGGAACAAACCGCCGATAAAACGAAGCAGATCCCATGAAAGATCTTAACTGCTTATTATTACAGGGTAGAGGCATGTCCACGATGGCTCGAACTTTGTCTTCTTGGTGGCCAAGATGGCTATTTCCGATGTGGAACCCGAGGTAATTGGTGGTAACATATGCAAAATGGCATTTGCTGGGGCCGATCATAAGGCCGTGCTCATGCATCCAACGAAACAGGGCTTGGGAAGCAACCAGTTGCTGGTCACAAGCTCGAATGGCCACGTAGATATTGTCGAAGTAAAACGTTAGGGTCGATAACCCATCCCAAATCCTACGCATTATACGGTTTTAGTTATTACAAGCCGTAACCAGGCCAAAGGGTAGCCGGCGGAATGCATCTAGCATTTATCCGTGGGGAAAGCAGTATACTTGCTTACATTTTCTTTTAGGGAAATTTGTTAGCAGGCCTTACGAAGGTATAATTATGTAATAAATTTGGCTTTTTGAAAAAGCTGGAGATTTTTGACCGATTAAGGGAATAGGTTCGTCGTCAAATACCGTCACAGTTTGAGTTTACGAAAGCCAACGCTCATACGATATGAATCGTGCGATTTTTTTGCCATTAATATGGGGGAACAATAGTCAGAGTTGGAGGGCTCAATAATATTTAAACTAAGCAAATTATTTACTTCTCTGTTGAATGCTTGTCTTAAGCGAATGAGAATGGGGTACGGCCTTGAACGGTCTGGTTCTTGAGTGGTTAGAGCAATGTCGTGCTCAAACTGTGTGACACATCCAAGGACTTTAGAGGTCACATTCCAGAATCGACTCAGCAGCTGCTGCAGCTGACGCTTCTCATCCAGTGTTTGCCCGAGTCAATATCTAGGGCAGGGGTTGGTAACTCGGCGGCGCCAGGCGGGGTGGGTAGCGGATAGTCTTTGTCCTGCTCCACACAAATAACCTGTACTACATTCACTGGATCTGGGGGATAGTTGACTTCCATAGCCGATTCTTCGTCGAGGGCTACGAAGTTATAAACACAAGCTCCACGATGGTACTTCATCAGCATATTAATGTGGAAGATTTTTTCTCGTAAGGGTGTTTTAATTAAGTAGTAAACAAGGCCACGGTTCTCGAGGAATGGAAAGGGACCCTTCTATTGACTGAGAAGTTTGTTATTCTCGGTTGGGATTAACAACAAAACTTCGTCACCGGGCTTAACGCTTCGTTCATTAGATTTTACATCGAAGTACACCTTCTCCTTCTCCAGATGGAGGTCTGCTTCTGGTACGCTATCTAAGCGCACTACTCTAATCTTCGGTGGATATCCATTAGATACGAGTACGAAGATTGTATCTCGTTGCCGAATTCATGGTTGTAAAACAGTTCCTTTAAGATGCTGATTTGACCAGAAACATTTAGCACGTACAAAAACTCAGAAGGGGAAAATTCCAGGGTACGTTAGGGGATTTCTCTGTAGGAAAATAATGCCATTACAAGTATCAATGCCACTTTCGAGGTCGCTTCGCGCAAAGCTTCTTCAAAATGGAATTCAAAGTTTTATCTAATCTCTCACAGATCCCGTTTGCGGCAGGGTGGGATGGGGTGGTAAAAATTAGTTTTACCATCAACAATTTTCCTACTATGGGGAAGCTGTTTGCGCGTCCCAGGTAATCATGGACTAACGCAAATATTTCGCGGTTCGGGGGTACTGGGGGAAGTAGCTCGTAGGAAACCACTAGACATGTGCATCCTCTATCTCGGACGAGGGTAGAGACTCGGTAGCCATTTAATACTCCGGTCTGAAACTTCAGATTTCCAGAGAGATCTTATCGAGTAGGAATTTGACGTTATGTCCGAAAGAATTGGAGGCAGAGAGAGAAGCAGGTGAATCAGCTCGCGACGATGGTGGCGCAAGGGTGGCACTCACTTAGTGTACCTAGTTGACAGAAGTACTACGCAGTTGGAAGTTCAGGGGGCCAGTTGGGTCGCAAATGGTCTTCTACAATGCAGGGGGAAACATACCATTGACTTTCTAGGGAAGGAAGATGCAGGGAAATCTGATGCAAATAGTTTAATATCTGGGGTTCTGCCAGGAGAAATTTCTGGGTTTTGAGGGGCCAGTCACCTTAACGAACTTACTGGGGTTGCGTGGAGGAAATCTTGGGTTGTTACATTTTTCCTTGGAGAACAATGGGGAGAGTCTTCGTATATTCCTTCGGGTAAGAATCATGGGTCGCCGCGTATAAATCAGCCTCTTCGACGCATTCTTTGAAGGTGTATCATCTACGATCCTTCACGAATGAACGAATTTACGAAGGTAGCGAAGCCAAGAACTGGTCCTTCATGAGAAAGTCGAGTAGGGAGTTATAGTCATGGGTAATTTTAGACGAGTCTAACCAGAAATTAAAATGCCTTTGAAGGGTGTAGCCAAACTGACGGAAAGTTTAGTTGGGCTGGATTGGGGCGTAACGAAACTTAAAGCGATAAAAATCATGCGTCATATTATACGCTGCCAGAAGCTCGGAATTCAAGATGGAATAATCAATCGTAACTTCAGACGGGAGGGAAATAAATATGTTCCGGAGATGCGAACTAAGTAAGAGAAGGATATTAATGACACTTTCTGCCTTGATGTCCCAATTATTCAACTTAATGATCCAAAAACCTCCGCTTCGTTAAAAAAGGGGAGCTTCACCGATGCTGAATGGGAAATTTCAGCGCAAGAATTGACAAAGAGGGTCTCAACAGTTTCACAACTCAATTCAAGCTCATCCTGGCCCATTTTTTCTCTTTTCTTCCCTCAGTCGGTCTTCTAGTTCCATTTTTTTCTGCTATTTCTTGCTCATCTTGTTTTCTTGCTCTCTTTTCTGCTCTCTCCTGCTCTTATTGTTCTCTTGCTCTTTTATCTCTCCTCTCTTTCCTTTCAACTTCCTGGATATACGATAGAAGATTCTTGCCTGTTAAGCCAAGGGATGCGCCTTGGAGATTAAGATGCTCAAAACACGACATATTACGTGTGATAGCGGAATTAACGCACCGAAACTCTTTAAATTAACCGTGAGAAATGCTTACTTGACCTCTCCTCGGCTCAGTTACCAGATAGTGGGTTTAAACTAATGATGGAAGGGTAAGGAAACCGTTCCCCTGAGTACGCGGGCAAATAACAAAAGGCGAGTGTAGATTGGCCGTTTATTACTTAGCTATGGCTGAAGGATGTTCTGGGTTACTTAAAATAGTACGAAAATAATATTTAATAACACAACAGAAAAAAAGGATAAATATTTACACAAATGAAATGAAATTCGAATATCCAAGGCTTTGGGGTACTCGATAGTCTGGCAAAGAGGGAAAAGCTAATGAGCTTAAGGTAGGAAAATGACCAAATTCGGATTGAGACTTCAAAGGCTGCACTGAGCCGAAATACAAATAAATCTTTATGAGATGACCGGATTAGAAGAAATTCACACGCAGCGACTCTTTACAGAAGTTAATGCTTGGGTGACAAAGGGAAGGGGCAATTCAAAGGGGAAAATTGAAAGAGTTTGAGATTTATCTAGGAATACCTTGACAAGTGAGTAATTGCGCTGGAGAACAAGAACGGTCGTGGCGGGCAAATTGCCAATTGACTGGGGCGGAGTTACGACGGGAGAGTTTTTTGCCTTTGCGCTTGTATAGACGAACACAGAGCCAAATTAAGAAGTGAAGTGTCTCTTGCGTGGTAGCGGGCCGGTACTGACTTGATCCGGATGAGTCTGCCGTTAAATAGCGATAATGACTTACTATGGAGTGAATTCGGCTCTGGCCACGGAGTCAATTTTCCCAAGGTAAACAAAAAAGCTTAGAGATGGACGTGTTCCAGCCTAGAATTTGTAATAACAGAGGTCCTTCCTCGCTCTCACATGCTTCAAGATGGTAGGCGAATGGCAAGATTGCCTTAATGGCTGGGGGAACCTCCATTAGTAAACAGAGCTGCGTTCAGAAAGCCTCTTCGCTTGATTCTTATGCCCGTTATCTCGTCCTTTATTCTCATGTTTGAGAGCCACGTGGGTCTCTGGGGGCCATGTGTGGATCTTTGAATCTATTCTTTCACAGATTCTTTTTTTCTTTATTTCAATGACACCTTCTAGACTATACTTTCTAAATTTAATCCCTCACAAATTAAATATTGAAATAAATAATTCTTTTGATATACTTGATTTCATTATTCTTAGCTTTAAATTTCCGATTCTACCTCACATTACAAATGTCACAATATTTCTTGCACTTTATCATCTTGTATTAATCATATGTAATAAAAGAACTTTAGAACATATTTTTCTGAATATTTTCAGCCTACATAACTGACATTATGTCCACATTCTCCATTTTCCATTTTCAAAATAATGTAGAGTACATCGCCTTTATATTAACCAGCCCATACAGTCAAATAAATCCCTACATATCAGGTGAGTCTTGAAATTTCAAGACAACACTTACACCTGTATCAATTTAATGAGAAACAGATAGGAAATTCTTTAGAGTTACTTTGTATAATACATTTTTTGGTACTGATCAGTTTTCTAAGATGGTCCGAACTCCACACCACTTCTGCTCATGGCATAACAAAAATCTAATTAAAATCATCGGCAATAAACAATAGAAATAAGGTAGTACTCGTTCATTACAAATATGTACTGACTTCCATTTTACACAAGTTAACATCAATTGAGTAAAAAAAAAAGTCTAGCTACCTTGATAGCCAGAACACATGGAAAATGTTGAATAAATAAACTATTAACTAATACTTCCTCTTCGCCATACAATCTTTGAAATTGTATACAACAATATATCTTTTGAAAATCCTTCTGACAATGCCATGAATTTATATTCCACTAAACTATATCTACCCGATGAGATACTGGTACACAAATACACTGCTTCCTTCTTGCCTTTCCGTCTATCAATAGTGAAGTTGTGTAAACACGTGTGGGGCAATTTTCCACTTATTTCGAATCTCTTTTTCTGGTAGTTCGGAGAAAGTGCAAATGGTGGGAAAATATATGTCCATCTTTTGATCTTGTGCTCTCCTTTCCTAGGTAAGGATTTGCCCTCCCTCAGCATGTACTTGATGTCGTTTTTGCTAGCAAGGACAAGTTTGATTAAACACTGTGCAGGATTTTTCTTATATACGTGCGGAATGAACATTTACCTAGAAACCCCACCAGCTGTTCATCTAGGGCCTGTTATTGTTTTGGGACATATACTGACTCACAGTTATCATTAGATATGTTGAACACCTTTTTATTTAGGAAAACCTTGTCAATCAGCCGCTTATCCTCCCTTGTGTTCGGGGCATCAAACAACATTCAGCTAAGTAGAAACTATTAAGCAGGTCAAGGAGATAAACATCTCTAGTGGAGCGGTGTTTGTCTCATAGGCAACCACACTAAAGATCATTACCTCCCGAAATGCACGCAAATCCGCTAGTACTGTTGGGAGCCAACGCTTTTGTTGCTCTACCATCTGTACTGGGCTCCCTTTAC
The DNA here is from genome assembly GCA_963969495.1 of Ceratothoa steindachneri. NCBI lineage: Eukaryota > Metazoa > Arthropoda > Malacostraca > Isopoda > Cymothoidae > Ceratothoa > Ceratothoa steindachneri. Next base: position 108,447,111 of record OZ018319.1, read on the forward strand.
AATTACAATTTCGTTATTGAAAATATAATTCTCGATTTATAAGGCTGGGCTAGAATAGGTAACGTGATTTTTTCATTCTCTTCGAAAGCAGAGATAACAATTTCAAATGGCTGATTGATAGCAATCTTTTTAGATCGATTAGAGAAGATGGATATGTCAGTATATGTCTTAAAAGAATAGCTGGTGGGGTTTCTAGGTAAATGTTCATTCCGCACGTATATATGAACCAATCCTGCCAAGTATAGAATCAAACTTGTCCTTGCTAATAATAATAACGACATCAAGTACATGCTGAGGGCAAATCCTTACCTAGGAAAGGAGAGCACAAGATCAAAGGATGTTATAAGCCGCGGGAATTACATTGCAAAGGACCAGATAAGACCCTACCACAAAACCAACAAAAATGTAACCAGAGATAATTATTTTAATTAAGTGCCCATAGTTTCCTCTCTTCTGAACAACTGCGGCATAAGCCTATTGGGTAAAAGAATGAAGGTACCTAGGCCAGTGAAAGATAAACAAAATCCGAGTCTAGGCTTAATTGTTTTCCTATTCAAAATTACGATTAGAATGGTTTCATACATACGAACCAGAGGAAAAGTCCCTCAAATCACCTGCGTCGTTTTGTAATAAAATAATAGATGCTTATTGCATTGAGCGAGGAGAAGACGTTGTCCCATCAACCTTGAGATCTTGTTTGGGGTGGTGAGTTTTAACTACCTGCTTCTTTCCCTACCTTCATCGTCCTCGCATCCCTTTTCTTTATTTTTGCAGCTTATTAATTTTACGCAGAGCCCAAGGTGCGGAGCCGGCATGCTGATGGGCTGCCTGGCCACTGGGCGGGAGGTGTGGCCTCAAATGGTGGCTTCCGGCTTAGCCGGTATCTTATTTACCCCTTGCAGAGCGAGCTACTGCAGGGTGTGGTTGGCAGTTGCGTTCCCATGCCCACGAATGAAAATCTTTAAAAAATTAGATTTCATTTTTGGACTGATCTTTCTGGCACAGAGCCTGGAACTCTGAGTAACCTGGACCGTCTTAAGTATTTTAATTTGGATGCTTTTTCATTTCTTGCTATTACTAATAGCTTAGCTACAGCAGACTAGCAAGGTGACGTGGTTGCTACTCGGTAATTTAGTCTTGTTGCTGACAAACCTAAAAGCTTCACACTTCTATGCAGAATATCGTAGCAGAACCTACTCAATTAAGCATTGAAACTGAATGAACTCTTGTGGTTTCCACAGATGAGAACCATGCTGAAACCATAACTGAAAATCACAATGAAGGCTCTGGGGAGGTTTCCAAGCGACAATCTATTGCTGAGGCAGTGGCTCCGCCCACTACTGCCTAAGACACTAGAGACTCAAATGTTGTAACACTGGAACCTTAAGTACCACTTTCCACTCATAGTCCAGGTATGTCCACAGCTGAGAATCCTTGGATTCGAGTAGTGAGGCGTAGAAAGGGAGGACAGAGAGAGCATCAAATGCAAGCTACTTTTGATTTTAGTTGTGCATTCACAGCTCGGATTCCCTTCTTTGAGAAATCATTCCTCATCCATTTTCCTGGATTAGTGTTAGTTACAGATATAAATAACATTAAAATGGATTTGGGCATCTAGTCTAAAGTTAGCCAGACATTAAAAATTGTTAAGGCTACAAAAACTTATCGATTTCTGGAGGCCCAATCTAGTGTGCAGGCCACAAAGATCAGATCATTAAAGTCCATAGCAGGAGAGCAAATCACTGTTAGTGCACACCGCCACTATAACACTATTAAGGGTGTACTTCATACCCCTACACTACTAAAGTAATAAGAGGAGGAAATACATGAACATCTGAAGAACCAAGGTGTCATAGATGTCCGTAGAGTACAACAGAGACGATATGGAAAATTAGTACCCAGCGACACTCCTATCCTCACTTTTAACCTGCACTCATCTCCTCCAGTGCTTCGTATCACTCGCTGGGTATTGGTTGAGATGGACCAGTACAACTACCGCCTGAAGCTGTGTGACAAATGTTAGCACTTTGGCTATGTAGCAAAACATTGCCGTAAAGAGGTAGACACATGTGCTCGAAGTAGTGGTGGGGGACATCGCAAGGATGCATGCAAAAGTAAGTTGACTGTCTCCCATTGTAAGGGACCTCACTACAGTAATAGTAGACAATGTCCAAAATACAAATGTGAGAAAGATGTCTTGGACCTACAGATGAGAGAGCGAATTGCTCGTTTTGTAGCTCTCCAAACAATCTTAGAACAACACCCTATCTATGAGCTTTTATACTCTGCTCCTGCCCAAGAGAACAATGTCACAATTAACAGTACAGTTACCTCAGCAGGACCACACCTAATTTTCCTACAAAGTTAACCACTGCACATAATACTTCCACATTCACGCCACAGAGATGGCATCAACACTCTAATGCTATCGTGGATGTGGATGTGGAGCGTGAAACAAAACGGCTCTTGAAAGACCATCTGCGCTGGTCTGACGACCCTCAAACTCAAAGGTTATTGCCTTTACGATCGAAAAAGACTACCTCTATTCCACATAAAGAACAACAGCAACCCTGGAACATAACAGTATGCAACTTCAAGACTGTAAACACCAAAACCCCAGCCTAGTGCGAGTTCTGAGATTGACCTAAAACTGTAGACTCATACTCAAATTATGAGACAGTACAAAAAAAACAAACGATTCCTTACTTCACCTACAAAAAACACAATAAAAAAATATCATGTTACACCTCGTCTACCAGAGAGTAATGCGCAAATGATCCCAATTATTGGCACTCAAGCGACTCAACTTCCGTCCCGCTCCCAGAAAGGTAGGTTCTCCTACCTACCATAGTAATCGACAAAGCCCCCTGTATCGATAGTCTACAGACATAAGTCTCATTCGAGGCCTATAATGTGTTGCTTTTATCCAAATTACTATTACTTAGTTATTTAGTTAGATATATATGTTCTAATAGAAATTTATAATTTTAAATATGACTTAAATTTTATTTTTATGCCTCAATAATTTCGTGTACCCTATATACTCCAGATTGCTTCTTATATTCCCCAAATTTTAGCTACATTATTCTACTTGAGATTCACTGTTGAATCACGTTGTGGTGTCTACGGTGGTAAAACGCCTAATATAATAATAATAACGTATATATAAATATATATATATATATAAATATATATATATATATATATATATATATGTATATATATATATATATATATATATATATATATATATATATATATATATATATATATATATGTATATATATATATATATATATATATATATATATATATATATATATATATATATATATATATATATATATTTATATTAGTGTAGTTGGGTAGCAGTCTTTCTTGAATGAAAGTTTTGTTGAAGACCATTGTGTATTTTGCCTTAATTAATTTCCTTTGTCAACTGCCCAAATAAATGCTTAGAAAAGCGATGTGAAATTATGAAATTATATTATCCACTTGAAAATCGATATTTTTGCCATTGTTTTATTAGGACTCTATGATGATACAGTGCAGAGGTTATGTAGAGTACAGCGCCGCCGGTTAAGCGCTCTACGACATTTCAGCGCTAAGTCTCATTTCATGGCTTCATTATTTCATCGCGAATATATCGCTGTAACATTTTAGCGAAAATAAAAATATTAAGTTTTGTATCATTTTGAATGCTGGAATTGAAAAAAACAATCTTTATTTATATTCGTTTATTCTTTTTATAAAGTACCATTAAGACTCATAAATATATATATATATATATATATATATATATATATATATATATATATTTAGGTAGGTAACACACACGTGAATTACTTACTAACAAAGGAAATAGAACAAAAATACCAAATTAAAAAAGATTTTGGAAAGAATTAATATTTAGCAAAACATGAATTTGAATTACTAAGTAAAATAAGATAAACAAATTATTAAAAAATTTTAAATACCATTTACATATGGTCCATATTTAAACTTTTCACCTTTGGTAGAAATTAAAAACCTTTTATAAAACACTTATAGGCAGATCACCTACAATGAAAATCTATTTATTCTTGATTGTTAATACACTAAAAAAGTAGCTAAGTATTTAAAACATTTCGTGGATAAGTTTTGCATAGCTTAAGGTGAATATTGCCTCTAAGCAACTAAAGATTTCAAAATTTGTAAAACCATTAGCATTTTCAATCATACATTTAGAGTGAATTAAAATGCACTAAATTCTCAATAGATTAGTTCATTCAATTATGAGTAATTGCTCACAGATATTCAACTACATTTCTTTCTTCATGTGACAAAGGAAATGTTAACAATTTCAATGCAAGTTCATGTCCACATGCAAGCTCTGTATGTATATACTCGTCCTTTTTGAATTTTTCGGAGAGCCTGGATGAATTTCCTCTTTCGCCTCTTAATCTCCTATTTGCAGCTTCATCATGATTGCTTGTTCTTTCTTTCCCTATAATAGTCCAATGATGCACAATACGCAGCTCTGAAGGAAATAATCTTCTTCTTGGTCCATTTCCTCTTCAATTAGGACGACCAAACAAATTATCCTCGAACAAATTCAGGAGTCCGGATAACTGGTCAGGTATACCATCGTGAAAAGCAAAATCAGGCATATTACTATATTGACAAGTGGGAAAAGCAATATCGCACTTCTACATTAAGAAACGATTTTTCCATTTCAAAAGTGGCAGCTTGCTTGAAAATCACTATTGAGTGTAATTCGCTCTGCATTTGGAACAATGTCATGAAAAATAATTAACATTCTTTTGTAAGTTTCGCACTGCTTAATTTGTAAGGGCACGTATAGTATCGGATGAACAGCTTGATGTTTTTTTATCATCACCATCTAAACTTGATAAAATATATTCGGGGCGGACGCAAAAGTTCCATCAATATACCAAGTATTAGAAGTCGCTAGATGTTTCAAACATGAAAGATAGATAATTTTATCATGCGCCGCACCATCGCCAAATCGACAAAAATTCTTCTCTTTCCGATGTTGTTTTGTAAATTTTAAATTATTGACTTACGAGTATCTCTAATTTAAAAATGGAATTTTGACGGCCAAGCATTTTGTTTATTTCTTTCGACGTTTGTCGAATTTTTCTTTTCCGATCCTATTGTTTTCAAAATGAGCCATCTTAGGTTTGAAAGTTTTAAAAGCAAACGCAAACCTAGTTAAAATCAACGCTACCCATGGAGAATAAAGGGCAAAATAACGGAAACTAAGGCTTTATATATACATAGAATGTAGTAGATAAATATAAGCAAGATTTCCAGGTGAGCGTAAATTAGCATTTAAGGAATTCGAGGGGAATGTTCAGGGATAAAACTAGAAAAGAGCCATTGAATCGATCTCTAAATAAATCCTTTGAAGTTTTGCTGCTAAGATTTGCGGGTTTTGCTTTGGGTTAAGGAACTACGAGGGGCGATCAGATCAATAAGTTTTTAAAATCGGATAGAGGGAAACGAGATATGAGAAAATTGGTTTTATTATTTTTTAATATAACTACCCTCAACTTTAATGCACTTGCGCCACTTGTCCCTGAGGCTTCGAATTTCCGACAACCAGAAATCTCCCGAATGCTGTTCAATCCACTCCTGGACGGCGAGCTGGACATCTTCATCGTCACCAAACCAGCCTTCACGCGGTGCAAACTTTAGCTAGTGGACTAAAAAGTAGTCGTAGGGGCCAGATCTGGACTGTAGGGGGGATCGTTGAGCTCCTCGAATCCGCACTCGCGCAGGGCCGCTTGTGCAACTTTGGCTTTGTGGACTTTGACGACGTTAAAGTCGATCATGGGGCGTGAGTTTTCAATCAACCCAACGGGCAGAAACCTTGGTTATGGCCAAATCTTCCTGGAGGATGTTGATAACACTTCCATGTGATATTCCAAATTCCCGCTCGATTGCTTCGACCTTTACCCGTCGATTTTCTAGGATCCTCCTCTCCACAAGGGCCACATTGTCTTTGTTGGTCACGTCTGACGGGCGTACTGGACGGAGATCATCTTCAACTGACTCACGACCATGGCTTAACTCCCTATTCCATCGAGCAATGGTTGCCTAGGAAAGGACGGTGTCGGTGTACACTGCAACCATGCTTTCATGGATCTCTTTTGTATTCTTGCCTTCTTTGGTCAAAATTTTGATCGCTGCGCGGTGCTCAACCTTCTCCATTGTTGAAAAATTCGTGACTGACGATCTGCGATCAGCTACTGCTTCTTAAATAGACGAGGCAGGAGCGTCTGGCTGCATGCCCTGACTTGCCATAACTTGTCTTAACACCCCCACATACAGCCATCCCCATTCCTCTGTTTTGCTCTACCGATTCGCAAAACCTATTGGCCCCCCTCGTAGGTTAAGAGCATTCCATAAGGGAACATTCACTAAAATTGTTCTGGAAATTGTCGAACAATACTTGATAATCCAGCTCCGATTAAATTTTATGCGCAGTAGTTTGTCGTTAGAATATGTCATGTGTATTGTTTCAATATAAAGTCAATAATCCAGCTGATATTAAACTTTAAAGCATTTGCCTTTTGAATCTGGTTTGGGAATTGCCTGGAAATAAAATTACTAATCTAGCTCATAGTAAACCTTATGTAAATTTCGAAATAGTGTGCACCATAAGATGGTCTACTTTGCCAAAATCCTTCTGATAAAGGAATATATCACCTTCTCATAAATCTCTTTTAAATAAAAGCGCATTTTTTCATAAGAATTCCCAAGCAGGAATGGAGCAAAAACGCTTCTAAATCTGTAGTTTATTTTAACATAGGTAACATTTAAATGTTACTAACAAGTAATATTCCAAATAGTTAACTACAGGTTAAATAATTTTACTAAATTAAAAGATGCTGATGATAAAAAGATTAATTTCTTTTGTCAGGCTTTTGAAAAGGATTGCTAGATGGCCTATTGAATCCATTGTTAGATAATCCCCAGACCATATTTCAGCATCGTATCAGTCCAATGAATGTTCCATCATAAATTAACTACCATATCCCCCTGAGATTAACGTTAAATCCATAAATATTTACGCACATACGTGCTAAGCGCTCTCGTCTCAAGGTACGCTACTTATAATTAGGAAATATGGGGAAAATCTTTTCTGACCAAATTCTTCCATCAATTTCGACTTTTAAAATATTTTTCATTAGTGTAGTATTGGAACACTAGGCCAAGGGTGATCAACTTATATTTTGGGGGCCCGCATTAGTCATAGCTAAAAGCTTGTCAATCTGCATTGAACTAATTTAATTTAGTTTAAGCAAACTAACGCAGAGAAAATACTTAAAATTTAATTATATATATGTATAGGTGGATGTCTTTTTTAAGATAGTAAATACCAATTCCTAAATGGTCAATAGAAAAATAAAAAACACAGGTACGTGGAATAATTTTTTTTCATAATTTAAACCTTTTAATTTCCTTATTACGGCAACAATGTTTTGGTGCTCAAACGCCAAGGGTTAAATTAGAAAGGCGCTGAATTGGAAGCACTGAAACGTCCGAACTCCATAGTATGGAATGTACTATAGAATCCACTATTTAGTCCAAAGCATCGGGGACTAAATAGTCCAGCGAAGTAGACCTGCTGCCAAAGAATGAGAACTGGTTGCATACAATTTTGACACATATAACACTTAGTTCCAAAAAGAAGTCGAGGATTTGGTTTTGAATAAGAAAACCTCCCAGTATCCAGCGAGATTAATAAGTAAATCATTGCCCTTAATAACGAGGGGCGGTCAATAAGTTTTACGAATCGGTAGGGCAAAACAGAGGAAAGAGGATGGCTGTTTGTGGGAGTGTTAGGACAAGTTATGTCAAGTGAGGACCTGCAGCCGCACGCTCCTGCCTCGTCTATTTAAGAAGCAGTAGCTGTTCGCCGATCCTCAGTCACAAATTTAACAACAACGGAGAAGGTTGAGCATCGAGCAATGATCAAATTTTTGACCAAGGAAGGCAAGAATGCAAAAGAGATCCATGAACACATGGTTGCAGTGTACACTGACACCACCCCTTCCTATGCAACCATTGCTAGCTATAATAAGGAATTCCGCCATGGTCGTGAGTCCCTTGAAGATGACCCCCGTCCAGGATGCCCGTCAGACGTGACCAACGAGGACAATGTGTCGGAAACTCGAAGCCTCAGGGACAAGTGGCGCAAGTTCATTGAAGTCGACGTAGTTTTATTCAAAAATAATAAATCACTTTTCCTCATATCTCGTTTCCTTATATTCGAATTGCAAAACTTATTGACCGCGCCTCGAATAATACCCTAAATAATATTAGAAATCGAAATGTCCGCATACTCCTAGGTTACCATCCTTTATTCAGAGACAGCACAATTCACATGAGAAATATTATGAATATTAGAGAAGTTAATCAAACTAATAATCAAATTCAAATTAAAAATTTGATACTAATCGGGAAATAGGCAGAAACTGAGGACTTTAGAAACGTATAACCATCACTGCATATAGGTACATATAACCCATAGTGAAAATTTAAGAAATACATTTATAACAATGCAAAAAAGGGTGATAAATGTGATAAAATACTAAAAGTTCCTAAGTGCAAATAGGCAAAACATATTGCTTGATGAACATTAGAATATAGATAAATATATCATAAATTGGAGAATTTTCTCCAGGAAAAATGTGAAAAGAAGATGAAATTCTCTCAAAGGCTTTCACAAACACACAAGCTCAAGCTATCATCCGTGATCAGTAAAGTTTCTTAGGGATGAGACTGACTAACGATGTTGATGAGGATGATAATGCAGTAATTATTGTTTAAAAAAACTCCTATATAGAAACATGTTTCGTCAGTGAAACTAGTCCGTTACTTTTTCTGGTAGTCATATTGCCTTGCTCGCAATATTCATCTTTGAATAAACCACACATTACTTCCAGACTATATTAGCAAAGAGATCGTCTATTTCAGACAGTTCTACGATATCAAGTGCCACCATTCATATCCTTTTGTACGAATCACTCAGGATCCTTTTTACAATGAATGCCCTAATGTTGGCCCTCCAAAGTAAGACCGTTGACGTAAAATCCTTCATTCAAAAAGGACTGATCCCAATCCATCATGTCCATATCTTTTTACTCGACTACATCCTTAATATTTAACCATTTTCCATTATTAATATAAAAAGCCTCTTACTAAAGGAGTATAAATTCATATTCTCCAATCTCTTTGTCCAAATAGCACATAGAAAATAATCAGGGATGATGCACAAGCGATTTTTTACTTTTATAAGAGCAGGCAAAAATCAGACACAGATTGAAAAGAGGAAGAAGAAAGAAAGCAAGGTTAGCCAGGAATTGTTTGGCAATAACCTCATAACTATTTGTCCGATTCTAACGAAATTTGAAACACTTATGTTCTTTTATATTTTCTTTCGAATGATATAAAACCAATGTACTCTCAAGGCTAGCCGGGAATTATTTTGTTTTGGCAATAACATCATTTCTTTTTGGCCGATTCTAACGAAATTTGAAAGCGTTATGTTGTTTTTGTTTTACATTCTCTTTCGTAAGGTCTTAAATCAGAATAAGTAAGTCCAGGGGACCTTTGGTCAGCAGAATTCTTTGTTTAGAAATCGTTGTAAAAAATACAAAAATGTTAATTATATAAATTTGTCATTTCTTACAGCATGGTACACTAGTTTCTTATATTTATTACCTTGACTTAGTGCGTTGATTCCAAATGCGCAAAGTCATGTTATAATGAGCAATTTAACCTTCTATTTTTATATTTTAATTATAGACAACCATTCATACTCGACCTTATTTATGTGGGTGACTTTTATAACATGTTACCCTGCGTATAGTTCCTCTCTACCTTTTTCTATGTAGGCTATTTACCTTTTCTAAACTTAGAAGTTTTTCTAACCCAAATAAGAATTATTGAATTTTATTATTATCAAGAGACAATAGTTGAAAACAAATCAAAGTGAATAAAAGTCAATAAACAAATAGATTTAAATCGATGCCATTTAGATGAAGTTTAGGAAAATAAATAAGAAACGTTTGAGCAGATATTGTGTTAATTCTTTAAACAAAGAGTGGAAAGCTTATTTGTTTATTTGTAGCCCTAATAGTATCATTCATTTCCTTGAATTATGATCATTAATACCTTCTTTGTGTGTATAAAAATTATTAAATATTTAATAATACTTAAAGAGTCGTTTAAAATTTATATGCCTTTTCTTATCCTGCTTTCTTCAGAATTGAGTTCTGATTTCACCTATTTCAGACGTTTGTAACATAAATTTATTCTAATTCCTAAAAAAAGATCAGTAAAGTTTTACAAGTGAATAAATTAAATTACTCTTTGTAGAGATCTCTACAATTTTGTTATTCAAATTTAAAATTTTGTCTATATGTACTTTAAATAACAATTTTATTTTCAGCAACATTCCTTTAGTATAATCAATAGTTTATTTCAGTGTGATTCGTTTCTTACTTTTCAACAATCTATCTTTGACATTCATTTATCTTCTCCGTTTCACTCTGAGTTAAGCGCTTAATTGACAATTCATATCCCAAAGAGGACTGTTTCTAATAATTAAATTTTAAGATATTTTGGCTTAGTAAAGGCAGACTCGCTTAGCAGGGACGGTAAATCTCTTAATTTGATAATTAGTAGAGAGTAATTAGCGACGTTTTATTGCAAAGATTATATCTTTAATTTTAATAAATTTTTAAGCCTGATGATGCAGGCTAATTAACATTCAATAATATTTAATTTATTCGAAATCTTTACCTACTAGGTAAATCAAATAGGCTAATGGAGTGTTTTAATGTAAGAGTAGAATAGAAAGGTTGGAATGACAATCGAGATTGTTAAATTCACATAATTTGAATTCCAGTTTAAATTACGTATCAATAAGAGTATACACCTCTGTTCAGACTTGACGATATCGAAATATTAAATAACTAAATAGGATTTAGTTATCAAGTTAGAACAATGAAGCTAGTATATTTCAGAAGTTCTTCAAATAATTATAGTTTATTTATATACAATTAGACCTAATATATTATAAGTCTTTTAAGGCCCGTACTGTCTATTGGCATCCAATACGCCTTTCCCATATGAATACAGAGTATACGAGAATTCTCCCATCAAATATTCCCTGAAACTGTCAATTACATTTCACAGTCTAGCGACTACATGCAATTGCATATATATGAGAACTGTACATCAAAAGAAGTGACCCTCTAAACCCAGTAACAATTCATCACTAGCAATCGTCATTTTCGTTTCAAGCTCCTTCTCGGCTATTGCCGATAAGCTTTCGTCTATTAATCCTAGTTCCACGGCTAAAAGAGGAAACTTTGCATTTTTTTCTTTGGGTCCCATCAGAGAGAATAGTTTTTAACACGTCTGGAAATTCCCACCATTTGTCCAATCAACTCAACATTTTTCTTTATCTATTTACCTTAAATTCACATGAACCCTAGTAGAAGAACGTATAGCCATCGGGGAAGAAAGGAAGTCTTTAATGTTTTACAGTTGGAATATCCAGCAACCTCTGCTCATTCTTCAGATTAAGCTGAAAAGAAAAGTGTTTAACGTGGTCAAAATATTGGTCCTCATGACCGAAAATTGACCTGTGTGTCAATATTTTGCTCACAGGGGTCCTTTCTATGCCTTCCCAGGATCTCATCCACATAAATAAGCTTAGTAACAGAAGTATCCTTCCATCCCGAAGAGAGACTAGAGTTAATTTCAATTTTTTAACAAAGACAAACGATAGAAGACCCATCTGAGCCCTCTCCTAGATTTATACTATAGAATGGTTATATGTGTTGTAGCTCTTAGCCATATTTGAGTGATTTAGTTTCCAAGGATGACTTGCTGTCGTTTTGGGAACCACTAGTGGGTAGCCATAAAAAAGTCTTTGTTGAGCTTGTGGACTACCGTTTCGATTCTTCTGGGATTGCCATTTACGTAAGGCAGTGTGTCCAAAGGATCGAGTTATTTCCTTTCTTGATTTAAAGCAATCTCTCTTGATTAAAGGACGTGGAAAGGTGATCGCGGATTTCTTTAATAGTCGAAAAATCTTCGGTGCTTGATTGAGTAGTCTATATTTGGCGGAAACCTGAGGAGTCTTCAGATATATGTTTCTTCTTTTGTATGTCTCTTTATCATGAGGTAATTTCCAATTTACCTTTTATATAAATGGTCCACGTACAAGGCGTTATATAACATAGACAGATTACCATAATTTTGGTACATTCGATTTGAGTTCAAATAATATTAAATTTGTGCATTCGATTTCAAATAATTTATCTTAGAATTATTTGTATTATTAAAGATTGTTACAATTATGTTTAATTACACATAAGTAATTAAAAATATAATTTTCTTAAATATTTCTTCGATAAAATGATTTCATACTTAGAGCGTTTAGTAGATTAAAAATGAAGTTGTATGGAGTTTAGTTTGTTGTATATCGTTTCATTTTAATTAAAGATATATAAGTTTTACAGAAATAAAACAAAAAAATAGATTAATTGAATTTGTTTAAGATTAATGTCATATCAGGATTAAGTTTCAATATTTAGTGGACATAGTCACATCTGGTAAACATCACTTAAATATTTGCTAAATGCAGCAATTCTCTCACTTTAGACATCAAAGAACAAATTAATTTTTAATCCGGGATTAATTTAATTGAAATTAAATATATAAAAACTATTGAAATGTCTTTATTATCTTTAGTGCTCTAGACAGATTTTTAAAATTACTTAACCGAAATTATATATTCCTCTCTTTTATTTCTTTATGACATGGTAGTAAGGTTCCTCGAGTTAACGGAAGTAAAAAGTAATTAGGCAACTGGAAACCAAAATGAAAATAATTTGAAAAAATATTATTGCGCTATTTATTCTTTTCACGTTAGGATATATATAAATTTCAATGTTGACAGTATTCGAGTTTCGAAGCTCCTAAAATCCAGCACGAGCTCTTTTTATTTCTTTAAGTTGTCTAGCAGCATTTTAAGGTGCTCGTTATTATTTTTTATTTTGTATATTTATTAATTGTAGTTTGCATTTATTGCACAGATCATACCAGATTAGTGAAAAACACAAAAGCCCAGTCATTTGACCTCTCTCCATTGGGACCTTTTACACAGCTTATGGATCAAGGGAATGGAACCAAAGAATCTTCTTCGACAGAGGGGAACTCGAGCCGAAAAACTTCAGGAGAAGTTGAAGGAGGCGAACTTTAGTGTTCGGGGCTATAGTGAAATGATACTAACAGTAATCAAGGAGAGTGATAAAAACTGTTGAGTTCAAACTTAGATCAGATACGAGTAAACTAAACAAATAGATCCTGCAAAAACTCCATGGTTGACTCCAAGACAATATTGATTGGGTACATGCTTATCTACGAAGGTATCTTTATATCATGTAACTTCTAACTAGGTATACACTTATCTACGAGTGTACCAATTACTGTTGAGCTTGTAATATGCATATTTCTTCTAGCACTCAAATAGCTGATTAAATCAATCTCTTTCGTGCAGCACAGCGTTTGCTAATGATGACAATAATAAGGAGAGGAAAGTCAAAAAGGAATATAAAAAAAAGATATGAACACATGCACAACAAAAAATAACAGTTTGCATCATTTGAATGGAGCGGTATGGCTGGGGGCACATATGTGTATATAATCACTCCTGATTTTATGAGATGATCTTCCTCCGTGTTCATACTAGGTTACATTTACACGCGAGTAATACTCGTCGTTATTTTTAAAATATATTAACCAAAGTACTTTCTAAGAGTTATTAGAGTAGGCTGTTCCAACTTTGTATAATTTTCTAGGTAATTCTTTTGTGTTATGCCACTACTAAATCTCTTGTTGACAAGCGATTCAGTAGAGATAACAGGTTGAAAGAACGGAGTCTTTCTTCATTCGAGTTTTACTAAGTTATTGTACCATTTTTATCGTTCTTTGTTTCATTCTTTCTAAAATTATCCCACCTTTGAAAGGCTCAGAGAAGAGAGATAAACCACATACTCTAGATGTGTTCGAGCTAAAGGAGGAAAATTGTGTCTCTAGACATATAAGAAAAAATCCGTATGATGTATCATAAAACTTTACTTGCGTTCTTAGTGGTTCCCACGCATTTTGGGGCAATTTGATGTCTGCTAAAATTACGAGCCTAACATAAATTAGCCACTCATACGAAAATTTGATTTAATATATCTGCATCTTAAGTGTGAATGACATTGCATTTGTTTATTTTAAACTTAATTTACCACTTATTCACCTCTCGACCATTTTGCTTATGTCTCGCTGTAGTCCCAAAGTATCCCAGGTTGTTGCAGCACTATTACTTGTTGCCGTTATTAAAGTCCTTCATATATATATATATTATAACCAATAATGGGCCAAGATCTGACCCTTTGGCGATCCGGCTGGCTATTCTGGCCCAGGCCGAGTTTTTCGATTTATGAGTACCCTCTCTAAGCGATCGGTGAGCCAGTATTTGATTCAGTTAAGAATGTTCCCCATATTCCGTGGGATTTTAATTTAAGTAAGAGACTCTCATGTGGTATTGTATTAAACGCTTTAGGAAAGTCGAGGTAAATTATGTCTACTGCTGTGTTAGTGTCGTAGATGAAAATCATTTGGTCAAGTAATTCCAAGAGATTTGTTAGACAGGATTTTACTATTCTAAAACAATGCAGACTTTTTGAGAACTGATTAATAGCCTCGAGGTAAACTACCACCCTGTCTCTGATTATCTAAGACTTTCTTAATTAGCGAGATAAGGCTAATCGGACGAAAGTTTCTGAGGTCAGATTTATTCCCCTTTTAAAAGATCGGCGTAATGCTCTTTTTAACTCTATTGGTACTATCCCCTAACATTTATAACTATTTCAGTTCACGTTCAAAGATAGAAACCGTTCCTCTATTGATTGCTCAACATGTGTCGAGTATACACCGCCTGGCCGCGGTACCTTTGATTGTTTAATTTTATTGATAACGGGTGGCGCAAAAGTTACTTAACATTTAAAAAAATTAATAACACACACACTAATTAAGTTATAAAAGTGGCTGATTCATATAAAATGAAAAAGGAGATCTTGGATTTTTATCATTTAAATATAATATCCTTCAAATGTTCTTCATTATTGTTAAAAATAAGGCGGATTCTTTGCACCATATTTTCCAGGACATTTTCCAAAACATCAGGAGTGATTTGGTCAATTTCTTTAAAGATGTTTTGTTTCAATTCTTAAAGATTATTAGGCTTATTTACGTGTACCATTTCTTTAAGGTATCCCTAAAGGAAAAAATCTGGAGGGTTAAAATCAGGTGATCGTGGTGGCCAAGAAACGTCCCTGATCGGTTAATTTCACGTTTGGAAGAGTTGAAGAAGCATGTTTAGGTACAAATATGAACCCATACAAGTGTTTTGGGGTAAAATAAATAGTGCTCCAGTTCTCCTTATATGAAATGCAGCCCAAAGATGAAAAATGTTATGATGTTTCACCGGGAGTACGACACAGGAAAGCATCATGGTGGACAAAGTGACGTCGTATTTAGAGTCAAACCTGCTACTGAAGAGTTCCCAGCACGGCTTCCGAAGGCAACGGTCATGCCTGACGAACCTTGTGGAATTCTTCCACTTCGTGTTCAGTGAGCACGATCGGGACAAGGCGGTGGATGTGGTCTACCTAGACTTTCAGAAAGCCTTTGATAAGGTACCACACCGCCGCCTTCTCCGGAAAGTGCGAGCGCTTGGCATAGACGGAAAGGTACCCGGCTGGATCGAGAACTGGCTAAGTGGCAGACGGCAACGGGTGGTGGTGAATAAACAGTCTTCTGAGTGGGTGCCCGTTACTAGCGGGGTGCCTCAAGGTTCTGTCCTGGGACCACTACAATTCATCATCTACGTCAACGACATGGACGGTGAAATGGTTGCCAAGATTTCCAAATTTGCCTACGATACCAAGCTTGGTATGAACGTTGTAAAGGATGGAAATACTGCCCGCCTGCAGGAAGATCTTGGGAAGATTGGGGAGTGGTCGGACACGTGCCAAATGCCTTTTAACGTGGGGAAATGCAAAGTGATGCATATTGGCCACAGAAACCCCCAATCTCAGTATATCATTAAGGGCACTGCTATGGAATCCACCGACACTGAGAAGGACTTGGGTGTAACAATCACTAGTGACCTCAAGTTCTCGAAACAGTGCATTGAGGCGGAGAAAAAGGCCTAAAGGATGCTAGGCTATATTAAGCGCCAGTTTGGTTATCGGAACCAGGAGATTGTACTGTGCCTGTACAACTCACCAGTCCGACCGCACCTGGAGTATGCCGTACAATTTTGGAGTCCTTCATTGCGAAAGGACATCGCGAGATTGGAACGCGTACAAGTTAGGGCAACCAAACTGATTCCCTCTATCCGACATAAAGGTTATGAGGATAAACTAAGGGAGTTAGATCTGTTCTCGCTGGAAACCCGTAGACTGCGTGGTCAGCTCATCGAGGTCTTCAAAATACTTCGAGGGTTCTACAATGTTGACTACCGGGATATTTTCACACTGAGTGAGAACAGAACGCGCCTTCACGGCTTCAAACTTGAACTGAAGCGTTACAACCGCAATCTGTGTGGAAACTTTTTCACCTACAGTATTTGCGGTATGTGGAACGCACTTCCAGTGGAAGTTGTCAACAGTGAATCTGTTGACCAGTTCAAGTCAAGACTAGACAAAGTCTTGAAAAGTGGCGGTTTATGGACGCAAAACAATTGATCAGCCATGTGCCCGCTCGATTGCTAGTCCAAAGGTACCCTCTTTGAATGGACCGTAAGGTCTTCTAGGGTACTTACTTTCCTTGTTACTCCTTGTTACTTTTCTCCTTCTAACGAGAGATCTTTCAAAAGCTTCAAACAAACAGAAATGAGCCTCACCAGAGCTCATTTCTTTTCTAAAAAAGTAGACCCTATTAGTATGGTTCATCTTGGTAAGATGAGGCTAATTCGCAGCCCTTCTTGACTTTACACTTTTGTAGAAAGTATCGGACTTACTCTACGCACTAAAGCGTTATTACTTGCTTTTTTCAATCTTAACCAAGCTTCGCATTTTAGATAACTCTAACATTAAATACAGACCTTACCTGGAGGAGATCTTGTAGGGGTGCGAAGATGTATCAGAGGGAAAATTCCTTCCAACGCGAGAATATAAATAGCCCATTAAATTACCAAGTCAGAACGGACTTGGCCGTAGTGTGACGGTAGAGTGCTAGCCTCTGGATTCAAAGACCCGAGATCAATCCCAGACAGTCTACAATTGTTAAAGGAGAAGATCCCAGAAGAAAACGGAAAACGCCTTATGGACAACACAAGAAATCGACTCAAGAGAAAACCGCTGTCAAGGAAAAACGGAAAGAAAACGGCTTCAAGGCGTATCTCGTCTCAACTCATCAAGAACTCATCACGGAATCAAAAAGCAAAAATAACTCGTCTCAACTCTCAAGAAATCATCAAGTCATCATAATGCTTCATGATGAAGAAGTCATCGTGATCATCAGAATTAAATGGAATCAATCGTTAAAAGGAAGATACATCAAGAAAAAGAAGATCAAAAAGTAACCCAGCCTCAGCCAACTTTAAATGAAGAAAGAATCTCAGCCTACAAGAATACTAAG
The DNA here is from genome assembly GCA_963969495.1 of Ceratothoa steindachneri. NCBI lineage: Eukaryota > Metazoa > Arthropoda > Malacostraca > Isopoda > Cymothoidae > Ceratothoa > Ceratothoa steindachneri. The sequence continues at coordinate 108,464,838 of OZ018319.1, forward strand.
AGTCAGATAACGGAAGACAAAGGTTTGAAGGGGCATCTTCATTCAAGAAGAATTAAATAGATTCGAATATAGAAATCCCAGAGATGAAGAATAGTATTGATAAATAAATAAAGTTATAAGAAGGCCTCCCTCCCATAATCAAATCGCTTATTGAATCTCTGCGTGGTCAAAAGAGTTCTTTACAGAACTATAACTAGTCTTTTTAAATTTATTAATAAGGTTTTTACTAAGCCTAGAATAATTTATAATATAATAATACTTATTCCTATTACGTAAGTTTCGAAAACGAGTAAAAAAAATATTCCTATTAGTTTCAAAACTTTTGCTCAAAACAGTAGTGTTGGTTCAGCGTTTCCTCCATTTTCCAAAGGCTCTCATTTTGATTTGGTTAATCTTAATGGTATATATTAAAACAGATCTGTCCATTCAGAACTCGGAAAATCCTTCGTGAGTTCCGTGCATTTCACGGTTAGGTATACTAACAGTTTATTCGTGTATTTCTCGCACAGTGGTTAGGATGATTTTGTCAAAAGTACAACCAAGGAAGAATACCAGTTAAATGTTTGTGATGAAGCATATGATCAAAATCAGTGGTACTATCATATTCTTATTTATTGGAGTATACATCGTGGACACATAAGCTTAAGCCATTGTACACAGAAAAATATAATTGGGAAGAGGAATGTAGTTTCTTTGTTATGTCATCAATGTTTGAAGTCAGCGAACTGGTTGTAATATGTATCTATGCATTTACTAAAAATTTCGCACTTTTCTTAGTATTGAGCCTGCTTTTCTAATCCATATCGACTGACAGGGAGCGTTAAGTGCTTTATGACATTCAAATTTCCTCATCTCCTGATTCGCACTATATCCTAACTCCGGAGGATGCGAGACTGTTTTGTGCTAGGCTCCTGAGAATATATAAATTGCTGTAAACTAGCGGTTATATGCTCGTGCAAAGCTAGCTAAACAGACTTGGCACCTGGATTGGTGTTTAATCGTCCCCACGCTGACAGCTTGGCAAATGCCAGGTCATCGTTTCGGACTGACATTTTTTTCTGACTAAGTATCAATTTCCTTTATATTATTAAGTTATTTTCTGTATTCTTGAATTGGACATGCCATTCAGACGTAGTGTATTAGATAAAGTACTTTCCTGAGCCTCACTGCGGCGGATGCTTGGTAACCATATAACTATCTTACCTGGTGGTTGAATGTCCTGGTATGGTAGAGTTTCCTGCACATTCTTTGTACAGGTACCGTGAAAAGCATGATCAATCCCACTGATATTTGGTGCTGATGGATGACTCTTGCGCGCTTGGTTATAGTCCTTATATTTATGAGAACAGTGAGGCCGATTTCCATTTGGTAAACGTAAGTATATCTATTAACTGGTTTACTTTTTATGTAGTTGTTGTTAATAAGGTTTAATGATTTATTCTTTAAAATATGTTTATTGTTAATTTTCATGTTCTGTTTTCTGCTGCCGTTAAATCTTTGGCTTCCGCCAGATAAATAGTGTAAAATCTCCCCAAGAACCAATGCAATCATTTTAGGCAATCAAATGTCATCTCGCTGACTGACATCTTTTTATTTCTTTATTTTTTATTAAACTCCAATGGCATATCTATGCAACAATTTGCATTCTCAACGCTGTATCTATTGCTACAGGTAAGTACTCGGCACAGATGAGGAGCTTCTACAAGAAATACCTGATGCAGTTCCAGGGGAGCAAGTTGTTGCTATTTTAGACGCGTTGTATTTTGTTACTTAAAATGGCCGTATAAAATACGATAGAGCCTGACTATATATGAAACAAGGTCTGCTGACCAAAATTTCACGTGCTCTCACTGATTTTGATTATGAACTTACGACCTTCAAATTTTTTAAAATTCCTGACTAACCTTGGGAGGCAACTATACCACTCAAAGAAAATGTAAAACAATAAAAGGGTTTCAAATTTCGATAGAATTGACAGAATAGTTATGATATTATTTCCAAATAATTTCCTGGTTCACCTTGAAAGAACTTTGGCAATTATATCATTCAAAGCAGAATGCCAAACTACATAAGGGGTTCACATTTGCTTAAAATCGGCCAAATAGTTATGGAGTTATTTCCAAAATAATATAATTCCAGGACTAACTATGGGAGGACTTTGGCAATTATATGATTCGAAAGAGGATTTAAAACAACACAAGGGTTTTAAATTTCCTTAGGTTCAGCCGAATAGTTACAATGTTATTCCAAACCAATAGAAGCAAAACGGAACCCCCTGACCAACATTGTGAGATGTAAGGCACCGGCTACTAGACTCGTACGCGACTTAAAATGTAATCTAATATAGGTTTTGATAATTCCGCGTTGTTGTATTACTTAAACTTCGGACTGAATTAATGACAAGTCGTTTCCTATTCTCTAGTCTAAAAATACCATGCCAAGAGGTTTTTTATTTATGCTACAGCATTAATATCTCAAACTTGACTTATGTAGATGAATTACCAGCAATATTTTCTATTTGATCGTTTAAGATTTCCGTTCTGATTTCCTGAAATTTGAACAAAATGAGCCATATTTTATAGGTGTGTTGGAGGTGAATTAAACAATGGCTGCTGACCAAAAAGTCGCGTCTCTCACTTGTTCTGATTTATGACCTTTCGTCCTTCAAAACTTTCAATAATTCCCGGACTAACATTGGAGGGACCTTGGAAATTTTATCATTAGAAAGAGAATAAAAAACAACATAAAGGTTTAAAATCGGTGTAAGTTATGAAATGAAATCAAAAGAGAAGTGGGAGACATAGAACAGCTCTCCCGACCCTCCGGATCCCCACCAGCCTTGGCCCTCATAGAGCGGCCAAGAAGGGAGAAGACGAAGCAGGGTACTCCTTTGTAGACTCCCATAGTGACATTGTCTAGAGAGAAAGCAGGCTCCAAGCACTGTGAGTACGGCGGATAGGAATGAGGAGGGAGAGGAAGAAGAAACTTTGAGGATAGGAAAGGCGAAGAAAATAGTAGGAGACAAAAGTGGACTTAGTTAGTCATGGGATCTACAGCTTACGGTGGAATCCTAACCACGATATGTCGCTTGTCTCTAATTATAACTTTTCAGTTTATCGTGCCCCCTGTCCCACATATTTTGTGTTCGAATGTAATAGTAAAAAAGAATAGATGTTGAAGACTGAAGGAAGAAAGAGGTTTGCAAAGAGATGCTAGTTGCCTGGAGGTCTGGCTTATCTCTGTCCCTTATAGGTAGTTATAGCTAGCGTGATAAAATAGAAAATTGCTGTTTTTTTTGTATATGTATCTATTTTTAATATGTCTAAGTAGTGTTTGGATTTATGAGGCGTTCAAACTGTTATTAGTAATTATTCTTACTAAAAATTGGCGTAGGTTTCTATATATCTATCTATTCTTTTGTACCGCCTGTCTCTTGCACTAAGCACGAGTTCGTGCACATTGACTGGTGAACTCCTAGACTTTATGGGGGAGGCCGACTTTCTCCCATTTATTTAACTAGTTGGGCATTTTTTTCTTGGTTTTTGGTATTTTAGTAGGCGCAAGTTTCTGCGCCAGGAGGGAGGCGGACCTCCCCACGACGCCGGAGCTTGGTTCCTGGTAATTGCCATTTTCCTTTTTATTTATTGTTGGTTTTTGGGGTGTTTTTTGAATCTTATTTTAGAGTAGCCTAGTAAAAGGCAATGTCGAATACAGCAACTAATGCCCAAGTAGGCAGTCGCCAGATGAGCTCTTAAAATAGAAAAAAAAAATCTTGTGTATTCCTTCCTATCCTAGTTATAATTGACTATTTGCTATTTTCTGGTGATGCTTCGGAAATTTAATTACTCTTAGAAGTCATCGATTCTTATTCTCTTTCTCTAAGTGTATATTTCTTCTTCGTCCTCTTCCCCTCCTTCTACTATCCTTGGGAAAGTTGGAAATAATCTGTATGATCTCCATCCTTTTCTTTGGGCAATTTGGTTGGTTAATTCATCTTTTACTTCATTTTGTATCTTTTTTTATGACTCTCCTTGCACTTTTTGCAATTATTCTGTTAAGTGGCTTTATGGTTGCCTCCTTGTGCAGATATCATCGTCTTCTTCTTTCTCCTCTCTTAGTTGTTGTTATTAAGTATATAGCTTTGTTTTGGACTTTTTGGAGTCTTAATAGATTAGGTACCTCTCGATATTGTCCACATAACGATGATTGGATAAATAATCGCGAAATATACTATGACTTAATAAATTTTTCTCTTGTTTTTAATGCTTAGGTTAACTAACTTGTACGGTAATGCCAGGCCGCTCTTCCCCTGATTTACCCTCTCAGTTACGTGCTTTTTATAATCTTATTTCGTAATGGCTATTGCTGTACTTATACATATACATTGGAAATGCTCCTCCTGTACACTGTTACCATTTTAAATTTATCCCTGTTGGTTTTAATTTTCCACTTTTTTCGTATCTATTCATGCTTCGTATCTCTTCTGCAGTCATCCTTATTTGCATTGGGCCGTTCCTGTAAGGGCAAACTATGATTTAGCTGACGTCGTCAGCAAATTGGATGTCCAAGCAGCCCTCATTTCTTGGTGGTGGTATATCTGCTGTGCAGATAAAATAGAGAGACGGACTCAGACATCCGCCTTGGGGCAAAGCCGGAGTGAGCTCGAATATTTCTCCCTGATGTCGTCCTATTTCCACATAAGCACGTCTCTCCATTACATAATCACATAAAATCCTTTTGATCTTGTTGTTTATTGCTAATCTAAGTATCTCGAGTTGCATACCCCTCTGCCATACTTTATCAAATTCCTTGCACGCGGCCCGGCATACGATGTCTACGCTCATTTTTCCTCCCCATGCTTTCGCTATATTTTCAAGTATGACTCCAAAGGTCATCTCCGTGCTTCTGTTTTTCCTCAAGCCAAATTGGCAGCTGTTTTTCCGGCCCTGATCATCGAGGAATTTAGTCAGTTTGTTATTAATTATTTTTTCTAATACCACCATGAGTATGAATATCATCTTTACAACTTTCAGTTCATCAAGAAACTATCCCGTGCCCAAGCACGCATTGAAGACTTTTCTCACTTACTCAAGTATATTCGGGGGTACTTCAAGATAATATAATCTGGTGAGTCTCCATCTGCCTGGGGCTCTCTGTCGGAAGTTCTTTATGGTTTCTTTTAATTCCTCAGATGTAATGATTTCGTATATTCCGTTGTTGTTGTTTCTCCTTTCCTCGACAAAGTGGAAAGGGTATGTCCTTTCGATTTCTCTATTGAGTTCGTCCACGATCTGATGTTCGAATTCAATGTCATAATCCTTGTTCTCTTATTCGCTAATTTCAAATACATTTCTCCAGTGATCTCTAAATAATGCCTTTATTTCTTCCTCATCTTCTAAAATGTTGTTCCCTGCATCCTTAATTTTCACTTTATCCTTTGCTCTATGTGTCTTTAATCTGTTGATATGTTTCCAAAATTCACTTCGTGATGTTTCCACATCTATTTTCGCGATGTACTGATCCTATTTCTCTTTCTGTTTTTCATAAATTATTGATATTAGTTCTCTTTTGTGTCTCATGAGTGCGTTGCATGCTTCCCTAGATGTTCCAAATCTTTTTATATTTTCTGCCGCCCAGCTGATCTCACTCAAAGCCACCATTTCTGTTGTCCATCTAAATTGTTTAATGGTTTTGAACGAGTTAATGGTGATGGTCTCTTTCTCTACCCTTTGATTTTTTTCTCTGATCCTATCCATCTCCACGTTAATTTCCTCTAGAGTGGCCTTCCCGAGCGGGCTTGGCACGTACGTCTGAAATAATTCTTTGTACTTATCCCAATCCGCTCTATGGTATGCCTTCCATTTCTTTAAAGGGAGCTGTATAGGATTTTTGTTTATGTACATTAGAGTCACAGTGTGGTCACTGCAAGGAACATCCACTTGTTCCATAAAATAGTTAATTGGCAGAATGAAGATACACAGGCAGGTGTCCGGTTTTGTTACGTGTTTTCTTGGTAAGTATGCAGGGAAATTGGTTCACAGTCTTTCCAGTATACGTTTATTGATAAGCGTGTTTAGTTGTTTTCCGTTACTATTTGTATTTCCGTGCCCAGAAGACCCGCAATGGGTGTTTAAATCACTCATCAAAATGATCGGTATCCTATAGTTGAACAGTTAAGTAAAGTTTTTACCGGTAATTGGGGACACCTGTGTGGCTGGTATCCTGTTGTGGCAATGATGTTGCTTAATTTCATTTTAATTTCTATAGCTAAATATGCATCCTCCAATCCTTGTATTGTTATGTAGTGCAATCCTTGCTTGACAGCTATTGCTGCTCCGTCGTGTGTTTCTCCTGAAGGATTTGAGTTAAAAACATTGTAGTTCCATATCTTTAGTTTCTCTTTTTCTGTGTTTCTTCCATGTTCTGGTATTACTATAACATTTAGGTCAAACTTTATAAATAAGTTTCGGTGTATAATTTTAGTATTTTTAATTTCTTAATATCCATAATCCAATTGTCCATTTTCCGTTCGTTTATTCGTTTTCCGTTTTGTTTGTCCTATCTGTTAAGTTATCTGTGTTTCTTCTTCTTTTTCTAGTTCTTCTTTCGTTTCTCCTGGGTTCTCCCTCTGCTAACTGCGTTCGAGGGTCCTTTTGATAATTCATCATTGAGTGATAGACCCTTTTACTTGCAGATTTAGATCTATTAAATCTTTCGGCTTTCCTGCTACTAACCCGTTTGCACTCTTGCTCTGTGTCGTCGGAGGTATTTTCAGTCTCTGGGTCATAGATGTTTGTGTCCCCTTCTGTTTCTGCTGCCTGTTGGTTTCCTTGTGCCTCTTCCATTAACTCATGTTTTGTCTTTCCTGTGACTTTAATTTTGAAAATGGCCGGTGAATGGACTTTTTGGGGGAATTTCATCGGTTCAAGCCCGTTTCCCTGTAACATGCTGTTGATTGTTGTTGCCTAATTTCAAGGCTTAGCTATGTTCATCACGTGGGCATGTAATATACATGAAGGATTTCCACGTTGAGAGTCCTTTACAAATTTATCTGTGTTGCCGGTTCTTGTTGGTAACTTTTTGCCATTTCTGCGTATGAGTTTTTATTTACGTTCGTATTATTTCTGTTTGACTCTGTTTCTTTCCTCTTTATAATTTCTCTTCTTTTGGGACAGATCATGGCCAATGTACTGTGTCCCCCTTGGAAGTTAAAGCATGTTTTATTTGTATTGTTGCAGTAACGCCAAGAGTGGCTATCAGTTCCACATTCAGAACAGATGATTAGGTCTTTGGGGGGGGGCAATTTTGAGTCGTATGTTCCTCCAACGCATAACATGTGAAACATATCTTTATGCTTGTGAAGACGTCTCTTTGTATGTGGGTAGATGTTCGATGATCCTTAAAGCCATTTCAGTAGATTCGCAAATGACCTTTAAAACGTGAGTGTGATCTTTAAGTTTGACTACCTCTGATATCTTGAGCCATTTTTGCTTCTCCGGAAGTTCTTCTTTTATTTCTTGGCATGAGTGCTCTCCTATTTAGGACTCGATTTTTTTCAGGAGATGAAACTTCTGTTAGCCGTGCTTTGTGCGGGTATTCTTGCTTCCAAATCCAACTTCCTTAGCGAAATACCCCCAGCAGATGATAGTAGCTACTCTATGTCTTTATTTTCTGAGCAACTAACTGTAAATCCAGATGGTGTGTCAATACATTTGATTATTGGTATTTTAAGATCAGTAAATATGCATTGCACTACTTCTTGTGGCGATCCTTTCTTTCCAATAGGTATGAGTTTAAGGCGAAGCCTTTTGAAGCCCGGTGGGTCCATATTCCCTGGGAGTCGTCCTCTCTCCGTAGAGAGAGGTTCTTCTGTCGATCTTCAGCTGTGGAGACTTTATCTATCTTCCAATAGTGGGATGAACCCCTCTATCTCTCCTAGTTCTATCTCGCCTACCTTCCAACTTTCGCCCTCTCCTTGGTCAACCCTACCTATCTGGGCCTAGCCCTAACAGCGGTCCATAGTCGGGTTCTGGCTCGTGACCGAGAATCAACTCCCCCCTGTCTGGCTCCCTAAGAGGGTCTCCTGCAGGTTTTCACTATTCCTTACTACCAACGGCAACTCATTCCTTTCTTTTATTAACAATTCTTGTTGTATTTTGGGGGGTATAGGAATCTCCTTCAAATTTTAACTTTTCTTACTCTCATTGCTATTTCTAAACTAACATTCAAGTAAGTATAACTGTTGATTTTTAGTTTTTGAAAATACACAAACAAAACTTTGAGATACGGTAGAATACAATCTAGCTGGATTTGTTTTACAGAGCTAGAATTTCGCTGTCGCTCGAACACTAAACCGATTTCGACGAAAAAGTTGTTCAAAATCTTCTTATCTAAATTTAGAAGGGAAGAATTTGAGGACTTAGAAAAGTGGAAAAAGGTTGCCATTTTCTCACCATCACAATAACGAGTGAACCTAAGAGAGATTGCACTGCTTACACTGAAAACATGGAAATAGATGTTCCTTATATACATATTTCTTAACAGGTTAATTTCTCGGTAGTTGATTGTTTCCGCTCCCTAAGGTTATTTTTGTCATTAATTATTTTTTATCGTTAATTGTTTATTTTTCCATCACCAATTATCTGTCCCTATCATCTATCCCTTCTATTTTGGGGTATTAACCCTGTCTCTATCCTCTATCGTATTTTATTTTTCCAGTCAATATGTTTGCCTTTCTATATTGTCTATCGTTTATGTTTTACTAAATCCATCTGTTCTTCTTTGTCTTTTCGTGCAGTGATGTAGATTCTTTTTCATAGATATATCGTTTAACTTCAATAAATTAATATAAAATAGAATTAACCTATCAATAAGACACTGATCAAAGACTTCTTTTACTTGGAAGTGCAATTCTCTGACTCATGTAAGCAATTCATGCGGACTACATGTAAGCTAAAGGGAGAAAAGATCCCAGTGGATGGAAAAGAGGATGAAAGTAATTATGTTATCTAAAATGTTAGTCTTTGTAGTATCTCAATCTTTACATGAGTGAATCTTTTTATTATTCTTCAAAGATTTAATTTCTAAAGTTAGGAATTAATTTCGTAGCTCTTTTTGAATATCTTTGAAGGGTAAGATGTTTTTCGATTTGAACATAAAACTCGTGGCTATATAAATGAGAAGTCTCTTCACCTTTTAGCTTTAAATAAAAAATTGTTTACGAAGGTTTTAAATGACTCGCAATCGATACACCTAAATGTTTTTATAACTTAACTGTGATTAAATTATTTCTATCCTGTACACTTCAATGAGTTTAGGTGTTCTAACTACTTTAGCTTACTTGTATATCGAACTTCAACCACAATTTTTTATCCCATTTCATTACCTAAAAGTATTTGCAAATTTATAAGAAAACAGATATTTACTTTATTTCCTAATTTTAATCTCAGCAAATTTTGAATTTTACATAGTAAATTATTAGCTTCCTCCCGCCATTGGCTTTTACATCCTTTTGCATTTAATAAAGGTCGAGGATTCCTCTGAGTTTAATGGTAAACTTCTGTCTTTTGGCCTCAAAAAGGGAAGCGTGTTTTACAAAAATATGCAAGTCACAGTTCAGTGAGGGCGTCATTAAGTGTTGTACAGCTTTATCACTCTTACGATGTGATGGTGACATAAAAGCAATCGTGATTGCTTGTGATACGTGTGAGCGACTTCTCTTTTTTGATTGTTTAAGAAAAAAGGCAAAGACTGTCTGCTGCTTATAGTAAACAGTTACGTGTCTCCTCTTGCACGACCTAAAGAACTTGCTTTATTCAAGTATGATGATTATACCTAGAGGCTAATCAAATACCACATAATAGTGAATTCCTGAAGGCATTTCTTTAGGTTAGTAGCGTAACAAATATAATGGCCAAAAATGTAAAATTTACGCTACTGATATTTATCATTTCTTGAATATTTCATTGCGTTTCCACTAGTTTGCAATTTTTTATACCTAATGAGCAACTAGTCTCCTATAATTTACATACACCAGTAATTTTATACTTTTCGTTTAGCAACCCAGTTTTCAATCGTCTGAATAATTATTTACTTCTATACAAGCTACAGAATTCGCTACTCCCTTTCAATCGTTTCTCCCACTTTAAATTAAGCATCATTTCATGATTTCTTGCCAAAAAAAATTCAGGATAATCATTTAAGTACCAAAAGTACATAAACAATTTTCTTACATATTCCCTCACCACTTATGATAAATTAGGCATGTCAATGCTAAATTACATAGCCAAAGGCAGTTTTTCGTTATTTATCGTTTCAAATATCGATTTATCCAATAATACCAGTGATACAATGGTTTGAATATTAAGGAAAATTATTCTAAGAAATCTAGGAAAAGAGTAAAATTACAGACTTAAGAAATGTAGATTCGTTTAAGAAAAGAGTTTGGCGTATGAAATAAAATTAATGGAAAGAAGAGTTATGGGTAAAATTCTCACCAATAATAAGCTTTTTTTCTTAAAAATACATTAGAGTTTTTACTAAATTTAGTTAAGGTAGTTTACAGAAGATTATTAGGTAATTTAGAAATAAATTTGACATTTAATTAAGATTATCAGAAGCAAAATAAGTTCAACTAAAACCAACTTGGACAAGGAGGAATTTTTAATTGACAAATTGGAATTATGTGCTTTGGCAGAAGATAGATGAAAGTGGCAGATTGCGATGATTCAGTTAAACCCCAAAACAAAAGAAATATATCGGCAAAGCTATAGAAAAGAGATTTGTAAAAAAAGTGGAGAGGGTAGACTAAGCGAAAACGTGTCTCATTTTGTTCAGTTATTTTTACCTTTAAGAATTATAAATTGTTCATTGACTAGTTAGTGCCCAGATTTACTCTATTTCCTTGATAGGTCAATCTTATGCATTTTAACATACTAAATCCATTAAGAAATAAATACATAATCGCCAATACACAAATTACGGCATTATGTATTATATCTTCATTTGTGGGTCATGGGGCACAGGTTGGTTTTCCCCCACAATATCGTGCTCCAGGAGTTGCTGCGCAAGGCATAAGGCGCTGGGAGAGGACGGATACCAGTATCTGTAGCCTTTTTTGAGTTAGATTTTGAAGCCTTGCTTCTGGATGGAGCACACCAAGTGGCTGGTAGCCCTAACGCTGGAGAACTCTCCCGGAGCTGTGGTTGTAAGCCAAGAGACCCATGCCCGGCCTTGGTGCCCCCTTGGCCATCTTTGATATTATGTCGGTTACCGCCACCAAGGATGCTGACCCGGGATGGAACAATGGCCATGGTTTTGTGAGGTCTAATCATGATGTCCCTTAATACGTCATCCTCCTTGGAGGGATGAGGTGTGGCGGGAGGGTAAGGACGGTTGAGACCACTACGCCCGGTAGTGGTAGAACGTTTGTTAAACTTAGGGTTCTTTATCTTCTCTCTTCGATGTAAAAGACGCTCAGGGCATTAGTGGCTTCCTCGCTTTAGTCGCGTAGGTTATCCTTAACCGGGTTGTTTGTCTGTTCGATGACTGCGTCTGGTACCGGGGCCGTTTCCTCAACATATATCTTGATTAAAGTATTTTTCGGATAGTTTCTACCCACTAAACTCTTACAGCCGCATCTAGGTGTATAAAAAAACTTAAAAAGACAACTGAGTGTGCAAATAAAAACGGGACAGTAACGAGTAATCTAAAATCTGAAAACCTATTTTTTAGGCACCTAACCGTTTCATAGCTTACGCCTTAGATTTGTTGTAAAAAATTTACATACTAAAACAAATCTGTCAATGTTATTCTTAAATTTCTGAACGCTGCAAATATTAACTATATCTAGCTCGTGTCATTTCCGGCAGATCCTACATATATGTGAATCAGCTGCCCTTCAGAGTAGTGGTGAACTGCCAATTATCGGGCCTACAAGATTGCTTGCTGGTCCTTTTCTGACTAAATATACACAAGTTCTTGTGATCAATACTCTCGGAGAATCAAATAATTTTGAAAGAAGGAAGGAAGCAAGAAAGGAGGAAAGGTAGCAATAGGAAGAGAATAGAGTAGGAAAAAAAGAAGGAGTGAATAAGGCAAGAAAAATAAAGGAAAGGAGAGTGAATAAAGGTATCAAAGAATGAAGCAAACAATGAAGAAACAGGGAAGGAAAAAAATTGAAGCAAGGGAGGATGAGAAAAAGGTAGAAAGCAAGGGATTGAGGTATAAAGATAGAAAAGAGAAATTATCTGATGCGGACTGAATGGAAGAAGAAAGAAAGAAATAAGAAAGGAAAAAATAAAAGACAAATATATAAATAAACAGAGAAGAAGAAAGCAAAGATGGAACAATAGAAGAGAAAATTACCCAATGAACGCTGAATGGAAGAAGAAAAAAAACTAAAGATAGGAAAACAAGCAAACAAATAAATATATAAAGAGAGGAAGGAAGGGGGGAAGCAAGGAAGTGATAAAGAACAGATGTGAGCGAGACAGAGGTGAATGAAAGAAATACAACAAGAAATCAGGTAGAAAGGAAGAAAGGAAGGGATGAATGGAGGCAGCAAGACAGATAGAAGGAAATAATGAAGCGAGGGATTAAAGAATTTTGGAGCAAGGAATGAAGGAATTATTTAGCTACATTTGCCTAAATTTTAAATGTAAGATTTTTCAAAACATTTCGGGCAAAGTTAAGGTAAGCATGATATAATTCTTTATATTTTCATTAAACCATTAATTAATTTGGGATAAGTGTCTGTATACTTTGTTGTAGTAAGCCATGGGGAGATCCCACATCAACGGCCTTCATCATAGCGTAGACTATATATACATCTCATTTAAGTTCCCATTCACACTATACAATGGATAAGGCAATTCTTTAAGAAAAATATTCATATAGAACTTTGTCCTATGAAATACGAATTACATATAGTCTCTGGAAAAATCTTTGCCCTGGGCGATGCCCCTGAACTGTATAACTAGGTGGATATTTTTTTAAGTCAGAATTCTCTTGTTAACACTATTGGCTTTGAAATGGATTTAACATTGCAAAAGCCAACTAATTAAAGTGTTATATTGTACGCTGGTTATTTAGAACGAACTTGTATTATCCGTGGTTGCCACATTTTCCTATTTTTCATATAATACTATTTATGATATTTGTTAAGGACTGTGATGACGTGTTATTATATATGTAGAATTGCTAAATCTGTAAATAACATACAATATCGTGACAAGGTAATTTATAGATTACCTAGATAGTGAAAAGCTGCCACATGATTTAGATATACTTCTAAGAGGTCCTTTAATTGTTCTTAATATCCATTGTTACGCGATTTAAACATGCGATTCTATGACCATAATTGTGTAGAAACGTCAATACATGAGGTGAACCTTTAGATATAGGTGTTATATGTATATCTATTAACCTAAAATTTTCTAAATATTGCGTGCAATCAGCTTAATGGACAAATATATAGTCACCTTAGGGTAAATTGCTAGTAACTTCGATTATTTTATTAATCTAAGGATATCTTTCGTTGACTTTATAAATCACTGGTGTGCTAACTAGGGGAGCCTTCATAGAAGTGTGGAAAAAGAGGGAGGAGCAACTGTTCTCTGTATATAAATTATTTTATCATCGGTTTTGCTAAAGCTCAATCCGAAATCAATTTTTTGAGCGTTCAACTTGATAATAATTAATCAACGGATTTTACATTAATCTTCAAAAGACGAAGAATATTTTGTATGTCTGACTTTAATTTATAGGGATTAGTAGCTTCATAATAATTACAATTGCGGCTAACTTGGGTAGTTATGGACTGCCCGATTCCATACACATATCTTATTCCTTTGGCGCTCATCGCAATATAGACAGTTTAGTGCTGCCGTCTTTAGGGCATTTTGATGTAAACGTGTTGTGAGGAGGCTATGATCCCGAAGATTGCCAATCGCCCCAAAAATAATTATCTAAGAGTTACGAGGAATTACTCCTAGCCAGGTACTTATACCTGAAAGGAAAAGTGAATAAAAATCAAGGCATACAATAGCGCATACAGGAATTATTCTGTGAATATTTGCATTGTATGTTTAATTAGCAATAGATATATACATTAACAACACTTTTAATGGTCTCTGTAAGGAAGAAATAGTGCACATTAATTATCAATAAGATTTATTCGAGCACAGCTAGCTATTGTAAAGAAACAGGATAGATCTGAATGGGGTAGCAGACTGTTTGTTAATACGTCTTAAAACTTGTTAAAACTATTGAAAACAGAGCAGAGAACTTTAAAATACAAAGTAATAATTATGCCCCCCAAAAAATCATTGGAAGACTTATTTTAAATACTTTGTTTTGTGTAAACGCGTTCAGTTAGATAAATTTCATCACAAAATGAAAAACTTGTGATTTTTGTAATTACAGACAACCGCATTGAAACTTCTACAATCGACAATATTTAGGAAATTAAATAACCAGTCAATAAAATTTCGATATGAAAACAACAAAAGGGATATTACATCTGTGTTAATCGCTATTAAATCCATGATAGAACGCAATAAATAAAATTATGCTGTGGTCCAATTGCCGCCAAATCAGAGGAAATGTAAGACATAAATCATTTCAAACACTTTCGGCCTTAATGTGGTAAAAATACAATGGATATACGCATGGAATTCAATTTTTTCAAGTTATTAGAAAAAAAAGATTAACAATAGAATCTAAACATAATTTTGACTTACAAAAATAAGTTTGTAAAGTGTATACACGTTGGCAAATTTTTATGAACAGTGATCACAATATATGCAATTCGATTAAGTTTAAACATTCCTATAAAAATCCCGTGAGCTTTAAATTTATTGTAGTTTTTATCTTTTGCCCGGCCACTTAAAACTTCACGACTGACATATAATTTTAAACTTAGAAAATGCCTATGAAAGGTATATAATTACCAAAGCTAATTTTTACTATAAATACGAAAAGAAACATTAAAATTCTGACCTATTATATAAAATCAAACGCTTTTATTAAATAGTGAGATAATACAGTGTCAAGAGCGGACGTAATGGAATATAAATTTTCAATAAAACAACCAATGGTGTCTAGGATACAAACTTAAAATAAGATCCACCATTTTGAAATATGGAGAGTACCTAGCTTCCTTGTCAAATCACGATGACTAGCAAAGTTTAGATATGTATGTTAATAAACATAAAAAAATTAGGCAAAGTATTTGAGGGTTTTTGTAACGATCCACACCTCATGGTAAAGATGAAAGATTAATTAACCTTCATTATAAGTTGAACTATTTTTTATTAATAAATTACACTTTTAAACCCATAGAGACCTAATCGAAAATGATGTTATATTTCATTTCTAAAAGAGAAAAGAGGCAAGTGTAATATTATATATCCTGTGTAATTTCGGCAAACTTTGACTCTTTCTCATATACAGCAATGAACACAATTACTGTATTATTAGAAGTCCGTCCTAAACACTGCCAAATCGTAACGTCGTATCAAAGAAGCATTTGGTTTAAGAACTCTCAGCTAGGCGAATTCGATCTCCCAGTCCACAAAATTACAATTTGTCGGTCTGGGACAAAGATGATTCATATCTGACATCAGAGGAGCTGGCTGAAAAATTTAGCATCCGTACTACGGCCATTTTACATCATTTAGAGGAAATAGGCAAAGGCAGTAAATTTGACGTATGAATTCCACGTAAACAGAAAGAAGTTGATCAATAGCGCCACATATACACCTTAATGACACTACGGACCAAGAAACGTCGTCTTGATTGGCTGAATAAAGGGGCTACTGCTGATGAGAAATGGTGCATTCACTCAAACATGTCACGAAGAAGAAGCTGGGCAGACAAGGTTGGACCTGTACAACATCAGGCAAAGGGCGAGCGACTTCAAAAGAAGCTTATGGTTTGTGCCCGGTGTGATATGAAGGGAGTGACTCACTGGTAAATGTCAGAAAGCGCTCAGTTTATCGATGCTCAATTATATATACAGTCAACAACTGCAACAGTTGGGAGATACAATTTCGCGGAAAGAATCAGAAAATCAAGATGTCCTTTTTCTTCTTGTTAGGAACTGACCATACGTTGCAAATCATTCTCGTGTAAAACTCCTGCGGCTGACGTGGTAACCCCTCCCTGACCAACTCTACTCGCCATCTATTCTGGCAACTCTAGGACTTCTTGATTGACTAAACTTTCGCAAATGATGATAAACTAAAAACTGCAGTGAGAAACTTCTTTGATAGCAAAGCAGTTGAATTTTGAAACAAAGGCATACTTGATCTATCCCGTCTTTGGAAGCAGGTGCTTGAAAATAACGGTGATTACAATGGTTCATTGAAATTGATGATTCGTTTAAATTAATGTCAATAAACGTTTTGCGTGAATCTGATTTCAACCTATTAACAATTACATCATTTCAATTATCCTCTTTAACAAAAACAATATACCGAGAAAAATGTATATGTTGGGTCTGAAAATATTTCCTCATCCTCCATATTCCCAAGATCGTACATGATTTGATTACCAGTTAATGCATTACAACTTCGCCTAAGTGGCAAATTTACTCCAATATGGAATAGGTGGAAAAGAAGATCAAATCATATATATATCATCAAAACAAAATGAATTCTTTAAGAAAGGTGTTCGCTGCTGGAATTCAGTGAGAGTAAAAGTAGAAAAAATAAATAACACAGCCAACTAGTACCAGTCTTCTCTGAAGCGTCTCTCCTCATTTATTGCAAATGTTAGCCTTCCCAATCTCATTCTTTCTAGAAGTCAAAAGCAAAGTTAAACGATATTCTTATATCTTGGCCTTCTCACTATCTCATAAAACGAAAATTATTCTTTATTTTATAGTGTGTAGAGCTGGATTTTGGGGGCTAGTTAGATTCATATTTCCAAGCTTAAGCTTTGCTTGGCCTTGGCTTCTCAGAGATAAATTATGATGCAAAATGCCTGCCATCTGCGTCGATGTTTCTCTTTACCCTTAAAGTTTTTTTAGATTTAATTCTCAACATTGCAACTAGAACTTATTCTTAAAATAAACTAAGGGGTTGAGTAATACCACTATACGGCATTAATACAAGAAATCCTCATCACAACTGGCTTTCTCTTGAAAGAAGGTCTACAATTTTTCTCCAGGAACTCGCAATACACCTTCGAAGCCATTTTAACCACTTCTTCCACTTTGAATTGTCCGATTAGCTTATTTCTAACAATGCTAGCCCAGAACATCAATCCTGCTCTTTATTGTTGTTACATAATGAACTTCTTACCTTGCTGTCCATTGTCAATTCAGCCTTTTGCCTAATCATTAAGGGTGTCTCTTGATTTTACTGTCAAGATATTTTTGATTTGGGAAGTTCTAATGTAATTATAGACCCACAACAAATATTTTCTTTGGATACTTTGGTTTGGAAGAGATTTAGGTTTATTCCTAAGGGGATAAAATTTACAGAGACATTTACACATGGTCTCAAAATAGAATGTTCCCATGCACCTTGTAAAAAGGGCTTTGTTGCTAGTAAGAGTGGTTAAAATCGCTCTTCTTTAAAAAAAAGAGAAATTTCACTGGGTGTAATACCTACAAATTGAGGTGAACTTTTTTCTTTCCTGGCTGAATGTCATTCTATATAGCTTTTTCACTATGCTCTAATCACGCTTCAAATCTTAAAAAAAGTTAAAGTTTGCTGGTTTCAGTCCTCCTCTCAAACTCTGCTGCTTCTCCGGCGGACGTTCGTTGTAAACAAACTTCATAAAATCGACAATATACCTATTAATGCATGAGATAAAAGGTATTGTATTTGCTAAATTGTGTTTCTTTCTTTCATCAACGTATCGGAAACAAAAGCTTTATAAAGTCTTTCAAATTAATGAGATGCTAAAGAGTATTTACACATAATAACCTCATCCATAATATCTATTTCATCCTACATAAAATTTGTTTATTAACATTTGTAAATACCTGGGAGTAAACTTGAAACTTTTTCTTATTCTTTCTAGGTAAGACTATTTAGCCTCCATTTAGTGTACAATTTTATGTACTCTCTTTTCATACCATTTTGCTTTCTCTGTTTGGTTTTGAAAGATTTTTGAAATTCCTAGCGTGTGATAGTTTCGATAATTATTAAAAGAATAAAACATTTGAAATTATAGTAAATTACTGCGTTAAATGCGGCTTAAAATGCCCATGAAGAAAAATATGATAAGCTTTTCAGCAGATATTTCTTCCACCAAATTTCAAGTGAGAAACATCAAATGATGAAGTAACTGGCGAAAAAAGCTCTGGTGACAGAATGCCCAGAGACGAAGAGACAGATATATGAAATGGACTTTGATGTAAAGTTCATATATGGATCAATGCTAAATAAAGAGTAGACAGGGATGATTTACCGGATTTTATAATGCCAGATGAAATAACAATTGGCTGCTAGCACGGGTTGCGAGTGTATGTGTCTTCAATTTTCAGCGCATACTGTGTGTTCACAAAATAACAACTCATTTCACTAAAAGTGCTCTGATTTACGAAATAGTAGAAAGGCTGCAAAAAAACAACTATTGAAATTTATAGACAAAATAGGTGCTACGTTGCATTAAACCATGCTGGAAAATCAAAAAGACAAGTTGCAAAACATTTAGAGATATCTCAAACTACTATGAATTTCTGGGTTTCTCGCCATGTGAGTGATAATGTTTTTGTTACTCTAGTCCAAGAAAGTGGCAGTGGGAGACCTAGAATGACTAATATACCTACTGATAAATTAATAAAACGTAATTTGTTAATGAAAGCAACAATAACAGAAAAAGAAATTGAGTCTAAGCATCATAATTTGATTAAAGATGAAGCACGATAAACGATGGAGCACCTAGTCACAAGGCAACAATCGTTAGTCAATGGCTCAACGATAATAAAATTGCTGTTATATATTTGCCTAATAATAGTCCAGATCTCACTCCGATCGAGGATCTTGGTTTATTATCAAAATAAAGTCGAATGTCACAATACTAGCACGATTTCCAACCTCACAGAAGCCAACAAAAATATGTGGTGCATTAAGATATCACAAGACGTGTCCAAATTTGAGCAAATAAATACCAGAACTTCTCAAACAAGTCATCTAACACAAAAGACATATAATGAAATACTAGTATATGGTATGTAGGCAGGTATACTCGGATCGTACTACAAGTGTTTTTTTGGACATCAAAACTAAAGTTTTAAAGTTAGCCAAAATCTAAAGTTCCCAACAGGTACTCACATAAATTTCTTTCTTTTTCACATACAGAACTTTAAAATATGTTTACGAGTTCAGTTTAGGGTGTCATTTTTGAAAAAGATATTTTTGTATTGATCGTGACCATGAAGATCACGCTCCTTATGTACCATTTTTTGTGAATTGTACATTTTTGATTTGTCACAACTGAAGTTAAAGGATCTACTACTAATAAATGATACGCAAATGTTATAAAAAGACAGATAATATAAAAAATGGGGACAATTGTTATTACAATATTTTTACATAAATTTCAAAAAGAATATAAAAAATGAAAAGAATTAAATTTATAGAACATTTTTTAGCAAATAAGGCACAATACTCATTGTTTATTATTGTATAAATATATTAATAACCTCATTAGGCAACTGACTGCAATAATGTAACTGCAAAATTGAAAATAGAAATTCACAAAAATGAATACAAATTAGCCTATTTCATAGGTTCATGTTAGAACCCAACTCTTTTCAAAATTCCTCTGCCCGAGGGAGAGAGGCCTATTAACGGATTAGTCCGTATTGAGAATGAGTAAAATTATAAATACAAATGAGAGTGCAATTAAGTTTCAGAGTGCTGTTTAGGTTAGCTAATGTTTAGCTATCTTAGAAGGTTCTGGTGTAATAGAAACGTAGTACAAAAATATAATTTACTACTAAGCAGATAATGTATTCACAAAATTTAAAGGGTTTTAATTAAGGTATATAAACATAAGAGAGCTACCTGAGCGGTATCGACCGTAGTACACACAAACGACAATGATAGATGGCACGCTCAAATGACCTTGACCGCAGATAAAGCCAAATGACGCAGGCTTGAAAGGGGAGGGGGGAGCTTGCACGGGAGAGTTACGCGTTGCGGGAACCTCAAAGATTTTTTACGAAGGAGTAGTCCTGACTTGTTAGAGACAGCATAGAGTCCACAATAATAGCCTATTGACAAACAACTATTACTCGAGATGAACTCAGATCTTGCCTTCGAGTTTAGAATACCGAATCAAGAATTTGACGCGTCGCGTTCGGATAACGGGTACTAACGAGTACGGGGTTAACTCTCGTAAGTTCTAAGAGAATACACGGAACTTAACGGGTTCTGCAAGGGTTTGCGCGGAACTAATGGGGACGGGAACATGGCAGATACTCGCGGACACTCGGGAAACGGGCGGTTACTTGCTGCTGTCTATGTCTGGCGTCAGAGGTTTTATAGAGGTGAGACGGAGGGGCCTTTGTCCGACCCCGAAAAGCAAGTGTTCTAATTGACAGACTCTTAGCTGGGCGAGGTGGAATTTGCCCTATTCACGCGATCGCAAGATTATCCCCAGTGGGATCCTTCGTGATATTAAGCACATATCAGGCTTTCGCAAAGTTAAAGAGATCAAAAAGGGTTGACCTGGTTCTTCTTCTATCTCTCTTCTTGAAAGAGACAACCACGCTCGTATTTTCTTTTCTCTCTCTCTCTGACACTTCATCCTGAGATGCAACTTCAGGGGAGGAAGTAAAATCTGAAAATGATTAATTCGAGAATGTACCTTATATTAGAGTGACAATACCGGGTAAAGTTAAGGATACTTGGAACAAATATTCAAATGGAACCAAAATACAAAATAGTGGAACTAGTGGGTTTTTTCTTTCTTGTGCCGTACATATATGCAGATTGTATAATAGTACAGTACGGTTGCCAAAAGATACTTTTTATCAATGATATACTTAAAAGGGGTTCACTTGCCCAAAGGTAATGTCATAATAAGGTTATATACAAAGCTAACAATAAAAATATACAAAGGAAATTCACAATATACAAACAAAGCAAAAGTGAGGGGAAACCTTCGCCGTTATCCACATAATGGAAGAGAACACAACCTCTCTCATAATTACTGGCGTCGGTGCAAATGCCAAACGGTTTGTCTGGGTTAGGAGGACGGAGAATAGCAGCGGATGAAAGCTTTTCTTTGAATCTTTTAAAACTGTGAGTCGACAACAGCGTCCAATCGAGGCGTTCGGGTCCTTCTTAAATACCTCGCGTAGGGGGGTGGGGATATAGACGCGAAGTTTGATATGAAGCGAAGATAGAACGAGGCGGTCCCATGAAGGATCGCAGCTGCTTTTTTGTGTGCGGGCAGGGGCATATCTCCAATTGTCCATATCTTCTATGCTGGAGAGCTAAGCGGTCATTTCCAGTATAAAAACCGAGGTAATCGATAATGCACTTGCTGGGCCAATTGTCAAATTGTTTTCCCAGCATCTATACAGAACGGCTTGGAGGGTGGAAAAGTGCTGATCTCTAACATGGGTGGCCAAATAGACATTATCAATATAGAAAGTGACGTTGGATAGGCCTTCTAGTATCCTTATCATCATTGGTTTATAGTTGCTCCAAGCCGTCACTAGACCAAATGAGAGCCAACGGAACTGCATCAGCCCCTTCTCATTGGGGAAAACAGTAAGTTTATTCACTTTCTTCCTCAGAGTAATCTAATAATTGGCCTTGTTGAGTTTTTGGTCTATATTGGGGATTGATTCTGCATCAAATGTGGTAAAAGAATTTAGATTCCAAAAACCGATGCACATGCGATAAGAATGATCAGCCTTCTTAACCATGACAACCGGGGAACAATAGCTCGAATCTAAAAGTTCGATGATCGGCAACCTTAAAAGTTTATCTACCTCGTCATTGAATGCTTCCTGGAGATATAATGGGCAGGGGGTAAGCGATACAGGAGCGCTTGCAATTGATTCCTTCGAAAAGAGGATAGCTGGTCGCATATCTTAATTTCCGCAGACGGGGAATTATTAGTGTGGTCAAGAAATGGTACGTGTATTCCCTATGTTGCTCCACGCAGGAGACTTGAAGTACGCAAAAGGAGTGTATAGGGTAGGCAGATTCCATTCGGAACTCTTTGTCAATTGTCACTATCAGATTGATGCTTGTGCGTCGGTCGTAACGCCGGCGCGCAAGCATTCTTCTTGCGGGGGTTTCAATGAAGTAATCGGCGGGGCCACCTTTCTCGACTACTTGTTAGAGGCCCTTCCATTTAATTGGCCTGATTTGAGTTCGGATATAGCATGTGGCACCAACGCATTATTTTTCCTCTTGTCTCCTCCAATCTACCACCAAGCGACCTACCCTAAACAGTCGTTCTCACTGACCCCGCAAAAATTCCTTTTGAACGCACAAACGTACACCTGAAAAAGTCTTTTATATTTAAAGAAATTCTTCCCAAATTTCGCAGAGTATGAACGAAAATATAATAAACTTTACATTAATAAAAAATAAAAAAATAACTCAATTATACTTTTTAGTTTTTCAGGAGTTAATATAAAATTTAGTATTTATGTTGGTAAGGATATTCACAAATATACACACACTGCTTATATATGCTTTCTTTTCACATTTCTTGGGTTGTATGGTATTGAGAAAAGCAAGGTTCCATCCATGTACAGTGGCACTTGTCAATACTTGCATCATTATGCTGTGCGCTTTCTAATACTTGTTTTAGCACAAACATAACATTGCCTTTGAGCCGATTTCCGTTCACCCAAAGCTAGCATTAAAGCGATATAATGTTTTTTCTAGAAAACCTACCCCCTGTATTCTATCAAATAAATTTACCGAAGGTCGAGTACACATTTGGTTTGAAATAATAGTCACTGAGCAATGTCAGTCAAGTAATTGTTTTATTACTTTCATAGAAAATTCTCTGAAAGAAGATGGTACAAAACTTTTTCTACCATTTGATGGATTTTCTAAGACATTCGACAGAACTGATCATCATATCTGATTTGTGAATTAAGCACATATTTATATTATAATCTATTATTGAATCCGGTTCTCTGAGTTTTTCACAGAATTTACTGACTTGTCTTCGTGTACGGAGTTAATAATCAAAGCTTCACGCTTATCAACTCATCGAATGGCTAACATTCTATTTATCTGTAATTCAATTGTACCTTTAGTTACGGCTTTGAATTAGTTAGGAATATTTTTGCGGTTTCTTTTTACCATCAATCTTTTCAAATTACCCCAGAAGCTCCTAGTGGATCATTATGGACAATATCTGTGTTTCTTCCTGTGTAAAGTATCCTATCTAAGAACATCCCTGTCTCACAAGCGCGCAAAACAAAAAGCATGAGCCCAAAGCGATATCTTTTTGAAGGGATTTATTGTTTGAATGACAAACAACCCTTGCGTGAACCGATGAATTTGTATATCACTAGTTTTTGAAAGGGGACAATTTGGTTATTTTCAGATATACGTAATTGGCTCTAATTCGTCTTGTCTTATATTTCAATTTTCTGACATTCATTGCAACATCTCTGTTTACTCTGGCTATGTTACTTTCCAATATTTGTATATTATTAACTTCAGTTACCTCTTTTTAAGCTACATGCTTAAAATTCATGGCGGACATGATCTTGTTAGTTATTCTCTACATATTCGAATAGAAACAAAAACTTAACTCGAACTATCTTTTGGTTAGCTAATTCTAAAGAATGTTTTTTAAAGAAGTAATAATCTTTAATTTGTGCTATAATTTTATATCTGACGGCTCTTGAGAGTCTTCGCTACTTAGCTTTCAATAGGGAAAATATATTGCCCATTATTGCTCAGTATAAAGCTTTATTCTTTATAGTTAGGCCCAGAATACTTAAAATGGTGGTAAATTAACGAGAAAACGAAAGATTTGAACATATTTCAGGGCGAATTTTACAAATGCTTGTCAAAATTAACATTCTTAACAGCGAAGTTTATATCAGCACATAGAGGTTATATATGGAGAATACCTCAGATCGATTTCTAGTTATTGAATAAAAAGTAAAAACCAATCAGTTCGCTCGCATCTAAAAGATTGAAAAGACCCTTAAATAAAATCGCAAAGTATACAAAAGTATTATTTCAAATATGCAGAGCGATTACTTTCTGTTACGACTGGTATAGAAGGTTACGCCAGTTTATGGCTGATAACTTCGTCTGTTACGACTTGAGAAGGCAGGATGGTCGACAGAGGAGGAGAGGACCAGTCGCTTGAAGGTGTGAATCGATTATGCTAAATTACACGGGGCAGAAGGACGTAATGAGACAACTTCAACGTGGTGGGTTTATATCTGAGACTCTCTCTACTCTCGCATAAGAAGTTTTATATTTTGAAATATGTTCTCTTTTCAATTTGGTGTGGTTATCTAAAATATTAACCATAGTAGGAGGGGTTTTATAATAACGGTGCAGTAATATTTGATTAAGTTACCAAGTTTTTTAGATTTTTACAATTGATCCAATGGTTATATAGAGAATTGATCACAGTGGAATGGTTTATACAATAACTATTCAGTCATCTTTATCATAAGGTTAATGGGACGGTAATTTATTACAACTGAGCCAATGTGAATACAATTTAAAGATACACGATACTACTACCTTAGTTTTAACCAATACATTATAATTCAACGTGATTAGAGGCGGATCAAGATAGGCTGTACCGAAGAATCTGTCATTTGCAAAGAAACATTGAAACCACAGAAAATTATTCGGCGGTATTAAATAATTTTGGTATTTAAGAGGCAAGATTGCTTGTTGATGCCATAGAGATTATCTGAAGCAGGAAGGCTGGGTCAGGAAGAAAGGTTTGGGGGAATTGGAATGCCTGCGTCAGATACTGCACTTTTACCTTAAGATGGTTATGTACATTTGTGCGGATTTCTGAGCTCTTATTTCATGCCTATTTGATGACACTGGTCAAGATACTTTTTGCTAAATTATGTTTTGTGGTTGTTTTTAACTAATTTTAGATTGCTGATTTCTAATATGCAATCAATTTTTTTGTAACAAATCAGGTTTTTATTCTACAGCATAAGAAGAATTTTACAATTTTCAGATTCACACATATGATCCATTTGTGTTCATCATATTTGAGTAAATCTAATACAGATCTTATGTGTTCATGCTTCTCTTTTTAGATGCCCATAGTCACTAATAGGAATTGCACCGAACATGTTTCCATTATGGAGTACCACACATTTCTTCTTTGTACTAACTATAAAATGTCTCCATTCACTTGGATCATACTCTAAAACACCTAGAAGATAAGTCTAGAAGCTAACACTTCTGCAAACTTTTTTGACAGACCTAGATGTCTAACTAAATCATTCAGCTCTAATTGGCTAAAGTTTCCACGTTCTTTTGTTGATCACTGTAAGGTTCATTGCTTACATCAGATTTATCTTTAATATTTTCATCGACTAGTGAAGGAATTTCATTGAATACAGGTAATAGAATTACATCTGAATCAAGATTTAGGGCACCTATTTTATCTTTAATTTTTTTGCTATAAACAGAAGGTTTTGTGATAAAAAGTAGAAATCGTTTACATGTTTTTTTTGGCTCCCGCCACACTATAGGAATGCCAAATCCTAGATGTTACCTTGTGCCCTTTGTCTATTGAGGTAGATTTGGGACACATGGTTTACAAACATTGTGTGGGACCCGCAGTTTATCCTGATTACCTAATTGAATCTTAAAATAAGCCAAATTTGCATTTTTCACAAAGA
Organism: Ceratothoa steindachneri; assembly: GCA_963969495.1. Taxonomy (NCBI): domain Eukaryota; kingdom Metazoa; phylum Arthropoda; class Malacostraca; order Isopoda; family Cymothoidae; genus Ceratothoa; species Ceratothoa steindachneri. The sequence continues at coordinate 108,490,681 of OZ018319.1, forward strand.
TACTAATGTTCATTCTTTGAGTTGGTGCAGTAAAACAACCACATATGTAGCAAAACGAGTTAGGGGAATTCTAACATTTTCTTCGTAATGAGGCTATATTACTTAATGTTATTCCATAAAACAAATTTGCAAAAATACAAAATTATATTATACACAATTGCTTTACATATCTAGATGTACATAATGAGAAGTTTAAATACATAGATAAAATAAAATAAGAAGAATACCAAACGCCTCCACTTCCGTTCACTTGGTGGTAAGATAGCCTGCTTCTATGAGTGTGACCAATATGAACCAGTCCATAAATAAGAAAATGACGTGATAGAGGAAAACTATTGCTATTTTTAAACTTAGTGATCCTGAATTTACCAAGAACAGGTCTCAGACTTATCAACACAAAAAAGATAAAATTTGTTTAGTGTAATCTTTTTATTATTATTATGATTATCATTATTATTTTTATAATTATTTTTATTATTATTATCAACATTATAATTAAGATCATTATTATTATTATTATGGTACAGTTGTAATTTAATCACAGGTTAAGATGTAATACTAACATTTGTATGTTATTAAAAGGTAAAGAACGCAACTCTCATTATCTTCTTAGTTTCTAGAATAAATAAATGTCGAATCTAACGATATCTATGTTGTATATGTTGCCGTTATATATTTTTAATCGACTACTTTTTTTGCAAAATAGAAGACTAAAATATGATGCAAGAAGGCAAGATGTTTGATATTTCTACCCAGGCAGAAACCTAATTATAAGGTGTCGCTAGGATTTTGTTCGTTCGTTTTTATAGATAAAAATTGATAAATGTAACTACGGTTCAAACAAAATAGTGTCCATTCATTTTAGAAATCATTTCCCAATGAAATAAGATTAAGTTATACTAATTTAATAAAATTCATTTGGCGTTGAAATAAAAACGTTGGAAGTCACTCTTCGTGTTTTTCCTTATCAAGAAAGCTTTAGTTGTGATTATAATTGTCCAAAAAACAAAAAACATGGGAAGTCTACACGGCAATAATACGAAGAATCAAAGGTAAACACTCGAACCCTTTAGACTGGTTTCTGCAAGGCAATGCACTATCATATACATACTTTAATACGAGCACACTTATATGATTATAGTGTGTGAGCTACTGCCTCACGAGTCTCCTTTGGATTCAACACTGATTTTGTGTTTAGTCAATCAGATTGGCAAAGAAAGATTCTCTGATAAGAATAGAATACATAAGTTATTTGCTGCGAAACACATCTTGTATTTTGATTGAGAATAAATTTAAAATTGAAGACATTTTGTTGGTCGAGTGAATTCTATTATTTTGACTCTTTTCATGTTAAAAACCATTGAGCCTTCCTGGACGTGTGATAATAAGTTATTTCGTGAATAAAAGTGGGGACGCACGTGATTAGAAATCCTTAACTTACCTGATTATATTCAATTGCATGAATAGGCTGTCAATTTGACACAAATCGCTGTGAGTTTATGTTCCAAAATCCATCAAATCTCATCTCTAATACCTCTTAACTACAGAAGTTACGTGTATAGATGCTGCAGAAAGGTTTGGAAGAAATTGGTATCACTTGACTGAAAACTATTATTATTATTATTGTCATTATCATTAGTTTGTGATGATTTAACTACCAATTGATACTAACCTATACCTATATTATTGATATATTTTTTATTTTAAGATTTTCGTAAGTAAAGTAATCAACAAAAGCATCACCTAAAGTAGTAGATAATTTCAATAGAGAAACAAATCCCAAATGAAATTTCGCGTGAATGGTTTGGTGAAGATTTTAAACAAACATCCACTTAGACGGGAGGGCATGCAGCTTGCCTTTCTCGAACGGAAACCAAAATATAATGGCCGTGACACCTACGTTATATGTAAAACGAGTTCATATAGATTTAAATATTTTAAGCGGAATTAATTCATAAGAAGAACTCCCACTGTTGGGTTTGATGTTTATTTTTTTAACAAATGTTCTGTTCTATCCAGGTCCAATCGAGTGGTATAAAGTTTTTTTTAGATGTAATTATGGTTATATTTAACAGGAAACCTTCCCAGGCTAGAGTCTTTCATTAAAATACACCTTTTAAGGAGCGAACAGTCATTAGTTTTTGTTTTGTAGAGAGTTATTTTATTTTAAGTTTATTCTAGCCCATTCAGTAAGTGGCTTTTTAGCTTAATGGCTTTGTTTATATAAATTTCTTGGCTAGGACCAAGGCGAGTGAAACACCCTCTCCTAGCTCAAGTCAAGGGCAGCCAGGGTGTATCTCAAAATGCTAAGAAGAGCTGTGTTGATAAGCATGAGTGTTTTAGTCCATCAGCAAAAGTTTTTAAATTTTTTTATTAATTAGAAATCTTACATTGAGGCAGGAAGAACAAAGAAGATTCCAACAAATTATCATATTATATCAGTGCCATTTATTCGATGGAGTCAAGTTATTGTGGCACCAATAAAGAATATTCTGTTATGCAGTGTTAGTGGAAATTAAAATTGATGCCTTACAATGTACATGATTAGAATGAATATAATTATCTAATATACATTGATTTTGGTTAGGCATCATAAAAACAGAGAAGTCAATTATCTTTAGATTTATGGATAATGTAAATATTTTCCAGCAGAAGAAGGGCAACAAATAAATAAACAATATGTTTTCCCCTTATTTTTGTAAAAAAATATAAAAAGAAATGATATACTATGCCTGACTGCTTCATATATCATGTAGAAAAGTTTATTAATCAAATATTCTTTAAAGTAATATTAGTGCATTGAAATTCTTTTTATTATGAAAATCATTAAAAGTGTTGGTAAGTTATATTTTAATAAAAATTCACAATATTTTTATCTATTTTAATTATATAAGTGATAGTGCTAATGTCTTCAGTAAAGGATAAAAGTGTTATTCAGTATTTTGGTGCCAACGCAACCAATAAGTTCATCTTTAATTACTTAAATTGAAGGCTAAAACAGAGTTGCAATTGTTCTCGAGTTACAATGTTTCAAATATGAAGTCTGAGAGACCGTCGTGCTGTTCATTCGACCTTCCAAGAAAGGCTATCTAAAGAGGGATATCGTAACAGTATAAATTAACAAACTTGTAATAATTAGTTCTTAGCATTTAAATAGACATCCTTTCTTCCAGGACTTAGATGAATACAGCTATTAATTTAAAATATAGTGAAAAAAATTTTATACTTGATAATTCTAATGGATATTAATCAGGTTTCTTTATAAACAGCTCGGTTATCGGGATTCCAGTCGTAGTCAATTAGAAAGTAAATTCTGGCGTATTTTCGCAACAATTTGTTTGACATTATCAGAAAAATGACCTATTTAATTAATAACTAACATTTGTTAATCGTAGGATAACCCGCCCGTCTTTAACACCCTATATTGAAAGCAAGGCCTCTGGTTTCCAAGGAAAATGAGATGTTGATATTTTTCTAAACTTAATTTTTTTCCTTGCATCTTATTTTACCTTCATTATTTAGTCACTTGAGCTACCTTTCTAGGATAAAGGAAATGGTATACAATATGATTTTCAATCATATTGTATGGAGAAATTTTATGCTTGAACATAGACATAAAGTGAAAAAAAGAAGAGATGACTATTGAATCATATAATTAACAATTAAAATATTTTATCTGTTTGAATGAATAAACGTTTACACTCTTTTCTCCAATTTATTAATTTATGTCTGGAAGAAGATTATAGAAAATTAAAAGTAGAGTTATCGACTCGAGCCCTGAAACGTAGGTAATTATTTGAAAATAGTTGCAAATTTATCGTGAAGGTTTCTTGTATCTACACTGAGATACAAGGCAAGTTCAACTCTTGCCTTGCCATCAGAGGTCCCACTGTACTCACTAAGCTAGCAAGAGCTCCTGGTTCTTCATGGTTCTAAAAACCATAAATGGGTTTATTGATGTTCGTTTCACACACAGATCTTAGACCAAGATAATATCATGCCCTGGATACATCTATTTTTCCTTTTGACAAAATTCATTTCATTAGAAATAAAGGAATTTATTTACTTTTTAATTAAAGTAAAAATCACTTTTAATATACCATAAAAAACAGGCCGCAAGTGCCTCCCTGACTCAGCAATGAATATTATTCAGAGCTTTATGTGTATTAATTACTTGCGAGGTAATTTCTAATGAATTTGCAAGTTTGCTTTAGAATATTAAGATCTTCTTTAATAGAAATATAATGAATAGAATCATTCTATTTTGAGGAAATCTCTTGAGTGCTATTTTTTCTCACCTCATTCTCATACTAGATTACTTTGCCATTAACCAAATGTTGTAATTGCTTGAATTAATGGTAATTAGATGGTGTATCTGCTGTGAATATCAAGGATGAGAAAGAACTAATAAGATAACGCATTAGTCTTGTTTGTTACAAAAGAGAACGTGACCTTTGCTGATGATCAGAGAACGGTTTTATTCAAAGGATTGAATTAAACGTTATAATCGTAAACATATTGAGCAATATAGGTTGGGTCAAAGTCAAAGCAATATTCACATGTTATAGTTGTTTTTTACGGACAGGAACTGTCACACTTGGACACAATTTAATGTAGCTAAAATATTCCTAGGATTTAATACAGCTTAAAAGCATGCCTTTAATGGACTAAAGGCGTACTTTTAACTGTGATCAAAGCGGTGCTCGCTGCCTAAGTGTGCATGGTTCGAATTGCTTCCCTGCACGGATTTTTTCGAAAAAAGGTAATAAAAATATTACTGCAAGGAAAAATTATACCATTTTGTCTTTCAATGTTGTTTAATGGATATATATATATATATATATATATATATATATATATATATATATATATATATATATATATATATATCAGTCATATCACAAAGAAAGAAGAGATCAATGGGAAATTTTTCTCCTAAAAAATGTTTTTTACGTGCAGGAATATATATATATATATATATATATATATATATATATATATATATATATATATATATATATATATATATATATATATATATATATCAGTCATATCACAGAGAAAGAAGAGATCAATGGGAAATTTTTCTCTTAAGAAATGGTTTTTACGTGCAGGATCAGCTGATCAAACCAAGCACAGAGTCAGCTAGTAAAAGCTTTGTACTCATTTAACACTGGAACGCCCATTTTGACACTTTTACAAATGAAAAACCACTTCAGATAGTAAATCTTTGCTTCCAACATCCATTACTCTCTGAAATTTATTTATTTTAAAAGCCAATTTAATTTGTGCTGATTTTTTTAAAAATTCACTTAGTGTCATACGAATAATAGACCTATTTATAACCGACGCCCATGTGATCATTTTGGCCCTTCTTGGAACATCTAAATTTAGAGTATTTATGTTTCCTTATATATGATGGAATCAGATGTTACAATATATCTTCTCTGTTATCTTTTCAGGCATGTTTCAACGGGACATGAACCACAAAGGGTAGATATAGACATAGTTGTTATCCAGCTCAGTTTTATTTTCTGCTTCATACAAAATAGAGGTCGTGGATTTTGCGTTTGCTTAGTTGCAGTGTATTTGGTAAAAAAGAAAATATCTTCATCATAATGTTATGACGTTCTAAACTTTGTGACGGTCAACCTTTTTCTAAGCTTCTTGGGGTTGATGTAATAAATCAGATGGTGAAGAATTGTGTCAGGATGACTCAAGTGATGAAGATTTCATTCTCGAATCTTCAAGCATATCCGATAGTGAACAAGAATCTTCAATTGATCCATGTCACCTGAGCAAAATTCAAGGTAATTGCATTTTGATATGCATATATACCATATATATATATATATATATATATATATATATATATATATTAGTAAGTCTCTATTATTTTACCACTTTCTGTTTTGGATTGAAAATTCCCACTCCAATCATATAAAATTTTTTATAGGAAATAATATTTAGACATTTGCATCTATATATTTTACATATACACTCGACTAATATATAGCCATGTGTATACTTTCAAAAAGCAGTGCGAATGTTGCAAAACAAAGGGAAAACTTCAAGGTGATGCAATTGTAAAACGGGTACGTACTCATACAGGTGAATTAAAATCAGAAAATAATCAACAAATAGCTCGTGACGGGACCGGTTGGAAATGTGCCAGCTCCGATAATGGTACACAACATAGGTGTTATTACGATAATGTACTGAAAGAAATACCTTGCCCAACACCACATGCCATAAGGAACATCGATGGTGATAGAGTTGCATCAGTTTGGAAGCTCTTGATTAATGATTTTATGTTTCTTCACATATAGAAATGTACCGAAATTGAAGCTGAACAAGTACCCTATTGCATGCCTTTGTTACAATTACAATTTTATATGCACGCGGAGTTAGTAGCTCACCAAATATTGATCTTAACTCTCTATGGTCTGAACCCTGGGGCTTCCCATTTTGCCAACAAACCATGTTTCGTAATCGCTTCTGAGAAATTATGCGAAAAGGTTTACCTTTTTTTTATTAAACATGGAATGAATTAATAAAAAATTGCTCCATGTGTTATAAGCCACCAACCAATATAACGATCGATGAGCAACTTTTCCCAAGCAAAGCTAGAAGCCCATTTACACAGTTCATTTCATCAAAACCAAACACATAATGAATCTAAGGACATGCTAAATGTTTTCCCTTATTTAGGCAAGGATGAATTTCTTCCCGAAAACACGCGTGTTACGGAGTACGTCGTATTAAAACTCATGGAGCCATATGTAAATACTGGAATAAATTTAACAACTCATAATTTATTTACATCCTTGAATTTACCAAGGACGCTTCAGAAAAAATGGTACTAGCCTTGTTGGAACAATGAACAGGGAGAGAAGAGAAATTTCAGATTCAGTGAAGAACACCTGCCAGCCTCTATATGACACATCAGTTCTAAAAATCGGTGATATATCTTTGTAAGTATATCTGGGAAGAAAAGAAATGTTCTACTAATGAGTAATATTCATATGAATGTCAGAATTGAGTGCAATGAGAAGAAAACATCTAAAACAGTGTCTTATTACAATGTGGCGTGGACGTTCTAGATCAAATAGCGAAAAAATACTCAGTCAAGGCATCGTTAAGGCGGTGGCAAATAACACTTCTTAAAAGTTCTTGATAAGACATGTATCAATGCTGTAATCACGTATCGAACTGTTACTAGCCAAAGGATTTCACGGAAGGCGTTTATGCAAAAGCTGGTGAAAGAACTGAGGGAGGATTATCAAAAGAATAACCGATCTACAGAGCAGCTGTCATATTATAGCGATGATTCGGATTCAGAAGAAGTAAAAGTAGTCAGTAATTGCGCTGCAAGTGTCAAGTTCGTCAACAATGTAAGCAGAATACCGTGGTGGATTTGTTAACTTCGATCTGTCTAGAAGAGGTGCCAAGCAGCCTGGCAGTGCATCAACAGTGCAGGTCAAAGTCAAGTCGACGGATCTTATCTACAGAAGGCAATCAAGCACATTCAGGGCCTATTGCAGTGTGGTCAGGAATGAATTTTAACACTAGAGTAGAATCTTTTAATTTAACCACCTCAGATATTTTGACTCTTTACTGCTTCGTCAATGTTTTTTTCTTATTTTCCGAGACGAATGCTCTCCTGTTCTTGACTTTATTTTTCTGCAGGTGACTCTTCTGTTAACCGTGATTTGTGGACCTATTCTTGCTTCTAAATCCATTTTTTACTGTGATACTTCCAGATGATGAAAGAAACTGCTCTATAATCTTATTTTTCCGACAAATAAGTATGAAAACTGACGGACCATTTATTTTCACTTACTAACTGGAATTTCTTAGTTTAAAATATCCTTTGTACTATTTAATGTAGAGATCTCTTTCTTCCATTTAGTGTGAGTTTTAGGGGTATTGTTTTAATGTCCGGATGGTCGAGGTTTCAGGGGCAGAGTTAACCCCAACGAATAGAGGAGTTCTTCTAAAGATCTTCATTTGTGGAGATATTTCCCACTCTCAACTAGTGGGGGAAGTCTCTGAATCTTTTTCTAATATATCTCCCACACCTGCCAAATTGCCTACTTCTTTTGATAACTCTACCAATCTGGGCCTAGTCCTAACAGCGGTTCACGGCTAGTTTCTGGTTGATGGGCGAGAATCGATCCTATTTTCCGGCCCCATATCTTGGTCTCTAGGAGGAGTTTACCTTAAATACTAACAATTGCAACTTAGACTTTGCCGGTGACAAAGTGATGTAGTGCTACTCAAAAATATGTTATAGTTAAAAGTTGTAAAAAAAGAGCTAATGATTATAATAAGAAAAACAAGCCGTTTCGGGAATAGTACCAATCTACAATTATCCCCATAAAGTAAATATTTTTATTTTTTGAAGTTTTTCTGAGAAAGTTGGTTTTTCCGCGTCTTTCAAAAATTCTTTCCGCGTGTTATTGAGATATCCTTTACGACTTCGCGATGAGCAATCAAGTGTTCTCACTGAGTTAATCTTGTCTAATTCACATGTGAAGAAATTTAGTTGGGAAAAATTTATGAGTTGAAATCGGTTAAAATGAAATGACACTGGAATGTGGGAGAGAAGGTTATAGATCGGCGTGCACTAGCGCCTCTCCCCGCCCCGGTACTCCTAGGAGGAACCAAGGTGGGGAAGGTAACGAGTCTCCGATGCTTCCATCTCTCCGCGCCTTGATTGACTCTCAAGAAGAAGAGTTCTGTAGGTGAGAAAAGATAAGGAAAGGAAGAGGAATAGGCAAGGAGTGAACACTGGGAAAAAAATCAAAGATTAACAGTATTCGAGTTAATTGTTACAAATTATATATTTCGACGGTAAACATAGGCATCATAGATATTTTCTGCAGATTTCATTTTCCAAGACAGAAACAATTTGTTAATTATAAATAGCTCAGTAAACTATTTACATAGCTCTGGTTAACGTAGATAATGTGGGTCCTAATTAGCACATGTACCATCATTATCAATGTCACTGTGCGACTTTCCGGAAGAGTAGTTGCTTGTGTTTTTTGTTAATGGAAAAATCGTTGAAATTCTTTCTTCACGTGTTATTAATTTTAAGACTGATTATTGTTTGTGAGATAGATTATTATTTTCTTCCATAAAACCGCCTAGCATTGTTATAAATTTAATTGAGTATAAAGATTTGTAGCATTACTTTAAATCATAGTGACTGTGTATGATCTAGATATAAATCCTTTTACAATTCATTCGAGCTGTTAATATTGCGTATATCGAACAGTGTGAAACAAATAACTTTGTCTCAGTTACTTTGTTGTTTCCCTACTTTACAAACAAAATAATACTTGAGCCCAAAAATTTCCTTTCCACTGTCCATGAGTTTATCTTTTCCAAATGCATAGCAGAATTTTCCTGTGTGATTTAAATACTTACTTCTAATTTATGCCACTATGAAAGATACACTGAAATCGTAAATGCAATCATATAATTAGAATATTTCAGCTCTATGAAGTGATACGTATTCCAATATATAGCGTAATACGTCCACACTTAAAGGTGAAAAGAAGAAAGAGATCGCATTGATTTTACTTTCTGTAGAAAACTCTCTACTTCAAGTTGCCACGTGATCGGAAAATTCTGAGCACAGATCGTAAATATGCATAATGAAGTTACCTAGAAACGCATGTCGATCTTTACTTAATACAAATATTATTACGTAGTATATGTAAGCACTTCCACTATCTATAAAATATGAATATTACCAACACTGATTATTGAATGATTAGTATTCCCTTAATGTTAATCTAGTTTAGAACATAACCCAAATGTACCTTTTGAGTTTTTCATCATAAAGCCGTATATTTGATATTTACATACCAATATGAATATATCAGTGAAATAAGTAACAAATAAATAGCAATAACTTAGATATGCCCCATACTGTCAATAAAAATTAAAATAAATAGAAAATTTGCCAAATTATAACATCATCAACATATCTAAGGCAGATAAGTTGATGAAGCTCTCTGTAATTTGAAGCAAAGACGTGAAATTTTGATTACTTATCGAATTTTCTAATGGGATTTGGTTCTTCTATATATTCAACTAATTTAATTTTCTTATTAAACCAATTAAATATTAGTATATTTTAAATTAAGCCTCATAATAATATCTTTGTCAAGTCTCCACCGAAAATTCCAGACTTCGGACATACATTGGAATATTCCTGAAGCCTCAATGTGGTAATAAAATGGACATTATTGAATAGGAAATAAAAATATGATAGACCTTAACTTGGTTTCTTGACAGGAATAAAACACTGATGGCAGTACCGATACTTGATGAAGTGTGAATTAAAGGTATAAGTGCAAGAGGTACTTGTTAGAACTGCATCGGTACAAGATAAAGATCAAAAATACAAACGATGGCTTGTTCCCCGACTCCTAGGCCGGTTTTGTTTGAGAAAGATGTAGATAATCTAGTATTACTGGTATTTTAGCACCACCCAGTAGTAAAGTACCCTATTGTAGCTGAAGGAAATAGCTCCCTTCCTGCATCTGAGAAATTAGGATATGAAAACCAAAGTCATTGTTTAAAGAACAAAAGAGTGTTATGTGGTTTATATTAGAAATAGTGGAATGAAGATACGGCGGTTTCAAGATTGACTATATATATAGAAACGTCAGTGGCCGGATATGTCCGACAGGGATTCTAAAGATCAGAATTAAATTAAATTAAATAATAATAAGTATACTTGTTTATTTTGTTATGGGAAGTGTTTAACTTTTAAGTTTTAAGTTTTTTCGACGGATGTCGTCACAAAATCTGGAGATGAAGAAATTAATAATATTTAGAATATTTGTCTTATGTATTTTTTAACTTGTATATTCCATGGACAATAATTTAAAATTGGTAGAATTATTATTATTTAAATTTTTATTATATTTGAAAGTTTAATCACTCTTTAATAACTCTTTCGTGCGAAAACACAAAATATGGCAGGAGTAAACTATATTTGAATGCCTGAGGGAAAACGATATCTCTGAAAGGATGGCAGAAACCACAATAGTAAAAACTATTTGTAAGAAAAAATAGTAAAACATCATTTCATAAATCACGTTGCCAACTGCGCAGTTATTGTGATCAGTTCTTCTGCGCAAGAATAAGCCATGATTGGAGGAAATGCTAAAGGAGAGAACACATCTTTCCTTTAAGGCCCAAATTCTCTTTTAAATCGGATGGGTGTGTTGTGTTTGATATAGCAAAAGTGTTTGGGAAGATGGAGTATTTTTTGTGAAGTGGGTGCGTACCAACCCTCTCCTGAGTATAAATGGTTGTTTATAATGACGATGATTCTACTTAATAACATGATCTCTTTACGCTGATGCCCCAAAACTCAAAGTTTTAATATAATCGAATTCAGATAAAATTAATCGCAACATTTATGTTCTTCACGCCCAAGAAACTATTTGGGACAGAAGAAACCGAATTATGTTGTTGTTTCATTTGGAATTTTACAGCTTTTCGCACTGTAGACTTTATCATTCGATAAAGTCTAAAACGTTAAAAAAGGAAGCATAATCAAGAGTACAAATTTTTGCACAATCATTGTTACTCAACTGACAACTGGTCACCCTTAACTTGTTATCTTGCTATTTAGAAAGGTTTTATTATCTGCGCGCCCTTTCAGCCTCTGATTTAAAGTTGGTCGAGTTGCAGGATATAGTCTGAGGTCCCTACCTACCACAAGAGGCAAAAGCTTGATTCCTGGATAGGTATTTGGTTGACGACTTAATAGGCTGTCGACATTCTTGACCGCTTCCAGTGTACATATAATGCATATGCCCTAGATTCAACTTTAGGGAATAGATAGGGTTTGTTCCAAAAGCATTTTAAATAACATGGTACGCCGATTATAAGTAAATAATCATATTGTGCATATTTAGAATAATATTTTGAACAAATGTGACACAACCATCTATTCAAGGTCTTCTCTAGGATAAGATAGGGCACATTGGGCAACATCTCCGAGCCTTATTCGACTTCAGAGCAAGATCTTCTATAGAGGACAAGAGCTCATTTCGACTCAAATAGAGTGGAGGCCCCTTCTCCATCGAAAAAGGCTAATAGGTGAATAGGTTCTTCTTCATCTCAAAAGTAACCCGTTTATTTTGGAGTAATTTTGGAGAGTAGAAAAGAAAACGATGTGAATCCCTAAACCCTCACCAAAGAAAACGGAATAGGAAGAGTCCATTCAAAGGAAGTGGCGGCATCTGCTGAATTGACAGGTAATCATGCCAATTCTAGCAAATCCAAGCTACGAAACCTCTCTTATGGAGTGGACTACCCCAGTTACTGGAGATAGTAGAGAAAAGTTGAGCGAAGACTTATGAAATTCTGGGTCCTCTACTAAGCGCTGATGGGGATCTTTATTCCCACGATCATCAAACATTTATTTGTTATCCGCCCTACTATTGGGACCCAGTTTTCAATAAAAGAACCTCCATCAGCACTATGCCTTATGTTAAACTGTCGGTATAGTACCAAAGGACATCCATTACTTTATACGGAACATCCTGGTTTATTTGGACTACCAACAAGGCAGGAATATTGAGCGCTTTTTGGACTTTCGATAACAAAAGAAGAAAATATTCGTACGCAGAAACTACCCACGTCCAGTAAGGTCTCGAAAGAAACAGGCACCTTCTATGCTCTCACTGCAAATATCTCTCATAATCCTTTTCATTTCAAGTAGCCTACAGTCATTTAACTAAGAGTTTTCTCCTCGAACTGGACCACGGCAGTTCTTTCAGTTTTTGAAAGGAGGGCATTTACCTTTAATAGAATTGCCGTGAACGCCGGGGCAATTGGGAGGAGCTATAGCTGACTGCCTCATTTACTTCTGCGAAAGCTTGTGACCTTGGGATAGCATGTTGGGTGTGTGCCCGCTCCACATCCTGTCTTGAATAAGGATTATACCACCACTCTACTAAGGATGCTAAGCCAGGGAAGGTGCTGTATAAGGGTTCTACTATAGCTGCACTAGTGGCAGGTAAATGCGCATCCAATCCCTATGTGATTTTTGTGCCCAATTCTTCTTATCTAAATAGATCCTTGTAAGTGGTAGTGTAGATACCTCTGGGCAGTACGTAAACTGTATTGTCTCGATTTATTCTAAGGTCAGCTTATCTTGATGGCGTGGATTACTGTGGCATTATGGTAAGTGAAAGTAGTCCTTTCTCCCCTTGGCGAAGTGCGCTGCAGTCACACCTAATGAGGGTAACACACGAACAGTCCAAGCAGCCATGTGGTGGTAGAAGTGAGAAAAGTGAATGAGATTGATGTCCTAAATATGGATAAAATCAACAATTAAGGTCTAGAACTGTTTCACTTTTTTACCATAAACTGCTACCTTGTTGATGTTGCCCCTGAATTCTCAAGGGAAATAATGGCCGCCACCTTGACTGCTATTCTTTAAATGTCTGGCTGGTATCTCCCGTGTCCGCTCATCTAGTAGGTAGCTGAGCACGAGGCGCCCAACAGAGAGATAAACTCTCTATATGCGCTATAAACGCCTCCAGAACGAATAAAGCCTCTGTGAATTTCGTGCGGTAGTTTACATTCGTTTTAATGAATGCTTAACACTGTTCTAGTCGAGTATGCATCTTCATTCGCCTCCTAAGGACTAGGACGGTGATTTCGCTGACTGAAATTTAGTTGAATGCGTTTCTCTCTCGCTATTACCTGGACGGGCGCCCTGGGTTTGATGATATCCCACTCATTATGCTTCTACATGTGGAGGAGCCAAGCATAAATTTTTTGATATCTTTGTTCATCGGGATTGAGAAGAAAAGGTACTTCCTAAATTCATGGAAAACAGCTATAGTGCTTAATTTTAGCACAAGTGCTCTATTTGTGTGTGAAAAATTATGTTAAAAATTGGTTGATGTTTAATTTACGTATTTTCAGAAAACCTAAACTTAATTTTCACCTGAAAAGGGCTATTTTTTTCCAGGTGCTATGCTCTGGGTGCAGAGTCATAACTGCGAGGCTTTCCTTTGTGTATAGTAGCTTAGTCAGGTATAATAGGGAGTACCAATATCTATCGTTCGATGGAGATCCTCTAGACGGCAGAACGAGGTTTCCCATCCCAAAGTTAATATCATACATAGTTCCTAAAATTTTCCGATTCCCTTTATGAGTTGGGAGAACTCTCTCTATTCCGGAAAGGTATGAAGCAGGCTTTACTTTGAGAGCGGTCTTCAATTAATACTTAGTTCCGCGATAACAAAAATAGAATTTTCTCTCTATATTTTGGGCCACAGAGTTTGACTCCAACAAGAGCAGAACTGCATCTCTCACTATGCCAAAGCTAGCAAGTTTGGTTTTTCTTTGACAAAGCCTCAAGTGATGCACTTCTGCCGCCATTCTTTACTTCACTCCTACCTTGAGCGGTTTCCAAATATGGCGTGACTAGATATATTAAATTAACATCCCATTCTTGGGCTTTTTCTTGACAGACGCTTGTGACAAAACATTCTTCGATTTATACACTTATGTACCCATGCTATTAGTAATCTCTGTTCAGTTTTGTTGATCACTCCGAGTACTGATAGGGATAGTCTTTTAATCTTATAAGGCTTGTTTCTTATTTCGAAATTAGACTACATATCTGACTTGTATGCATCCGCACCCAATCATTTAATGCCACGGATTAATAGGATACAGAAAACCATGAAAAGGGAATCCATGTCAATCTTAGGAAGATGCCTCTATCATTACGCTATACACAATGGAGTATGACTTTGTATGCCCCCCTTCAGCGCCTCCCTCAAAGGGCCTCAAGGGTCTCATTTTGTATGCAATTGAGCTTGAGTATGTCTATTTCAAAAGTAGATCTCAATCATATCCTTTCTTTTCAGTTTATGTGCTAGGAAACTAATCTAGAGATTGCTGAACTCATGTGCAGATAGCGCCTTTCTTTCTTTCTTGATGTCTTCCCGGCGGTTATTAACTCTGTACGTTTGGAACGGTGCCTCTTGTCTCAAATCTTTTACATCACCGAAAGTACAAGGTTTTAATTTTTTTGTGACAGATATTGTGTCGCACTTAAGACGTATCCGTGTAATCAGGTGGCTTCAATTGAGAAAGGGTCATTGGCTTCCATGCTTTCTCTATCAGTTTGAAGTAGGGTTTCTCTCCTTTATTATAGGTATATTTTCACTGATGAGAGGGAGAAAATAATTCGCTACTAATACAAGGCAAATAAAGTAGTTGTTCTATATTTCTTGTATCACATATTGTAAGACACTAGAGTCGTGCGAGTGTAGACAGATGGCTCCAAATATGAAGTTGTCATTTGATTGCCTTCCAGACTAGCTCTGGCATTTTTTTTAATCGGACGAAGCTCTTCTGGGTTCTAGGTCTAGCCTTCCTGTCTGACTTATTTCAATAGGTCAAATGGTACCGAATTTTTTTGTTTTTTAATATTCCCACTTGCAGGAAACAGCGCTATTTCGAAGAGCACTGAGAAGTACCCCTCTGTAGTGCCGCTTGTTTGGTTCTCGTGTCTGCTCACTCCATTCTCGCTGAATGTCTCAGTATTGGGGACCATTATTCGAGTTAGTTGTTCCGAAACGGGCGGGAGCTCGATCTCAGGTTCAATCACTCCTGAGTAGGAAGTAATAAAAGATTTGGATGCGACTGGCTTCGTCCACTCTTTTATAAGTATTCGGATTATCGATTGCTTTCTCAGGCCGATAAGGAGGCGGGTCTGCCTCCGAAACATGAGTGTCAAACTCTCTATTATTGTATTATACATTTTTATCTCTGCGTCATTGTTTTTGTTTATTTAATATTTTCTAGATTAAAGAGGCTTTGGTGTGTGGTGGGGTGGTTATGCCTTTTATCGTACCGCTAATTGAGAATTTAAATGGAAAAAGACTATCTATCGACGATGCCATTCAACTTAGTGAACTATGAGAATGTTTATTTCATCTCGAGTCTGCAGGGCAACGCTAAAAGTCTTTTAGCTCCAATGGGCTTGTAGCTCTTAATTTCTAAACATAATTCTTTTCGCTCACTCTAGATATAATTACATATATTTATTTCAATATAAAAAGGAATAATTTTATTTTGTATCCCTTTTTTTTCTCTAATAAACTGCTTCTGTTAATTGAATACATCCAGCCTTGCGCAAAAATACTAAACAGCCCGCATAGATTTATATATCTAACATATTTGATCAAACTATTTAGAATTTATCATATACTCGTAATTCATAATTATGCATGATAGAATTATCTATTTTGCTGCTATGTTTGAATATTTTGTTAATACGTTTCATTTATTTAATACTTTACAACATGGTGTGTAATTATCAAAATGGTGTTTTATAATACAGAATTTAACAAGATTTCTTTTATCAGCTTAAGCTTATAACAATTGTGTATTCAATATCTTTCTAAATAACAATATTACTGAAACTATATGACTTACAGAAGCACATATAGTAGAAACCAAATTTTTCCATGATCAGCTTTATTACAAGAAGTTGAACGTTCAATATATACTGTCCAAACTCTTATCGAAGTATATATAGACACATCTATAGCTTTTTATCAAGGAAGAGAAGTGCTATAAATCGTCTTCCAACACCTAAAGAAGACATCTATCATTCACGGTTCACTACGAATCGCATAAAAATCATCTTTTTAACTTGCTGGTGAGATCATTGAAGCTTTAAGTTAAAACATAACACATATTGAGGATAATTAAGGATAAGTGAGCAAAAGGAAAGGATATCTGAGATCTACATAATAAGACACATGAAAGATGCTCTAAAGTTACCTGGTCAGATGAAAATTATTTTCCTGTATATAAGAACAACCATGTATTATTGTTATACATTTAATTCATGTAATTCAAATAAATATATTCAATTTATTTAAAAATATTGAAACATATCTTGGACGAAAATAATATCAAACGACTTTTTTAACAATACTGCAGATTCTAATAGTATGTGGGATAAGAGCTTCATCAGGGAATTGTCGAGTAACATTTTTGAGTCGAAGAGTTGGATAAGCTTTTGACCTGGTTTGTGTGGTTAATAACTTCTTATCTTCCTCAGGCCCTTGATAGCTGTTTATATGTCACTGAATATGAGGCTCACAACTTATACCACCGTTATTCACAAGTTTAAAGCCATTTATCCAGAAAATTTAAGCAGAACAGCGAGAAATGATCACTCCGATGTAGTGGCTACGTCACAGGAAAACCTAGACTTAAATTCAATAGAACACTGGTGTGACGTGATACATATATATATATAAATATATATATATATATATATATATATATATATATATATATATATATATATATATATATATATATATATATATTTACTTCATTAACTAGAAAGGTTTGGTTACAAAATATGAATGATTCAGTAGTGCGCTTTTGTCGAAGGGGAAATATTAAGTCTGTATTTTCATGACTACCTTCAGATCATCTGCCGTCGCAGATTGCCCCAGTATCACTTATATTAGGAAACATTGACTGAATTGAGTAAGATTTCAAGACTCTCTTGAGGTTTTCAAACAAAAATATTCGATTGGAAAAAACTTATTGGAAATATAATTGTTTTACTTATGTTGATGATATTATAAGGCCTGTTTTAACGTGGTTTTATAAAAATGGTTTAAATGTATGTGATTATGTGTTGTATACCTATTAAGAGCGTTTTGATTACCAATGGTGATTTGTCATCGAGTTTTAAGGTTGCCAGATAGGGTTCTTTGTTCTGTTTGGTATCTACTGAATCTATTATTTCAGGAGTGCATTTTGCCTGAAGCACTGACATCAGGGAGTGCAGTAATCTTCCTTCTGGAATGAAGAAAGAGGATTGAGTCAAAGCTATTTTTTCTTGACTGCAGACTGGCTAAAGGTGATCAGGGATTCTTTAGGTGTGAATAAATCTTTGCCACTTGGTTTTGTATTATTATTCGCCGGGAAGTCTCAAATGCATCAGATGTTGCTATCCCCATCTTAAGGCAATTTCCAATCTCTTTTTTATCAATCAGACTCACACCCCGCCGCAAACAACACATACACATGGATTTATATATTTTACACTAAATATGAGTCTCAATAAACATTAAATTTGTACATTCTACTTACATTACTTTATTTGACTTTTTCCAATTATTATGAAATTTTATAATTGTAATTTAATTATACATACGTATTTAATAAATTAGTTTTCCTAGGTATTATTTTGATTAAATGGGTTCATAATTTCAGTGTTTAATAGTTCAATTAAATGTTAGTAGGTAATTTATTTTATCCTATATGGGTTGTTTGTAATTAAAGATTGATTAATTTTAGCAGAAATAAAACAAAGCAATTATATTAATTTTTTTATATATAATTAAACTTATTTAACGGGTCAAATTCAATATTTAATTAGCTCAAACGGTAGCATCTTGGAAACATCCTTTCAATTGTGGCAAATAATAGCATATTTTTCATTTAATGATCATAGCACAAATTCTCTTCATCATATAATCTATTCATTTAATTTAATTTACAGATATAGAAAGCATTACATTATACTTATTACCTAGACTCGTATACACAGATTTTACAATTCTTAAACCAAATATATAATATAACTGTCTTTTGTTTCTTTGTAAAATTGTACTAAATTTCCTTGAGTTAACGGTAAAGAAACAAAATTAGCTAAGGAGACAATTAGGAACAGCTTATACAAATGACATTAACACGGAAAAATATGACTGAAGCAGTTATTTCTTTTAATTATTGGTATAATTTCACCTTTTAATTCGATCCGAACGTTGAATAATTTTAGGTGAGCGTTGGTATTACCTTAGAGCTAATTGTTCCTATGAGAAGCGCTAATTCTCTTTTTTTTATTAAGTGGTCTGGTAGTATCTAGAGATGCTCTTTATTAATTTGTAGTTTTGTATGTTTAATTATCGTAGTTTAGACCCCTTGGACAGATCGCATTATTATTGGCAACAAGCAGACAATGGGCATTTTACAACTGACATTCTGACTCTTTCTTCCAAAGGAGACATACTAAAATTTGGTGAACAGCGCTTATTTTTGAGAGCAATAAAAATCAATAAAAAAGAATAACGGTTACCGACAGACAGACCGACAGACCCAGACGGTGATATATAGTCCCACACGCGACTAAACGGACGCGTCTACAAACTTCACTGAATGGAAGGTGGGCCGGAAAGTGGAGGCATGAGATCAAGCAAAAGGGAGTTGCAGTAATTCAATAAACTTAGAATGTAATTTTATTACTAGTAATTATCGCCATTATTATAATAAATTCTACTACAAGCATCTCTAAATCTCAGTAATGGATTTTTAACCTCCATTAGATTAATCAGCTAGGGGAGAGCTTACTCTCTCATCTTTACTAAGTAATAATGAGAGCAGATTATTGCAAAATCTTAGTAATTAAAGTTTAGAAATCTGTAAAATGGATTGGGTAAAGGATTGAATTGTTTGATCCTATTTATATTGCCTTTCATTTACTGTTTTCGGTTTTCTCGCTTTTTCTTACAATATTTTACAAGGAAATCCTTATAGGTTCACTAAGGGAAGATCCACTCAAATAACCACAAACCATTTGGGCTAATCTTTTAGACAATGGATTTCACTTTTCTACTATATTTAGCTTTCAACTTAATTCTATACTTTTAAAATCTATCCCAAATCATTTTAGGTAGAGATTTCCCAGTTTCTTTGTCTTTTTATTCCAAAAATAAAATATCGTCACATTCAGTGAGTAAGAATAAAACTCTATCATATTTTTGAGCCAAAAAGTTTCAGGATCTTTACTTTTTGAACTTTTTAATGGCTCTTAAAATAAGGTCAATTAGAGATGATTACAGAAGAATGACACAATTCATCTTTGCAAGCCTCTTTGATTTGTAATATCCCCCCTAAATAATTTCTTGATAATTTATAAATTATTTATATATTGCTACATATTTTAATTCCTTTGTTTATATTTACGATCTTTAAATTGAAGTTGTTATCATTTTTAACTCAGGCACTTTGAAAGAAGAGATATAATGCATCAAGAATTTTGAGATTTAATAAATACATACTTGTACTACTCTTCAGTTGCATTCTCCATAAATAAATTTCAATGATATGTTTCATTTGCTTATTTTGATTTTTCTCTTTTGGTTTAAATTTTTTTTGGCAGATTTATATATATTTGTGACAAAAGATCCTAAGATAGATAAAGATATTATTTATTTATAAATTTGCTTCCCTTGTGTATATCAGGATATGGAATTAGAATGAAGTCTAGGGTTTGTTGTTGATGTGAGAAGTTTGATAAATTGAAAGGCAGCCGAAATAGATAACTAATACTCACAAGTCGCTAAGATGACAATTATTTGTCAATGTGTGAAATATTTGAGGAAACCGGCAGATGTGTAAAATCATTTTGCCTATACAAAGGATAACTGAGCCATTGAGTGTAAATTAACAAAGTGGGTATTTTTGGTTCCGGTAGTTATACGGATTTGGTATTTGCATTGGGACAGCTATGTATTTATAATGCAAGGATTAAAAGATGTAAAGTAAATGCTGGGATCATAGACCTGGAGAAAATTTAGGAAATTTTATGGAGGGAAGAGAAATAACTGGTCCTATTAATCTAGTGACTGGTGAATGTTGATTAGAGTAAAAAGTAATTATAGCGAATAAAAGGCATGAGTATGGTTGAAACTTAATGGGTTTGAGTGGCTTGAGTGGTTTGAGTGGTGAGGGAAAGGCAAGAGTGTGCGATGTCGCATACCTTTTGAATATTTATATAAATAAAGTGCTGAAAGAAGTGCAAATAGAAATGCTGGAAATAATAATAAAAAGGTGATAGATTGGTTCTAATTCAGTTGAAATATGCTGACGACCTGGTTTTTGGTAGGAAATTTTAAAATTAGTTTAAAACAGTGGATCTAAACTAGGGACAAAGTATTTCCACTGATTGGGCTAAAACTAAATTAAGGCGATCGTCAATTGTGGTACGGTTAGAGATAATCTTTCTTTCAAGTATTTTGAATAATATTAGCGATCATAATGTTTTGATTGTTAATGACACAATGGTGATCAAACCGTTAATGAATACTCGGAGGTTTGGAATCAAAATGGGCAGGGAAGCTGCCTTAGATAGTTTGGGAAGCAATATTAGTATATAAAAATAAGAAATAGTATTAAATTAGTAGGAAATATCGATTAAAATGAACAAAATGGACAATTTGAAGGGATACATGAAAGATAGAAAGTTAGAGTGAGGAAAGACTCGTTAAGTGATATTTATGGTGCAAAAAAAAAGGTTTGAACGAGGTACTTACGCCATATGATGTGTTATGTGTATGTAAGACAAATTAATGAAAATCGATTTGTGAAGAGAATTTACGTACATGAGTGTGTGTCACGGGATACGAAGAATTGATGCTGAAAATAAGTCTTAGAGAGCATGAGCTGAATGGATTGTGTCTGATAGGTATGCACGAAGGGTGTCAGGGAGTAAGCGTTCGTGAGTCCTTCTTCCTAGGAATAAATCAAGACTGGACGAGATGAAATAATACAAAACACCTCATTGCAATGAAGGGTAATGTTAGGTTGGAACAAAATAATGGATTGTTTTGTGTTTGATTGGGCATAAAGAGGTGGAAGAGCATTAAAAATTTTAGTGAAAATGCTTAGGAAGTTTTATTTAATTTGAAGACATTTAGAAAACAATAGTGTTGATAAGGAATATCTAAGGAAACTAATACGTTTTATCAGAAATGCTTCAAGCTTGAGCCTGTTTGACGAAGAGAGCTTTTTAATTGCAGAGAATAAATAGAAAATTTATTGGAATTTTTCTCAATCGGATTTTGTTCATCCAAAGAAACTCTCAGGTTGCGATTACACAGGTTAAGATTAGCTACTTTGAACTGACGTGATTCCTAGGTGCAGCAAGCTCCTTATCCAACCAAGTATGTGAATATCCTTAAGACCAATGGAAGAGTAAATAAAATAAATGGTTTCATTGTCTATTGAAATCCATCGACTTTGTCTGCGAAATAGAGTGGTGTTCTTACTCGTTCTTGATTTTTTTTTTATATGTTAGAATTATAGGTTCATCTGTGATATTTCTATTCATGTAATTGAAGAGTCTTCTAATTTTTTCCATTGCAGCGAGAAGCAGGGCATTCTCTAACATTTTTACCACCCAATAACAGATCTGTATTTTGCCATTTACCTCACAATGCTGGTAAATATATTTGCCTGCAGTGAGGATGCAAACTTTGATAGTTAGTTATTATACATTTTTGGTACTCAGTTCTAATAACTTTCTCTTATAGGAAGGTACTGATATATAAACCTGTAATAAATTAAGGCTTACTAAGCTCTAGCCATATGGTTTCTACATTTTTGCACATGCTAAACCTACACAACTATCCTCTCTAAACAGTACACACTAATAATACCAAATTCCAAACTTGTTTGCGTCACCTTCTTTGCCAGATAAAAATTAAATTTTGGCTCTGGAAGGTGAATCAAAGAAGTAGGATTAATTGTTTATCATGGAAAGAGTACTGTGCATGTAAACGAAGATATTTCACTTTAAAAACACAAGCATCGCGCTTCAATTACATTTATGTTTGATTCTTCATTGTTAACTTATCCATTCTTCCCCTTCTAAATGAAACACATGAGGGTAGCCATACAAGGATTCCTTTATACAGTGACGCTAAAAGTTTTTCCATATTTGTGTTACTTACAAACACCAAGTACATCTCATAAACCTCATTCCACTGTCTGGAGAGACAACTATAATGATATAATTAACAAATTCATTATGTTTCTAATTTTTACCTATCTTCACATATAATAACTTTAGAATCTTATTATAATGGTGTGTTATATTTATCTTATGAAATCCATCATTAAAAACAATGAATAGATATAATTGATCCTCACTTCGCATAAAGGAGTATCGTTAAGTGTCATATCGCATGCTTTTTGAAGACATCTTCGCACCTTGGTTACGAATATCAATTTTAATATAAGATGATATAGTGTAAAATAGAGTGAAAGGTAAAAAATTGTTTACTATCATCCTTTTATTTTAGCTTTTCTCGATTTAGATTTGATATGTGCAAAAGTAATTAGCGGTGTAATTAAAGTCCATTTATATTCCATTTAGTCCATAAACATTTAATTTGATAATATTTATTTAGAGTTACGCTTAATATGACCTAAAACAATAAAAACGACTCGATTGCATTAATCCTATAATTGTGTCCTGTAGGACTGCTGCTGATTCATATTCCATCAGTGCGAGTAGTAAGTGCAATGCGTGTATACAATGGTAAAGATAAGGAATTGAGTATTGAGACCGCATGAGAAGAGTACTTAAGAAATAAATATGGAAAACATACGATGAGGGGTCAATATGTTTTGCAATTCGGATATAAGAAAATGAGATATGAGAAAAAGTGTTTTATTATTTTTCAATATAACTACCCTCGACTTCAATGCACTTGCACCACTTGTCCCTGAAGCTTCGAATTCCCGCCCCTAGAAATCGCCCGACTGCTGTTCAATCCACTCCTGGACGGCGAGCTGGAAATGTTCATCGTCCCCAAACCGGCGTCCACGCAGTGCAGCCTTGAGCTAGCGGAATAAAAAGTAATCGCTAGGGACCAGATCTGGACTGTAGGGGGGATGGTTGATCTCCTCAAATCCGCACTCGCGCTGGGCAGCTTGTGCAACTCTGGCCTTGTGGACTTTGATGACGTTGAAGTCGATCATGGGGCGGGAGGTTTCTAGGGACCCAACGGGCAGAGACCTTGATCATGGCCAAATTGTAGTGGATGATGTTGATAACACTTCCATGTGATATTCCAAGTTCTCGTTAGATTTCCTCGACCTTAACTCGTCGATTTTCGAGGATCATCCTCTCCACACGGGGCACATTATCCTCGTTGGTCACGTCTGACGGGCATCTTGCTCGGGTGTCATCTTCAAGGGACTCACGACCATGGTGGAACTCCCTATTTCAGCGAGCAATGGTTGCATAGGAAGGGGCGGTACCGGTGTACACTGCAACCATGCGTTCATCGATCTCTTTTGCATTCTTGCCTTCCTTGGTCAAAAATTTGATCACTGCGCGGTGCTCAACCTTCTCCATTGTTGAAAAACTTGTGACTGACGATCTGCGATCAGCTACTGCTTCTTAAATAGACGAGGCACGAGCGTGCGGTTACAGGTCCTGACTTAGTATAACTTGTCCTAACACCCATATAAATAGCCATGCCCCTTCCTCTGTTCTGCCCTACCGATTCGCAAAACTTATTGACTGCCCCTCATACAAGGCCGCGAAAATAATTTTAAATAAGTAAAAACACAAAGTGATGAATGTGGCGATAATAACCGAGAAATAACACGCAGAAAGACAGAGGATCGAAGATTATGGCTGATTTACATATTGGCTTTCCTTCCTGCCAAAAAAAGAATCTATTCTTTTGGAAAGCGAAGTTAGATAAGTCTATTGCTAGCCATTCCAGGATCTATGAAGTGAAAAGGTAAGTGACTAAAGACTGGATACAACCAGGATGAAGAGGATGCGAGCAACAGAATAGGCACAGAGGATGGCAGGATTGTGAAAAAAATCATCGGAGGAAATTAAAAGATAGATGTGATGGAATAACTAAAATCTCAGATGAGATTGTACGGTCAAGAAAACATTGAATTAATGATTAGGCTTGAAGCAATGGTGAAAATGGAACTCCTTGAAGACTGGAAAGAATCCACCAAAGCTGAGAGGGAACGACTCTATTGAAACATCTTTAAAGAAGAGGGGTTTAGAAGAAAATTAAATAGACATAACATAGACAAGCTCCCAAATAAAATGGTTCCGTTTTTAGAAAAAGGGCACTTTAGGTAAAACGAAAAAAAAAGTAGTTAATAGATGTTTCTATTTAGTGTAATTTTATTTTCCTTGGGTTTCTAAATCTCTATGTTGAGTTTCATTAAACTATTAGCATTGGCCTGCGGATGACTTGGTCGATGTGAGTTCAGCCAACAGGTCAACCCAGGAATTTTTTACTTATCTCTCCCATAACTAACGGTTTTGAAAACGTGTGCTACATCTCGATGGCCACGGTGATCCGGGCTGTCAAGGAAGAGGGGAGAAAAGATTTAGGTGCGTGAAATGCCTTTGCTCACGGAGCATATTATAGAAGAACGTCAAGAGCGATGGCGCGGCCTCCCCAACGAATTGAAGAGTCATGACTATCCAATTTCCATTTTATCATTTGAAAATTCTTTCACAGTCGATCTGGTAATCAACAATCTGCACGAATTCTTAATAAGCCCCGTTTCGCTACATGTCCAGGACCAAACACCTGGCCTTCGTGATTATCCTCGGCGTCCTAGCTTCGAATGCTGAGGAAATACCTCTATTGTATTTCTCAGCCGAGTACAAGCTGAAAAACACAATAGAGGGACTTTCTTGGTCAAGAAAGTTCCTTTTTCGGTAAGCAAACCAGGAGGAAAAATCATGAGGAAGAACATATTCCCCACATATGCGCGGCCTTCAGGTCTAGCCTGCAGTTTTTACTTGCCACCGAGATCGGCCTCAGTCATTAATATTACAAGTTAAATGCAGATTTATTAGTTAAACCAATAAAAACGAGCCGACTTACATCAAACCTATTATCGTGTCCTGTAGGACTGTTTCTGATTCTTATTATATTAGAGCGAGTAGTGTAATGCGTGTGTTTAAGGGAGAGGATAATGAATTGAGTGTTGAGACCGCATCAGAAAACTACTTTAGAGATAATTATAAAAAACATTAGAAGGCAAAGAAAATCATTTTAAATAGGTAAAATCACAAAGTGGTGAAAATGTTGATAATAACCGAGAAATAAAAAGCAGAAAGAGAGAGGATCGAAGTATATGGCTGATGTACATAATAGGTTTCTTTCCTGCCCCCCAAAAATCAATTTATTTAAAGCGAAGTTACATAGGTCTCTTGCGTGCCGGTCGATGATCTATGGATCGGAAAGATAAGTGAATTAAGGCAAGATAGAACCGTGATGAGGATGACAAGAGAAACGGAATTGGCACAAAGAAGGGCAGAATTAATAAAAAACATAAGAGGAAATTAAAAGATTGGTTTGCCCGAAAAAATAAAAGCACATATAAGATTATATGGTCAAGTAAACTCTGAAATAATGATTAAGTTAGAATCAGTGATGAAAATGAACTATCTGAAAACAGAGAAGAGGTCAACCAAAGCTGAGAGGGAGGGACTTAATTCACACCTCTCGAAGAGAGGGCTGATTTAGAAGAGATGATGGTGTTAGAAGAAAAGAAAATGAAATACACATAACAGAGAGAGTGTCTAAATTAAAATAGTTAGGTCAATGGAAAAAGGGAACTGTATTTAAGCTAACAGAGGAACCCAAGAAGTTATTATTATTTAACTCTCCTAGACCTTCCGGGTTTTGAAAAGGTCTGTTACATATCGAAAGCCTCGGTGACCAAACCCGTCAATGAGAAGGGGGGCAAAGATCTAGGTGAATGGAAAAGCCTTTTCTCACCGAGTGTATGCTAGAACAACGTTGTGGACCATGGCATGGCCTTCCTAACGACTTGAAAAGTCATGAAATCAAATTTGCATTTTTTCTTTTGAAAAATCTTTCACAGTTGATCGGGTAATCAAATATCTGAACGAACCGTTGGTAATCTTCGGCTAGAATGTCTCCAAAGTCCGCTACTTGACCACAAGCAAGCATCCGGCTTCCTTGAGGATGCTTGGCGCCCTTTTTCGAGGGGCGAGAAGAAGCCCCCGTTGTGGTTTGCGGCTGGATACAGGCTCACTGCGACTGATTATATGAATATCTTGGCCAAGAAAGTCCTTTCCTTGGTGAGAAAATTCAAAAAGAAGGCGCAGTACCTCCTTTCGCAAGACGTTGGCCACACTCTCACTCTAAAGCCCATGCAAGAGTGGTTAGGGTCGAACCAGAACCATTATTTATTGGCCAAAGGATATTTGGCAGCCAAGGTTGACAGACTTCTCTCCCTTGGAAGAAAAGTGTGAGCACAATTCGAGGGAATGGCGCTCAAGGTCCGTCAGCGCAACGATGACGAGCTAAAATCCTCCTCAGCGCCGTGTCAGCGAGCATAATGAAGGACTTCGTTCGCAACGTGTGCGCGGTCTTCGGGTCTAGCCGAGAGATTTTTCTTGCCGGCGAGGGTAACAAAATACACTAATATTACACTTTGCACCTAGATGTATAATTTAAAACAATACAAACTTGTCGAATTGCATCAAACCTATCATTGTGTTCTCTATCACTATTTCTGAATCATATTCTATCTGAGCGAGTCCCAGAAAAGCTGTAGTACACTTTATAAAAAACACATGGCCGTCTTTTCTTCTCTCATTTTGTTATGTAGCGTAAGTCATTTTAAGAGGTACTTTTCAGAAAAAGTGGTTATTATCCTTTATTACGCCTAACTCATTTCCTTAATATCGTGACTATTTACACTATCAATCATATTAGTACTTAACTGTCTTTTCTCTTCCATACCTTACTACACTTTACATATGACCTTTAGTTCAATTTATGGACCTAATAACGACCATTGTCTCCGGAATTATCGAAGAATATTGACTATTATCTTTTTTCTCTCAAAAACTCTTGTTGATGTAGTTAACGAATATTTAAGGCAAAAGGCCTTTTTAACTAAAATAAACCTAATGTTCGCCCATATTCTTGTGCGAGATATAAGTTATGATAATTTCTCGGAAGATGATGGTGGAAAGTTTAGACTGTGAAATCTTATGAACTCGACTTTCAAATCTCGTTAAACTTCATGTATTTAACAAAGCTTAATTTTTTGCATATTCAAGAGTTATCGCTCAATTGATTTGACGTATAAAGCTGAGCGGTAACTTAAAAACGAATGATCATGTCAAGCATAGGAAATACAATTGCATTATGTCCAGAATAACGACCCCAAAGTTTCCATCTTAAAAATTATTTTCCATGTTGAGAATAGCGATCCCCCAAAATCCCAGGTTAAGAATAGCTACCCTAAATTTTCCGATTGCAAGAATAGCGAACTCCAAATTTACCATGTTAGGAATAGCGACCCCGAACTATACATTAAAGGAAGTCAATTCCAAGAAAGGTATTATGTAAATGAAAAAATTAAACACATGATCTTCATTTGAACCAAAATGAACGTTATATTAATTTATTAAAAATTAAATTTTGTGGTAATTGAATTATAGTAATTAATTAACCTGTTTACTTTATTTTTTTCCATCCGAATGAAATGTTTTAATTAGATAGAAGAAATATGAGGTTGCATCCATGCACGTTGTTAATTTTTGCCTTATAACTTCCTTAATACGATTCAAAGTGTCCTCTTTTAATTTCTTTATGTAAGTAACGAAGTGCAAAGAGTAATAGGTGGTTCTGTTCTGATAATTTGGCTTATTAGCCAGATTTCTTTATGCTAACAATCATCACTGGATAATTAATCCACCACTGAACACTTGTAAATTACACTGGCCTGCGTTTTAAAAAATTTCGAACGACAAAGGTTTTTCAACTGATTTAGGATCCTTTTTGCATGCTCAATTCAAAAATATCATTTAATTTCTATGTTCAGGTCTGGTTCCTAAGATACACTCGATTTTTATTACAGCATATTTTCCCCAAATGGCGCTATCATCCAAGCGTATATGGGCTTTGTTTTTGCCACAGCTGGTCATGGGTTACATTAAATAACTAGTTATTCTTTCTCCTTTCAGGTCTAGTTGAGCAGTACGATGGATCATAAGTGTAAGAACCATCCGAACAAATTTTTGTTTCATCTGCAGACACGTGGTTCTTCCAGACCGTCAAGCGAAAATCACGGATTTTGTGAAGAAGGCTTATTATGCTTATTTTGGAGTCAAACTAGGGGACCAGGATAAGGCATTTGCTCCCCATATCTGCTGCAAAACATGTGTGGACAACTTACGAGAATGGAGCAATAGGAAAAGAAAGATTATGCCATTTGGTGTCCCAATGGTGTGGAGGGAAAGGAAAGATCACGTTACCCACTGCTACTTCTGCATAACAAATTTAAAAGGTATCAATCGCAAGAACAAGCACCATGTTTAATACCCTGATGTTCCTTCTGCCATAAAGCCAAATACCCCATGGATCAGATGTTCCTATTCCTGAACCGTATGCCATCATAGAATCTAGTTCTGATTCCGAATCGACTAACATGACTGATACAGATGAGCCTGTTGCATACGAGTCAGAAGAGGACGACCGATCGGTGCCATTGACCCAAGCCGAACTCAACGAGTTGACACTTGACCTAAACCTATCTAAGGAGTCTGCCTAGCTGCTGGGTTCTCGTCTTCGAGAGAAAAATCTACTTGTCCCAGGAACAACGTTCTATTGGTATCGGGAACGCGAGAGTCAATTCAATCAATTCTTTATGTTTGATGAAGCGTCTTCACTAATCTACTGTAACAATATTGCTGAACTGATGAAATTCAGGGGTATGAAGTATGTTGACATGGAATGGAGACGTTTTATTGACTTGTATAACAGCAGTCTCAAGACTTTTCTTCTGAATAACGGAAATAAGGTTTCATAAATCCCTGTTTGACACTCGGCTGAAATAAAAGAAACCCACAACAGCATGAAACGTTTGCTGTCTGCTCTCAATTACTAGGAACATAAATGGTTGATTTGTGGAGATCTTTAAGTTGTTGGACTCATCCTAGGACTTCAATGTGGGTATACAAAGTATCCATGCTTTTTTTGCTTATGGGATAGTCGGGCTGACGAACAGCATTATCTCAGACAAGAATGGCCATCAAGACAAGGATTAGAACCCGGGTCACACAATATTCTGTCCCACCCTCTGGTTGAACCGAGCAAGGTGCTACTTCCACCCATGCACATCAAACTCGGCTTAATGAAGAACTTTGTAAAAGCACTGGACAGGAAAGGTGGAGGATTTGCCTTCCTCCACCACAAGTTCAAACGAATTACCATGGAGAAGCTTAAAGCAGGTATATTGAACTCTCTGCCTAGCTGTTCCTTAGGTTAGTCATTGGAAACTTCCTTGGTAACCACAGAAGTCCTCAGTACCAGAAGATGGTTAATGAGTTAGTGGAGAATTTCCGCAAACTTGGTGCGCGTATGGCAGTGAAAATGCCATTTCTTTGGTCCCATCTGGACTATTTTCCAGAAAATTGTGGAGACTTCAGTGAAGAACAGGGTGAGCGCTTTCACCAAAACATCCATGTCATAGAGGAACGCTATCAAGACCAATGAAATGTGAACTTTCTAGCTGACTACTTTTGGTGCCTTAAGAGGGATGTGGTGTCTGCTCGGCATAATCGGAGGTCATTGAAGAGACCATTTAACCATGAGTAGCTTATTTTGTGCATTGTACTATTCATGCTATCTATTAAAAATATTCTGTAAACCTTCTGTGATTAAATTGGTTCAATATTTGCTATCTTGTGTTTCATTCACAACAAATATTTGTAAATATAGGAGTTTTCTGGTATGTGCTCATATTTCTAAAACCTGACCTGATTGGGTAAAATGAGCATGATTTTCAGATTCAGTGCCAAAAACTAAACTAAAATCAGGTATTATATATTTGACCTTGAAAACAACGCAGACTACTATTATTGGTAAATGTGTATCTTGATCTCTGTGTTAAACTTCATCCATATACTGAAATGCTGAAGAATAAATAGTATCTACTTTCTCAAACACACAAACTTGACTTTAAACTCACAAAAATCCTTACAGTGACTACATCGTAACATTTCGGGGATCTTTCCGTGTTGTCTGACAACGAAGATGAGAGTCAGCTGACGTGGACCTAAAGTTGCGCACTATAACCCTTAAGTGCTGCCGTGGAAGGAACTCTGAATTCCTAGGTGGCTTCAGGTCGCTTTATGACGTCTTCAAATTGGAAACATTCAAGAGACCCACCGCCTATAGAACGCTGGTCTTCACCTTACTACGAGGAATGTGGCATCCTCCAAACTGTTTGGCACATTCTTGTTGAATGCCACATTATGGGTATCTTCGTACATGTAACTTGTCCCAGTCCTCTTGTCCCTTGTATTTGTAACGTATTTGTGCGCACAGACCTTTAGACTCTTTGTTTTCAGGGTAGGGGATGGCCTCCTCCATTTTATTTGTGTCCTATTATTTGGACTTTGAATGAAGCGCTGGAGAATCCCGACTTCCCGCTGACACCAGAACGTGAATTATTTTTATTTTTCTTGCCCTCCTAGCGTTTTTGCTTCTTTTGTTTGCTGGTTGGTTTGTTTCTTCTTTTATTTATTTTTTGTTTAATGTGTGTATTCTTTTGTTTTGATTTTTGTTTATAATGTAGTTTAAAGTTGTTTACAGTAACTTATACCCATAATGGTAATTGCCAGATGGACCCCTTTAAAAATCCTAGGACAGCGACCAATATGAGGCTTTTATTAGATTAGGAAAGGTGGTGTTATTCACAGGGTTATTAACATGTATTAACCAGGCATAACATCAACCGACCTTCTGAATTTAGAAAAACGTCCGTTACGTCATCAAATTTCAAAAACAACGAACCCACGTTTACTTTCTCAAAAATAGCCACCCACAAAATCCCATGTCACGAATCGCGACACCTACATGTGTTTAGTTCCCATTTCTTGGTGAGGTACCCATTTGAAGGCAAAATTATAGAAATTGTAATAACTAACAGATTAATTATCAATATCTTTTTAATCTCAAATCTTTACTAGGCAGATTCAGGACCTGTAATAGTATGGTACGATGCTTAATGTAAACCATAAATTCTGTGTGAATGCGGTGGTTGAGTGCACTTGAGAAAATAATTTCTTAATGACTAGGCATAGTAATTTGTATCAAGGTTAATTGCGTGAATAACAAAAAAGAATCCAATTATGTAATCCTTGATGAAATTTTGAAACTAAATCTACCCTTTTACATAATCAGTAAATTATAGATGAAAGAGAAAGATAAAAAATCAGGATGGTAAATTATTTTCTCTCTTCTTTTATTTTATATTGTATTGCTTTCCTCACTATTATTTATTCCTCTATTGCCTTAAAAATAAACGTGTCTGTGGTAGATTGCTTAAGGTCACGGTTTGTCGTCAATCCTTTAAGATGTATCCTAAAATGTAAGAGTTATTAACTTTTCTTTTGAATACTTAATATCCCCTGTTCATTATTTTTTTTTGTTTTCTGAAAACCTTTAACGATCTTGGTCTTTCATCTATTTTATCTCATGGATAACGTATACAAATTTTTAAAATTAGTTCAAAAACTCAGTTCTAAAATTTCCGAATAGGTAGATAAAAAATAATTTGTACAGAATTCGAAAACTTGATCTGCCAAGTTAAGTCATATTTCATCCTCCAGAAAGATCATAAAAAAGTGTGCAAGCTAAAGTTTTAATTATTTCTCATCGTTATCGAAAAAACCTAATCCGAGTGGATATTGGTGAATCATTCAATCTCGCAAGTTTAGACTTTCGTGATAACAGATATTGTAAAGTTATTAGCTTGCGGCCTCCTCTTCAGATAGAACTTTTTCACCAAACTTTTGAGTGAATTCTGGTTCTCACTTATCTTTCAGTTCCATCCATTATAATATATTCATTGTACATATCCTACGAATAGCCATGTTTAGAATTTATCAGGAATTTATCATGGATCACAGCATTATTTTGTTTGAATAAAATTCTTAATTCAAAGTTTGAAGTACAATAGGAAAAAGAAAAAGTTAAAAAAATACCACTATACTACAAGAACCAAATAAAGGATGCCTAAAAAACAGACGAACGAATACTTAAAACATGCTAAAAAGTAACACTATCCAAGAAAAAAACAATCAGTCATCTCTACGAATATATTATAAAAACGAAAAAGTCAGCAACCTACTAATGAAAAACCTTTTCCCTGAAAACGAATCCATCCTAAATCCATCCTAAAGGTTACAAATGTGGTATACAAATTTGAATGCCCCCAAGAGGACTGATAGCCTCACTCAAAGAACCAATTGTTAATTATGACCACCACTACCCTCAGCCGACGCCTGACTATGCATTTGCAAGGAGGGAGAATCAAAGTACACTACAATTAGCAACACAATGAAAAAATTACAAGAAAGATCATTGTTGAAAACACTACTATCCTCAGAAAAAAACTCGGATCTCCGCTGCCTGACGAATCTGGAGGTTCTTCTCTTTAAAGAGATGGGCCCGAACCTGATAGACAAAGAACCAGCTCGGACCGAGTATTGCACATTTTCAGAATAAAAAAAAACAAAATCGTACTCTGACTCCGAAATATAAAAGGAATCAAAGAACGAAGACAAATTTATTCTTTGCTGCTCAACAAACAATTACCTCGTCACTAAAGGAGGGAACGAGAATACAAACTTTCCACCAATGCCGTGTCAAAAATATCCAAGACTTCTGTCTGAAGATGCATGAAGAAAGGCGATAGCTCACGGACAAAATTTGTAAAAAATCCTTCCTCACTTGAATTTAAATCTTCAGCTCATATAAAAGACTACATCTGACAGCTAAAACGTACTAAAATAAAATTAGTAGAGTCGAAATTTAACCGGCTCTTTAACCTAACATATATATATGTGGCTGAAATATGTATCAGACATGATGTGGCACGATCCTCATCTCCTCCTATAAACTGACTATATCAAATACACCAATTTCGCATTGGTCTACATCCGGTCCGATCCAGATGAGTACCGGGATGAGTAAATATATATATATATATATATATATATATATATATATATATATATATATATATATATATATATATATATATATATATATATATATATATATATATATATATATATAATATATATATATATATATATATATATATATATATATATATATATATATATATATATATATATACATATATAAATATATATATATATATATATATATATATATATATATATATATATATATATATATATATATATATATATATATATATATATATATATATATGTATATATATATATATATATATATATATATATATATATATATATATATATATATATATATATATATATATATATATGTCAAGATCTAACAAGATCTTGACATTGCTGTATTCCTCTTAGAGTTGGAACCAGTGAGCAAGGGGAAGAGATGGATACATGTTCCCGTTATGAAGCAGATCTGCTTTCAGGCTTTTGGACGAGTTGTCAATGAAAAGGCGCCACTCGTTGGGGTTAGAGGCGATTCCGATTGCCTTAAATAGACCGCTTTACATTATCACAAAAGCAAAGCTCACTTGATGTGTAAAAAAGCTTGAAAAACACTGGTGCCCATTTCTCTGACATGATATTTGCACACTGTCATCTAACAAATCCCACTGATTGAGTCTCGAAGTTAAACGCTCGGCATTGGACTTCGTGAGACCAAGAACTCTGATAAGGTCGTTTAGATCTTTTTGTTTGGGGTAATATGGATTTTCCTCTTCAGTTGCGCCTCTGTAATCTGGATCAATGACTTCTTCCTCCTTTAAACTACTTTACATTTCTAAGAACTACCGCTCTCTTTTTGTATGAGTGAGTGGGGGATCTCAGAACTATGTACAACTGGCCCAATGGATGACTAGATGACTGAAGTTTGGGATCCGTGATAACAGGCGCATTTTTACCTGCTCGACGTTCGGAAGATTTCACCATGCAGAAGAATAAATTACTTGAGTGGTCAGTTGGTTCCATTTAAATACGCGCGATTGCCAAATTCGTAGCTCTCATTTCTTTTTTGTACCATCCTGTAAAAACACAAAATGAAAACATAAGTATAAATATAAAAATACTTTTCATGTATAACGAATGCTTCTATAAATGACGAGTGGCGATTTCTGCGCTGTGGCGGCTAGAGTTAACCTGATATGTTGAGTTAACTTACTTTGTATTTATACAGTCATCTACCTTGCCAGAATGTTCTAGGAATTCTTCAGAGATATAAAATAATCTCGAAAGTTTTAGAAAGCTAAATCTATGTTAATGTTAGAGTTCTGCCATTGCTGTCCAGGTCGCTAAAAACAAAATATAAGCAAAATTATAGCTATTACTACTGTATTACGCTTTGTATAACTTTTAAAATACAGTATATCATGTTTATACCATAACAGCAAAAACATAACCCTAGAAACTTTTTATAGATTTTAAATACTTGCAACCTAACAATAAGATTTACCATAAATGGCTATGTTATAAGTTCAATGTCCTGGACAAAAAGCCAAGTTTTGGGATTAAAATTGCCTTTTTTTTATAGAGCCACAAATAACCAGATGACCAGAAAATAGAGCATCAATTCAGGGAACATTGAAGAAGAGATGTTCGCGGACCTGGAGGCATGAGGGCCGCTCTTAACTCCCTTTCATTTCGTGATACCCTTATTTCGATAACAAACCAGAAAAAGTCCGAAAACTTCACGAATAGGAAAATGAAAACTATTTTTCTTACATATTTTATAAAAAAAATAATAAAACAAGGATCCGTAGTTGACAATTAACCAAAATGAAATAAAATAAATGAACAAATTATAAACAAATTTAACTAAAAGCTCTGAAGTGGACGCAAGTAAAACAAATGTTTTTGCGAAAATAAAGCTCAAAGGAAACTAAAATAACATGTAAGACGTCTTCAAACTATGAGTAAGCTCTACATCTCAAACATTAAGCAAATAAAATACAAAGGCCTAAATGCTTAATTTTTCCATCTGGTACGCTAGGGAATAAAGAAGACGCCGTGAAGACAATGCCAGATAAGCTGGCACACATTCTCTTCTACTTTAACACTTTTTCTCACTATAACCTCTCCCACTATTTTCCACCCCTTTTTTTCGATCTTTTATGATCAAATCAAATCAAATCTGACTATCTCTCGCTCCGATCTATTTTTATTTACACAAATGTCTTTGTACACGACGTTAGTCTCCTAAACTTGGCTACCGGCCCTAGTGTCAGGTCTACTTCGAAGAAGAGTAATATCGTCCTTTATTGCAAGGCCAATATTAACCCCACCTTTTGTGAAGACGAAAAGGCTCCTAAAGCATTCTCCATCGTATATATATTCGTGCAAAGTCGGTGACGGCGAACAGCGCAATTCAAAATACATCGGCGTAACCTCCACAACCCTGGCAAGGCGATTGACAGCTCACCTTCATGGTGGCGCGATTAAAAAACACGACCAATCTCAGGGCACTACCCTAACCAGTGAAAAACTGAATCGGGATACCTACATCATCTTGAGACTACAAAACTGCAGAATATTGCGAACGGCCAAAGCTGGCATTATTAAACTGAAGAAACTGGCAATTAACCCCAGGAATTAGGCGCAGGCAACGCAAGATGCAAGGCCACGCACTGAGAAAACGAACAACGCACAAAACAAACTAACAAACAAAGCAAACGAACACACAAACACAAGAGAAAATGGTAGTTTCGGTGATTGAGACTGCAAGACCCGAGGGAGGAGCACTTTCGTCCCGCTCCCGTAAACGCTTGCAGACAAAAAAGACGTCCGAGGTCGTTCTCTTCTTGTAAGAGGGAATTTAGGCACGTGTACCACTCAAAAAAAATAAAACTGAAGGTCTACGCTGACAAAAAGTCCCATTTCCCCAAGGAGATGGATATCCTTGATGTATCAGAAGGAATAATATCCGGAAGATACAAATGGGAATTTTCCTCGGGCGAATGCGGTGAAAAACAAGTCGAGGAGGCTTTATTCCAAGGCCTAATTAAAATAGACCAAACTTGCCAACATACATCACAGACAGATCAGCCACAAAACCTGACATAGTGCTCACAAGTACGATGTTCCCATTTAAGTACTTCATTGAACCGGGCCATCCCGTCCCCAGCGACCATCAGGCTACCCTTATAAAAATATCCACCGCCCCTACTTAAATCCCTATCCAACAATGCAAGAGCTACGCTCGCGCCAGCTGGGATACGTGCAAACAACTCTTCAAAAGCTACATTCCCGACCCTTTAATTGATGCAAATTTAAAAGAAATCGACGAGGAGTTGGGCAAAATCACCAATGAATTAATAAATGCCGATAAGGAAGCCATACCCCGATTAAAATAAAAAAAACTTCCAGCCGCTACTTTGACCCCTAGAATGAGATCTCTCGCAAGGGAAAACGGGGAACGGATCAATGAAGTGAACCTCACTGGCCCCAGAATCACTACGCACAGACGAGCCCAACAAATAATCGACGAACTAATGACACTTATTAGAGAACAGCAGAACGTACTTTGGGACAATTTAATAGGCAGATTTGACTTAAAAAACGACTCGCATACATTTCTGGCAGACTGTAAAAAGGCTAAAAGGAGTAGAGACACAGACGTCAATAAAAATCACACGTATCAACGCGGAAATTGCTGAGACAGACAAAATTGAGGAAGAATTCAGACTCTTTTAGGCATCTATTTTTAAGATAGCCCCGTAGGAGAATGACAACTTTGATTTAGACTTCGAAGACAGAATCATTGACGAACTAAATGACCAGATCCACAGAACCTGTCCTCATCATTACGTGACGCAAGAAAGGAATATTGGGGCATACGGCGGTAAAATTACTGCCGAGGAACTCTCGAAAACTTTAAAATCCTTTCGTCAACGGGCAACAGGGCGTACAGGACTGACAAGGGAGAATTTTATTTTAACCCCGCCAAAATCCTTTTGGGGCTCATGAATATCATGAATACGTGCCTGAACGTGAGTTACTTGCCTGACCACTGTAAAGTAGCAAAAATGATATTCATTCCCAAACTTGGTAAGCCACAGGACAGTCCAGCTAATTTCAGGCCTATATATCTCTTAGAATTTGCAAGAAAAGTCTCCTAGAAGATATTGGCTAACAGGGTGAATGCGTTCCTCGAAGAAAAATAATTGTATAGTCACCAACAGCATGGCTTCCGGAGAAAGCTAGAAGCGCACACGGCGCTAGCCTTGATCACTAAGAAGTTAGCAAAACTAAAAGTAGAACGCCATGCAAATCTGGAGCTCCGAGACGTCATAAAGACCTTTGACAAAGTAGGGAGAACAGGTCTTAATACAAGATATTACACCTGGGCCTCGACCCCATACTTAAAAGGATACTTTGTGATTACGTGATGGAGAGGAGAGCGTATGTGCAAGTAAAAGACTTCAATGGCCCTGAGTTCGAACTCGAGGTGGGGTGCCATAAGGCGGGTGTATAAGCCCTCTGCTCTATAATATATACACAAATGACCTTCTTCAATCTCTAACAGAAAGCTCGTTATACTTTCAATTTGCGGACGAAATTTCAATTATTTATACGACACCTTATCGGAATGTGAATTATATGGCACAGAGTACGGCGGTAAAAATCGAAACATCGACTCTTTCGAGAAGAGATAGAAAATATCTACCAATGCTCCAAAGTTCCAGATAATCCCACTATTCCGACAAACCCTGACAGAAATCTGTGTGGAGGGTGTACGCATCCCTTACCGCACGGAGGGCACGGTTCTGGGACTACGAATTACAACTCGTGGGTATGGGAGTCATGTGAACAGGATTTCGGCGAATGCATGGAGGGACTTGGGTGAATTTTTCTGATTCAGAAACCTAAGAACCTCCAACAAATTAAAAATCTATAATGCGTGCATCCGATCCAAACTCCTCTACCCCCCTGGTCCCCATAAACGCAAGTCACAAGACCCAGATCCTTAAAATGCAAAGGGTTCAGAATAAGGCTATCTTACTTATAACGGGAATCTGAAGGAGAGAGCTTAGAAGGCAGAGTGAGCTGCATGGGAAACCTGAGTTGATCCCCATAAACGTGGAGCTTCACAATAGAGCAATAAAGATTTGCGACGCCGTCCACCACCACCTCATTCACAAGTGTGTGCTCGAGCACATGGATTTAAAGGACGCAAGGAACAGAAGATCATTTACAAGTAGCAGACAGCTCATCAACAACGACATAAACCCAACGTTCGTGTGAAATTCCGTTCACAAATCAAACACAAACAAAGCCAATTATGTTAAAACAATCTTTATTATAGATATTTGCCTTGAATTTGTAAAAGCTATAATTTCCTCCAAATAAAAACAACAATAACAACAGCAAAAACACAAGAATAAAATGCAAAATCAGGAATTAAAAACTCAGATACAAAAGCTCTTCACCAGGGTAAACATGTAGACGAGTGGCCCGGCCGGAAAAAAATTATTTTGTGTAAATATTATCGTTCACCCGACTCAATCATTTCTGAAGTCATAACCCGCCCCTAACCCCTATTATAATTTGCAAAACGATTAAAGTCGCTGAAATGATGTAGTTAAAGCATTCACCTCTGTAACGTGAGAACATTATAAAAATTAGGATTATATACATATTTACCTTCACCAGCAGTAGAGGCCCAAAACCCTCTGCTAGAAAGGCTTGAATGCCTTTTGCATGCGTATATATGTATATATATATATATATAGGTGTATTATATATACTCAATGCCAAATAAAATAAACCAAAACGCAAAGAAAGCTAGAGCTACTCTTTCACAAGGGATCTAGCTTTCATTCTACTTTCATTTCACTTTCCTATTATTTCCCAAATTTTCCCCATTATTTCCTCCTACTAAACACTACTACTATATTTCTCGCTTATATATTTAAATTTCCAATGTCCAAAATAATTCCATTTCAGTTCATTCCCTGAAGATGACCTAACATGATTAAAAGACGTCTAGGACTAAAAAATGTCATTTACGGATATTTTTACTTGCCTGGAAGACCCCGTTAAAAATCTTGTAAGAAATATTAAGAAAATACAAGTTAAAATTAATAACGCTGCCACAGCTGTGGCCTTTAATAGGACCTGCATATATATATATATATATATATATATATATATATATATATATATATATATATAACAGAATTAATAAACCAAGCAAAATAAACGAAGAAAGAGATTCTCCTGTTTTCCAGGCAAAGTGGCAAATCTTGAAACCCTAAGACTTCCTTATCCTCACCCCTATTTCCTAGCACGCTATTTTTCTACACCACTCTCTCTCAAACACACATACTCACCTTTCTCCACAATCAATGAGATATGTACTAGAATCCTCTTCATTATTTTATACCAGAACCCCATTGCTAGAGCCAGATACGAGTAGGTCGTTGGGAACAAACCGAAGGTCCGCCTGCGAAGCCCAAGCTCCTCCTGCATATATATAAATATATATATATATATATATATATATATATATATATATATATATATATATATATACAAGAGGCGGTCAATAAGTTTTGCAAAAAGATATAAGGAAACGAGATATGAGGAAAAGTGTTTTATTATTTTTCAATATAACTACCTTCGACTTCAACGCACTTGCGCCACTTGTCCCTAAAGCTTCGAATTCCTGCCACCAGAAATCACCCGATTGCTGTTCAATCCACTCCTAAAAGCGAGCTGGAAATCTTCATTGTCCCCAAACCGGCGTCCACAAAGTGCAACCTTGAGCTGGTGGAATAAAATGTAATCTCCAGGGATCCCAGTGGTGGGCCCACGTTTTATCACCTGTCACTATGCGTGACTCGAATCCCGCCGGGTCTTGGTTATACAGGAGCAGCAGCTCCTCCGAACTTTGACGACGTTGAAGTCAATCATGGGGCGTGAGGGTTCTAGGGACCAATTGGGCAGAGACCTTGGTCATGGCCAAACTGACATGGATGATGTTCATAACACTTCCATGTGATATTCTTAGTTCTCGCTCGATTTCTTCGAACTTCACCCATCGATTTTCGAGGATCCTTCTCTCCATACGGGACACATTGTCCTGGTTGGTCACGTCCTACATGCGTTCTGGACGGGTGCCATCTTCAAGGGATTCACGAGCATGGCGAAACTCCCTATTCCAGCGAGCACTGTTGCATAGGAAGGGGGGGTGTCGGTGTACACTGCAACCATGCGTTCATGGATTTCTTTTGCATTCTTGCCTTCCTTGGTCAAAAATAAGATCACTGGGCGGTGCTCAACCTTCTTCATTGTTAAAAATTTGGGACTTACGATCTGCGATCTGCTACTGCTTCTTAAATAGACGAGGCAGGAACGTACGGCTGCAGGTTCTGATTTGTCATAACTTGTCCTAACACCTCAACAAACAGCCATCCCCCTTCTTCTGTTTTTCCCTACTGATTTGCAAAACTTATTTAACGCTTCTCGTATATATATATATATATATATATATATATATATATATATATATTATTATATATTACTTGCTTTTTTTATCTTGTGTTGTTTTAGTTTAAAATTTTAGTCCACCTGGCGGTATATATTTATTTACAGAGAATTTAATTATAATACTTTCTAAATAAATGAAGCAAAGAGCTCAATTTGTCCAAATAGAATTTTTATCAGAATAAGACATCCTTTCCACATAGATTCCTTCATTAGAGTTAAATCACAAGCAACCTATTGCTGCTAAATGCATTTAGGTCAAGCATTCCTTTACAAATTTGTTTAAATAGTATAAAAATATATATTAACTTATTAGATTTAAAATTAGTTGAATTCAATTATAATTGAGTATTATAAAATATTTGTTTGAAAACTTTAAAATTTTAGAATAATGAATTAAAATTTATTTAATATTTAATTTTACTGTAACATAGGATTCTCTTTGGGGTTATGAAGCATTGTTTTCTAGATCATGGCTGTTGCGTTCTGTTTGAATAAAAGAAAATCTAAACTAACATCATCATAAATATACTTATCCTGAGGCTGCTGCTTCGAAGGTGCAGTCTTTAGGCATATATACAAGCAAGTGGCGTGTGAATTTTCCTGATGGTTCATACGAAAATCGCACCTAAACCAGGATTTGTACATTCTGCAGCATAAATATATCAAGAGGCTGTTCAGCTTCCAAAACAAGCAAATTGTGCTGGTATTTTGTAATGTGTTAGTTCGACCACACTTAAAGTATGTGGTGATACCTATAATAAGAATTGCTTATCCACTAATTAGACTTAAGGGTATTTATTTTTACATCTTGCCGGTTCTCTTTTATGTGTCGAAATTTTCCATTTCCTATTTTTCATGGGAATGAAAGGCAATCTTCTGTTTCAGA
Organism: Ceratothoa steindachneri; assembly: GCA_963969495.1. Lineage (NCBI taxonomy): Eukaryota > Metazoa > Arthropoda > Malacostraca > Isopoda > Cymothoidae > Ceratothoa > Ceratothoa steindachneri. The sequence goes on from OZ018319.1 coordinate 108,532,977, forward strand.
TTCCTTCCTCTCTGAATTAAAATCAGGCACTGCTTCTGAGAACATCCTGAAGAGGAAACTGATCTAAAATTGTACATAACTATACGATTGAGATAAAGGGTGACCTATCCCTGGGTGACACGAATTCTGGAGGTCATAACCATTATTTCTCATTCAATCACATAAGTACACCTCATGGACTAAAAATAACAAGTAAAAGTAATTTTTTCAATTCTTGAAAGGCTAAGCAAAACAAGTGCAAGTTTTGACCTCACTTTCACACTAGACAATTCGGAGTTTGGAAACAGAAAAAAAGAGCAAATGTTGTAATGGGATAGGAAGATTCAGTCAAACACCAAAAAAAGCAAATACTACAAACAACATTAAAGAAGTTTTACACAAAATTTATAAAATAATTAAAATTGAACTAAAAATTTACCCTATTTGTTTTTTTGAATTTCCACAAATACCTTCCAAAATATGAATATAATGAGTTTTTCTCAATATAATCAAAGAATTGATTGAAACTATAAATCATTCAAAAACTAATTACGTCAAAATTCTTGAAAAGAAAATTCAGAAAGATTTTTTATTTGAATATAATAATTTTATTAGCGTCAAAAGTTGAATTAGCTGTCCAATAGTTTAAATGAAAACTTATTATTCGAATTGGAGAGCGTTTCAAAAAACAACACTGCATGGAACCAATGAACGCATTAAATATAATCCGATTTGGAAGTGTAAAATTTTGTCTGCCATTCACAGACCGGCTTGTAGAAACAATCCTTTGTTTTTCAAACTTTGAAATGACACAACTCGTCTTTTCCCAACTATTTTGGGGGTTGACTAATTTGATGGGTGGATGAGGTTTGTGTGTCTTTACGTTCGAGTACATTGAGGTATCTCTAGCTTGCCATCATTTAAGAGAAAGCTATCCAAATATATCAAGGGGTTGGAGCATATATAAATAACTTGATTTTTCATACTTACGAGTATATGCATATATATTTTTATTTGTAATTACATGCATGAGGTTGTGTATTATATCATGTTGGTAGCTTAATAGGATTTTAAATACTCTGACGGGAATGAAATTCATAGGCTGTAATATCCTTTTTTCTCTTTTATATTGTTAGTTTAGGTTAAGTTAATGCAGTGAGAGACCAATTTACATGGTATTACAATTCCTCAGGCAGAGATCTGATATAAGTATTCGTAAACCAAATCTATTTCCGAAGTCATTAATGTTTTAACAATTGGATACGAGTTCTCGGATATATCACGATTTATATTCTTCCTCCCCATTTGATTGTAAATTCTTACTATCCAAAAGGTTATTATATCGGCTCGTGTTTAATAATTTCACAAATAAATATTTGGATAAAGGATAGATAGAATGCTATTTCTGCAAATTTTAAACCACTAAATATTTACACAGGTACTTTATTAATACTTAACATCAAAACGAGAAATGATCACTCACTGTTCCAGAACAATTGCGAGGAAAATTTAATAACCAAAGGAGAGAAAATTGGAAAAGATAAAATGTTTAAAAGATATACAGAGCAAGTGATGAAATGGGGATATCAGGTGTCATTCTTGGGGTTGAAATAGCGTGCCCCTCTTTAGATGCTACCATACATCTACCATTAAAGTTTAGAAATTTAAGATAAAGTTCTATTCTACTCTAAGAATTGTAATGTTTAATGTCGAGGTATATTGAATATGAAACTATTTTAGAGTTACAGAACTAAAAATAGTTATGTTTCTAGATTCAAACCAGTTTCAGAGCTGTAGAACTAAAGTTGGTTATAGTTAGATATCCAAAACCAGCTTCGGAGCTGTAAAACAAAAGATAACTAGGACTAATTTTGTAGCTATCTAATTAAAGCTTGTTGTGGTTACCAATTATAAATCATTCTTCTACTAAATGTTCACAAAGAAACCATATCTCATTTTTTATCTCGCGGATGTGACGCCGTCATTACCCAGAGATAATCCAATATGGTTCTCAAACATTTAGAAGATTGTCCATTCCAAAAATAGTAGTCACATCTGACAGATTTTTATGCACAATCTTCTCACGGGATCATCCATTATTTGGACAAGAATGCGTTCGTATTCCTTTGTGCACCAAGTAGTTCCCTACAAGGATTATTTATGCGGCCGTTTTTTATGTTGTGACTTTCATTAATTACATATTATACGAGCCCAAAGGTAAGTTCTGACTGGGAGGTTTGAAATCACTTTGTTGGTAAGTAGAGAAACCTTGCAACTACAACAAAGAACATCTTTGGATGCTTTCTGGATCAAATTTTTCCTTCCAATTGTTTTATACCGTTGTTTTTAAATCAATTTAATTTTTCTTTTTTTATTTATGATACAAATGCCCACGTTGGCTAGTTTCTCTTTTAATTAAACAAAATACATAAATCAACCTAAATTTTTAATAATTTTTAACACCAATTATTTTTTATATCGAGGCTCGATTTTTCCCAGAATACCCAATGTAATATATTTGGAAAACGTGGAATATATAATTTACACTCATATTTTTCGACATTTCATTTCCAAATTCTCTTAGAGCTTCCTTCATAGGTTCAACTTTGAATTTTTATGATAACAACAGCAGAAAATTCTCGAATGGGAAAGATGATAAACAGGTGGTGTAAGGTTTTAGTTTAAAAAAAGAGAAAATATATTAAATCCAATTAATCTTAATTAATTTTGCACATGTATTGTAATATTTGAGTTAAAAAAACCCAGAAATTAAATTAAATTAACTCCAATTAATCTAAATTAATTTTACTTAAATAAATTAAATTGAATTAAATAAATAATTGGGCAAATATGAATAAGTTTGCAGGTGATCAGTCTCGCCCAAGTAAAGTACTGAAAAAAAGGTAATGAAAATAAAAAATAATAATTAATGATAACGACCTCTAAAGGATATTTTCAGAGGTGAAGATATTTTTATAGATGGTATTGAAGTACGTGTCAATTCCATTTGTGTAGTACGAGTGGAACCAATATTATAGTAAATATCAGAACGATTGAATACGATGGTGAAGGATGCAAGTTTCTGCTACGGTTTGAACGTTTGGTGAGAAAAGGCTCTTTACATGAAGATGGCTGTGTTTAATGAAAATAAAAGTGAGAAAGTAGATTTATAGGGATAAGCAATTGCGCCATATTGATGCGGTGTAATAAAGGAGGACGTGTTACTCTGTTTTGGTATCGTGCAAATAAAAAAAAAATGAAATTCGACGATCAAGACAATTCTAAAGTTTACTGACGGAGAGGAGAGATATTTGATCTGCCTACTCTCTTCGCTTACGGACTTGAGATAGCTTGACAATGGCAAGTAGAGGGTCTGTATCTTTATTTTATGAATATATCATTAAATGGAATAAAAATATTAACAAAAGATTAAAGGGTTCGGACAGCAAATTTCGGTGCTTCACCGGAGGACCAGACTGGACCTTTCATTTAAAATATTTAATCCAGGCGTCTAAATTTAATTAATCATGTTGGCAAACGCTCACTTAAAACAGTGCCAAATGTCTCCGTTGCCATGTAAACCCACATTATCAGAAATGCCACGACGAAATGATATAACCACAAATTTCTTTTTATATGCACTTCCAGCGCATCTTTCTATAAAGACAATTTTCTTGAAAACAATGTTTTTGCGAATAGAGAAGGTAAATATAAAATTCATTCATTATATTAAAGCGTTTAATTTTGTTCCCTCCTTTACCGTGCATTCAAATGATGCTGTCTGTGGCTTGGCATTCCTATTCTGTCTACCCAGACTACGAAAACCAATTTTACTCAACCTAAGTTTACACTACGTTAATAATCAATAATTGTTATATCTTGTAATTATATTCAGAATCAATTTATCAAAAACTGGGAGCAAATAAAAAACGATGATAAGGAAATGTGTTTTCCTAAACTTAATTGTCTTAGAAATCAAAATGAAATGCGATCGCCGAAAATCTGGACGAAATGAGTTTCTCTTCTTTGCCAGCATATTGCGACACAATTAAATCTAAAACTTTGGCAAAATTAACTCAAGTTCATATTGAATAATTCTTATTCTTAACAACCATTAAATTTAATTTTCATTTTACCATCTTTTTATCAATTACCACTTCAGGAAAAATGCTTAATTTTATTCTTTACTGAAATATATTCAGAATAATGTTTTATATTACCCCATTCAACACTTGATAAAATAAACATTCCGAATTCCAACTTATAAAAAAAGCCAACCTAACTTAATATTTCCAAGCTCGAGATGTTAAAAAGGCTTGGTTCTAAACTAGCGTAGCTGAAAATGGAAGGTAATTTTGGTGTGTAAATTTTCGCCTAGGCATTCTTTTGTCAATACTAGAAAATAAAAGAAATGTTTAACAAATCATCATAAAGTAAAATGGGCAAATTTTTCAAACAAGGATCATTAATTAAAATCAAAGATCATTTGCAAACGGGATATAATGAATATAAAAGAGCAAAGTAGGGAAATAACAGCAGTGAAAACAGATGAATTGACGTTCAGACACCTTTAATCTTCTGTTAATTAAATCAATAATTACTCCCACCTCACTCCTATAGAAAGAACCTGCTCACATTGCTTAATTAAATCAGGTGGAATTAGAACAAGTGTGCTTACTAATGTGTTTCAGTGCCCCTAGTAACCCCTTCAGTTTAATCTTGAAAAATACTTTTGAAAGGTTTTCACTTCACCTAACTTTACCATCTTAGAATTTTTAACAACGGTTTGAATTTCCATCGACAAATTTTGTTTTTTAGAGAAAAAACATAAAAAAATTAAAATAAAATGATTATCATTTTATTTTTAGGTAAGGCAACAAAAAATACTCACCCATTTTTCTACCTCTCGTCGTAAAAGATCTAGGTCGGCGAAGGTCCGTTGACCTTTCAAATAGCAATTAAAAATGATGACTATATATAAAATTTAAAGCTTAAATGTCATATTTCCCTCAATATTTCTCTAAAATGTTACAATTAGTGAGATGAATATTTAAAAAACAAACAAGGAGAAGAAGTGTAATGGACTCTTAGAAAGTAAATGAGCATCACCAATGTAAAATGATGCTAAATATTGGCTAGAGAATTCTTAGACAGGCATGAGTTGAATTCAATACTGGGGGAAGGGGATTAAATTTAAATAAACATCTAGAGTGTCTTCCAAAACTAGGAATACATTTAATTGAAATCATTCGTTTGATTTCGACAAAAATTGCCCAGAATATTCGTAGAAGTTTGTCTATGATTGTGTCATTGTTCATTGTATAGAACAGCGGAGAGAAATGTTATATTGAACATTACGTGTTTTGAAAAAAGGATTCGTCTTAAACTAGGGAACGATAAGTAGAAATGATCAAGATATAGCATAATTACGTCATAGAAAATTGAAGGAAATTATTAATAAATGGACATATTTAAGACCTTGTTCTGAATGAAATGAACACGTCCTTCGTCGCTTGATTTCATCTATTCGTTGCAAAGTTCAGGCGTGATATAATCCCATTCGACTTCTTAGGTTCATCAGTGAGAATTCAATACTTTTCCGGCTCTCAGACATGCCATTCTTATCGAGTACCTTCCATAGGTTTCCTATTGGATGTAAATCTGGGTTCTCTGCACACTAGTTAATCGCGTCGTTATCTTCAGCATCCAAGGAGAGTTAAAGCGTTTTGCTGTTTGAACAATATCGTGCATTGAGAGGCCTAAGGTATTCCAGATGTTCAAAGAGAAGGGATCACATAGTTCGGAGCAGATTCATATATAGCGTAGTTTACTTTACATTCTCCAAATTGTCATGCTCGTACGATTCACGATTTCACTTCTATGGCATATTATAAGCTGCTTCTCACTCAAGGCGAACAAATTATATTCTCTTTCGTCGCGGAAAATTTCAATTCTTTCCACATTTCAGCACTCTATGGGGCGTGCGCCCCCGTTAGTTTTTTTAATTTACTTTGCTTTTCAAGCTAATTCTGGAGTAGAATATCCAATAATCTAATATAGAGGAATGTCAGAGATAAGAGAGAGAGAGAGAACAGACAGCTGGTCGACCCTTTTTCTCTGCGATAATGGAAGTGCGAAATCATGAGATACCGTGGTGGCCTGAAAGCCCGCCATCGCAGAAAGCCGCGACAAGCTTAAGACGACGAAAAGGTCTCATTGGAACTCGGACAAAGTTTCGCCTCGCCGGCTCAGAGTTTGGTAAAGGAGGGCTAACTCCGTCTCCAAGACTCTACCTTCTATATATTTGTGTTGGCACTTTGGGTTTAGTTCATTTTCATGCGAATTATGGAGCAGTCGGCTGTTTATTAAACTTTCTAATATTTTGGCTAACATTTCCAAGAGTATTATCGGTTTGAGGTTACCAAGTTCAGTTGTGCTTTTCCCGGTTTGGGGAGAAATATGATTTTTCCACTTTTTAGGGCACCAAGAAAATACCCTGTACAATTGCTGCACTATATAGGTTTAAGAATTTCTTAAGGTATTCATCTGGTGCTTTTATCAAATTTTCTCTTGTTTAGGTGCTTTCTGTTGTGTTGCTTGGATTTTCGCCCTTTATTCCTGTATAGTTACAGGTTCGCCCCCTTGTTCTTCCATGGACACTATTAAGGCTATATAATTAGGTGTTATTTCATGTCTATTTGCTTCTAACTCCTGCACCACTCATTTTTAGTGCTCTCTGTCAGGTTTTAAAGTTTTAAATAAGATGAGAACGCTCGAGAACACTTTAAAAATATTTGAATTGAAAGCGTTCTCTATTAAGTATGGTTATTTTGTCTCTTTTGCATTGTGCTTGATGGCAAATTTAATTTTTTATCTTAATTTTGCTCGTGGTGGGTTATTTTTCTTCCAAACTTGGTTTGGTTCAATTCTACGTCAATGAATTCCACAAATCGGTCCCATCTTGCTCTACTCTTTATAGCTGTTATTTGTAACATTTCTTTAATGGGCATTTCACCTGTAAACTCCCCTTTCGATTAGTGTGTCGAGGTTTTTATCTATATTATTGAAGTACATAGTTGGTGCATCCGGACGACCTGAAGCAAGCATTTTGATTGCCCATAAATATTGCTTGATCCTTCTCCTAAAAACGTTTAAAAAAATATTAAATGACACGAAATCGCCCTGGTGGTTGATATCCTGTCATTACCGTTATAGGACCTGTGGTGATGTCAACTTTAGCCCTTAGGTAGGCTTCTTCTAGATCTTGTGGTGTACTAAACCTTATGCTCTTCTTTATATCCAAGGCTACCCCATCAAAGCTGATATATCTCGTTGAATCTTTATTAAATTGTAGTTGAATAATTTTATTGTATTGATCTCAGGGTCTATGTTTATTTCATTAAATAATATTATGCCTTGGTTAGCTTTCAGATGAGCATTACATAGGGAGTGCCTTTTTACGTCCTACCATGTTACATTATGGCTAATTATCTTTTTAGCTTTCCTCTCTGGTCCATATTTGAAATAGTTATATACCCCTGTTTGCCTTCCATTCAGTTTTATTGATCTCTGTCACAAAGCGACTTAGTTCTCCAGCATCACTTTTTCTTAAACTCATCTTGTGTCACTGTGAAACAAATTGACTCGGGTATGTTTAGATTACCACTCATTCTCGTTGCCACTTCAATATCTGAGTACGGTCCCTTGTATTCATATTTATAGTAACCTTTCCCTACACCGTGTATGATTTCTTTTGTGTTGTTCACTGGAAATTGTCTATTTTCTTCCGCAAACAATTTCAGGTTAAGTTCCCGACTATCTTCACTCCTTTCCATAAATTGTGCGCTTTTACTTTTGTCTTCTGGTTCATCGTTCTCATAAACTTGCATGGTTTATCGTTGTTGTCTATTGACTCCACTAGTCGTTGATGTTTCAATTTCCTTGCTGCCATCATTTGCCTGGAGTGCTCTAGGCTTAAGCCTCAGGTTCTTTTGCGCGCCTGGGTTTATACGTTGTCTATGACTGCTGCTTTTATGCTCTGGTGCCTCCTTAATTTTTTCAGAAGCTGATGGTTTATATTGCACATTCAAGACTTATGCAGACAGGGGATTATCCGGGAACCACATCAGTTCCAATAAATTGTAGCTCAGCATTTTGTTTAGTTTTTTGGAAAAAGATCTCTGGTTGAAAATGTTGACTACATGTGCATGAAGTATACACCCTAGGATAAATAAACATTTCTTTTGCTTAACCTCTATTATGTTTTTCGTTTGTGATATTGGTTGGCTATGTATGCCTTTCGCTAATTTCGCGTACGTCTGATTCTGTTCTTTACTCTTCTGATTTTGCTTTCTCTATGCGTTTATTTTCTATTAGTTCCTTATCTATTGGACATTTCATTGCCATAGTGCGATGGTTTTCCTGAAATTCAAGCATTTCTTATTTTGGCTACTACATTCTCTCCATGGAAATGTTTTGAAACTTCTATTTTAGCAGGATTTCTAACTTCTTAATAAGTTATCTGACAATAAAATTTAATCATATCTAACTGTACTTTATTGTTTTATGATTTCAGAAACTGAAGATGGGTGAAACGCCCGAAACGTTGTTCCTTAATACTAAATAGATCACCTGTACCTGAGCTTTGTATGTGTCCTCACATATATATATATATATATATATATATATATATATATATATATATATATATATATATATATATATATATAAATATATATATATATATATATATATATATATATATATATATATATATATACACACATGAATATATATATGGGGAATTCTCATGATAGTTTCTAAGTCTGCAGTGTTAGCTTGGCCGATTGCGTAGAAATTGTTAATCTCCAATTAGCCCTTGAATTAATAGAAAAATGGTCCGAGTCATGGAAGATGCAATTTAAAGTAAAAAAACGTAAAGTAATGCATTTTGAGTACAAACCAGTGAAAGCAGTAGACATTATATGATCACACGTTGGAAGCCTCAGAGCTCACAAGAGATCTAAGCGCACTTGTCGTGAGTGCCTTAAAATTTTCGAAAAATTATGCAAATGTGGATAAGATACATTCAATTTTAAAACCAAGAAAACATCGTTTTTATAATTACTCTTAAGTTTCCATTCGAAATACATATTGAGGACAGGTATGGGCTTCTTCTTTCATTAAAGATGCCCAGTGGCTGTTGAAAGTAGGGTCGAGGGAAGTAAAGTAACACCAGCAATTAGGCAGAAGAATTATGAAACTATGCTCAAAGAATTCAGTTTATTTTCATCGGAGGAAGGAGGACTTGCAGAGAAAGTAAAAAAAATTCAAAACTTTACTTGTATTTCACAATCAGGAATATACAGAATGTTGTTGTCCTTTTGTGAAAATCTTACTCGTGGAAATTGTTCGAAGTACGAGGGGCGGTCAATATGTTATGCGAATCAGTAAGGCAAAACAGAGAAAGGGGGATGGCTGTTTGTGGGGGTGTTAGGACAAGTTCTAACAAGTCAGGACCTGCAGCTGCACGCTTCTGCCTCGTCTATTTAAGAGGCAGTAGCTGATCGCAGATCGGTAGTCACAAATTTTTCAACAATGGAGAAGGTTGAGCACCGCGCAGTGATCAAACTTTTAAGCGAGGAAGGCAAGAATGCAAAAGAGATCCATGAAAGCATGGTTGCCGTGTACACCGATACCATGGGAATTTATATTGAAAAATAATAAAACACTTTTCCTCATATCTCGTTTTCTTATATCCGATTTACAAGACTTATTTACCGGCCCCTCGTGTAAGGCCAAACTATTCTTCAGTATTGAAATGAAGAATGATTTTCTATTTATAACATATTCTGAAAGGTTTTTAATACTGGCTTCAATTGTTTTCAGCTTTTTTCCTCCACATACAAATTTTTCACAAATGGCTATACTAAGGAAATAAGGAAATTAATTATTGTGATATTTTTTTGTATAGGAAAATACGATGCAATACAATACAAGTGATTAGTGAAATAATATAGAGGAATACATAGTATATATTGTTTTGATCGGTACACAAAGGATTATACTACACGTCCCTGGGTTTATGCCTTGGAAAGAGAAGAAGGTTTAAGTTTTATAAGAGGCAGCCTGGGCTACACTGAACCCATACTTCTAGGAAAGGCGGAACCAAAAGAATTAGCAACACCCCCAGCGGTCAATGTAAGCAAATTCGAAGAATGGCTGAATTAAATAACTTGGATAAAATAACTTGGTTTAGAATCGCCCACCGGGATCCACCACTTCTTCTGTATTCCTGAGGTCAGTGCTTAGAGGTATTTTCCGAATGGAGCTTTCATCAATTTTCTTAACTCAGGCTAGTTTTCTGGGCTAGGTGTCTTCTGGCAAGGTAAAACTGTCTTTCATTGTTAACGTAATCAAGGCGGTGATACCTTTGGTTCGTTTTCCCCTTTGACCAAGAGTTTAAATTTCATGTATATAATATTTGCTGTCCAACATTTTGAATAATTAAGTAAGTAAATTATTTTTACTAGCTAGTCTTTTATATCTAGCTTGCTTTTGTCTGGTGAAGACAGCCGCAGAGCAATAATATTAGCGAAAGAAGATAAAACCTCAGTGGGAATTATCATCAATACCCTTAGATTAAACAAGAAACATAACGGTTGGTTATCAAAAGTCTTATGGGTAAGTTCACTCTGAGCTTGTCCTGAGCCCCAAGAGAGAGCCAACTAGTATTGTCCAATGGTGACAGGTCAGTGATTAGGGTACCCTTATTATAGTTTTCATCTGTCTGATTTAGGATACTTATGCCTATTTTTTTAAACACCATCTTTGCATTCCCATGGAAGTAAATTTGGTTTTGTTATTATTGTCAATACGAGAGAGATTGCGAAGCGGATTGGCTAGTGATAAAATAAAACGATAATTAGTGTCTGGGTGTGAAAACAATTCCCTTTTTAAGTGTCTTGCTTTAACTTTTTTGCAATTTGCCTTTTAGGCTTCCAGATAGAAATAATCACGGGTTTTCGATAACCCTAATGTGGAAACATTGAGCACATTCGCTAGGAACGAGTTAGTGGAGTAAGCAGAAATAGAGAACATTCATGGAACTAATTCATGGGAAAGTATAGATTAGCGAAGTTCTCTCACAGTCTTTGGTTTGATGATTATGGAAATCGACGAGGACAGTACGGAAACCGCGTTAGAAAACCAAAGGGGCAAGATGATTCCGAATGCTGAGGAGGAATCGACTTTGTCAGCCATTGTGACTTGTCACATAAACTCCATGCAATAAAATCTCTAATATAGAGAGTTTACCATCTCTCCTCCAATTATTACCTAATGCACAATGAATTCCAGACTCTAAAGTCTTATTTTAAGGCAGCAATTCAATAAGCAAACAATTAAGATTCAAGATAAGGGTTAAGGAATTAGAGATTGAATCACAGGCAGGGATATACTAGTCTGGCGAGGCAGGTGGGTTTAATGGGTGTAATGAACCATCTAGGCAGGTAAACCAACTTATCAGTTTTGAAGATAATAATGTAGAAACATTCTTTAGAGGTTTTGAACGCAAGGTAGAAATGTATAATTAGCATTAGGATTTCTTTGCGAATTTGTTGGCGAATGACTTAATGACAAGACAGCGGATATAAAGAAAGTATTTCTGCTCGAGTCATTTAATAAAAAGTTGCTTACTGATTTATACCTCAACTTAACATATTAGTGTTCAGGGATTAATAGGAGTTAGAGAAAGCTGTGCTGAGTCATTATCAAGGGATCGAGGAAAGCTACTGACAGCTGCTTAAGTGTGGGCAAAAACGTGAAAATGAGTCCCGCGTAGAATTTATCTTGTGGTTGCAGAGGAGCATTGACTAGTGGATGAAAGACGTATCGCGTTTAATACGGCAGAAAAAGAAAGTATTTCTGCTCCAGTCTTTTAATAAGAATTGTTTCCCTGATTTATGTAAATACGTCAAGAGAAACAACATTGAGGAGACGATCGAGGAAGCTAAGCGGGCCCTTTCTTTTTAATTAGGGACTGTAAGATCTGATCTTTGTAGGCTGTTTGACCTGATCTCCGCTCATCGGGTTATGGGTTTTCCTCGCGAAGTTAAGAGTTAGGTAGATCAACGAACAAAAGAGAGATAACCAGTGTTCCTCATAAATCATTTCAGTTCTTTTTAAACCTAAGTTATTTCACAACCTTAACCCGACAGTTTTGACTTCGCCGCAGCTAGATTAATTTCTTACAATGAATCAATTATCCAAATACTTTTAAGACTAAGGAAATGAGCGAGTGATAAACCAGTATTTAGATCTTTTAGAAGCGTAAATAAGACTCTTTGAAGGCGCAACTAATTCCATTGTTCATTTAATTATGTAACAAAATTTCTCTTTTTTCTTGTTCCCGGGTTCAAGGTGTTATTTCCCATTGATCTTAACTAAAGTAAACGAAAAATATTCTATTTTGATCACAAAATTTTGTAGATAAAGCGAAATTTCTAAATTAGCCCATTCGAAAAATAATGGTAGTGTATTATTAATTTCAGAAAAAATTGAAAATATACAAATGGCTGCTTGTTTTAATTTTTTTAAAGCATGGTAGAAAATTGTAAATATTATCTTTAAAAAATTTAGAAGAATTTTATGTTTTCAAGAATGGTCCAGAATTTGCCAGTACTCACACATGAAAACTTCTGGAACCGTCTGGAATATTACTTCAGAAATATTTATATAGGTATTCACAAATCTGCTATCATTTCAGGTCTAGCCTCAAAAGGCTGCAATCATTCCCCAGGTGGATTCCGTTATATCTGCGGAGAGTTCCTCAAAACAGGAGAAAAGATATTTTGTGTGATAGCATCATATAGATTGAATTAGGGTAAACAAAGCATACTTAGGAATGCCAGATGAGGAAACCTAAACCATGGGACATCAATTTGGATGTGTAAACTGCAAGTAAACTTTGGAAGGTAAGAAAATTGTTTGTTGTAATGAGTAAAATATTAAATGTCAAGTATTTATGTTATTATGTTGTTTGTAAGCCAAATAAGTAATAACATATATATTTTCACTTCTAAAGGATGAAAATGAGTGTAAAAAAGAGCCATGAAGTTTGTTATTCTCAGGAATTCGCGTGAACCCACTGACCGCTCATGCAACTACTACTTCTGCATGGTAGACCCTTCACAGCATCGATGCGGCAAAAAATGCAACTAATATTTCTTCTCTCGATCCTTCATCCTCTATTGCATCGGTACCACACAGTGATGATCTTCCTTGCCTACTCCTCCAGAAAGGAATAATTCACCCTCAGAAGAAAGCAACCCTCCAAAATATGAAAAGATCAGTGAAGATGGGAACTACAGTGAGAGAGTTATGGATGTTGTGAGAAATCCATGCTATCCTAACCCAAAAAGACCTCAATGACTTTATCAGAGATTTTACATTGTCAAAGACACACACTGAGGTTTTGATTTACAGGTTCGAAGATTTGATTCACTGGATGAAAATGTGTATGAAGCAAACCAAAAGAATAGTAAAAAAAAATTCTCGAGATTCTTTAGTTATAAAGAATGGCTATGCTACTGAAATGATGTATCTACTCAGGTTAATGCAATTGAAATTACATGTAATCCAGATCAGTGGAGACTCTTCATTGACATCTCCTCAAGAAGCATTAAAGCTCATTTAATATATCTCAAGAAAAAAGAATATAACAGTGTCAAGCTGCTGCTACAAGGTGTAAGTTATAAGAAATAGGACTGGGAAGTGATTGTAGATTTCAAAATGGTAGCATTTTTTATGAGACTTCAGGCAAGCTTTACCATGTTTCCAAATTATTTCTGTCTTTGAGCAAAAGAAGTAGTTGCCACGCTGGACTGAGCTCTCTGCCTAATGACATAATGTAAAGCATGAACAAATGATAGAACCTCAAAAGGTGTTGTTCCTTTCATTGTATTAAAATTTTAATCTTCATGAAGTAGTTTGTTAGTTCTTAACAAAGAGTCTGTAGCCTTCAATTATTTTCAAAATTTCCTTATTCTGTACACTCTCTGAGGAAAAGGTGAAAGTTAGTGTCTTTGATCGACCAAAAATCAGGATAAATCATACTGTTCAGAATTCCCTAAAAGGCCTTTTAAAAAGGATAAAGTTGCCTGGAATGTTTCTTTCGGTGTGTCAGGGATTTTTGAACGACCACTAGGCTGAAAATAATGTAGAATTTGTTGAGAAATTAGTAAAAAGCTATTACAAAATGTGCTGCAGGATGTCCTTGACTGCGCATATCCTTGATGCCCATCTTCACAAGTTTTAGCAAAATTTGGGGGCATACTCTCAGGACTAAGGGAACATACATAGCCAGGAGTATACAATAAAAACATGATGGGAGAGTAAATTTATTGGCTTGACGGACACGTTAAGGAAGCAGGGGTTTCTGCATGTTATTTTCGTTTTGTTAGAAACTTAATGCTGCTTCTCGATTATTTCTAAAACCTGTCTCTCTAAAGGCTTGAGTAAAATGGATCGTGATCACAACCAATCTTATGACTCACTAGTCACCTGAATCTCGATGTGACCATTAGTTTATTAGGAAGTACTTGCAGTCATTCTTTTTGAAAGATATTTTTCATGGGGTGTTCGATTGTGGTGAAAAAATGAGCTCGAATATCTCCTTGCTCGAACACGGAGATAAAAAAAACATTTGAACTAAATCATTCTACTTATTTCATGTAATATGATCAATTTAGGTTATAAAGAGGAAAGATTAGGTTGGAGAGTTGGTTTTATATTCTAGATATAATGAAGAAACAAAGATAAAATTCTTGTCGATAGGTGTGGTATTTATGGTAAGGTAATAGAGGTCAAATTTTGGGCAGAAAGAGACGGTAATTTGCATCCTTATTGTGTAGTACTTTGCGAGATACCGCTTTGGTTAGTCTAGAACCTAGTAGCCCCTAATTGGCTGCGAAACACACCGGCTGCATCCCTTCGCCATTTGAAGCCACAAACCAAACATCATCAAGAACGCCCGGTGGTTGATAAAGGACACGTATAACAAGATCGCCCCTAGAGACGTCCTGGACGAAGCTTACGACGCGGTTGTACTGTTTGTTGATGAACGGATCATGGGTGAAGATTTTTTATCATAAAAAATTGGAATTCGATTGACATGACTCTTCAAGTCGTTGATAAGGCAACGACAACGCTCTTAACATTGTTCTCACATACGGTCGGTTTGAAGAAGCCTTTCCACGCACCTCAAATTCTTGCCGCCCTCTTCTTTAACGGCTCTGGACATCACGCCAACCGAAATGTTCTTCTTCGCGAGCTCAGTCATTCTGAGCTTCGAAGGACTTTGAAAGGCCTTTCTTACCTACAAAGGGTTGACAACAAGAGGTCAGCTTGAGCAACGGCAATCTTTGAGGTTATCCCCGTTTTTGAGCCCCTCCAACACACTGTGGACGGTAATTCTGCTGACGTTAAGGTGCTTGGCGATTTCGGACTTGTTGTGGCATGAGTAGTACCTGTGGCAGATGTGTCAAGCTTTTAGCGAAGCACACTGTTCCTGTGATCAAGCATATTTTTTTTTAATTTGAACCTTTGAACCACTCAGAATGGTTGAGATATGCTAACTGAATCTTCCGTGAAATATGTAGGTGTCAATGCGCCATCCAACAAACATCAAAACACTGCTCACACTCATAATCCGAGTCGACGCCCCAACAGAGTTCATCATCGGGACGCAGCTATCATGAAAAGATGGAAAAAACATCTGCGTGGGATTATTTTGAGAACACGGTACCTCAGCTTGTCTCTAATAAAAATCGTTGTGCTGGTGCTTCGGCGAAACGGCTTCTGCGGACACCCGATAAAGGTCCTATTAGCCATGATCATAGATAATCGACCGTACATAAGGGAACTGGGAAAGATCATATATATTTTCCAAAACATCCGCAAGTTTCGAATGTACTGCTCAACCTCGACGCGATCGAATACCATGACATGATCAATTGTCAGACTTTGACCTTAACTAAACCTTATGTTACTGTGAATAAGAATGTCATGGTCTCTCCTCAACTTTCACCTAGTGCCCTCTTCTCTGAGATCTTTTGTCACACACAGTCGGTGGAAGGATGCATTAAATTAGTTACCGAAGATTCTGCCATTTTGTGTGACGAGAATTTTGCCGTGGATCTATTCGAGCTTGCGTTTTAGCGTCCATTGCAAAGTGAATTAGGATCAACAATGAAGTTCACAAATGAGTATCATATAAATCCTATGAAGTAATAATATGGGAACAAATAATACTGCACATGTCATGTTCACTACAATCTATCAAGAAATAAGATAGATGCAGAATTTTTATAGAGATAGACAAAAGTCAATGCAAGGCAAAAGAGATTCAACAATGAAGCTCACAAATGAGTATTATATAAATCATATAAAGTCTTGTAATAGGTATGCAAATAATTATGCACAGCCAAATAACCTAAAATAGGTATAGCAGTTTTCCTAAATATGAATATCTTTGTTTAAAAAAATATATAACACCTTTGTAAAATAATAATGTATAGCTTTCTTCCATGTAAATAAAAGGGACAAAAGTGCATTGCAAGGCAGAATACGTTCAACAATAAAGCCTCACAAATGAGTATCATGTGAATCCTATAAAGGCTTGTAAAACTCCTTTTTCTTCGAGGTGAGTCCAGGATCGTCCATTGCAAGTTGGATTATGATTAGCCTCATAAATGACTGTCATATAAATCCTATGAAGTCTTTATATGGTTACTTAAATAATTTTGTACATGCAAAGTGCACTACACTGCAGCAAGGAATAAGATAAATACGGTATTTTTTATAAAAATAGACAAAAGTGCATTGCAAGGCAAAATATGTTCAACAATGAAGACTCCCAAATGACTATTATGTGAATCCTATAAAGGCTTGTAAAAGGCACGCAAATAGTTTTGCACATACTAATAATTAAAATATGTATAGCAGCGTTAATAAATAATAACTATGTGTAAATTATTGGGGGTGAGTTTGAATAGCTAACATAAGCTAAATTCCCACTGCTTTGTTCTCCATATGATAACGTTACCAAGCACTAAGATGAAGGCACGTCAAGGGGATGAGCAAATTCCACGGCAGACAAAATTGAAGATATGATAACTATGAATTTTACGATAATTTGAGGGCATTTCTATCAATATATATTATAGGGGTAGATTAAATAGTAGTTGTCGAATAAATATTTGGACTAAATAGTCACTGTAGAATTAAAAATTGGACTAAATGTGCTTTTAGAATAAAAATTGTGAAGCAAATGTTGTTTTTTGTGTTAATCAATCAATCGACTACCAAAATAAGTGTTTATCCCAACCCTATCTGGAAACGCCCCCCAAATTTTGTTAGGTAAGTTGATTGTCTCCTAAAATCTGGTCACTCCTTTGAAGGGTACCTATTAGTTAATAATCTACATTTGGCCACTGCTGTTTTCTCCATAGATAACACTCAGTACGAAGAAAATTCTGTCCAGACAAGGGGATCCGGAGGGAATTCAGAGAATAAAAACATTAAAGATTTGATAACTACTAGTATTAATTTTAAAATAATTTAAATTTTTCCCAGGATTTCTATTAATCTCTGGAGGCACACAATATTTTATTATAGGAATATGTAATAGTGATATTAAAGAAAGGCAAGACACTCTTATTTTCAGCCTATATTTTATCTTCAGATTTCATATTTAATCCAAATTTCAATGTTGGACTTTGTGGAAGAATACGGTTCTCCGCCCACCTCCCCCCACACCTGACTTACCCAGTTCGATGCGGATGACCTTTGATAGGCCCTTGTGGCTTTTGTCATCCGTGAAATTATGTTATGTTATGTTATGTCTGCCTCAAGCAATTTGCGCGAGAGCAAAACGCCATTGTCGCAGACGAATTTATTCAGCCTCACGTCCCGTTAGTAGCGATGCATTTATCAGCCCTATATTCTGAAAAAAATAGAACAATCAAAAAACCATTAAGGGAGTATCGCGACTTCCCGCTATGGACCCTTATTGCGACCCTAGGTAATTAAGGAAGTCTGTTGGTTATGAATCTCTCTCCAGGTCTACATATTTTCGGAGTATATATTCTATACTTCGGAGTTCATAGGCAGATTGTGTCTGAAGCCACCGTCCAATACGTCAGCCGTTAACATCTACTTTGGTCGAAAGGAAATCGACTATATTCTGGACCAGATAAGAATTGAGTGATTTTTGAAGAGCCAAGGAGATATTCATCACTCAGTCTTGATCGTGGAGATAGTTTTAGGCGTACTTCAACCCTTCTCACCACGTCTTCGGATTTTAAGGATAGGAAAAGCCATCCCCGAAGCATCCTCTTAAGGATAAGAGGCTCTATCTTCAATTTCCCGAAGTTCAATTGAGCGTCTAGTGAGACGCATACAAGTTCAAGGTCAAACTTACCTCCTTGCTCCTACTCGCTGCACAGGAAGGTAAAAGGGATTTAAACCCCAACTTCGTCACGCTCCTCCCATTTTTCTCGCCTCAAAACTCAAGGATCCCCTTTGCTCTAGAAGTGCATAATTCTAAGATCATTTCTTAATTAATTATCCCTCGGTTAAATATTTAATTGAACGGTCAATATTTAATTGCATTGACATTTAACTTGCTCTATATGTGTAAGTAATCTTTACTCCTATTAAATAATATTTTTGTAGCCGTGTTTAAATATTCTTTGGCCTAACGACTGTGTATTTAAGGCACTCTTCAAGCCATCCCTAAGTGGAGCCTTAATTTCGGTCGGCCAGTAAGGCCAGTGTGCGTATAACAGCGTACACCTCGTCATACCAGGTTAGAATTTTTGGTAGAACATATATTGATGTAAAAATCCAAAAGAAGAGTATTGTCATGTTTCGCAATAAGTAGTTTGCCGAGGAATTCTAATAAACCTTATTTTCCTCACATAGATGACATCCACGATCAGGAAGCAGGACATGACACAACAAGAGAGAAAATAGCTGAAGGAGAAACAGGTTTGATAATTCTACATACTGGGTCCATACAATGTTTTGTAGACCTAATACAATAATTTAATGCTATTGGGCATGAAGCAAATTAGTTCATTATTGCTGTTTTGGTTTTTTAGTTGAAAGAAGAAAAGAAGATGAAGCAGCTGGGAAAGATAGTGGAGAAGAAGCCAGCATCCCAGACTCTGATGGTCCAAGTAAACATGAAGAGTGCCTCAATGATCATGATATCCCTGAAAGCTGGAGATCTAACATGTTCAGACCCAAACACAAACTATATCCATGGCTAATATACCCAAACAAAAAACTTGGTTGTCTAACCTGCCAAAAGCTGTAAGCCGCTCTAATTGCTAGCGTGATTCAGGGGCATATTGCTGATGAGTGGTCAAAAGTAAAGGTAACAGCCTATAGTACTACCAGTATCTTCGGAAGAAAATAAACAAGCTTAGAATGTCAGATTATTATCGAGCAGCTGAGAAAACCATGGAAATCGCAAAATAGAAAACAATAGAAACATTGACTGAAGATATGCAGAGGCAACACTTCTTAAGTACTGATCGCATATTTCACACAGTTTACAGGATAGGGAAATAATCAAGGCCATTCATAGATCTACCAATTGATATTGATCTCTAAGTCATGAATGGACTTGATATGGGAAGAACTTTGCATTCAAAATGGTCCTGTGTAACAATCAGCCGACACATAGGATTTCAGATGAGAAAGATAGTTTTCGAAAAGGTTTTCAAAATGCAACAAAATTTTCTGTTCTGATAGAGGAATCCCAATTAACAGTAACGAGATATGAGGAAAAGTGTTTTATTATTTTTCAATATAACTACCCTCGACTTCAATGCACTTGCGCCCCTTGTCCCTGAGGCTTCGAAGTCCCGACAACCAGAAATCTACCGAATGCTGTTCAATCCACTCCTGGACGGCGAGCTGGACATCTTCCTCGTCCCCAAACCGGCATCCACGTAGTGCAGCCTTGAGCTGGCGGAATAAAAAGTAGTCACTAGGGATCCCAGTGATGGACCCACGTTTCATCACCTGTCACTATGCATGACTCGAAACCACCGGGTCTTGGTTATACAGGAGCAGCAGCTCCTCCGAACTTTGACGACGTTGAAGTCGATCATAAGGCGTGAGGTTTCTAGACCCAACGGGCAGGGACCTTGGTAATGGCTAAATTGTCGTGGATGATGTTGATAAGACTTCCATGTCATATTCCAAGTTCACCTCGATTTCTTCAACCTTCACCCATGATTTTCGAGGATACTCCTCTCCACACGGGCCACATTGTCCTCGTTGGTCAAGTCTGACGGTCCTCCTGGACGGGGGTCATCTTTAAGGGACTCACGAGAATCGTGAAACTCCCTATTCCAGGAAGCAATGGTTGCATAGGAAGGGGCGGTGTCGGTGTACACTGCAACCATGCCTTGATGGATCTCTTTTGCATCCTTGCCTTGCTTTGTCAAAAATTTGATCAGTGCGTGGTGCTCAACCTTCGCGATTGTTGAATTATTTGTGACTAACGATCGGCGATCAGCTACTGCTTCTCAAATATACGAGGCATTAGCGTGCAGCTGCAGATCCTGACTTGTCATAACTTGTCCTAACACCCCCACAAACAGCCATCCCCCTTTCTCTGTTTTGCCCTACTGATTCGCAAAACTTATTGACGCCCCTGATGAAATATATCATGCTCTGATGACTACCTTGGCACACGATGGCTTTACTGAAGCTATTATGAAGTAGCACTTACTTTGCATTGCTTTAGATATAGATTCTCTCATGCTTAGGGAATGTAAATATACTTGAACTGGAATAAAATGATAAACCAACGTTTTTTTTTCATCTCCTCCATTATTTTATGATTTTTTTGTGATAATTATTTAATTAATCACAATTAAAACAAACCATTTTAATCTAAAAAGTTGACATTATAACTGATAAGTATCATCAACTGACCCATCTGAAGAATTAACTACAAGATTGATTTGGGGGCTCTTTTATATTTTTTATAACGTTGGATTGCAACCACACAAAGAGGGACCTTGTGACTTCCATACAGATGCATTTGAGCCTAACTATAAAAGAAGTAGTGACATGGCAGTCCAGGTAGGGACCAAATCCAAATTCGGATGTTCCTTGGTCAAGAGCAATGACAGACAGGAGTATCTGAAACCTAACATCCATAGCATGTACCAGTATGTATGTTGTTTTTGGTAATCATTTATCCTAGTAGTTACAATCATCAAAATGTACGGTACCTTGTTGGTTCTTTGTGCGTTTATCTGCACAAATTGTGTCACCATATGATAAAATCCACCATCCTCCCTAATTTTCTTTCACAACTTGAGAACTGATTTCACTAATAATTGCAAGACCCAAAAGTTTGTACATGCCGCTATTAATTACTGGGCAAGATTTAGAATTGAAATAATTATGGAGTTAATTGTTCTGAAATCTACGCAAGCACGCTAAGAGTAGTATGGTTTCCTCACTCTACCGTCAGGAAAACAATAACACTGGGCAACATAAATTTTGTCTGCTAACCAGAATTATGGGTCTGTAATAAACTAATAGCTCAGAATTGTTTAAGTACTCAATGTCTAAAAAGCTACTATGCCCTGAAAACATATAGTCTGGCAAGGATTACAGATGGCTATAGACTATCAGTGTCGCCAACTCATTCAAGCACCCAATTTCCCAAACACCTACCTGCATAACAACAGTCGTAAGTGTTAAACCTCTCCGAATACGTGTTCAGAAGAGGAGGAGGGATTTTTACTATATATTATAGGAAGAACTGCCATGTAATACTTTACTACAGTTATTTCCTGGACCCCGCACTGCTACGAAGTCCTAGCTCCAGTCTTATAAGAAGGGAAGTCACATTTATATCACCACAAATATTTCACTTGTGAATTAATTAATTATTTATTTTAAGAATGAATTTCACGCTTTGTTAGCTTCTTTCATACTGACAACATGGCCAACAGGTTTAGAAAGATTTTCCTTAACATTATGTAACAACACATCTTTGAGTCTCTCCTTAGTTAAGTCTATAAAAAATCTCCATTAGTTAGCCACGTGCTCCTGTTATAGTTTTGCATGGGTGCATTGACGTCAATACATGAACAACCATTAATATTTTCTTGCTTGGAAAACACAGATAAATCTTCAAGGCAAGAATCCAAATAGAGAATTTTCGTACCCTCCATTAACAGATTCGGTTGCTCTACTCGATCCCAAACTTCTACTTTCTTTTTTCAAAAAGCTACGTCTATAATTATATCCTTCAACTCTTCCTGATTCACTTAAGGAGAATTAGGAGGGTCATCATCAGACATGCCAAGGTCTTGAAGTAAATCATGTGATGGATGGAATGGGAGTGTTCTCTAACTAATGAGGGGCCGGTTTTAGAGCCGAATTACACTATGCATACATAATTTTGCTTTGATTTTCTATGAGAATCTAGCAATATTAATCATGCAAAAGTTCAAATCAAAGCTGTGATCAGGTGGTTCATGCCATATCAATGGTATCACAAAAGACTTGTCACGCGGAGGAAATTTTTCACAGACATCAGAAAAGTTGTCTGTGTAATTAACACAGACTACTCAATTCATAATCAAACACAATGAACATGGTAAAAACAATAATAATCCAGAGCAAGAGCTACATTTAAGAAACTTGACGTCAGCGCGAACGACACTGAGAGTTACCAAGAATGAACTGACTAGTATTTCGTGCTTTCAAATAATACAGTGCCATATGTTGTTAAAATAAATAATGAAGTTTTATATGATCTGTGTAATGTATTATCTCTCATGTAGTTTTGTAGGCTGGGTTAAGTGATCAACCGCTTCCTTATTAGATGAAAGAAAGATATATATAATTATATATGGCGAACAGGAAATATAACTTTCCTTCTTGAATAATAATAATTTTTCTGACTCTTCTGCCTATCTTTCTGGTGTACTCAATAGTGGAATATTTAGATAGTGGTAGACGATAGATGATGAAAGAAAGGTAGTGTTGCCCTTGATTGAGGGGCATCGCAGGAATTTGTATTCTCTAACTACTTATTTTTCCTTTTTGTTTTATTAATATTGACTTGTGTTTGTCTCTGTGTGCGTTCTTCTTTGTGTTCTTCTGTGTACTTGTCTTCTCGTTTAGTTTACTTAGTTTTTGTGCAATTTTGAGTTTTGAGCCTTTATTCGTGCTGAAATTTAGTGTAATACCTCGTGTTTTGATCTGTTGTATTTGCTTGTTCGTCATTAATTTTGAGTTGAATTTCTGTCTCGTATTTTTTTGTGTCGTACTCTGTGTTGTTTATGTCTGTGTGTAGATTGGTATAGTGTGTTTTCCTCGGAAAAGAGTCTGGTGCTTGGGAAACGCCGGTTTCGAACGAACTTCCCGAGCAATCTGGTAGGAATGTTTATTCTGCCACCAGTTCTTCTTAGTTCTGGGATATCATTGGCAATTGTAGACCAGACCATTTTGGCTAGTTTCTAAGTTGCGACATTAATGAGCTTCAGCCGCTGTCTGTGGTGCAGGTCACTTTGCCGAAGATACTCTCTACGTCTGGTTTTATTTATGCAGAGGGATGCAGAGTTCTGCACTCGCTGCAGCCTCCTCATAGCGGTCTTGCTAGCCGTTTGAGTCACTACTGCAGGGTAGATGAGCTTAGCCCGGATAAACATCAGGGATATTTTCTGATATTTGTCGAGGCTAAGATTTCTGAACCTATATAGCTTAGAGATTTCTCTCTTCGCAATATTTTGCCTCTCCTTGTAGTGACTCGAGTATTCGTGGTCGGAAATTTTTTCACCCAGGATGGTGCCTTCGGCGGAGTAGCCATATCTCCCCCCATCTATTGCACTGGGCCACGTCAACTTGGGCACAGCGGAATGATTTTAAAGTTCTCCCTATTTGTCTGGAATTTCCATCTTCTCTCATATTGAATGATTTTCGAGATTTCTGCAATAGTGTTGATTGCCTGGTCCTTTGCTTTTCTAGCCCTACTGGGGACGATCTGCGTGACGTCATCTGCGTACTGCAGATACATCATGGCCCTGTGTATTGGAGTAGAGAGGTCGATAGAGAAGACCAGGTAAAGCAAAGGACTCAGGTTGCTTTCCTGGGGAACGCCTGCTCTTCGATTATGATACGCGCCCTTCTGTCCATGATTATGTCATAAAGAATCCTTTTCAGGACTCGATTTACCTGGAGAACTAGGATCTTGTATTGTAGTCTTCTCAGCCAAACCTTGTCGAAGGCCTTCTGCACATCCCTCATCACGAAGTCTACATAGTGACGCTTCGCTTAGCAGTGTACGATCTTTTCTGTTAGGAACGCCAGGGTCGTTTTCGTGCCCATTTTCGGTCCGAATATGTGTTGTTATGGGTTATGCGCTCCTAACTCGTTGAGTTGATTTTGCAGCCTGTCGGCTAGAATCTTGTCGAAGATCTTGCCGAATATTTCTAGGAGAGAGATTGGGCGATAATTAGCCACTTGGTCTGTGGGCTTATTCCCTTACCTGTCAGGAAAAGAGCCTATATTCATGGATGCGCTCATGCTGTTCACCATCCTCTAAGTTTTCGGATGCTATTCCAGAAACTTACAGGATTTCTCTCACTGTCTAGTTTGCCTATGATATCGTTCCAGATTTCCTTCTGTTTCTCGATGATTATGTTCTTTAGTTCCTCGCTTAGCTGACTCATTCGGGCTGCCCTTTACCGGTTTGAGCCTGATAAACCGACTTCTTCATAGATGTTCCTGTGTTCCCGGCGTTTTGCCTCATTTCGTCCGTCCACCCAGGTTGTGGGAGTATTCTGTACGAGATTCTGGGAACGCATCTTTCGTCAGCTTGAATGAGAAGATTAGTGATCTTATCAATCTCCTCATCAATTTCTTCAAGATTTACGTCCTCCAGGTCAGCTGGCTGGTAGGTGCTGAGCATTTCTCTGTACTTCTTCCAGTTAGCTTTCGAGTAACTTTTCCTAAGTGTGACGGGCTTGAGCATTAGCGCAAGCGAAATAGTGGTGATAATTGGGATATGATCGCTCGGAACCACTGGGCCTGGGGCGTTGGCAATGTTGAAGGGGAATTCTGGACTTGCTAAACAATGTCCGGTCTTTTCGCAGAACATCTTGTTAGATAAGTTGGAAAGTCTGGTCCAACTCTCCTTAGCCTATTTCTTTCAAATATTAGCTCCAGGTTTCATCCTCTTTGATAGACTCGCCTGTTTCCAGATGCACGGCAACTGGCGTTTAGGTCTCCACATAGTAACGCTAGCCTTTTGTGCCTGAAGAGGGTGAAAAAGTTGTTAATCGGTAGGTATTGTCGCATGGGCGGCTGGTAGGCTGCGCCCACAGTTATGCCTCCAACACGTGTTGATATCTCAACAGCCACGAATGATTCGTCTAAGTCCAGTAGTGTTTTTAATTTAGTGTTTTTCCTGATAGCGATGGCTGCGCCATCGACCCTGTCTTGCATGTGATTTTTTGTATCAGGGAAGATGTTACCGTAAGGAATGGACTTTCCCTTCCATCCATTCACATTCAGTGTGAGTATTTCTAAAGCGTTGGTTATGTTCTCCATGTTTTCTTGTTCCTGTGTTTTTGTTCTTATGTTATGTCTTAAGTGTTGTGGTTTTGGCCGTTTCTAATCTTTTTGTATTCTGAATCACTTAGGGTGATGCAGGAGTCTTTTTGTAATTTTACAGTGCCTTCCTGATTCTCGTTCTGGTGCTGAGTAGATCAATTTAATTATCTTTTGTTGGATACCCTGAAATGTCTTCTTTGGAGAGAGCTTCTCTGGGGTCTGCTTGTTCGTTATTATTTTGAGGTCGATCTCCTCTCGATGGTACTTGTAAGTACGTTTCAAGGTCTTCGACCAACTTCTCGAGCTTACGGGGGAGTGCTGAGGGGGAGTGCTGGGCTGGAGGTTATCTCCTTTAGCACCCGCTGTCAATCCTCTTTCTCACCGTCTCCGCATCTACCTCTTTCTCGCAGATTGCGGCGTAACCGACTGGGGTGTCGATTAGTCTAGGGATCGCCACGCTCAGCTTACTGAAGACAGTCTCGAACACCGTACCTCGGTCCGATTTGGGTTTCCACCTATTGTCCTTCATAGGACTCTTGTGGTAGGGTGGGACGCCATTTTGATGCTTTTGCAGCCCCTCTGACTGGGGGTGCAAATCTTCTTTAGCTAACTCTGTTTTTTCTTGGTTGTTTACACGGCTTCAATTTTACGTGTGTGGTATATATTTTACGTTTTATGATTTTTGTTTTTCTTAGGGGATGAAGAGAGACCCCGCCCTCCCACGCACGACTGTCTTTTACACGTCTCACGTCTTACGTCTTGAAAATGGTAGAATTAAAATTCGATTTAGTAGTATAGTGTATAGGGTAGTTTAGATAAAGTGGTGAAGAGGAATGAGTAAGAGTTACAGTTAGTTGCTGGGTGGCCAGCCTTCTCTTTGGTTCTTATTTGTAGTTCTTCGGTATTTTGCATTTCTTGATTTGGTTTTTGTTACGGATTTTCTTGGTATGTTTTCTGCTTTGAGTGTATCTTGCAGTGTATCTTAAGGGCGGTTCCTCCCTCGAATCGAGTCTAGCGCTTCTAAATTTGCCACGGTTGTTTACTCTGTGGTTCTGTGGAATATCAATCGCTCTTTGCTCGTTGTTGGTCATTACGATCCAGTTTGTCCCACACTTCAACTGCTTTTCTATGTAAGGACACGTTCGTAGTTATGAGTTCTATCTCGTTATGAAGATCTCTTATTCTTTTGCACTCACTCCTTCTTGTGTTGGTGATTCTGTATACCGCTGTATTTTGCACTCTTTGAAGCTTCATTGCGCTTGTTTTCGAGAGACAGTTCATTGGGATAGCTGGGTAGAGCAACGTGGCTTTGCAGATGGCTTTGTATATTTTCTTTCTCTTTACGTTTCTGAGTTGGAACAGTTTTACTAGATGTGTTTGTGCCTGGTTGATTCTATTAACAATGTGTTTACAATAGCCACTTCGAGTGATCTTTAGCCTGAGTACATTTACCTCATTTACATAGTGATATCTCTTATCTTCGACCTCTACACTTGAGGTCAGGTGCCTCTCCACTGGAATAATTGTAAACTTTTCTGGATTGGTGCGAATTTTCCATTTTCGTTCAAACTCCTTAATATTGGCAATTTCGGCCGCTGTGATTCTGGTTATGGTTGGAGGATGTCTATATGTGCTGTTCGCCACTATCGTGATGTCATCGGAAAATTGAATATACGTTGTTGTATCGTGGACCGTCTTTGGTAGATCCATCGTATATATGCTGTAAAAAGTTGGGCTTATAGAAACCCCCTTGAGGGATTCCTTATAGTATGTCGAATTCTGGACATCGATACCTGCTATTAAAATGAAAGCCGACCTGTCAATTATATAATCGCGGAGGCATTTGGTTAGGGCGGAGGGTAGCCCTAGTCTTTGGATTTTATATTTCAGGCCAATACTCCAAACTTTATCAAACGACTTTTGGACGTCTCTGAGTACGATGTCTGTGTAGTTTCTATCATATTTGGCCTTTGCAAGTGAATTGACCAGATGGTTAGAGCAGTCTCAGTATTTCTGTTCTTTCTGAATCCGTGCTGATGTTTTGGAATCAGTGTTCTCTCTTTCAAGTGCTTGACTAGTCTATCGTTTATAACTCTCTTTATAAATTTTGCCACTGTCTTTAGTAGTGTGATTGGCCTGAAGTTTTCTGGGTTGTTTAGTGGCTTACTAGGTTTCGGTAGAAAGATAATCTTCCCCATATTTAGTTCATCTGGTAAGTATCCTGCGCTTAAAGAGGCGTTGAATACGACTGCTATCCGTGACTGGTGCACGTATTAGGTTTTCTTTTGTTATCCCCGATGCACCAAGTTCCTTCTGTTTAGTAGCCCTGAGCGTTTTTTGAATTTCTTCTATGATTATCGGCTCGATCCCTTGCTCTACTAGTAGTGTTGGTGAAGTAGCTATATTGGGACCTATTTCTTGACGATTTTGTTCGAATTCTTCTACCACTATTCCTTCGTCGTCGCTGTCAAAATCATCAGTTTCGTTCGGGAGATATCAAAATCCCTCCTCCAGTGATCCCGGAACGCTTCTTCAATTTCTTGGGGCTCTTTCTCCATTCTATCCTCGTTCTGGAGTTTTATTTTTGGCCTCGGCCTTCTCTTTCTGCTAGCAAGGTTAATTTTCAGCCATATTTTGGTATGACTCAATTCATCATCTATGGCTTCCACGAAAAGATCCCACCTTCTGTTTCTTTCTATTTTTATTTACTCTATTAGTTGGTCTTTCACGTGCCGCAGCTTTGAGTGGTCGCTTTTCTGAAGACCATTACGTTCCATTGAATTTCTCATGTTCCTATATTCCTTTTCAACAGTTTCTATTTGGGCTCACCTGATTGGATGCGGTAAAGTTCTGTAAGTTGTTGTGGGATCATGTTTTTTATCCGCCCTGAGAAGCACCTCCATGATGTCGTCGATCTTTTTGTCTATTTCTTCTATTGAAGCCTCAGATAGGTCTCTCTGACTAAACTTGGCGAGCTCTTCTTTGTAGTTTGTCCATCGGCCTGTCTATATGATTTTCTCGGTGGGCACTTGAAGTGAATGGGGTCCATAGATAAAGTCATCACCACCATCTTGTGGTCGCTAGTTCATGGAGGGCCTTTCTCTATGATGTAATTGAACTGAGGGTTCGATGTTGCCAAAAAAACATCTGGTTTTGTAGCATTATTCTGGCCCAGATACTTTGGAAATTCCAGTCCTAGACTCTCTACAAACCCTCTTTGCAGTAGTTGATCGAGGTTTCTTCCGGCTCTATTAAGGTTTCGAGTGTAGCTGGAGTCTCTATTCCGGGCATTTAAGTCACCCATGAAGACTGTTTCCTTTCTGTGGCCGAATATTTCTGTGAAGTTGTGGAGGGGCAAGAAGTCTCTCCATGGGGGTTGGTAGTCCGTTGCAACTATAAGATTGCTTCTTGCTGTTTAAGACTTATCTCTAGGTATGCTTCGTCAAGGTCTTTGCGATTTTGGTAGTTTATATCATTATGGATTGCTATTGCAACGCCGTCGTAGTTGATGTCGTTTTTAGTCTTGGTGATTACAGTGTAGTTCATCATATTGATTTTGTTTCTTCTCTGTGTCTATATTCATCTCATTTAGCAGTATGATGTCCGGATCTTCTTTTAAGTATGCGTTGCTTAGAGAGAATCTCTTCTCGTTTCATCCAGCTACGTTGTGACATATTATTTTAAATTTTCTTGCGTAGGCCATTATTTGTGTTTTCTTTCCTTTCTGCTTTCTCTTCTGTCTGTTTTATGCTCTTCGATATCGATGGGCGATTTTGTCCTTCCACTTCTTTTTTTATTGAATTCTTCTTTCTTCAGCGTACAGCGTAGTTCCTGCGGGATTTCTAGGCTGCCTGATGTTAACATTGCAAATACCTCACAGGCGTAGATCTTTAGTTTGAAGTCATGGTGATCTGTATCCCTTTTTTCACAAGCTTTGGGATGGGAGTTGGGCTCGGTCTTTCTTGGGTCTGGTTTGCTGCTTGCCTGGTTCAGATATGGCTCCCGCAGAAGTAGGTATCTAAGGAGACTTCAAGCTTCCTTACCCGACTCGCCCTTTAGAGGGTGGAGAGAAATGTGAGACTGCGTCTTTGTAGAGAGTTTAGTAATCGTCTCATCTGAAAGTTAAGGTATCTTCTGTATTTCTGTATCTTTTTTTATGAATTAGCAACGATGCAAAAACGATGAATTTTCCCTTTCAAAGTTGAAAGGTGTCGATTGTGTAAGGTTCTTCTTGACTAAGAAAGTTTTTTCCGCTATCCGGCATATTTTACACAAAAATACACCTATATAAATAGTTATTTCATCTACACATAACACTCCAACCATCCAACCAATCAGGATTGCTATACATTTAATAGTCATTCTTACGTTAATTTTTGGAATAATAGCTTTGGCGTTGACAAATTTACCAATCAGCTCTTAGACATAAACGCTGTAATGATTGTCCAATCAGCGACATGATATATTTAAAGTGTTACTAACGCTCGAACCGTTTACACATAAACACAGCGAAATCAATTTTTAGAATTTTTAGAATTGGAAGAAATCTACAAGAAAATTAACCTTACCAAAAGCTCCCAACCGGCAAAGAAGGAAAAGGCGAGAGGGGTTACCTCAATAAAACGACATTGATTTTTACCTCTTTCCCACAGAGACTTCAAGAACAAGATCTATTTTGTACAGAGCCACGTATAGCCTACACATGATATCGTACTGCATACTGGGGAGTTTAACTTCATATTTACTAAAGAGAAATACTACAATGCGGGAAGTTTATCTTCCTATTCACGAAAAAGAGATACTAAAGGCGGGAAGTTTATCTTCCTATTTATAAGGTTAAATGTGTGAACCGGTTAAATTTTTCAAACAAATGTTTACTAGGCTCAACCCGTACAGTTTCTTGTCGTTTATTTTATTCCTAGCGGTCGAAATTATATATTTTATATTTTTTCAAACATAATTTCTATTATAATAGGAAATACTTTAAAATGCAAATAATATATAGTATATATTTACTTTAAAACATGTTTTGGCCTTTGTAACCAAATCGTTATTTTCTAATATAATCGGAAGAGGAAGATTAAATTATCCGAAGGTCTCATAAATTATCGAGTTCTTTATAAAAAAATATGGTGTAATATATAGCGGATCAAATCTTATAAGGCTTTGGTCTGAATGACTAATGAGAGATCGGTCTTTTTCATGCTCCGATACATCTAGGTTCCATGGAATTACTCTCAATGAACCAAGATATTGAGATGATCATTTTCTCACCTCGTATTTGTTTTTATTACCTAGCAATAGCTTTATATTTTATTCCGCTTTTGGTTTGATTGGGAGTGTAGAAATTTCATAAACAACTTCACTGTAAGTACAATGAAAAAGAAATAAGCTTCTCCTGGAATTTGTTTATCCATGCAGCTAGATTCCTTGCGAGGAGAGCAATTGAAATATCTTAAGATGTTAGCATAATAAACTTTGGTTTGCCATTAACAGCGAGTAAATAATTTAAATTATTTCGACTTTTGAGCATCATATACGTTAACTAACAATTATATAAGTTTATTCCTCATCTCCAGGCAATAGTAACAGAACTTTATCACCTGGCTTAAAAGATCAGTCCAGCATGTTTGAATGATAGAACGTTTTATATATTATTTTTCTCTGTGTGCCTTTTCCACAGCAAACACTACAGTCTTTTCTAGCCTCTCGCATAAATCTAATAAGTACTTACAAACTGTTTGTGTAGAAGGGTCAAAAGGCTCTCCTTTTACAAGATCCCGTAAAATTCCAAATGGTTCTCTTTTATGATTTTGTGGTAAGTTTAGCCTGAAGCGGCAAGATATCTGTCTCATTGGAAAGAATTATGGCGGAAAGAAGGTTACCCGAATGTGATGGGAAAAATTTATCGATGTTATTGTGCATCTTAAGATCACAGGTCTACTGCAGAGGTTGCTCTGATTCCAAAGGTTTAACGAAGATTTTGCTTCTAGGGCGGGTTCCAGAAGGTGCCTTGGTTACCTTAAGGTTAAAGGAAATGACTCGAAAGAAAAGCGACGATAAGTAGGCTTTTATTCTTGAATAGGATCTACCTTATTAGGCGTAAGCGAAATATATAGGCTCCTATGCGGACATATGTAGGTTAACTAATGTTAGGGGTAGCTGAGGCTAAAACTAGGGGACTGAAGGACGCTGAACGGACTCGTGATGCTAGTAATCATAATATGGCTAGGCAGAGGCCTTTACTTGGGTCTATCCGATCGAATGACTTAACTCCCTATAATATCTTCGTTCGATAAAATGAAAACTTCTTTGCTTAAGGGTGCGTGACCTCTTTTTTTTCTTATAAGGACATGGGGAGGAGCTAATATCAGAAACGCATTTGTTCGTCTTTTTATTGACCATTGGGCGGAGTTACAAGAAGTATGTGCGTTCCTAACCTAGCTGTACACATTTTCAGACCGGGCTGGCAAATCCTATGAAGATACGACAGTCTATTTTACGTTTGACAGTTTACCGAGAAATTGACCGGTCAAAACATATATCACTCTCTATTTGCTCGGCTTCCTTAATTATCAAGCATCGGTATCTTTCTGTCCCGCAGATGCTCCTTTAGGTATATGTCTGTGTGTGTGGCCACGTGGGAAACTAGTTATTCGCTTGCCTTTGTTATGTTTTTTCTAATAAATATATAGTTGTGCTATAAGTATTTCTCTATTTTACATCGCTTTACTACTGTTTACATGGCATATTACCTCATTAATTAATGTGTGTGCTCAATTTCAGGATTTCCTAGATCTACCGAGGACACATTTGTAAGGGTTCCTTTCTGGGCCTACCTAGTTTCTTTGTATTCTTAATCCCACAAAAGACTCTATTCCGAGTTATAGAATAACATAGATAAACTACTAATTATCGACCTGGGTTAGATATTATGTTGTATTAACACTGCTACACTCTTACATGGTTTGGATATTTATTAAAATCTATATATATGTTTAGCCTCTATGATTATACTATATTCTGAATTATAATGCATGTTATTTATTTACCTAACAATTGGTCCTTTCAACTAGCCCCTATGATGAAACAAATGTCCGATTATGATACATAAAATATATACACCTTGGTTCCCATCAAAGTTACAAAATATTGAGGCGTGCGGACACTTTGTCTCTTTCTCTTTTATTATGATAAAATGTGGCAATAAAATGACCTTAACCGGATTTAAAAATAGAGCAATTATTGGTTTCTGGCAAACCTAACACGTGTCCCAGAGCGCATGAAGAGGTACGGCTTGTCATTGTTCTCTTCGGTGCCTGTAGAGGTTTTTTGTCTACTTACTTCGACGTCATTATCCTCAGTTTTATGCTCTCCATGAGATGAAGTGCAACAAGTCATCATCCTGTTAATTTCATGAGTCTTTGGGTGTTGCTGATTACTCGGCACATTAGCACTTTACGAAAGGAGGGAGCCTTGCCGGTTTTAGTCTGTCTACCCTGACAGTGTCGCTCTTACCATCAGGTAACTGCAATTTGTAGACCTTGTCGTCTCACTCGACAATTGTTAAAGGGCCAGCATACGGCGCTTCTACTGGTTTGCAACGCCATCTATTTGGAGTCACACATGAGTTGCTTCACAAAGATCTGTGGGTAAGAAAGGCTTGGGCACCGAGTGCAGGTGTCCTAGGGAAGGCTGTGGGAAATCGACTTGTGCCATGGTGGGTCTAATTCTTTAATGAATTTCGAAACGGTTTCGAAAACGAGGATAAAACCAAAGGGTTTGGGGTACAATATTGTAGTCCTTCTGACTGTAGTGAAAAGCGAAAATCACGACTCCTATGCGGCCGTATTTAGGTTAACTGAGGTTGGGGGTAGCTGAGGCTAAATCTAGGGGACTGAAGGACGATGAACGGACTCGTGATGCTAGTAATCATAATATGGCTAGGCAGAGGCCTTTATTTGAGACTATCCGATCCTATGACTTAACTCCCTATAATATCTTCGTTCGATAAAATGAAAACTTCATTGCTTAAGGGTGAATGACCTCTTTTTTTTTCTTATCAAGGCACGGGAGGATAGTTTGAAGGGCCATCAGCCAGCCATCAGCTTTGATTCATCTTGAAGCTCGATCATTGTACGGTAGTAGATGACGATTTTTCGAAGGGTAAGATTGTCCAAGCAGTGTACAGGGTAGAAGTGTTCCATCGATATCAATATGCACCGTTTCTAATGTAGAAAACAGAATATCAATGGACAAGATTGGAGATTTTGTGTGGCAATCGATCTTGTAGGACCGACATGCAAGGCTCTCCCTTGCACAGGAGCAAATGTTCGTGTCAATATTAGGCAAGAATTATCGAGACTTAATTAGACGAACTGATACCTTGATCCCAGGGTGTGACAAATTGTGTAATTTACTGAGGATAGTCCTTCTGCACGCTGTAGGGATTAACGGTCGTGGCTATCTATATGTTACTTCACACCACAGTTGAGCTTTTCCAGAAAGGAAAAATATTTTAATCGTGAAGCGAAATTACTTCGTTTCCTCGTCACTATCCTGCGCTGCCACTAAAGCTCGGAGGTCAAATAAGTCAATTTGGACCGAATTGATGTTCCTCGATAGGCAGTCCGCAACTATGTTATCCTCACCACGCACCTAGGTGATACCGCTGATGTACTCCAAAATAGACGTCCAATGACGTTGCTGCCTGTCTGTTTTGGCATTTAATGTAGGCGAAAAAACGATGGTCCTCTGTGCATTAGGTAACATGGCAACCTTTAATAATGTGTCTGAAGGGGATCACAGCAAGATACGCCACTAGGAGCTCTCTGTCATAAGTGGAGTATGCCTACTGTTTCCGGCTTAACAAGCTCGAGAAGAATACCAACGGTCGTAGCGATCCGTTTTCCATTTGATGAAGGGCCGCATCTGCTATGTATTGGGAGCAATCCGTCACCAGCTGATATGGTGAATCATATTGGGAAGCGGATGACAGAGGTTGACGGAATTAATCAAAGCCAATGTAGTACTTTCAAATGCTCCTCTTACATCATCGTTCCAGTCGAGCTCACGAGCCTTAAGTTGCCGGCGGGCGTGCAATTTCGGTCAACAGGGCTGTAATCGCGGCAAAATTAGCAATCATCCTTTCTTAGTATCCCAACATGCCTAAGTATCGTTGTAGTTCCTTGTAGTCCTGCGTTAAAGGTATGTAGCTAATTTGATTTATTTTCTTAGCCCGTGGTCAAATTCCTCCTGCCGAAATGTGATGCCCGAAAAATCAATTTCATTCTCTGCCAGTCCGCATTTCTCCAGGGATATCTTCAGACCGTTCTCGACCATGATTTTGAAACCCTAATCTAAATTCCCCCAGTGGTCTTCCAGATTGTCCGAAAATATCCAGATGTCGTCTATACATATACATAAACAAACCCTAATCCCCGAAACAGGTTATCTATGTGTTGTTGGAAGGTCCAGCTTGCATTCCGGATGCCAAAGGGTAGGCTTCACCTACTCCCATAAGTCAAACGGCGTTATCACTACAGTCTTCTTTATTTCTGCCGGGCTTATAGGAATTTGATGGTAAGCACAAATTAGATCCACCCTTTAAATGATTATTTTGCCATGGAGGTAGTTTGCCACACTTTGCATTCTTGACAATGGATGTCTGTCCGGCGTGGTGATCATATTAGCGCGCGAAAGTCGCCTAACACTCTGTATTCACTCTGTGACTTCTTTTAAACTATGTGAATCTGCGAGGCCCATGGTGATTTTGATGGGCGCATGACTCCCTGCTTCAATAGCGTTTCGAAAGTTACTTTAGCAACTTATACTTTCTCCATTGAAAGAGTTCTAGACCACGCGAATATCGGTGGTGCACTGCCAGTCTCACTTGTTTGCGTCACTTATTTAGGCGAAGAGGAAAGCGTTTACTGGGCGCGGGCTTGTACAAAGCCTCATATCACTCTAACACGGCTTTGCAAATAAGCGGTAGGTTTTGTAAGTCATTAACGATCAGAGCTAGTGCAGGCTCTCCGGATTGTTTCACATCTGATATGAGCTTAGTTTGATTGTCGATAATGATGCTACCGGCACAATCCACCAAGAGATTAAAATGCTTCAGAAAGTCAATTCGTAATAACGGTGATGTGGTATACGTGACCACATTGGCGAATATTCGTGATAACTATATCTGTATGTACTGCGCCGTGCACTTTTATTTTTCCGGCATTAGCCGTCATAATGTTCACACTAGATTTATGTATTTCACCTGATCCCACCCATTTAAGCGGAATTATAGATACATTCAACCCATTGTCAATTTAAAACTCTCACTTTAATTTATTCACTTTATCAGCGACGGTGAAGACGAAATACCAGTGGTCGAGCTTGCAATTGCATGCCTTGCTAGTTTTCCGAAGAGGCTGGCGACGATTGACTGGAGGAAGGTTGCATTTGAGTAGATAGAATTTCAGCCGGAAGTTGTTCGATGGTCTCGTGAGGTAATGCAGCCAAGACATGAAAGAATTTGGTTTCCTCCTTACTTACTTTTGAAATGTGAAATGGGGCTTCCACATTCTTAAAATACCTGCTACTGCTGCCTCATTAGGAATGGTTGGCTTGATGGTGATAACGTTCATGGTCTCTCTCTCTCTCCTTGTCCTACCTGGTGATGGTATGATGCGTCCATCTTTTTTCACATTTTCACTGTCGTGCAGAAAGGATGACCAGTTTATAGCGGACGGTAAGTTACCCGAATATGTTGGGAGAAGGACCTCAGTGTTATTGCGCGTTTTAAGGTTACTGGTCTAGGGGTAAGAGTTTCCTCTGATTACAAATTTTTTACTTATATTCTGGTTCTAGGATGGTTTCCAAAGGGGCCTTAGTTACCTAGGGGTTAAAAGAAGTGACTCGAAGGGAATGCGACGACAAGTAAGCTTTTATTCTTAATAAGATATACCTTATTAGGCTTAAGTGAAATAAATAGTCCTATGCGGCCGTATATAGGTTACTGATATTGGTGGTAGCTGAGGTTAAAAGGACAGGACTTAAGTAACTGTATTAGGCTCGTCATGCAGGTAATAATAATAAGGCTAGGCAGATGCCTATACTTGAATCTATCCGATCGAATGACTTAACTCCCTATAACGTCTTCGTTTGTTTATTTATTACTCTATTACTTAAGGGTACTTGACCTCTTTCTTTTTCTTTTCAATGCACGGGGAGGAGGTAATGATCGGAAACGTATTTGTTTGTCTTTTTGTTGACCGTTGGGCGGATTTACCAGAGGTGTGCTCGTTCCTAACCTAGCTGTATGCATTTTCAGAAAGGGCGGCAAAATCCTATCAAGATACGCCAGTTTATTTTTTGTTTGACAATTTCACGAGAAATCAACCTTTCAAAGGATATATCACTCTTTATTTGCTTGGTTTCCTTAATTATCAAGCATCGGTATCTTTCCGTTCGCAACTGCTCCATTGTCTATATGTATGTGGCAGCATGGGAAACCAATTATTCGTTTGCCTTTGTTATGTTTTTCCTAATAAATTTACAGTTGTGATATAAGTATTTCTCTATTTTACATTGGTTTACTATTTATTACATGGCATATTACCTTATTAAATCATTTTTCTCAATTTCTGGATTTCCTAGATCCAACGAGCACCCATTTAGGAGCTTTTTCACTGCGCCTACCAATCCAGCAAATTTGGTGTCACAGGCCTACTTTACTGTATTGAAGCGCTTATACAAGCAATTTTTTGGGGGGAAATAGGGGGTAGTTAAAACTAGCTTAATGCAAAGCAAATTGTATACCTAACCAATGGAGCAGATATAAATTTTTTACCGCAGTAGGAGAGCACTTCCTTCTTTATTCCGACACATGAAATATACTAATGAGTGCTTCAAATACTAGGATTGAATCTATGGATTTCAAACGGACTGCCTCAAGATAGTGAGTTGCCAAGTCAAAGACCATGAGAATTCATCTGCTTTCTTCTTCGTAGGGAGGATGAATAGTTCCTACAAGGTCCATAGACAGGTTTTTAATAGTTTTTGAAATTTATTTAGGCTATTGTAACTGGACAAGCCGCGTTTTGACTTTGGCCGTTTTCTTTGGACAAATGTTACAGTCTCGGCAATAAGTTACTCTATCGCAATAAATACCAGGCCAAATGAAATAAGGGAAGATCCATGAACAAACCTTTTTATCCGAAAATGAACAGCGTACCTAACATCATTTGCTAAACGCAAACTTTTACTGCAAGACTAATGGGACTACTAGTTGTTTTATAGAATACAAGTAAAGGTTTGATAGGGTGTAAAAGGCTAGTGCATCCAAAGCTACCGCCCCATCTCTTCTTTTCTGGCCCACTGTCGGGACCAGAAGTGAAGAGAAGGGGTGAGAGAGCCCGGACTCGTCCTATTCTCCCTTTCCCCATTTCCTGTGCCTTGCGGTACCGGTGAGAGGTGAAAGATGAAGAAGAAAGGGAGCCATAGTATAGCACGAAACTAGTAGAAGATCAAACAGATGACCTAGATTATCTTGACCCTACATCTAATACGCGGTGCTAATACCACGATGTGTCTCACCCACCCACGTATATTTGTAGAGCCCGTTATGAAAGACAGTAACCAAGAGTTAGTGAGGAATGGAAAGAGGTTAGAGGTGTGCGGTTAGCCGCAAACAAGTACGAGCTTCCGCGTAAAATGGCTTGCTATACAAACGCTGAATAAAATTTAATTCCGGCCATCATGACTTCAACCCGACAGTTTATATAGGCACACCTTAAATGCGGATGACTGGAAATGTATGGCGTCACCCGAGTTAATTATAAAGAGTGAATTATTTTTTGTGAGACGCAAGTACATCAAGTATCTCTAATCAGTGTAGATATTAAACAATATCTACACTGTTGAGCGAGACCGTGAAATTCAAAAACATAATTTGCATATGCCTGAGGAGATGAGGTAATAGCTGTGATGTCATCGACTGGACGTGTCGAGAGAGTGTAGCATCTCAACTACGGTTTGATTTGAGAGAACATGTGCCACTTCCTTCAGTTCTTTAATGTAATATCATAATTGATGTTTGGCTGCAGGGCTCTGGGGCATTTTTTTCGCATGCGGTCAAGTATTATACAGGAGTAACATTTCAGAGGTCTAAGCACCTCTTTTGAAAATGGCTTTGGGAAATAGTGATAGCTGGGTGTTTATATTCTCTTCTTGAATTTTTCTGCGTTTTTTTGGCGGCCCTATTTTACTCCTAGAATGCGTGTTTAAGCACTCTCGTAATGGTCAGCAGCTTCCAAATCCGCTTTAAGATCATGTCCGGACAATCTTTGTTTGAAGAGAGTTCTAATATCTGTTAGACAAGTATTAGGAATTTGACAACCAAGATGTATTCACACACACACTTTCATAAATAAGCATACGGTACACTATATCCGTCTAACATAGTATTCGTTGTTATCATATATATAGTGATAGAAAGTCAGCTTTTGGCCTAACCGGTCATTCCTGAACTCTTGAACTCCAGACTCTATTCGGGCTTCATATTATGCGACACCATTAATTTTAATTTACGACGAAGATAATTTGAAATGCTATCAGGTGCTAAGGTTTTATATATTTCTAAAGCTACTCCGTGTCATAGGGAGACAAAGCAAACCGCGCTTTCTGTCTCCAAATCCAAACCGTTTAACTGTGCAACTTTTTCAAAGCGATTAATGTAAAAATCGAGTAGTCTATCTACCTTTAGACCTCTACTATTAGTTCTGAAGTCAGCCAAGTTAAGTTTATGGGCCTTTTCATTTCCTTTTATTCTCTCTTTCTCTCTCTCCCAACAACCACCTTGTCATCAATAAGAGAGCTTGTGCAATCTGTTTGATTTAAGCTAGCTAAGCTGGGGTACTTTTAGTCCGGCCAGGTCACCTAAGCCAGTAAGGTAGCATTAGTAAGATCCAGACTAAGGGTTTTCAAACTTCTCTACCATTTCTTTGATACGTCTGCTTGCACCCCCCTGCTAACCTTTCGATTCTGTTACTACTAAGTTCGCCAACTCTCTTCAACTTTAGAAAAAAACAACAACAAAATACAAACATTCAACTCTATTACACATAAGTTGTTTATTAATAAGGGCTTCACCAGATACCTCATGCCGTGTAAGAAAAGAGGCTTTGGAACCTCTTTAAATAACGCCTTAGAGCACTCATAGATTACAAGACATTGAGATTAAAGAGATCTCAGGCGTTTGGAGTACGATTAATGGAGAAATGCTAGGTAACCCTTACAAGCTTCCTCCTATCGTCTTATGGCCTACCAGACCCTGTGACCGCTACTTGGTGAAAAAAGGCTCAACTGCTCTTTGGTGAGAGAGCTTTTGTGCCTTGCTGGTTGCCAGATCAGCTAAAGATCTCGGATGAAGTCGTGTGTACTTAGCTTTACTATTTGCCTTAAGTCTGACCGTTTTTAGTTGATTAGTAGGGCTTAGTAGGAAGACAATTACACCTCAAGCACACCTGTCAAAAAATCAGAGATCCAGTTCACTGGGGCTCTCGTACTGCTCAGTTGGGAGCTGCAGCACGATTGGGGACGTCTGGCTCAGGAGAGACCTTAGGGTTGGTGTATATGGTTAAATGGTTTCTGTTCGCCGAACGACCGAAAACCTCCTGGAAATAGGCGGATGTGATTAGTGAGAGAGAAAATCACAAACAGTAAACACTTTTTAAATGCCTATGGTCCGAGAGTTTTTAAGATTGCGAAGAAGAATGGCCTTGCAAAATCTGCAAAGTTTATAGATGGAGTGAAGAGTTTGGGAGCAGGAGTTGCAAGGAGCTCAAAGATGCCGTTGTTGTCCGTGACTTCTGCGAACTAGAGAAGCGCCTGGGAGATAGCATCGCTCAACTGAGAGAGGAGAATTCCCTCCTCAAAAGGGAGGTTCAACTCTGAAAAACAGAGAGGTGCAGATGCTCAGGCGAGTGTGAAGGAGAGAAGGGTTCCGACGTCCAAGAGATGGACTCTCTAGCTAGCAGGACTGGCTATACGAGCAAAAAAGAAGAAAAGGCAGATGAAGATCGGAAAGAAGAAGGAAGAGAAATTAGTAAAAGAAGAAGAGAAAGTAGAAAGAGAAGAAAAGAAAGGGGAAACAAAGGACGACAAAGTTGAAGCAGAAGAAGAGAAACGAGAAACAGAAGAAGAGAAAACAAAGGAAGACAAGAAAAAGAAGAAGATGAAGAAGAAAAATGTAGAGAAAGAAGAGGATACCGGCAAGTCGCTTCCAAAAGGAAAGACTCGGTCATGCGCGGAAAAATGTGCAAGGGTCACTCTTATTGCTGATTCTCAAGCGCGGGGTTGGCAGCCCCTGCTAGCGGCTCGCCTTCACACTAGTGTGAAGGTAAGCTGCCTGCCAGGATTGGTTAACCACCACATCAGACTAGAGACAGAGAAATCTCAGATTTCCGAGAGCTCAGTAATTGCTCTGATGGGAAGTGGCAACGACCTCTACCTGAGAGGAGGTAGGTAGGCCATACAGATAATATCCTTCACACGGGCATGGGCACCGTGAACGACTGTTGGCTGAAAACCCCCATGCGTGTTGTGGTCGGGATACTCCTGAGAAGGGGTCCAGCACCGATCGCTCACTCGATAAACGTCTCTTTGAACTGGCGCCTAGCAGATTTGTGTACGGCAGAGGGGGTCGTTTTGGGGACCCGTACCGCACCTTTTATGGTGGGAAAGATGCCTACCAAAGGGATAGGGTACATTTTTCCTTTAAAGGAAAGGCCTTTCTTTCGAATATGATTCAGGATGTCGTAGAGAGGACCTAAAGGAGTGTCCGGCACCGAGTGATGGCGACGTACGCCAGTACGCCCGTGTCACTCCTGGAACGACCTTCTCAGAGGTCGCAAAAAGGGGTTCCTCCTCGCCAACAAATAAGCCGGGAAACGGAAGACCGTAGGGAGTCTTACATTCGTGAACTCCCTGAAAATTCTTCTGTTTAATGCGAGGTTGATCAGGAACAATTTATTGAATTTCATGGCCTCGTAGCGACGGAAGAACCTGAAATGGTAGCCATAACAGAGTCGTGGGTGAAAACCTCAAACTGAGATTTTGAAGGTGAATTCACGATTCCCGGTTACCGACTCTTCCACAAAGATAGGCCAGACAGAGAGGGTGGCGGTGTGATGTTGTTGGTCAATGATACACTAGAATTGACGAACTGCAACAGTTTATCCGACCACAAGCTACTATGAGTAGACCTGGATATAGGTCCTGCCAGATACAGGAGCCTGGTGCTTTACAGACCCCCTGCACAACTCGTTTAAAAGGAGGGGGATCTGTACCAGATACTGGGTGAACTAACTTGTTTAAGACATTGTGTGTATCGCCATGGGTTATCTTAATCCCCAAGTTGACTGGAAAATCAGAAAACCCTTTGGCGAAAACGCACTACTCTTAGAGTTCGCGATCAACGAGTTCCAGACTCAATGGGTGAGATAACCGACGAGAGGCAATAATACCCTCGACTTGGTTTTTACCTCTGAGGATGACAACGTTGAGGATCTCTCTGTAGGCGAAGAGCTCGGTGGCAGTGATCACCGACTAGTCACATTTATAGTCAAGGTCTCCAAGGTACAGTCTGCGACAAGGTACGAGTAAATCGAGGAAATTTGATTTGAGAAGAGCAGACTTCGCAGGTCTTCGTGCTGTCTTGACTCATGCGAGGCTATAATTGTTTGAGGATGTTGAAGATTTGTGGGATAGATTTAAAACTACTTTCATGATTCTTTAATCACATTTCATCCCTTTGAAAAGTCTTCCTTGGTCTTCCGTTCAACCAAAGTGGTTTAATCTAGAAATCGGTCAACTGCTGAGGGAGAAGAGAATGGTGTCCCGGCAGTCAAAGATTTCTGGAGACTTTGAGGAGTACCGTAGGATAGCTAGGAGGGTGAAGTCGAGCATAAGGGCGGCAAAGCGTGCCGACGAGCTCCTAATGGCAAGACTCTGCAAGGAGAATCCCAAGGAGTTCTTTTGTTATGTAAATAGCCGTAAACTAATCCATCGCACGATTGGCTCTTTAGTGAATGAGGAAAGGGCATTAAAGCTTTTAGATGCAGAAAATGCTAACCTTCTCAACGACTTATTCTCTTCAGTGTTGACTGAAGAATGTGGTCCCATCATCCAGCCCACAGATACTTACTTGGGGGAGAAGTTGGAGGAAATGGACATTCACTTAAGGAGAAATAGAAAAAACGATCACTGATCTAAAGACGAATAAGTCCCCTGGTTTGGATAGGTATATACTTCAAGTGCTGAAAGATGTGCGCAATCAAGTGTCACGACATCTGAGGACCAATCTTCAAAATGTCATTTCGGACTGGATGCGTTCCTAGAGACTGGCGTGAAG
This sequence comes from Ceratothoa steindachneri, assembly GCA_963969495.1. Lineage (NCBI taxonomy): Eukaryota > Metazoa > Arthropoda > Malacostraca > Isopoda > Cymothoidae > Ceratothoa > Ceratothoa steindachneri. The sequence goes on from OZ018319.1 coordinate 108,576,022, forward strand.
CGTAGATTGCTCCTATCTTTAAGAAAGGAGACCCTTGCCAGCCGGCCAACTACCGACCTATTAGCTTAACCTCAATAGTAGGTAAAATCATGGAAAGCATCTTGGTGGACAAAATGACGTCATATTTAGAGTCCAACTTGCGATTAAAGAGTTCCCCGCTTCGGTTCCGAAGGCACCGGTCATGCTTAAAGAATCTTGTGGAATTCTTCCACTTCGTTTTTACTGAGCACGATCGGGATAAGGCGGTGGATGTTATCTACTTAGACTTTTAAAAAGCATTCGATAAGGTACCACACCGCCGCCTCCTTCGGAAAGTGCGTGCGCTGGGCTCAGACGGAAATGTAGCAAGTTGGATAGAGAAGTGGCTAAACGGCAGACGACAACGGGTAGTGTTGAATTGAACACCCATTACTAGTGATGTTCCTCAAGTTTCTGTCCTGGGACCACTACTAGTCATCATCTACGTCAACGACATGGACGGTGATATGGTTGCGCAGATTTCTAAATTTGCCGATGATACCATGCTTGGTATGAACGTCGCAAAGGAAGGAAATACTGCCAGCTTTCAAGATGACTTTCAGGACATTGAGGAGTGGTCCAGCACGTAGCAAATGCCATTTAACGTGAACAAATGCAAAGTGATGCATATCGGCCACCAAAATCTCACATTCCAGTACATCCTTAAGGGCACTGCTATTGCATCCACCGACACTGAGAAGGAAAGGAGTGTAAAAATCAATAGTGACCTCAAGTTCTCGAAACAGTGCATTGAGGCAGAGAAAAAGGCCCAAATAATGCAAGGCTACATAAAGCGCCAGTTTGAATATCGGAACAAGGAGATAGTACTGTGTTTGTACAACTCACTTGTTCGACCGCACCTGGAGTATGCCGTACAATTTTTAAGTCCTTCGTTTCGAAAGGATATTGCGAGATTGTAACGTGTGCAAGCCAGGGCAACCAAACTGATTCCCTCTATCAGGCACAAATGTTACGATGATAGATTTAGTGGAATTAGATCTGTTCTCTTTGGAAACCTGGAGACTGCGTGGTAAGCTTATCGAAATGTTTAAAATACTTCAAGGCTTCAATTATGTAGACTACACGGATATTTTCCAACTTAGTGAGGGCACAACGAGGAATCACAGCTACAAACTTGAACTAAAGCGTTACAACCGTGACCTGTGTGGTAGATTTTACACATACAGAATCTGCGGTAGCTGGAACGCACTTCCAGTGGAAGTTATCAACAGCAATTGTGTTGATCAGTTCAAGTCATGAGTTTACAACGCCTTGAAAAGTGGCCGTTTGGGCACGTAATCTTTTTGAGCAGAACTGTGCCTGCTCAACTGTTAGCCCAAAGCAACCCTCTTTGAATGGACCGTAAGGTCTCCTAGGCTACTTCTTCTCTTTGTAGCTCCTTGTAGCTCTCTCTCTTATTCTCTCTCTCTCTCTCTCTCTCCTCTCTCTCTCTATCTCTCTCTCTCTTACTTTTTCTCTGTCTTTTCTCTCTCTCTTTCTCTCTTTTCTCTCTGTTTTTTTTTCTCTCTCTCTCTCTCTCCATTCTCTCTCTCTCTCTCTCTCTCTTTCTCTCTCTCTCTCTCTCTCTCTCTCTCTCATTCTCTCTCTCTCTCTCTCTCTCTCTCTCTCTCTCTCTCTCTCTCTCTCTCTCTCTCTCTCTCTCTCTCTCTCTCTCTCTCTCTCTCTCTCTCTCTCTCTCTCAACACAACCACCTTGTCGTCGGTGAGAGAGCTTGCGTGATCTGCCTGAGTTAAGCTAGCTAAGCTGGGGGACTTTTAGTCCGGTAAGGTCACCCATGCCAGTAAGGTAGCTGTAGTAGGATCCAGACTAATGGTTGTCAAACTTCTCTACCACTTCTTTGATGCGTCTCCTTGCATCCTCCTAAATTTTTCAATGGCACTTTGCCGCTATGACTCCGTCCTTTTCTTACGCTATCCCCAACCTTGAAAAAAAAAAAAAAAAAAAAAACTTCGATACTATTTGATAGTAAGGACCTCACCAGCTACCTTATGCCGTGTGGGAAGAGAGGCTTTGGAACCTCTATAAATAACACTATCCAACGCACACAGGTCGCGAGAGACTAGGATTGAAGGGATCCTAGGCGCCGGGGCGCGATTAATGGAGATGAGCTAAGTGCCCCGTTAAGCCTTCTCCTAACGTGCAATTGCCTGACCAGCTCCCTGTGACCGTTCCTTAGTGCCAGTGGTTGCACCGACCCGAGGTGACGGGTCCTTGTTACCAGGTTGGCTGCCAGGCCAACTAAAAGCCCCGGGTAGAGTCTCTCAAAGCGAGCACGATATCCCTTGACCGCTCGCCAGAGATCCTGGCCGCTCCGACTTCAGTCATTAAGAGTTAGTAAGGTGCATGAAACTGTTGTCTCCCTGTGCATTCGCCTGGTTGGGAGCCACGGTGCCCAGGGCTCGACAGTCTAGTCGCTACTAGCTGGACGGCAACGCCAAAGCGGATTGCACTCCAAAAGTCCCAAAGCTGAAGGAAGGGTAGGCGGGAGCGACTCTCGCGAGGATAAATCACCACCCCCCAAAATTTTTTTCAACAAGTGGTCTACAAGTGATAACAATAATGCCTGGCGCTCAAACACTAAAAAGCGAATGCCCAAAATGCGAAAGCACACGCTGGTGTATCGACTTCCCGGAAGGCAACTTCAGGGACATTGCTCCAACTAGCAGATGCCTCTTCTGCGTTCTGGAGGAGAAGCTCGAGCAGGCGGAGGAAAGGAGGAGGAAGGAGATTGCCCAGATGGAGGAGAGGTACACCGGGCAGATGGCCGACCTTAAGAGCCAGGTCGCCCTCCTAAAGAATGCACTCGACCTCAAGCACTCGAGTGACGACTCGAGCGCTACGACTGAGGAGAAGACCGCTGAGGGTAGTGGAGGGGACAATGATGGCAGCTACGCAGCAGCCGTCAAGAAACCCCCAAAACTCCCATCACAGAAGATGAGAAAAAGGAGAGAAAGCGAAAGAAGCAAGAAAGGAAGAAGAATAGAAGGAAGCAGAAAGGGGAAGAAGAGAAGATTGAAAAGAAGAAAAAAGAAGAGAGCGAAGCTGTTAACACGAAAGAGAAGGAAAAGAGCACGAAGGCAGATGGCTGGAAGAAGGTGGAGAGGAAGAAAGAGAAAGCGTCTAAGAAACCGGAGGTCACTGTCTATGGTGACTCTCAGGCTCGAGGACTAGAACCGTTCCTGCGAGCACGGCTCCAAAAGAAAGTGGAGGTCAAGTGCCTTCCCGGCAAGGGTAATAAGGCACTGAGAAAGGAGGTGGAGAAGAGTCCCACTCCTGACTCTTCAGTAGTTGCCATTCTGGCTAGTGGCAACGACCTCTACTTCCGCAACGGGGGAGCAGGGGCGACAGAAGCAATACTCCAGAACGTCATGGGGGCAGTCGACGACTGCGGACTAAAGACGAGGAGGAGGGTCGTTGTCGGGATCCTTCCACGGAGGAGCCCTAACCCCATTACATACCGTCGCAATGAGCTGGTAAACCAGAGGTTGAGAGACCTCTGTACAGCTGAAGGGGTCTTCTTCGCGGACCCTTTCCGGACGTTCTTTGGTAGAAACGACCTCTACCAAAGGGACGGAGCCCACCTATCGATGAAGGGAAAAGCCATGCTGGCTAACCTCATCCAGGAGACGGTTAACCGCTGCGTCCGGTCTGTTCGGGAAAGGAGGACCGTTCCTGCCGCCAAGCCAAAGGCGGCGGGAAACGGTCGAACTTAGGGAGACCACCAGCCGGGAACTCCCTTAAGGTTCTTCTGTTCAACGCGAGGTCCATCCGGAACAAGTTTCTGGAATTAGTGGCCCTCGTAGCAACGGAAGAACCAGATCTGGTGGCCATCACGGAGTCGTGGATTCGAACCTCTGTTCGTGACTTTGAGGGCGAATTCGCAATCCCGGGCTACCAGATCTTCCACAAAGACCGGCTGGCGAAGGAGGGGGGCGGAGTGGTGGTGTACGTGAGAAGTGTATTCACGGCAACGAGCAGCACCACCACCGCCCACCAAGAAGTCCTATGCGTGGACTTGGAGCTGGGTACCACCAAGTACAGGACTGTTACAGTTTATAGACCCCCATCCTCGACGGAGGATCAAGACAGGGACCTCTATAATCAACTGAATCAGTTAACTGAAGGCAGGGTGAGTATCGTCATGGGGGACTTCAACACTCACGTTGACTGGGCAACCAGAGAAACCCGCATCGACAACATACGGCTCCTTAACTTCGTAAATGAAGGATTCTTCACTCAATGGGTGAGAGAACCAACACGAGGTGCAAACATCCTCGACCTAGTTCTCACATCCGAGGATGACATCATTGAGGAAGTTAGTGTAGATGAGGAGCTAGGTGGCAGCGACCACCGCCTCATCAGGTTCTGCATTCGAGTCCCAGCTCGCGAAGCAGTAGCTCGTGCTGCAGCCAAGCTGAACTTCAGAAAGGCAAATTTCGCGGGACTTCGTGCTGGCGTGTCAGCGATAGAGGTGGAAGATAGTGACAACGTCGAGCAACTATGGAAGAATTTCAAAAACTCATGGCCCTGCAGTCACGATTCATTCCATCAAAACGCGGCCGAGTCGGAGCTACTCAACCCAAGTGGTTCACCCCCGAAATCGGGAGAACCCTACGGAAGAGAAAAACCGCCTATCGCCAAGCGAAGAACACTGGAGAATTCGAGCACTACAGAAGTCTATGCCGAAGTGTCAAGTCCATGATAAGGGTGGCGAAACGCGCCGAAGAAGTCCGTGTGGCAAGACTCTGCAAAGAGAGCCCCAAGGAATTCTTCGGATACGTAAACAGCCGTAAGCCGACACGTAGACGGATCGGTCCCTTGGTGAAAGAGGATGGTGAGCTAGAGCTCAGTGACGAAGCGAATGCGACCATCCTCAACAAGTACTTCTCGTCAGTTTTCACTGAGGAGAAGGACACCACCCCTGAGCCTCGTGACAAGTACGAAGGCTCAGAGCAATTGGAGAGATTTCACTTCGAAGAGACGACAGTGCGTTCAAAGATCGACGCTTTGAACCGCTACAAGTCGCCAGGGCCCGATGGCTTCTTACCACGGGTGCTGAAGGAAGTGCGAGATGAGGTCTCCCCACATCTCTGCTCGATCTTCAGGAAATCGCTCGAGACTGGATGCGTGCCAAAGGACTGGCGAGACGCGGAAGTCACCCCCATATTCAAAAAGGGTAACGCGAGCGAGCCATCTAACTACCGGCCGATCAGCCTGACGTCGGTAGTAGGAAAATTGATGGAAAGTATCCTGGTTGACGAAATAACGCAGCACGTCGAGTCCAACCACCTATTGAGGAATTCCCAACACGGGTTCCGGCGGCACAGGTCATGCCTAACGAACCTTTTGGAATTCTTCCACTTCGTGTTCAGCGAGCACGACCAGGAGAAGGCGGTGGATGTCATCTACCTCGACTTGAAGAAGGCCTTCGACAAGGTGCCCCACCGCCGATTGCTGAAAAAGGTTCGAGCGCTAGGCATCGCCGGAGCTGTAGGTGACTGGATCGAAAACTGGCTGCATAGTCGAAGGCAGCGAGTAGTGGTGAACGGGCAAAAGTCCGGTTGGCTACCGGTAACAAGCGGCGTTCCCCAAGGCTCCGTGCTGGGCCCCCTACTCTTCATCATCTATGTAAACGACATAGATGATGGCATAACTGCGAGGATTTCCAAATTTGCCGACGATACCAAACTAGGTATGAACGTGGCAGACGCGGAAAACGTCGAGAGACTCCAAGCCGACTTGAGGAAACTCGGGGAGTGGTCAGACAAATGGCAAATGCCGTTCAATGTCGAAAAGTGCAAGGTGATGCACATCGGCCACAGAAATCCCCAAGCCGTCTACAGCCTCAAAAACTCGGCGCTCGAGAGCACAGACATGGAAAAAGACTTGGGAGTCGTGATCACCAGCGACCTCAAGATTTCCAAGCAGTGCATCGAGGCGGAGAAGAAAGCCCAGAGAATCTTGGGGTATATCAAGCGACAGTTTGGGTATCGGAACAGGGAAATCGTTCTCACTCTCTTTAATTCCCTGGTCCGACCTCACCTGGAGTACGCAGTCCAGTTTTGGAGTCCATCCCTTCGGAAGGACATCGCCCGACTGGAGCGAGTACAAGCCAGGGCGACCAAACTGATCCCCTCGATCAGGCACAAAAGTTACGAAGCCCGCCTAGAAGAACTAAACCTCTTCTCACTGGAAACCCGAAGACGGCGCGGTCAATTAATCGAGGTCTTCAAAATCCTCCGAGGTATTGACCACGTAGGCAACGGGGACATGTTCCAACTAAGCGAGGGCGTAACGAGAAACCACGGCTACAAAATTGAGCTGCCGCGTTATCACCGGGACAGATGCGGGAACTTCTTCAGTTACAGTATCTGCAACGAGTGGAACGCGCTTCCGCCAGAAGTCGTGAACAGCGACTCTGTGGAGCAGTTCAAAAGGCGCCTGGATAAAGTCCTGGTTCGCTGACAGGCTCACGAGTCCCTGACTCGTAACAAGTACCCTCTCGTATGGACCGTAAGGTCTTCTAGGGTACTTCTTTTCCTTGTGACTCCTTGTGACTCTCTCTCTGTCTGTCTCTCTCTCTCTCTCTCTCTCTCTCTCTCTCTCTCTCTCTCTCTCTCTCTCTCTCTCTCTCTAACTCCTCGCCCTACCGACAACCCATTTAATTTCCATGTCACTCCTCGCCCTGTTGCAAATCCCTTTAATCCCCGTGGCTACGCTCAAGCAGCTGCCTCCCCTCCCCGATCCCTCCCGGCCCTGACCCCCACCCCCACCCACAGACAGGGAAACTAATGAATAGTCTCACCCGCTCACCTTCAAAAGAAATCAGTACAATCAAAATAATAACTTTTAATGCACGTAGCCTTAGAAAACATATTACAGAACTTAAATGTCTAATAGCAACGGAAGAGGTTGACATCATAGCCTTAACTGAGACCCATCTACAAATTGGCATAAAAGACTTATTATGTGAATACATGCTAGAAGGCTATAGATTATTTTACAAAAACAGGGCCAATGGAAGGCTTGGAGGAGGAGTGGGACTATATATAAGATCAGAATTAAAAGTAACGGAGGTAGAACTTACAAATAATGAAGTGGAGCTGATCTGTGTTAAACTACATTTACGAGATTTTAAAATAAACATAAGCACTGTTTACCGTCGCCCAAATACTACCGTTAATGAGGACCTGGAAATATATAGAATCTTGCAAGAAACATTACAGGAGGAACAAACGCTATTACTGGGAGATTTTAATTTACCTAATATCTGCTGGGACTTGAATATAGGGACTAGCCAACAAGAAAAATTAATGACAAATTTTATCGATACTAATTATTTACACCAATGCGTAAGGGAGCCAACCAGAGGAAATAATATACTAGACCTAGTTATTGCATCCCAGGAAAATTTAATATCAACTCTGGCCGTAGCGGAACATATAGGTACATGTGACTACAAACTAATCCGCTTTGATCTAAATGCCAGGTATTCAACTACCAATAACTATTCAAAAGTACCAGACTACAGTAAAGCTAACTTAGAGGGCCTCAGAGAAGCCCTGGGAAATATTCACGAGCAGCTGATAGAAATAGAAGATGTAAATCAACTTTGGAATAAATTTAAAGAACTATTTTTTATAGCCCAAGAAAACCATGTTCCTCTTAAGACAAGGAATAGTAACGCGAATAGAGGCAATCCGCCGTGGTTTAATAATGACATCAAACGAGCAATTAGAGATAGGAACCGTCTCCACACATTATTAAAACACAATAGAAGCTATCAAGTTAACCAACAATATAACACTAGCAGAAGAAAGGTTAAAACACTCATAAGATCAAAGAAACGTCAATACGAAATCGAGATAGCAAAAGCAAGCACCACTAATCCCAAACACTTCTATACTTATATCAATAGAAATAGGCAAATGAGAAGCGGGATTGGCCCCTTGAAAAACCAGTTGGGTGAAATTATTTCAGATGATATGGGTATGGCTAATATCTTAAACGAGTTTTTTAGTTCAGTCTTCACCTTAGGATATACTAATAACGATAACAACGAGTCTATACAGGTCAGACACCCATCACTAAGGAGCCTGGAAGTAAATCCGCAACTAGTAATTGATAAATTAAAGAAAATGAACTCGTACAAGACTCCTGGTCCTGATAAATTTTACCCTAGAATCTTAAAACATGTCCATAATGAGTTAGCAGAGTCACTTGCTCTCATTTTTAACAAATCTCTCGAGCATGGGGTCGTCCCTGATGATTGGAGGAAAGCTAACGTCACACCTATCTTTAAGAAGGGATGTAAAAACCAGGCCAGTAATTACAGACCCATTAGCTTAACCTCAATAGTTGGAAAGTTGCTCGAAACGATCATTAGAGACAAGCTAGTAGAGTTCCTCGAAAACAATAACCTTATACGTGATAGCCAGCATGGTTTTAGGT